>OY720409.1:2410000-3109601 GCA_963082905.1 Oligia fasciuncula
GTTTATTTGCGGTAAACAGTATGGTAAACACAAGTAAACATTAGAATAAACACAAGTAAACATGACAGAAATGAACACAAAGAAAAGAAAAGACGAACAAGTTTGGGGAAAATATGCGTCACATCCACGCAAAACGGCCATCACTCAGGATAATGCTAAGATCCTATACGATACAGAGCCCCATCGATTTCACCGACAGCTGACATTGACGTCATTATGAAGTCAGTCAGAAAGATGCAGCTAGTTGCCAATAGTGAAGTCTGTTTCTAAGGAGAAAAACAAGCAAAAACTCCATGTACTCTTTTAAAACAAAAGAGAAACTGTTCCATAAAAAATCTGCTCACCCTCTCCCCTGCTCCTCCTCTTCTAGGTAATCTGAGACCTCATCGATCAGACATGTAAGGACATGTACTATTTATCAGCCCCAGTAACTGATGGCCGGTCGTCCTGTGTCGTCTAATACATTATTAAAGCCTCTCTAAGTTATTACAGGCCATTGTAATAGAATTGATATGTTATTGATTTTGATGTAAGATGGATGATCATTGTCTTTGCTCGCATACTATGCGACATGCGACTGCGACAGGCAACGACGCAACGACAGGCTGCGGCCGATAATTTTCGTATACAGGCCCCTGAAAGACGCGTATTCTGTTACCATGGATGTACACGATTCTGAGCTGTTTTTTTTTGCTGAAACACGTGCATCATCGTCATCATCATTTCAGCCGAAAGACGTCCACTGCTGGACATAGGCCTCCCCCATGCACTTCCACTTCGACCGGTTCTGTGCTTCTCGCATCCAACGGGTTCCTGCGGCCTTCACAAGGTCGTCGGTCCACCTTGTGGGAGGCCTTCCAACGCGTGCATACAAAAAAATAATAATGAACTCGAATCATCTGCCTAGCCTTTTCTCAACTATGTTGGGGTCGGCTTCCAGTCCAACCGGATGCAGCTGAATACCAGTGTTTTACATGGTGCGACTATGTCTATCTGACCTCAAGAACCCAGTTACTGGGTAATACAATACCCCTTGGTAAGACTGGTTGTCAGACTTTTGGGCTTCTGATTACCCGTAACGACTGTCAAAGATCCACGAATGACAGCCGGGACCAACGGCTTAACGTACTTTCCGAGGCACGGAGGGGTCACTGTATGTAAAGATGGTCACCCATCCACAGACCAACCGCGGCAAGCGTAGCTTAACTTGATCGATCGACCTGTGCGAAATAGATCCATAATCACGAGCACAAAGAGAAATATTCAAGAGCTGCATGTCATGACTGTGACAAGAAAGATATCCACTCAGCATGATGCTGTGCTACGGGAACCTACAGCACAGCGCTGAATTACACTTTTGCAAATCTACTTTCAAATAATCAGCTATTTCCAAAATAAATAGCAT
Organism: Oligia fasciuncula; assembly: GCA_963082905.1. Taxonomy (NCBI): domain Eukaryota; kingdom Metazoa; phylum Arthropoda; class Insecta; order Lepidoptera; family Noctuidae; genus Oligia; species Oligia fasciuncula. The sequence goes on from OY720409.1 coordinate 2,411,406, forward strand.
AGAAAAGTTATTTCAATACCTTCCCCTTTTATCGAACTGCATAAAAGAACAGTTTGTTGATCAATGGATGAATTTTCGGAAGGCTTAAAAATAGCTGTTTAATTATGATACTGCAAAAATATCTGTTAGGAATACGAAAACCTTAACTGAGTTCATAAATAAAGCGTATTGTCTAATAGAAATGGAGATAGAGACAATCTTATCAATCTAAAAACCAAAATAAAAACATTGGCTGAAAGAAAATTACTTTGAAATCACATGAAAAATATCATGTAAAATGACAGAATCAAAAATGAAAAGATCCGTAGGAGAATCAAGGTAACCGACATAGCCCTAAGAATTGCCAAACTTAAGTGACAATGAGCATATTATTGCTCGCAGAACAGATGGTCGATGGGGCCGAAAGGTTCTGGAGTGGCGATCGCGTAGTGAAAGACGTAGCATTGGAAGGCATCTCACAAAGTATACCGATGTCCTGGTGATATCAAATGTAATCCGTACAAAATACAATGTACAATATAAAACTGAGTTATTAAATGAGTCAAGTTTAAAGAACTACCTATTTATGAAATAGTAGGGTAATAGGTAATACGGGCTGGTTTCCGCAACTCCACGACAAAGCGCAAATAATAGGATCAATAGAAATATTTGAGATGCTTTAACAGCACGTCGGAAAAACTACGAAAAATATTTGATGAAAAAAAGAAAATGGTTTCAAAACAATTCCTAGAATATGAATGATATGTAAAATACACCAAGTGAAATAACTACCCTAATTCTTTTCTCTCTCTAACAATCTTAGACACTATCACAGAGCCACTTAAAATCTAGACAGCATAAGACCTAGCTCCGCAGGTCCCTAGGACCAAAATAAAGTCTACCTAATTAAATTAAACCGGCTTTCAAATTTTGTGGTCCTTAAGCCCTTTTATTTATGTCTTAGGTCCCAAAGGATTACTACGAATGAGATAGGGTGTCAATTCTCTGCAAATGACTAAGGTAAGGTCTAGGAGATTATTCTTAGTGTTCTTCTTTGGGTTGAAGTATCGTGTGGATCTAAGGATAGGCTTGTCTGCACTTGTGTTGTAAAGAGAGTAGAAGAAACGCCAAATTCTTTGATGGATTTTTATCCGAGAGGACGTTGTTCGAGGTGTCGGCGGTGAAATGCTGGTGTGTGACACTACTCAGCAAACCCGCTCGACTCGCTTTGTTATAGTGGACTGTAGGTTGGTTTCATTTCCAGGAGGTGAGGGATAGGAAGAACGCCAAATAACACGCACTTGTTACCTTGAATACGAATCCGAAGACTTCTTTATTCTCACTACCAAAAAGCAGTGCTAGTTTATAATAGTAGTCTATGAAGCAGTGACTCTATCAAAAAGTACTCTGTGGCAGTGACATAGAGGAAAAAATTTAATAAGCTGTGACCACAGAGTAGAATAATTTAAATAGCAGTGACACAAAACCACTGACAGATGGTCTGTCAAAATGACAGTAGTACAATGTTACAATGTGTAAATAATAGCTAAAATGTTGCAACTTCCAACAGATTTCCTACAGTAAAATAGTGTGAAATTAGACAAGTCGCAACTTATCCCGATATTCCCACGGGATCGACACTTGTGCGGGTGATACCGCGGGGCGCTGCTAGTTTTTAATACAGCTTACTTACATTCAGCGTTGGTTTTAGAGCTTAGCGTCAAAGTGAACTTTGACAAAGATTCCAAGACGTGGATTGCTACGATATACCCTACCGTGACACACCTAGTCGAGTCGTCGTCACTCTATGTTACAATCCCTAGTATTTTCTACTAATCTCCTACAAATATCAGACCCCAATTCCTAAGTCCATGATTATTTATTGGATCTGGAAGCAATTACCTAACTCGTGATTACAAAGGAACTTGTTACGGCTTTTATCGTCTAAGTTTGCGTAACTTTGTCAACGCTAGGCCGGTCGTACGCGCCTCGAAATTATTGACTGGACACGCGGATTGAAACAAGCTTTTTGCTTAGTTTATTTAGCTGATATTATTGGTAGACGTATTGAGCAGCCCGTGGCTAAGTATTAAGAACCACACAGGTCGATCGATCAGGTTAAACTACGCTTGCCGCGGTCGGTCCGCAGGTGGGTGACAATCTTTACATAATAGAGCCTCACCGACCGTTTTCGGTCACGCGCGGTGGCCAATCTCAATGGAGATTAGCCAGGTACGCAGGAGATATTATAGTGCACAAGTGTGTGCGCAAACACAGGTGCACTCTCTGTTCTTTTACTCTCATATTCCGATGGGACGGCAATCCGACACGACCGGCGAGACTTCAGGCGCAGGACCAACGGCTTTACGTGCTTTCCGAGGCACGGGGTTATTAAACCGCCAATTTCCAAACTTCGGACTGTTACTAAATTCCTAACGGAAAACCCAATAACACTTTGTCCGACCCGGGAATCGAACCCAAGACCCCACGCTCAGCAGTCGCGCATGCAACCACGAGACCAACGGCGCAGTCTTTACATACCGAGACCCCTACGTGTCTCGGAAAGCACGTTAAGCCGTTGGTCCCGGCAGTCATTCTTGAATGGACTTTCAAAAGTCGTTACGGGTCGTCAAGAGCCCGAAAGTCTGACAACCAGTCTTACCAAGGGGTATCGTATTACCCAGTAACTGGGTTGTGGAGGTCAGATAGGCAGTCGCTCCATGTAAAATACTGGTATTCAGCTGCATCCGGTTAGACTGGGAGCTGACCCAAACATAGTTTAGAAAAGGCTGGGCAGATGATGATAAATAATGAAACTTAACTTATACCTCCTTCTTCGATAAGTTAAAATAAACTTCACATTCCCTTAGCTATTATAAACAATACCTTCGCGCAAACTCCCCCAAGGAAACTTAAACCACACAATTTTTACAAGTGAACGAATAATAATGGCTCGCTCGCAATCAACATTCCTTCCCTCTGTTTGTCTGTCTGTCACAATTAAGTATAAAACTGGATGCCTTAGGTAATGGTGTGGTTTTGTAGCGATGAAAATTTCTATTGTTTCGCTTTATAGCAGGAATTAATGGAAGATAAGACAGGGAGTTTGTTTATGTTTTTGGTTTAGACTTGGGTTTTACGGGTTCTGTATTACTGTTTGTTTTATTTGTATATTCAGAGCAAAGACAAAGTATTATGTCACATAATCTATCTATACAGATAGAAGAACAGGGTGTAAAGTTCACTCATACTCAATAGAAAAGGGAGGATCCTCCGACCAGACGGGTGTTGTGTCTGGCGGGCAACTGCCCGATGATTCATGTCGGGGCGTTGTATCTATGCTAGTTGCGCGGAAAACTCAGTTTGTGAGATGCAGGATTTTGCGTGACGTCAGTATGACGCGTTGTTCGCATGTGGCGTTGTAGATACCACTACATATCTATATAAAGGCTGGGCAAAAAATCGTGGATCAAACGAAACAGGGCGATAGTTGGGATTATTTTCAGTAAACAATATTTTATATAAAGGATATAAAATTCAAAGTCCTGACTGACTGACATATCAACGCACAGCCGAAACCGCTGGTCCTAGACACATGAAACTTGGAGGGTGTGTTCTTTGTGAAGAGTAGGTATCCAATAAGAAAGGGTTTTTCGAAATTCCACCCCTAAGAGGGTGAATGGGGGTAGGGTGAAATTTCACGCGGACGAAGTCGCGGACAGAAGCTAGTATAACAAAATCAGCCTATAATGTTCCCACTGCTGGGACACATGCATTCGATCTCCGAGAGGGGGTGGGCCGTACTCCACCACGCGGGCCCAGTGTGGGTTGGTGGAAGTGACATGTCTTCGAATTTTTGGTTCTAGGACATGCCGGTTTCCTCACGATGTTTTCCTTCACCGTTTTGAGAGCAGTGGTGATGAAATAATTTACACAAAGCAGAGCGCCTGTCGACAACTTTGGTTCTCTAATATAACCCAACTTATTCTTGGTACTAACTTATTTTGTTTTCACCAACAAATCAGAACCAACGTCAACCATATTCCTTTGAACACCTCAAAGACTCCCGAAGTCCCGACTCAAAATCATAAAATACACACATACACATAAAAGTAAAAGGTACCTACTCAGACTCACACTCTAATAATATATATATGTTAAAGGTACCCAAAACCCATTTTGAAGAGAAATATCTATGTGTTGAAAAATCGGGGTAGCCTCGTATGGAAAAATGCTTTAACCTACCATAATAAGGGGTTGCCCTTGGGTGCTGTTACTATAAATAAGTACTTTATGGAGGTAAGTGGAGTAAGAGCAGGGTAAAAAGAATGTAGGTAGGTATGTGTTGATCTGACCGGCATCAATTGAATGTTGGGATTAACAGACTGTTACTGGCTCATTGGGAGGGCCCTTTTCATGTTGTAGAATGAGCATTGATTTTTTAACATACATAGGCCGCATTCCGAATAAGCTGTTATCGCTCATAGCACTCACATCATCTTACTTCCGATTTAGATATTACGATTATGACAGCTGAGGGCTGTCAACAATTCGGAACGCTCGTGAACGTGCTCACAGTGATTACTCAATGTCAAAACGATATTACAGCACTATTTTTTTTGTTTAAACACCACATTTCTTCTTTTTATTTGTTTAGGTGACGACTGTCAGCCAGAAGCACAATTTCGAAAATGCCACGTTAGTTTTAAAGTTAATATGCAACTCAAAACAAAACACACACTGACATACATGCAATATCTGGCAGCGCTCACGGTGATATTATTAGAAGGCATGGTCGGCGTTATCGCAAGATGGCGCATGTCATGACGTCATCTATGACGATTCACGGGTCATCGTTATCGGGCTCACGCTAATTTGGTACAGGTTTAAGCACGCTCAAATCGATTATTTCCCAACACGGAACGCAGCCATAAACTTCCTTCACAGTAATAATAATAATAATAATATTCCACAACTATCACACAACGCCGTCTAGTCTCAAGCTAAGCAGAGCTTGTGTTATGAGTACTAGACAACTGATAAACATACTTATATATTTCTAAATACATACATATATAGATAAATTACACCCAGACACAGAACAAATGATCATGCTCATCACACAAACATTTGTCCTGGGTGGGAATCGAACCCACGACCTCCGGCATAGCAGTCATAGTCACTGACCACTAGACCAACAGGCCAGCCAAACAAAACAGTGCACGCGGTGCGGTTGTGGTTAGACCTACACATCATCATCATCTGCCTGCCTTTTCCCAACATGTTGGGGTCGGCTTCCAGTCTAACCGGATGCAGCTGAATACCAGTATTTTACATGGAGCGACTGCCTATCTAACCTCCACAACCCAATTACTGGGAAATACGATACCCCTTGGTAAGACTGATTATCAGACATATTTTCTACTATCATTCCCAAACATTATATTCCAGTTAAACCAACCAGAAACAACACCTTGACCTCTGAGTTCGTTTTGGTATTTCTTCTCAAGGATCAGTCAGCTAGGAAATGCCGAAATGCTAGTTCCTGAGGACACGGCAGTGCCCCCGCCAATACGAGCCAAAAACAAAAAGCAGAGGGACTTAAAAGATCTACTTACAGAAATAAATATTTCATTTCATGTCCATGAGTGAAAAAGGAGTTTAAAACAGTGTACCTAATCTATTTTTAGCACAAAAGAGGTTCTAAGCTAGAAACACAATCTTCATTTAAAGTGCAACGTGATCTCTCCTTTATAATACTAATCCCAGTACTTTGTTTCGTAAAGCATGTGCAAACAACAATATAGTGCAAGCATTACGCAGCTTAGCTGGAAATAGTGCAGCTTTAGATGGAACGACACCTTTAATGTTTGCTGGTGAAGCTAAAGTTACTTTGTAGAAAACTTTATATCCATTCCTTGTTACTTTATATTATACCATGGATGTGTTATATCTTTGGGGATATAATGCTGTAAATAAAGCCCATAAACTGCAGTATCATAATTTTTATATTTAACGAGAGCTTTTAAATCGGGTATTGGTGGTAATAGTGACCACAGATAAATTATAAACTAGTCATAACGTAACGTAACTAATGTCACTATGACATTGACAGCGAACACAATGTTGCCAAAATATAATTTTAAAAATGTTGCCACTTTTGAAGGCTTCATAAAGCCTGAACAGGATGTATCATTTTACTGGGACATAACAAGATTTTTCTTTAGCTGACTACAAAGTGTATGTAAGTTATATTTTTTACTTTTTCGATGTCCATTTCCAAGGCTGCCTGAAAGAGACCGCAGAAAGAGTTGTAAAATGTTTTTTTTTTTTGCATAGTTTATAATGAAATAAATAAATCATTAAACACTACAAATTTACACGCAAAGGATAATTAACATTGAAGTTCTTATATTAACATTTACAACGACTATTATTCTTATATTTATTACTAGCTACTGCCCGCGACTTCGTACGCGGATTCTGTTGCTTATGCCAGCGACAACGGGGTCGTCAAAATCGAAGATCTGAAACATCTGATGTCGAATTCTAAGAGCCCGGGGACGGAAAAACAGCGTAATGCGCGAGACGATTCGAGACGTTTCAGATCTTTCATTTTTGTAAGTCAACAGGAAATGCCCATCAGACTAAACAACTTTTGCTAAGACGTCATTCCTATATGTTATAGTGTCGCTGGGCTTTGGAGTTCCAGAACAGGTGTTCCCGATCTTCAAATTTATCCTCACAGCAGAAAATGCTCTTCACGTGGAATATTTTTTGCTATGGCACCATTTTTATATCTCTTATATTTTAGCTGGTCTTTTGCGGCCAAAATAAATTAGTGATAGTTTGTTGATTTATAGAAACACTCAAAAGATGCGTCTCATACTGTACTATAGCTTAGATCCCTCAAAAACTATTTGGCTTAGTAAACTCAAAATTTGAAAGTTATGTAGTTAATTTACTGGTAAGAGACGTCAGGTTAATAAGGAAATTTAGGAGACGTCGAATAACAGAAGTGTTATAATTTTAACACTTCTGTGTTTGTTTTTCCCTCGGTCTCATTCAATATGTAAATACAGCGAGTCAGGACTGGTGACGCTAGAGCAAGCGACGTACAGTTGTCAGTGTGAGATGCAGCTCGTCCTGTGGCCGACACCCGTAGCCTTCAGTGTCTGCCCCTGTGACTTATTTATTGTCATTGCGAAGCACACGCTCACACGAAACTGCACGCGCTTGAATTGAAAGGGGTAAATGTGGCCGGGTGTCACCATTGCCTGGATCGCCCAGAAGACACGATGGAGCACACGGTGGAGGTCTGCCCCGCTTGGGCGGAGCACCGCCGTGTCCTCGTAGAGGCGATCGGCAGCGGCGGCGACCTCTCGCGTCCGGCCCTGGTGCAAGTCATGGTCCGGTGCGAGGGGAGTGGGAGGCAGTCACCTCCTTCTGCGAAGCAGTCATGCTAGCGAAGGAGGTGGCGGGACGGATGAGGGAGAGAGCCTCCCGTCACAGCCGCCGCGGGAGACGCTCCGGGCGTCGGGAGCCACGGGACGACTCCCGGCCACCGTAGGCGCGGGCCTGTGGGCGGAGAGTAATGGGTAGCTCGCCGTCCGATCAGGACCAGGCCCGTGCCGGACGGCGCGTACGTGTTCCACGCGCGCCTCGAAGAGATGTCAGCATCGAGGAGGGGCCCCATAGGGCCGAAGCCTGCCGGGTCAGCGGGATTGTCCGAAAGGGTTACCGTTGGCCCGGAACATAAAGGGCTAAGGAAGGAACACGGGTGGGTTTTAGTCAGTAAGAGTCTGACACTCCCTTCCGCTCCACCCAGAGCGGGAGGGGTCATTTGATGTCTTCCCATCCGAAAAAAAAGGGGTAATTGTGGGGAATCGGTGGTATACGTGATATAAACACTGTCTGGCCGACACCACAACCCGTTAGAATTTCCGCCTCAATGATATTTCTCTGCAGCGAGACGACTTTTAGCCGGGTCCCATTGCACAGTTTCGGCGAAGTGAGATTCCGAAGAAGCATAATTGGGACACCGACCTTTAGGTTAATGGTGTGCGCTGGTAGTTCACTTGCACTGAGGAAATTGAGAAATTCTACGGGGTAATGTGTAGAGTCATCTTTGTCGACAACAGTGTTTATTGAAGTGTAGATCACTTCATTTCCCTCAATTTCCGCGAGAATGCATTCATTGATCGCTAAAGGTTGGTCGTTTCTGGGTGTTAAAATGGCTCGTTCACACATCCAAGAATTATCTTGGTGCGGTATCCTATTGATGTCCCCGTACACCAGGCGTATCAAATCTTCTGAGGTGGACACCACTCTCCCAAGTATCTCAGGTAGAACCACCTGGCCACCGTCTACTGGTAGCGTTCCCTCACCCAATTTTAAGAGAACATCAGAAAATTCTTGGGCGTGTACATTCCCGCCAAGCTGTGCTCTCATTTATTCATCGTTAAGCGCGCAACCAATGAATATGTGGCCATAAGAAAGAGCATTTCAACAAAGCATTCACCTCATCAGCCCTAGTTCCTCGCGTCACCACATGGCAGGCAGCGTTTGTTGGAAATCGCCGCTTAACAGAACTGTAACGCCACCCATCATTTGCTGGTTCCTGCGGATGTCCTGCAAAGTCCTGTTTACCGCCTCTACTGCTTTTCTGTTCGCCATAGTGCATTCATCCCACACGATTAAAGAGCAATCTGTAAGCACGCGCCCTTTGTCGCTGTTGCTGTTGCGTTTGGAGTGTCAACTCCACAAACAACAAATGTGCTTGTTATGATATAACTTAGAACCAAAAGTTTGACTTGACTTTATGATAGTGTAGCTTGTTGTACCACCAATCAATCTGTTTAGTAACATTGGTGTGAAACTCCCCATACAATTAGATAGGACATGTATAGTTCTCAGATTTCATACCAGTATCGTTCCTAATGCACATAAAAAATGCAAAAACTAAAAAAAAAAGAATTTTACGATAAAAAAAATAATAATAATACGGGATTTGAACTCGCACCATTTAGTGCGGTAAACGGTCGCCAGACCATACCGCTAAATTCCCTGTTGACATATCGTTGAAATAGCTGTTCCCTTGCAATTTATAATATTACTGCTCCGCTCCTTTATAAAAATAGCGTGATTGTTATGTTTCCAGGGTTAAATTTTTATTAACTAAATAATTATCATGTCATTTTGGGCATTCAATTATTTTGTGCATTCAATTACTAACCAAAACCTTTTAAAATCAATATTGCTTACCTCCCATAACATACGGCGTGATAATATGTAGCCTAAAGCCTTCCTTGGTTTACAAAGAACATTTTTGCTGAATTTCAATTCAATCTATCCAGTAGTTTTGGCGTGAAACCGTACCATACACACAGACAAAGAGACAAAAATTCTAAAAAGTCACTTTTTGTCATCAGTTACGTTTTTCTAACAAAAGCCACTTATTTTTTCTCGAAAATTCTCAATGTACAGTTTTTCTTTCGTTACTATTTTATTATATGTATAGATTGTTATAGCGTTACCTACTGAGTCACGTATAGGGCCCTTTTAGAATATTTTATAGAATGCAACATCAGCGACGTCTTTGTAGAAAGTTCCGAGTAACCAGCTTAAGTTGAGAGCGCGACAAACTGCCGAGGTGGCATAACCAAGAACTAAACGCTAAACTAAAAACCCTATAAAATTTTACTCCAAAGAAAAATGGCCAAAAACACTTTTGTACAACGTAAACGTAACAAGTTGGAACACGTTTGTGTCATAAACCAGTAAAAAGTCCATCATAATAAAAGAGGCTGCATCGCCGAGATAGGTTCTAAACCAATTGAGAATGGACGCTTTGAACGGAGCGTTTAAACAAACCCTAGAGTGATGGAATGAAGGCAGGCTTGAGCGGAGCGGGGGCGGGCATAAAAATGTTTTATTGTGATGCTAATTGTCTGAATACATCATCATCATTTCAGCCGAAAGACGTTCACTGCTGGACATAGGCCTCCCCCAAGCACCTCCACTTCGACCGGTTCTGTGCTTCTCGCATCCATCGGGTCCCTACGGCCTTCACAAGGTCATCGGACCACCTTGTGGGAGGTCTTCCAACGCTACGTCTTCCGGTACGCGGTCGCCACTCCAGAACCTTTCGGCCCCATCGGCCATCTGTTCTGCGAGCAATGTGCCCGCCCTGCCCACTGCCACTTAAGTTTGGCAATTCTTCGGGCTATGTCGGTTACCTTGGTTCTCCTGCGGATGTCCTCATTCCTGATTCGATCACACAGGGAAACTCCAAGCAATACATCATAGAATACATCATAGTATGGAATACAATATTTATTCGTGTCGTCATTATTTTGTTACAGACTCGTAAACCATGATCAGTGGTAGCCCAGTGAGCAGTGGTGGACCAGTTCTAACGGCCGCGACTTACAAATTGTAGGTTTTTACTTTACTTTGTGTAAATTATTTCATCACCACTGCTCTTAAAAGGGTGAATGAAATCATCGTGAGGAAACCGGCATGTCCTAGAACCAAAAATTCAAAGAAATGTGACATGTACCCTACCAACCCGCACTGGGCCCGCGTGGTGGATTACGGCCCATTCCCTCTGACAGAGAGGAGGCCTGTGTCCCAGCAGTGAGAACATCATAGGCTGATTATGCTTATACTGAAGCCATGATCTAAACTCCACCGGTAGCCAGACCGCAGCCGGGTAGACATCGCCACAACGAAGGTCTGCAAGAATTGATTTCTTGCAACCTTCATTAAGTCATCGGTTGACGCTGTCGGGGCCTATCCAGACCATACTGCACCTTCTGAAATGCGGTCGCCATTCCATAATTCTTCGACCCCACTGGCTATCATTCTACGTGTAATGTTTTCCGCTCACCTCCGATTCTGATAATTTCTTATTCATGTCTGGAGCATCCACTGCCTTTACATTGACTATGACTCTTCGTATAAGGCCCATTGAGAGCGACCACGGCTTCCATCAGTCATCACTGGCAACACGCACTGTTCAAAGACAAGAAAATCTTTGACTAGTGTGTGTTGCCAGTCATAAGACACTTGAGGATTTCTTAAACAAATAGTTGCCCGCTCCCGCTCCGCTCAATCCACGACATACCCGATACCGACGATGCAAAAATGCTGTTTGCTAAATATGAATTCCCATTATGGTTGCTTTTAATGGTGATGGTAATAGCGCCGGTTGTTTGAAGTTCCACCGCCTGTTGGATTTTAATAGCAATGAATTAACATAGCAAGGATTTAGTATAAATCATTGCTATGTTTTCATTGCTATGATGACTTACGGCACTGAAACGTGGTCGCTCACAGTGGGCCTTATAAGAAGGCTAAAAGTCACCCAAAGGGCAATGGAGAGGGCTATGCTTGGAGTTTCCCTGTGTGATCGAATCAGGAATGAGGAGATCCGCAGGAGAACCAAGGTAACTGACATAGCCCGAAGAATTGCCAAACGTAAGTGGCAGTGGGCAGGGCACATTGCTCGCAGAACAGATGGCCGATGGGGCCGAAAGGTTCTGGAGTGGCGACCGCGTTTAAGAAGCTGCAGCTTAGCAAAAAGGATGGTACTTGAAGCGTAAAAAACCGGCCAAGTGCATGTCGGACCTCGCACAAAGAAGGATTCCGTAGTTGGGATGAATTTATCCCAAAAACAAACTTAACTTTGTAATTGCAGCAAAATGTTTCCTATACATTCCAACTGGAAACTTAAGTTTGTACGCACAATATTTAGAGATTTACCATAAAGAATTGTTCTATGCCTGTAATCTACAGGTATAGTACAATTTTATGTATGTATGGCTCAGATAGTTTCAAAGATAAGGCGTCAATTTTTATCTATTTTAGGTATACACTAAACAGTAGGTTTCCCCTTACCTACACACAAGAATCACAATATGCATAAATCCATCCATATTATATCTACTATAACCACTTCAAGTCATAAAGTACACGTTAAGTGATACAGATGTGTTATGTGCTCGTAAAGTACGGTCAGTGTGCGGTGTTGTGTCTCATCTTAACCCACTTCTTAGTATATGTGACTTTGAGTTGTGTGATGGTATAGGGTACTTAACACAACATTTTGGAGAAGAAAGTCTGCAAGAAACTAGTAAATAGGCTCTTTATACACAGGCGTGCGGTATGATCGACGACATCATTGCTAATTAGATAAAAATTGCTCAAAAATGGTTTGGGTACTTCAAACAATGCCTTGGCAACTTAAATGAAATTAATGTTTTTCGTCATGTATGAATCAAACAAAAGTCTGTCTTAAATTAACCTATTTACCTGAAAAAAAACAATAGAATGCAACTCATCATCATCTGCCTAGACTTTTAACGCAGATGTTGGCGTTATCTTCCAGTCTAACTGGATGCAGCTGAATACCAGGTCAGTATGTTTTTACACGGAGCGTCAAACTATCTTACCTACACTACCAAATAATGAAATGGAAATCTAAGCTATTAATTTTGAACCGACGCGAGCAACAAAACCTCCTTTTTTTTTGAAGTCGGTAAAAATAACTCGTGCCCTCGTGAATATACCAGCAAGCCAGCTATGATTGTACCCCGGATTCCGGACGTACATAAAAATCCTTAGTCCTGAAAACTCCTTTAAAGCACCCTACACCCTGAAAACTGTAATAAAACCACATTCAATCATGCTATTAGCATAACAAGGAACTCTGCTTACCCCCCAACATAAATCCCACCGCAGCACCCATTCATACCGCAGCCACATTCAAAGAGAAAAAATTAAATTAACTTTTTACTGAAAAAAACTGCGCTCACTGAAAGGCTTTGAAATCATTTAATTACACTGAAAAGTGTAACCTTTCATAATTAATTTAATTAATATGATTCTTGTAATTCGCCTAACAAGTATAATTAGGTGGCTACTGCTCGAGTATTTTTGTTTCTGACTTTTGTAAGTGTCATAATTATATTGTCTTGTTGTGGGGATTACACGGATATCTATGGGATTACAGGACCTAAACGCAAAAAACGCAAGTTTTATAATGCCTAAAAGTTTAAGATCGACTACAGTAAACAAAATCAGAAAAAAAAAATTAAACCGACTTCAAAAAGAAATCAACTCAAAATTATGAAATAACTTTAATTTCGGAAGTCGGTGTCTTGGGATCTGTATTTTATTAGTTGTTTGCCACCGACTTCCGAAATCAAAGTTATTTCATAATTTTGAGTTGATTTCTTTTTGAAGTCGGTTTAATTTTTTTAAATTACTTTTTATTTCGTAATTTTTAGTTTTTGCACTAGAATTTGACCAAGGTTTTGAGATGTTTTCCCTTTGACACTACACCCGTAGCTCGTATCAATACGCCAGGCCGTCACACTTACACGTATTAGTCCATATCTTGAAAATTACTGAACCGATTTTGATGAAACTTGCACTGTTCCCTAAGTTGAAGTAAATGTAAACTAATACAAAAAAAATGGTCACGATCCGATTAATAGTTGCTGAGAAATGCGTGGACAAACATACATACATACATACGTCTATGAAATTTTGTATATTTGTTTGGAAGCCTTAGTAGATTGTCATATGTGAATATAATGCAATTCCAATAATATTACATACATACGTATCGAATTGATAACCTCCTTTTTTTTGAAGTCGGTAAATATATGATTTATACACTGACGAGCTATACGTGGAGGGAACACAGTCGCTGGCAGAGGGTTCCACACTTTGGTCATGTGCATAATAAATGTGGTCGAGAAGCGCGGTATCCTGGTTAAATAACTTGAAAATCTATCGTTATAAGATCAAGTTGCACATCTTGCGGTCAGACAGTAGATGGGTGACTAAAGTGGATTATTCGAGACCCAAATGAATACTCGTTGACGAATTGCATTGCATCTGCAGTAACTCGTACGGTCGACCGAAGGTCAGTGGTAACAAATCTAGTATAAGCTGGCCCTCTTATTCTATTGAAACTACGCTAGGCTAGCTAAAGGTCAAAATGTTAACAGTGACGTGCGGCCTACTGTACCTACAATGAGAAGTTTGGGTCATTAATCAGCCTATACTGTTCCTACTGCTGGGTCACAAGCCTCCTCTCGGTGAGAGGGAGTGGTGGTGGCGTAATCCACCAAGCGGGTCCAGTGCGGGTTGGTAGATGTCACATGTCTTCCAATTTTTGGTTCTAGGACATGTGTCACAATGTTTTCATTCACCGTTTTTGAGAGCAGTGCAGATGAAATAATTTACACAAAGTAAAGCGCCTGTCTGGGTTCCAAGTTCCAACCTACAACTCGTAAGTCGCGACCGTTACAACTGGCTCATAAAGAAGCTAGGGTAAAGTCCTTTTTTCTATTTTCCTTTTATGATCGCATTAGCCTTCAGGGGAATAGTCTGGACAAAATTGTTCCGAAAACCCTTAAAAAATACGCCTTTCAACATTTATTTTAAAATTAACCAAACGTTACTGGTGAGGCGTGTAAATAGCCTGCACCTTTTTTTGAAAAGAGAGTGTGGTGAGAAATAACTTATCTCAAGAAACTTAATGGCGGCCTTCAAATTAGAAATAAATTTCCCTATTGCTGAATCCTCGTGGAACCAATACAGTAGAAAATTACTAGCAGCGAAACAGGCCCACGTACCTTAACAATCCAGAGATCCCGCTCAGACCCAGGGAGATGGGAACATAACTCGTTCCTGCGTGCGTGATGGCTTGTTGGTCTGTCGCTGCCGGCCGACGAGCAAATCTTCTTAAATCCACCGGTGGATTGGTTGAAACTCCAAAAATCAACACTGCACTATAAGTCCTCAATGAAGCACAGATGCAGGTCCATATATTTCACGAGTATCTTCAAGGTTTCATCAAAAAAGGAATATTCAAAAGGCGGAGCAATTAGCACACCATGTCTCTTTGCGTAGCGGGAAGAACACACACTGACTCGCTCACGCCATCTATCGGTCACTTTGCGAGAAAACTAAAAAGCTTCGATATGTGGGCGCTGCGAGAACGAATATTGATTGGCACGAGGACTCAACAATTGAGAAACTAAACCATTTAATTCGACACTAACATTATTATACGAGTATTACCTATAGGAACAAATCCTCAAATGATAGTATTTTATTTTTTACATTGAAAGAAAAGCATTGACGCTTCACCATGCTCCCCCTCTTTGGAAGGACGCAAGTACTTTCGAAAAGGAAAGTGAGAAAATTATAAGTATTCACTAACCTAGATTATGATCAGAAAAAGTTTAAGCTTTATGACTGAATGCGAGAAACAAACGATATAAGTTATTTAATGTATTTCCTAAACCTTAAGACTATGAATATCATATAAGAATTGACGTTTATTGCGTTGGAATAGGATATAATTTAGCGACAGCACGTTTAAAGTTACCGAACTTTGTCTTTACCATTGCAACACGAGAGACATTATCTGTGCCTCTATAAACCTCAGTTATAACTCCTAATGGCCAACTTAGAGGAGCTGAATTATCCTGTCCCATAAGTACGACAGTTCCAACTTCTATGGGTTTGTCCGGAGTTGCCCATTTTTGCCTGACTTGCAGCGTATGCAGATACTCTAGGTGCCATTTCTTCCAGAAGGATTGGACCATACTATCTAACAACTGTTTGCGCTGTGACAAATTAATGCGCTGACCAGACAAATCGGCTGCCGGCAGGTACTGCAATGGAGTCGAC
This sequence comes from Oligia fasciuncula, assembly GCA_963082905.1. Taxonomy (NCBI): domain Eukaryota; kingdom Metazoa; phylum Arthropoda; class Insecta; order Lepidoptera; family Noctuidae; genus Oligia; species Oligia fasciuncula. The sequence goes on from OY720409.1 coordinate 2,427,099, forward strand.
ATCAAAAAGTGAGCGGGAGTAAGAACTTCGGGATGGGGATCGGAAGACAACACGCTCAGAGGGCGCGAGTTCATAATGCACTCTATTTGAATGAGTACAGTTTGTAACTCCTCATAAGTGAGAAGCTGACTTCCGATCACGCGATAAAGGTGCGTTTTTAATGTTTTAACATTCGCTTCCCACATGGCTCCAAAATGTGGGGAACGCGGTGGGATCATTTTCCACGTTATGCGGCGGGTTGACAACTCATGTAAAAGAGTCGAATTGAAACTTGAATTTAATAAGAATCTATAAAGCTCATCTAGTTGGGCCTTAGCACCAACGAAATTGGTAGCATTGTCCGAATAAAGATAAGATACTGGCCCTCGACGCGAGATGAAGCGTTTAAATGCGGCTAAAAAGGCATCAGAGGTTAAATCAGAGACTAACTCTACATGGACGGCTTTGGTTACCAAGCACACGAATAAACAAATATACGCCTTCTGGGCGTGTTGGCCTCTGCGACGAGTGAGGGTTATGCGTATGGGACCAGCATAATCCACTCCAGTGTGGACAAACGCCTTTGCTTCCGATACTCGGTATTCAGGCAGGTCTGCCATCACTGGAATGGGATGCGTCGGATTTACTCGAAAACATGTGTTGCATTGTCGCAACTTGGACCTAATGACAGTCCTGGCATCTAGTATCCAAAATCGCTGTCTTAGAATAGACATGAGTAGTCCCGGACCAGTGTGACAATTCATCACATGATAATGACGGATTATTAGATCCACAATATGGTCATGTTTAGGAAGTAAAAAAGGATGCTTAGCGTCAAACGGAAGGTGCGACTTCGAAAGCCTTCCGCCGATGCGTAATATTCCCTCTTCATCTAAAAAGACAGCTAAACTTTGCAGTTTCTTTGGAAGCAATTTCCCAGATTTGATGAGCTTAATATCATTTGCAAAATGAACAGATTGCACAGCACTGACTATCGCTCGTTCCGCAACTGACAAGCCCTGAATAGAACGAGGTTCACAGTGAACCTTTGGTCTAGCGAATTTCAATATATATGAAACAATGCGCAACAATTTATCCCATGATGAGGTACGTTGAGCAAGTTGATATAGAAGGGGTTGTTCTACTTGCGTGGTCACTGTTAAGACATTTGTCTTGTGCTCGGGAAGTTCCCCACAATTAATAGGAGAGAACGGTTTGACGGGCCAATCCTCAGGAGCACAACGAAGCCAAGAGGGGCCGTTCCACCAAAGTTCATGTGACACTAACTGAGAAGGAAGGATGCCACGAGATAGACAGTCGCTTGGATTCTCAACACCGGCCACATGGTAAAAATGTTGAGAACCCAAGTTCTCCTGACATTGAGCGACTCTATTGCTGACAAAGACTGACCAGCGGTGCGGAGAAGAGTGTATCCAAGATAAGGCTATCGTGGAATCCGAAAAGGCGTAAATTCCTGCAATAGGAACACGTAAAGTGTATGTATCGCGAACAGTTTTTACCAATTTTGACATGAGCACGGCGGCACATAGCTCCAGACGTGCAAGAGTTGTGACTTTGGTAGGTGAAACCTTTGATTTCGCACAAAGTAAGCGGACTATAACACCGGATGGACTAGTAGAGTGTATATAAATCACACACCCGTACCCACCCATACTAGCATCAGCAAACGCGACTATACGAACGGAACAATCATCGGTAACACCCACGTGGCGTGGTATGCGTAATGTATCCAGCAATGGAAACTCTTGCATAAGAATGGAGAAACGTTTAAAAATGTCGTCAGGAGCGGGATCATCCCAACCAATATTGCTCAGCCATAACTCTTTGATGAGCAACTTGGCATAAAAGATCACGGGAGCGACCAAACCGAGAACATCAAATAAGCGGGCGACTATTGAGAGTATATTTCTCTTAGTACATTTCTCAACGACTTGAGCGGAAGTGAAGAAGAAATTATCCTGAGAAGGTTCCCACGAAAGGCCTAGAACCTTAGACACATCACTCCCAGCGTGAAAATCGAGGGACTTACGATGCGAGTCTGGAAGACTGTTTAAAAGAACGGGTGAGTTGCTACACCATTTAACAAGGTCAAAATCGCCCGATTTAAACATCTTTATAAGATCATGCGATAGCTGCATAGCGGTATCTTCATTATTCACAGAATACACCAGATCGTCCATATAGAGACTAGTCTCTGCTACTTTAGCAGCTTCGGGATAATGCGGACTGTCAGAGGCCAGCTGTCGCACAGTGCGCATAGCTATGTAAGGACTCGACTTAAGTCCGAAAGGTAAGCGATTAAAAGCAAAGGTTAACACAGGTTCGTTCTCATTGAATCGAAACAAAATGCGTAGGTATTTACGCTGGTCAACGGGTACACCAACGCGTAAATACATTTGTTTAATATCAGCGTTTATAGCTATGGGAAATAATCTAAAATTTGTTAAAAGAATAAACAAATCTGTTTGTAAATTTGGACCAATATGGAGTACGTCATTTAAAGATAATCCTGTATGAGTTCTAGCACTAGCATCCAATACAATGCGCGGCATCGGTTTGTCTGGCCGAACGACAGCGTGATGAGGGATATAGTACCCGTCATCGGAAATTGCAGATTCGTCGACTTGACATAAGTAACCATTATCCATGTATTCTTTGATTACTGCATTATAATTGTTTCGCAACATCGGCGATTGGCGGAGTTTCCTTTCAAGTGCAATAAGCCGACGGTACGCGGCGGTGCGGGAGTTACCCAACTCGGCGGGATTCTTACTAAAAGGTAACGCGACGGTATAACGTCCCACATCGTCCCGTGACACGGTCGAGGAAAAAATATTCTCACATTCGGTTTCCTCAGGAGAGAAAAAACTTTTATTCTCAACTTCTTCCAATTCCCAAAACTTTTGTAATAAGTCATTGAGAGCCAATGCCGTGAAAGAAGAGTTAGGTAAATTTAAATTATCCCTACTATGCGGAAAATCGCCCATCAAGACATACCCGAATGTGGTTAATAATGCAGGTGGGGCGCCTGAACCAAGATCGACCCTATTCCCCAAGTAAATGTACGGAAACAGTTGAGCGCCCAACACTAGGTCAATAACCCCTGGAATATTCCAGCTTAAATCTGCGAGAGGAAGCGCGTGGATTTCTACACGGCTGTCCCACTTCACATGGTGCGATGGTAGCTGGTCCGTAATGCACTCAACTACTAACGCGTGAATGGTATATTTTTGATCTGGATATACGCGAGACTCGATATCTAAATGTACGTATCCTATTATCGGTCGTGATACAGAACCAACTCCTTTAACAAAAGAATTACTTAAAGGAATTATCAGTAAATTAAGTTTTCTACAACAAGCTGTAGTTATTAAATTATTCTGCGAGCCATTATCAATTAAGCACCTCACTATTGTTTTGTGACCCGCACTGTCACTTTTAGCTCGCGCATAAACCTGAGCTGTCGATAACAGCACTATCTCCTTAGCCTTCGCTGCATCAGCTGCTAATAACACGGCCGAGTTGTGAGCCGAACACGCCGGCGCCACAGAAATATCGATCTTATCGCAATTAACATAAGAGCTCGGCACCGCGGCGGAAACCGGGGCAGACAAAGACGTACCGGGAGTCGAGAGGGGCGCGGAAGACGCGAGGGGCAGCGGCGCGTGAGGCGACGCGACGACTATATTGCAATTAGTCGCTTGAGCATCAGCTGTTTGCGGTTTATTTTCTTTATGAAAATGTAATAGTGTATGATGGCGTTTTTTACATAAGTCACAGACTGATGTTGACTTGCAGTTACTCAATCCGTGCAATGTGCTCAGACAATTCGCACACCCACGTTTGGATTTAATAAACTCAAACCTTGTTCTAGGAGTCAACGCGGATTTAAACTTAGCGCAGTTAAACAAATGAACATGAGCGTTATCATTACAGTACGCGCAGCATGGAACCGCGGTCGCGGATGAACAAGCGGACGAGTCAGCTGACTCGCTCACAACAAACGCTTTTGTCTGTGTGCGTGACTCGCGAGGTGCGGAAGCGGGGTTCCTCGCGTTCGAACGAGACGAATTCGAGCGTGCCAATATCTTTGCCTGATCTTGAATGAAGCTTATCAATAATTTCGTTGTGGGAATTTCAACATCTCGAATGGAAAGTTCAAACGATTGAATTGTCTGTGAATCGATTTTTCTCATTGCGCAATGCAAAAGAATAAAATCAGCAAGATCCGTAATCCCAAGTTGTTTCAAGGCAGAAATAGATGCACTAAATGTTTCTATGAAAGAATCGAGACTATTAGCGTTAAAAGAACAACTTTTTAAATCCAATATGTTATTTAAATAATGCGTACCTAGTGAGCGCTTGTCTTGATATTTTTTAACTAAACTATTCCATAAAAACTTGTAAGTATCACCCGTAGGCACAATTCCAGCGGTAACCTTCAATGCGTTGTGTGTAAGCCTACCTATCAAGTACTGCACACGCTGCGAGTCAGTCAGCTGATCATTATCATGAATGTTCGACTTGAACGACTCATAGAAAACAGGCCAATTCTCTGTTTTCCCGTCGAAAGACGGCAGCGCGATAGGAGGCAACATTATTTTAAGCGGTTCAAAAAGAGTCTTAGTGTTACTACTGGGTGTTGGTGGCGATTGATTACTGTTTATTTTATTCCGGACACGTTTAATATGAATATACAAATCTTCAAAGGATTCTAAACAAGCATAGTCGGCACTTGAACCAGGTTTTAAACTAATATTTATTTGATTAATTTGGTCAACAAACGATTCAAATTTATCTCGAATGTCATCAATTGTCTCTGACTCAGTCATAAAACTCTCATTTTTCCTCGAATCGAACGACGATATACTTTTTGATAAATCATACAATCGATTAATGCGTTTAAATAACAATCCTTTCTTTTCATGAAGAATCGTTAGTAAATCTTCCGGCTTCGGTTGTTTATTCGTCATTTTGTTAAATAACAATGAACAACAACACAATAACAGAAAAAAATACCTAACAGTCTACAATAACCAACTATGAGTAGGTATCTATCTAATTATTATTATATTACGCACGAAGCCGAGATGAGTTGGTAACTACCTACCTAATAACTTATTATCAAAGCGAATTTTTAAATGCGGATACCTACATAGAATGAACTTTACCAATGAATACGTAATGTCGTTCTATGTAAAGTAATAAAATAATTGAACAGATTCACCAACAAACTACGTAAATCTATTGTCAATTGCGCTGCGTTTTATAGGAAATAATTTACCAAAAGTTTACGTAAATAAATACCTATTACACGTTATTGAACCTATGTGATTTTCACCAAACAATTACGCAAAAATCTAGGTAACGGGTTATTAATCCGGTATCTGAAGGACCAAGTAATATGGTGAGGCGTGTAAATAGCCTGCACCTTTTTTTGAAAAGAGAGTGTGGTGAGAAATAACTTATCTCAAGAAACTTAATGGCGGCCTTCAAATTAGAAATAAATTTCCCTATTGCTGAATCCTCGTGGAACCAATACAGTAGAAAATTACTAGCAGCGAAACAGGCCCACGTACCTTAACAATCCAGAGATCCCGCTCAGACCCAGGGAGATGGGAACATAACTCGTTCCTGCGTGCGTGATGGCTTGTTGGTCTGTCGCTGCCGGCCGACGAGCAAATCTTCTTAAATCCACCGGTGGATTGGTTGAAACTCCAAAAATCAACACTGCACTATAAGTCCTCAATGAAGCACAGATGCAGGTCCATATATTTCACGAGTATCTTCAAGGTTTCATCAAAAAAGGAATATTCAAAAGGCGGAGCAATTAGCACACCATGTCTCTTTGCGTAGCGGGAAGAACACACACTGACTCGCTCACGCCATCTATCGGTCACTTTGCGAGAAAACTAAAAAGCTTCGATATGTGGGCGCTGCGAGAACGAATATTGATTGGCACGAGGACTCAACAATTGAGAAACTAAACCATTTAATTCGACACTAACATTATTATACGAGTATTACCTATAGGAACAAATCCTCAAATGATAGTATTTTATTTTTTACATTGAAAGAAAAGCATTGACGCTTCACCAGTTACAAAGAGCCAAGGAAATTAACATAATCTAAATAATTATAATTTTAATAAGACATTAGCACCCCCTTGTGAAAGCTTTATTAAAATAAGTCGGTAATTCTTTTTTAAATGGTCTATTAGGTCGGTTTAGAGTGAGACATTGAGATGTTTTGTGTTGCCAAAACATTTATTTGAATGGAGGGATTAAAGAGAAACATGCTTGAGGCAGAGGGTTTGTTTTTCTTGATCAGTGAAAATGTTAAAGGTGACTTGGTTTTTTAGGGTTCCGTACCCAAAGGGTAAAAACGGAACCCTATTACTAAGACTTCGCTGTCTGTCCGTCTGTCTGTCACCAGGCTGTATCTCTATAGAACCGCGATAGCTAGACAGTTGAAATTTTCACAAATTATGTATTTCTGTTGCCGCTATAACAACAAATGTCATTTCTTCGGTATTGTTCGTCACATCGTTGAGCTCCTTAAGTTCTGAGTTGAGCTGCATGATTACTGACAAATGCGTGTACTGAGTGCACAGGTCCACTGAATCTGTATGATTATTTCCTTATTGTGATCTGACCTAGATTATGTAGGACATTTAAAGAGACTGTGACATCTGAGTTTGTGTCGGCTTTTCTTCTCAGAGTAGTCAGACAGGAAACTCCGACCCCAGCTAGTTTTAAATATATGATTGACGAGTAAAAGTGTTTGTATAAACTTACTTAAAGAAATAATAGACATTGTTTGCCAAGGGAGCAAACAACTATTTTGAAGGAGATAGTGTTTTTTTTAATCCAGAGCGGAGCGAAGGATTCTAGAGTTGAATCCCGAGCGCAGTGCGAGGTTCTAAAGTAGAATCCTGAGCGCAGTGATGGATTCAAAGTACGTCACTCGAGCTTAAAATAGTGTTGCTCCCGAGGCGAGGTGGACACTCTACTTTTTATCCCCCTCTATGAAACAATAAATAAGTGCAACATAAGAAGAATAGTACCTACGTTTATTTATTTACATACAATGACTTGAAGAAGACATACTAATTTTTTATAAAACTAAGCAAAATCCTAATTTGAATAAACAATTACGAACAAAGGCAGAATGCTATTCGCGTGTTCTTTATTTTTTAACAAACTTTTTTTTTAATTTGCTCACGCGTCTTACTTTATCATACAGCCTGTTACTTGTTCATACAATATTCGTGATTGATCTCTTTGGTGAGTGGAACTTTTACTAACAATATCCACATTCCAAATTAAAATCACTTTTAGTCCCTAAGGATTAAAGAGCTATTTTAGTCCCTGTTTACGAAGAATACACTAGCTCTTTTTGAATAGATGTAATAAAAAATAATTTATCATATTGTGATGATTATGCCAATCTATTTCAGTTGTACCCGTCTTTGAAACACAAAAAACGAGCTAAAACGATGACCCGAACCCAAATCAAAACTAAATCGATCTTAAATACACCGTTGTTTTAACCAAAGTGCCTAAACATTGAGCAATAACGTATAACTTTTGTCAGATTTATGAGTTTTGTTCCGCTTTAGGGTTCCGCTGAAAATAATAAAGCGCTACATTGTTTCGTTAGCCGAGTTTCCGAGTTGAATTGTATTATGATTATTGGGACTGGTGTGTAACTGTTGGGCCGACTCCGTAGGGATTATGTTGCCTTATGTGTTTGTACAAAGCGACAAAGAACAAAATACAAACGAGTCAACGAGCAATGGAAAGGAGCATCCTTAACATCCGATTAAAAGACAAACAAAGAAATGAAGACGTACGAAAGAGAACAAATGCTCTAGACGCCCTCGAACACACCCAACGTCTGAAGTGGAAGTGGGCAGGCCATGTAGCACGCCTACCTGACACAAGATGGACCCACAGAACTACGACATGGTCGGGACCAACAGGAAGAAGACCCAGAGGACGACTACCGGAACGCTGGGTAGATGAACTTAATAAAAACATAGGCAAAGACTGGATGGTCAAAGCCAAAAACAGGGAAACCTGGAAAAAATTGGAGGAGGCTTGTACCCGAAAAGGGGCCATAACCTTTTAGAAAAAAAAAAATGTGTTTTTAAGCATATATATTTTTTAATGTATTTTTTTTAATAATCCACTTGTGTAAATTTTTTGTTTTCATTTTTTTTGGTTATGGAAATATAGGCTATATTATATTATTATTATTATGTGTTTGTACAGACGCCAGCACATCAAGCTACTACAATCTGTCAAATAGCTTTAATAGATTTTCAACTTTATCGCTAAAGCGTAAGGTTCAACGTTGATTGGGAAAATTTGACAGTGTCGGGTAGCTTGATGTGTTGGCGGGTCAAATTGCGTGCTCAAAAGACAGAATTGCCACATTGTATATCAATGCTGATTTTTTGGCCAAAAAATAGTCCAGCCCTCTGGTCACGTGAAGAGTCGACGAACCGCTTGGCAATGTCTCGAAATACTAAGTGGGCACTCTGGCCCCATGGCCCTAGAGTTTCAACCCCAAACGGCTCAAACATATAAGTTCCAGTATTTGCGCCGTTTGAGGTTTTCCGCACCTGCAGCGGCCGCCCCAGCACAGATCACCGTGCTTGGAAGATGGGATGGCGAAAGTTAAAGTTGATATATGTTTAACTTGAAATAACAACAATGGAAACATACATGAATAGACCTTACATAAATTATGTTTAAGTGTGAGTATTTGTTGGGGTGGTACAAAGGGTGGTAGGAATTATGTTTTAATGCTCTTATATAAGATTTGATTGCCTCGCTGGTTTAGTAGTCGAGGGCTTGATTTCTTACCCCCTTACTAATAAACGTTGTATAGATATCGTTCGTATAATTATACAACGCTTTGTCTTCTTCTTTTGAAAGTCAAATTACTGACGACTGAAAGACAGAAATCGGTGTGTAACTAAGTATTCATCTATTCATTAGTTTCTGATTATACTAAACCCGAAAAGAGGTCCCATAGAAAAAGTTGTTCAAAATCATCATCATCTGCCTAGCCTTTTCCCAACTATGTTGAGGTCGGCTTTCAGTCTAACCGGATGCAGCTTAATACCAATATTTTACATGGAGCGACTGAACCCTAAAAGGTGTCATTGTAATCATCATTATACTTTTACCATGAGACCAAAACTTCTTTAGGCGCGGTGGGCATTTTTTGAGATGGGAAAAAACCATAGAAATGTAAAAAACAATTGAACTTGCCCCACTGTCAACGTAAGCGACACCGAGCTTGTTTTGTTTATAAGACGATTCCAGAAACACCCGCTTCGGATATGTTCGATTGTCCTCGGGGTGTACTCGGTTTTAATGTATATCCGACATGTCAGTGAGTGATGGCAAAGTATTCTGCTTGTGTTTGGTTTTCACTTTTGTCGGCACTCCCGGAGTGCCACTGTTTTTTTTTCTTTTTTTGTTAGCTATGTCCCACTGCTAGGTAAAGGCCTCCCCTTCTCCCAGACAGACTATTAAAAAACGAAGAAAATAAATGGAATATAATGTTTTACGACATCGACAGTCACAATAATCTTCCTATCAATCATTTTCGTGTCTCCAAAGTCGTACTTCACTTTTGTCATACCAACCTAAAAAAACTTGACACATCTCAGCCTTTACGACGAGAAACACCAAAAAAATTGGCCAAGTGCGAGTCGATGAAGGGTTCCGTACCACCGTACATTATGTCACACATTTTTTTTGTAAATACTTTATTTAAAAAAACACAGGGACCTCCTTTATTTTTTTATAGGCATAGTACGTACCACTATGACCGTTATAACAACACTTTTACAGACACTTTTTACAGAGTAAATTAGTTGTCTACCTCATCATCATCATCATCATTTTAGGCCTCCCCCAAGCACCTCCACTTCGACCGGTTCTGTGCTTCTCGCATCCAACGGGTTCCTGCGGCCTTCACAAGGTCGTCCGACCACCTTGTTGTCTACCTATGCTGGGTTTTTCACCAACTCGACACGAGAGACTGGACAGACGTATGTCCAGTTGGTCAAACAAAAAATTTGTATCACTTACCTATTATTTCGTCATCTGGACACGCCAAGATTTTTACGCGTATCCACATAGTGAAACTTAAATTAAATCACTTTTATGTTTTCGCCAACTGGACACACAGTTTTCTTGCAAAAGAGGGGTACAATCAGGTACTTAGCCCTGTGACAAACGGACGGACGAACTGACGGACAACGGAGCCTAATAATAGAAACGACTAATTGCAACCTTGCACCTAACTTCTGACATTTCATAAGTGCCCATGTAGGTTTATGTGAAATACAATAATTTTTATTTTATTTTTTAGAGTTCTATTGACACCCTTTGGGTACGAAACCCCAAAACGTGACGTATCTCAACTTTAACGACGAGGAACACCTAAAAATGCCACCAGCAATTCTTTCTTTCAGTCTTATCGCGAATGATTCATAACGTTGTTTTTATTGTTTCAGGTACGGACGATAAAAGGAGGGATGTTAGTAGTTAAATTATTGTAAGTATTATGTACAGGAACGACTTTATAGCCCTGAAGTGTCGGAATCTTTTATATTACTGTGAGACTATGTTTGTGGTAGGTGAGTGTGTTATTTTAAAGGGGTTTTAAATTGGTAAAATAATTACTGACCCCACCTTTATGGTAAAATAAAGATACACATACATACATACATAAATATACGCCTTCTCATGGAAGTCACTGAAAAAAATAAGCATTAAATAAAAATGAAAAAGCATTGATCTGAACTGCTTTACCTAAACAGTTCCTTAGGAGCCTAACGATCAAAACTGTATTTTTTACTGATCCAAAAACAGTTACAGCTTGAGGCAAAATGTTACCGTCATGACAGTAAACTTTAACGTAACAAAATTAACTGTTTTATTCATTTGGTGATATCGTTTAAACTATTGTTTACTTACATTACAGTTACGGTGATTTTCCTTTTTTTTTTGTTTTTTTTTTTTTCAGTAAATAGTATTTGTTCAATCATTAAAAGTTACTGTTTTGTCTTTTAATGTTTTACAAACATTTCTTCTTACTGTATAAAGTCAGTAAGTCTTTATGTAATCGCTTTAGTGCGCTGTAGTTAGATTTTTTTTTTCATGTAGCCAAAAACAACAGAACGCCACCTGCTACGAATCCTTAGATACTCCTTTTGCCTCGTTTACCTTTATACATCAGTGGCCTTAGTGTGAGTTTTTTCGACTCACGATTCGATTGCGAGCACGTTAGAATTTTGTATGGGAAATTAAGTTTCTCCTAGTGACCACCAGGTGGCGCTATAACTTTTTTCCCTAGAAAATTCATACACGCATTCCAGTTGCGAGTACTACGCACATCAAATTATTATTATTATAACGTGCACCTATTTCCATACATTGGGTACTTAATTGTAGCTACACCTTTGTTACACTAATAAAATTGTAAACAGTGAAATTAATTCTTGTCGATGTTTAAATCTTTTACAGCCGCACAGGTCAATCGATCAGGTTAAGCTACGCTTGCCGCGGTTGGTCTGTGGATGGGTGACCATCTTTACATATCGAGACCCCTCCGTGCCTCGGAAAGCACGTTAAGCCGTTGGTCCCGGCTGTCATTCGTGGATCTTTGACAGTCGTCACGGGTATTCAGAAGCCCGAAAGTCTGACAACCAGTCTTACCAAGGGGTATCGTATTACCCAGTAACTGGGTTGTGGAGGTCAGATAGGCAGTCGCTCCATGTAAAATACTGGTATTCAGCTGCATCTGGTTAGACTGGAAGCCGACCCCAACATGTTGGGAAAAGGCAGGTAGATGATGATGGTTAAATATTTTAGAGGCTGACTGTGCCATTAATTCCACACAAACTACACCATCATACATAGTACACACATACTGCGAACTTGAACTTTATAAAAGAAAACAATCTCAAGTAGAAAGGTACAGACAAATAAAACTACTATACAGCGTGTATCAGAAATATGTGGTCATATTTTAGATTGTGGTAGAGACCATAAAACTGAAGAACATTTTGTCCATAAAACTAACATCGTGATCGTATAAAAATAATCAGCTGTCCCATACAAAACTTCAATACCTACTTGATCCAAATGTATAGCATAATCCGCCTATAATGTTCCCACTGCTGGGACACAGGCCTCCTCTTTATGAGAGGGAGTGGGCCGTAACCCAGCAAGCGGGCCCAGTACAAGCATTAGCTTTTGCTGTTCCAACATAATAAATAAAAAGTGGTGTAATTGTATAATGTAGTTCCCTTTATATCACTTACGTTTTTTTTACTAACTCGGCGGTGTACGCTTGGCGTATCGGGATTTTCAAAATAGCAATACCAGTTGGGCACCACTGCCCTAAAATATGACCACATATTTCCGATACACCCTGTATATTCTTACGTAAACCCAAAGAGCCGTGTTAAACCAGTTTCTCTAAATACCAGGGCGACATTTAGCCTTGAATGTTCCAGAAGAAAATGGCTGCCTCCGAAAATTCTCGAACATAGGAATTTTCTTAGTTCATTTCAGCTGAAGGAAATTAGAGAGAATTGTGTTTTCGTCATGGCTAGATTAATTTTGTTGTAAGAAAATGTATACCGTGTTGAGTTATAAAATTCAGCTGGGTGTAATAACGTCACGACTGTTATCCCGAAAGTGATAGGCAGAGTTATACGTAGTAGTACATAAATAATATTGTGGCGTTATATATGATACCTTTAATTTCGTGGGAATGTGACTATAGTAGGTATAGTACCTACTATAGTCACATTCCCACATTATAGTCAAAAAAAATCCCCCAAAAAATTAATTTATTTTTTATTCTGTAGCGGTATCTACAACGCCACATGCGAACAACGCGTCATACTGACGTCACGCAAATCCTGCATCGCGCAAGCAGAGTTTGCCGCGCAACTAGCATACCTACAACGGCCCGACATGAATCATCGGGCAGTTGCCCGCCAGACACAACACCCGTCTGGGCGGAGCATCCTCCCTTTTCATAGAGTATGAGTGAACTTTACACCCTCATACCTCTGTTATTACTGGTGACCCCGACTGATGAACACGCAACCTTCTGATTCCGTTGCCTTTCAAAGCACTATCTGGTAGATATGTTGACCTGAATTCTTCGCTACGACGCAGACTGCCAACTCACATAAAACTTGGCCTTCGTAAAAATGTCCTGTAATAAAAATATACAAGTGTATATTTTTATCCTCCAGAATTTTCAAGTTGCCTACAAGTAAATTGCTCATAATAATATACATATCTAGTTCAGTTGTTCGTCAGCATGTCCTGAACCGGATTATAGGACGAACAGAACCTGGCAGCCCAGTGGTAACGGCCCCGACTTACGACTTGTAGGTGGTGGATTCGAACCCAGGCATGCACTTTACCTTGTGTAAATTATTTAATCACCACTGATCTCAAAACGGCAAAGCAATGTGGAATGTGTGTTTCATACATTTTGGTCAAGTAGGCATTAAACTTTTGTATGAAACAGCTGATTTTTTTTTTTGTGATTTCAGAGTTGGTCCCATAGTGAAAGTTGTCAATATTCATGGGTAGAACACCCTGTAAAAATTTGGATGGTGAAAATTAAATCTGTATATTACATAATGATACAAGACATTGTGACGTCTACCAACCCGCACTGGGCCCGCGTTTTAGATTACAGCCGCCTCCATCTCGAATAGAGGAGGCCTGTGTCCCAGCAGTGGGAACATTATAGGCTGATTATGTTGTGTCTATAAAAACTATTTCACCCAGTTGACTAAATACCACAATATTTTATTCTACAGAATTCGTTTACAAAAATCAAATTTTTACATACAGGAAATTGTGGATTCCCATTCAGTTGGCACAACACTTTAAAACCCTATTCAGCATGCCCAAAAAACACTTCATGTTTTGACACGAAAAAGCCGACACAGTGGTACAAAAATAAAAACGGCGTGGGAAAAAAAATATGTTCGTAACTTAGTACAGCGATGCATAGGCCGCAATTGTTTAATTTAATTCGCCCAGTGCACGGCAGGAGCGACTGTATTTTGACATTTTCGTCTAGAATTTTGCACTGTGGTAATTTTGACGGGACATAGTAAATTCGTGCATAATTGTTCGTTCTGTGTGTTTAATTTCATACATATTAATGTCGCCGTGTATGAATTTATGATCGCGCTTTCAAGCTTTATAGCGAGCCAAATAGGGTTACTGAAGTAAGTTGGAAATGAATGGAAGCAGAATCAAATCAGCAAAGATTCAGCTTTTATTCATTCTAGCAACATAATTGAACTGCGCTCTAGTGCAAGCTTAATAATAAATGTCAAACTACATCTGTCGGGCATGCCACCGGCCTGGGGAATCAATCAAGCATATTATCTCCGGGTATTCTGAAACGTGGTCGCTCACGATGGGCCTTATAAGAAGGCTAAAAGTCACCCAAAGGGCAATGGAGAGGGCTATGCTTAGAGTTTCCCTGCGTGATCGAATCAGGAATGAGGAGATCCGCAGGAGAACCAAGATAACCGACTTATCCCAAAGAATTGCCAAACTGAAGTGGCAGTGGGCAGTGCACATCGCTCGCAGAACAGATGGCCGATGGGGCCGAAAGGTTCTGGATTGGCGACCGCGTATCGGAAGACGTAGCGTTGGAAAGCCTCCCACAAGGTGGACCGACGACCTTGTGAAAGCCGCAAGAACCCGTTGGATGCTAGAAGCACAGAACCGGTCGAAGTGGAGGTGCTTGGGGGAGGCCTATGTCCAGCAGCGGACGTCTTTCGGCTGAAATGATGATGATGATGATGATTCTCGTAGCGAAGAGTACTTGCATAGACACAACCTTTTAGCCAGAATTATCCATCAGCAACTTGCTCTGAAATACAGCCTTGTGGAATCGGACGTGCCGTGCTACAGGTATGTGCCCGATCCAGTTCTCAAAAATGAAAATCCTATTTTTTTTTAAACCGACAGGACTATTGTTGCCAATTAGCCTGATATAGTGGTGATCGATTAGAGCGGCGCGCAATGATTGTTGACATAACCGTCCCGCATGATGGGAACCTCGTGAAAGCCGAGAACGAGAATGATAAACAAATCAAGTATCTTGACTTGGCTCGCAAGGTTGTCGACATGTGTGACGTGGACTCGGCAATTATTGTACCGATAATCGTAACAGTGAATGGCTAGCGGAGAGGCTCGATCAACACCTCAGGAGTCTCTCACTGCGTAGCCGGGTCAAGGGCTTGATTCAGAAAGCAGTACTCCTGGTACCGCAACATAGTGAGGAGGTTCTTCTCTCTAGAGCCCTGAACACCAGCAGCTTGAACCTTGTTCCTGATGCCGATGGGCCACTATTATTTTTTTATAATGTTTTATAAAAATGTAATGAATATATATGCTAATGTAATAAAGGAAAATAATGTCAAAATAAATTGTTGTGACATTGTTATACTTTTAGATGGAAATTTATATATGTCGCAGCCAACTGGTTTAATTAGCCGTTTAGTTAACCGCCTAGCCTTTTAACTTAACGGCCTGAATGATATTCAATTATAGTTTAGGTTGGAAGTCTGTAACCAATCACGCGCGACCCGAATTGGTCACAGTAACTAAGCCAGGGCACCCCGACCAAATGGGTTAGGTTAGAACTGTGATCAACCGCGTGCGAGCCGAGAGAGCAAAGCGAGGCGAGCACTACTTCCAAAGTCCAGGCGGTTAACTAAACGGCTAATTTAACCAATTGGCTGCGACATATACATACTAGATTTCGGTCGTTATGTTATGTTATAACACACGAAGGGTTCCGTACCACAAGGCAAAAACGCCGAAAAAACACGTTTGTTGTATGGGAGCTCCCATTAAATATTTATTTTATTTGGTTTTTAATATTTGTTGTTATTGCGGCAACAGAAATACATAATTTGTGAAAGTTTCAACTGTCTAGCTACCACGGTTCATGAGATATAGCCTGGTGACAGACGGACAGACGGACAGTGGAGTCTTAGTAATAGGGTCCCGTTTTTACCCTTTGGATACGGAACCCTAAAAACGTAGGCGGAGATGCGGTCAGAGCTTGTTTGGTATAAAACATTTTGAGTTATTATGTGCGGAATATTTCCAATTAATTAGTGGCGAAACCGAAGTGTTGGATAGCGGGAACAATAAATTAACCCCATTACAGTAATGAGTTAAATAATAATTACTACTTTACCTCTTACAGCAATTGAGCCACTTATTAATATTGCATCTCATTTTATTTCATACGATTAATTTAAATGATCGAGTTCATTCATTTATTAAATTGAATTGAAACAAGAACAGAGATGTATGAATAAACATTGAAATTAAATGAAACAGTTTTATCGAAAGTTATTTAAAATTTTGAATGAACATTCTGAAGGTATACACTATACAGGGTCATGTAAAATCTGCCAGCCAAACTCCACAGACAGGATGGGTATCACATCAGACTATCACACTAATACTATAAAGGCGAAAGTTTGTAAGTGTGCAGTTTGTTACTTCTTCACGCACAAACGGCTGAACGGATTTGGATGAAATTTGGTAAACAGATAGTTTATGACTAGGATTAACACATAGGATACTTTTTATCCCGATATTCCCACGGGATCGACACTTATGCGGGTGAAACTGCGGGGTACTGCTAGTTGATATCTAAACATGATAATACAAAAAAGAAAAATTTAATTTTTGAGATCATGGACAGCTGGTATTGTACCTACTTACTTGTAATATCAGTTTAAGTATCTGGTACTTGTTGGCAGGCCGACACTGTCCTCCCATATCTGTAAACACTGTAATTTGAAAACATTTTAAAAACCAATTATTTTTATAAGAGTAGGTAACCGTGGAATTTCTTGGCGGCTCTTCTCCATAGGAATCGACCAATTGGAACCGTGCACCTAGCTTCTGACGTTTCATAAGTGTAGGTTTAAAGAACAAAACGAAAACGAATGCTTCAAAATTTTCATAACAGTCCGCAGACAGCACAGTGGTAGAAATCCACCAATTTCTATGCAAAAATTCAGTTTTCACCAATCTCTTCCATAACTTTGAAAAAAGTGATCTGTGATATTGATAGCTTGGCAACAGCACCTAGTGTTGGCTTTGACCTGACTTTTGTCCACTGTGCATTCTGTTTTTATTTCCTTTTGCATTCTTTAAACTATAACACTGAACGGATGGAATTCCGGAAACGATAGAACTCCGGAAAAAATAAAGAGTGACAATTTTACTTTTCAAATCTATGACAACTACGGTTTTTAGTTTTTCATTTTCCGTATTACAGCTATTTCATGCAACTGTCAAAGAATGACAGTTATTTACATTATGTTATTTATGTCAGTTATGTTGGTCTCTCTCTGTCTGGCTCTGACAGAAGCAACCTAACAGGACCCTTAATGTAACGAGAATAAAGATCAAATTATTTTGAAAGAGCTGTTAGTGGCAGCAAACCAACAGCAACCCTATTAGAATTTGAATAAAGATCACTGTGATTTGGACAATGATGTCATGCAAATCAAAGGTAAAACGGTAAAGGTTGTGAAAGGACTGTAGTGAATTTGCCTATACAATTAATTTCCCTACCTACTATCTATAAGATGAGGTCCCACCAACTTCTAGAAACCATTCAGACCACCAAAATAAGGACGATGGTAAAAAAATATATAAGAAAAACGCATAGATGCTTACAAGAAAAATAATCAACTAACGAAAATACACTTTGCCAGCAATTTATTATTTTAGGTCAAAATAAAATCACTTTAATCAGTGTTTTTTTTGCTCGGATATCTTTAGTTAGACGTACTGAGCGCTGTGTTAAAATTTGTCCATCTATTTTAATGGCACCCTGTATAATTAACATGAAAGAAAAAACCTCCCCACACCATTATTAAGCACACAAAAAACACTTTAAAAAACAGAAACAATTTATCGCAATTCGATTCGGTAAATACTTAAAAAAATTACCTCCGCATTTAAAATTCGGTACTCAAAACATGTCACACAAGAACATCGCACAAATAATACAAAAAATATGCAATTCACGTTTCAATTATTCTGAACACGTCGATTCGGATTTAAAATATCACCTGTTTTCGGTCTCGCGCCCGAAACCCGGTGCCGGATTAAAAACATGCCGACGATTAAGTTTGGTTACGTATCTGAAATTTCGAATGTGAAAATGGTTAATAAAGTGTTTTGTCGTAATTAATTAAACTGTGAAAGGCCAATTTCTTTTTTTTTTTGTTGAATTTTTTTGTCCTGGAGTTTTTGCTTTTTGTAACACTGTGTAGATTTTGGCAAGTTATAGACAGCCAGGTACTACTTCTGACGCTATGACGTGGAAAGTGTGTTTTTAGATAATCATCTGCCTGCCTTTTTCCAACTATGTTGTGGTCACCTTCCAGTGTAACCAGATGCAGCTGAAAACCAGTATTTTACATGGAGCGACTGCCTATCTGACCTCCACAACCCAGTTACTGGATAACACCATACGTCTTAGTAAGACTGGTTGTCAGACTTTTGCGCTTCTCACTACCCGTAACGACTGTCAACCAACGGCTTAACGTGTTTTCCGAGGCACGGAAAGCAATGGATGGTCACTCCTCCACGGACTTTTTTTTTTTATTTGAAATGGGTTTGCTCTTGACTCTAGTCTAGGTCAGAGGTGACAGAGACGATAACGACGACGAGAGTCGACGATGGAGTGAGCTTGGCAAGACCCATATGCGGCTGTTATTATTTAATCACAAGCTTTTAAGAGAATAATATGACTACAAAAAAAATTGTACTGAATAAAAAATAGTACAATTTTTGCCTTCATATACATAATTATGCAGAAACTCTATCTAAAAATAAATTCCTCGTTAAATATTCAAAACAAAACATTGTAAACGCGAATGTAGGTATATTAATTATGATCAGCTAATTAACTTAGTGGAAAATAAAATGCACACAGATTTTCTAACACGAAATGAAATAAAGTTGGGCTTTACAGACATTATTTTGCAGTTTTAGTGTTAAAATAAAATACAACGGTAATAATTTTCAGTGGACTGCTTTAGTGAATGATATGTATAGTAATAAAAACTTTTTAATAAAAAAATTAAACCGCCGAAAAAACTGAAAAGCAAAAAATAATAAACCTTTTTTATTTAGCCATAATAACTAAGTTCGTAAACTAGTGTAAGTCTACCTAAGTAATTTTGAGTCGGCGCCAAACAATCAATGAACAAGATCACTAAATTACCTTAAATTTAAAGAAATAACCAAATCAAATTAACAATGCAACGTGCAATCTCCAGCAATAAACATTAACATTCCAAAAATTGCGCTCTCCGCACGACCACTCGCAATGACGTGTGCCCTCACGTGTGTGCCCGTTCGGGTTGCTGTCTCGCTGAGATTAACTTCGTGAACGCTCGGCATTTTCCGGCGAAGGGGCATGTCGCACCCCGCCGCGCCGCCGCGCATCACGCTTTACGTCAAGGAATATACTATTCTCTCAAAATCAAAATATTTTATTTCACATAAACCTACATGGGCACTTATGAAACGTCAGAAGCTACAGTAGGTATGAGAGGACAGCGTAGGCCTGTCAACAAGGTATCTGGTACTTGATAAAATAAGAAATAGACTACAGATCTGAAGTCTACAAGGCCAACAAAGTCCTCACATTTACAAAATAAGAAAATAACTCTAACGAGAGCTTTACGTAATTAATTAATTTTTTTAATAAACATTTTTTTTTTTTTAATAAACATTTCAATCAATTGCCAAATCAAAGGCCGAATCAAAATGACTTAGGTATACTTACATTAGTTTACGAACTTAGTTATTAAGGTTAAATAAAAAAGGTTTATTATTTTTTGCTTTTCAGGTTTTTTGGCGGTTTAATTTTTTTATTAAAAAGTTTTTACTTTTCGCTTTTTAGTGGATCTGCTTATAATTTATCTAAGTTACAATGCCATATTGTCATCTTGCTCATCGCCTTTTACAAAATATTGCTTTTCCCGATGCAGGGACGTTAATTGTTGAGGAGTTCTCCTGGTGTTCCACTATCAGCTCCATTTCACTATTCGCATTGTGACGAGCATAAATTGCTTAGCAACCATATTAAAGTAATGGAATCGCAACCCGTGAAATATTTATCATTGAATAGTTCCGATGGCCATCTGTGGTCTTCATCATCAGCTCCACTTAACCAAATGATGATTTCCGAGCGCAAATGCTCAAGTTACTTTAAAAAATACTGAAATCGCTATAGGTTTTTCTATAAAATTTGAGGGTTTCCCATGATGACAATGGGACCTCGAGAGTATACCCTTTCAAACGAAAAAAAATTATCAAAATCGGACTACTCTGTAAAAAGTTATGCGTGGTCATATATAAAAAAAATATATATATGTATATATAAATATATACGGGTCGACTTGAGAACCTCCTCCGTATTTTTTTCGTCGGTTAATAATAAAGCTGAAGAGTTTGTTTGAACACGCTAATCATTAGAACTATCAATTCGATTTGAAAAAATAATGTTGTATTTGGTAGCCTAATTCTTGAGGAAGGCTATAGATCACTTAACATCACGCTAGAGCGCTTAGAAGCCGAGAAAGAACAGAAAATAATCAAAAAAACAAAGTATAGGCGATGCGATTTGGGATGCCAGAAATTTTACGCGGACGAAGTCGCGGGCAGAAGCTAGTACTAATAATAAAGGTTATATGCTACAACACGCTAGGGTCCTTAAAAACCGAGCTAAACAAAAAACAAGTCAGAAACAATGCCAGGCGATGCAATGCGACAGGGTTGGGTCGGGGAACAAGAAACTTCACGCGGAAAAAGGCGCGGGTAGAAGCTAGTTTAAAATAAAATACAACAAGGGTTTTTATATTGAAATGAAATGAATTTTGCGAATATTTTCGCCTCAGTATTTACGCAGGTTTCATTTGTTTTTTTAACCGACTTCAAAAAGGAGGAGGTTATCAATTCGTCGGAACCTTTTTTTTTTTATTTTTTTTTTTATGTATGTTCCCCGATTACTCGGAGACGGCTGAACCGATTTCAAAAATATTTTTTTTGTTTGAAAGGGTATACTTTCCAGGTGGTCCTATTGTCATCAGGTCAAGATCTAATGATGGGATCCTGGAGAAATCGAAGGAACTTTTCAAGTATTATAGGCACAACTATAGCGATTTGGGTATTTTTTATAGTAACTCGTGCATTTGCTCTCGGAAAGCATCATTTGGTGAAATGGAACTGATGATGAAAACCACAGATGGTCACCCGAACTACTCAATAATAAGTATTTACCGGTTTGCGATTCGATTACTTACTTTAATATGGTTACTAAGCAAGTTATGCTCGTCACAATGCGAATGGTGAAACGGACCTGATGGTGGAATACCAGGAGAACTCCTCAACAATTAACGTCCCTGCATCGGGAAAAGCAATATTTTGTAAAAGGCGATGAGCAAGTTGGCATTAGGCTATTGTAACTTAGATACATTATAAACAGACACACTAAAAAGCGAGAAATAAAAACTTTTTAACAAAAAAAAAACCGACTTCCAAAAAAAACACTACAAAGTGAAAAATAACTTTTATTTCGGAAGTCGGTGGCAAAACACTAAAATACAGATACAAAGACACCGACTTCCGAAATAAAAGTTATTTTTCACTTTGTAGTGTTTTTTTTGGAAGTCGGTTTTATTTTTTGTTTTTTTAATGTGTGGTTATTGTTTTTCCACTGTTTGTGATCAACTTTGACCACAATTGGCACTATCGGCTATATATGTATATTACTTACTCTATACTATCGGCTATAGGTATATGTATTTTACTTACTGTATACTATCGACTATTTATGTATATTACTTACTCTATGCTATCGGCTAGATTGTGGCTGTAGCTGGGCGACTGGATTCGGCGATAATATTTATGTGTCGAGGATTCAATAGCCACGATACAAATAATTCATTTTATTTATTGTCTATAGAATATAGTTTTCCTTTTATGATTACTTGGGCCTGGGCCTTTTTGGCGCAGCCGTGAGGCACACACTTTCCTGCTAATTTCTTACATCGAACTTTAAACTTTTTATTTGATTTGTTTTTATCTGATATAAGTATCTGGGGTATTGTGTCTTTTATTTAGTCTGTGCTAAATGAATGTATTTTCTTTCTTTTATAACAATATAGTGTCTGTATCTTAGGCATGCATGCTTTAATTTTCAATACTTTATTTGTACATAAGTTTCACGTTGCATGGTTTCACGTAAATGCGACGTCAATGTGCTTTCTTAAAAGCAATTCAAAATTGGAATGCTGATTTTTCTAAATTCAACTCTGCCTTGATTTTTGCTCGCAACAATATACCTAAGAAATTTAAGGAAAACAATACTTCAATCATATATTTATTACCAATGCACTTCCTTTTTATCACAACCAGCGAGACTATACACAAGCTTAACAACATTCTTATCATCAGAGTAAATAAAATTATTGTCTTTATCAAAAGCTAGGCCATATACATTCTTCATATCCAAAATCTTCTTCAACCCTTCAAACTTACCATCTATAAATACACCAAAATTACTTACAATATAAGTATCTCCTTCATTATCCTCAACTATTTGTCTAACAGTTATAAGTTCATTAACTACTTGTGATTCCATTTTATCATTATTATATTTATATAAACCAGTTTTGTTAGCATAATATATAATATTAATAGCGCTCACATGGAAATGATCAATTTCGATTTTCTCAAATTCTTTCACCAATGCAAATTTTCCGTCAAACTCTATATGGAGTTTTTGATCGGGATAACTAATGTAGAATAGATTCTTTTTATAGAATAAAGACCAGATATTCTTTCCTTTTTCTTTGTAGAAGTCTGCTAATTTTGTGAGCATATTATATTTGTATATTCCATCACTTCCTCCAAAGAATATATCGTCGTTTATTTGGTCCATAGCAACAGAACAGCCTCCTCTGATACCAGCTATATTTTGGTATTCTCTGGAATCGATGTTGAAGTATGCCAACTGGAAATCAAGATCGGAATATGTTTCTGGAAGTGAGTAGCTGAAGAAAAGAGTGTTAGAACTTCTGTGCACGTTGAGATTGTAAGGTCTTCCGATGTTAGCCCATAGGATGTCCCTGTCATACCAATTATCTCCGATTCTGATTCGGTTGCAAGCGATTTCTGGAAGTCCTGTGACGTATGCTGCGACTGATAGTACAATGTGTAGCTTGAGAATCATTGAAGGGTTCCTGAAATTAAAAACCAATGTAATGCATATCGAAAACCAGAAAACCATGAGCTTACTTGTTTTAATCTTTAAAAGTGTCAGTTTCAAAATGTCGAAGCAAATCAAGATTAGCAAATGGTTGAAAAAGATTTTGAAGGTCTGGTTTTTGTATTGTTCCTGGTCATAAAACTAGAACACACCGGTGTGCCATAAACAAAAACATAGCAATATTCTCACAAAAAAATAAATAATATAGTAATAAATAAAATTTTGTCACTATAGCTAGTCAAAGATTGTCAAAACCCATAGTCGGCACATTACTATTTAGTTTATTTGCAAAAAAACACTTTTTCTAGTTCGATGCTAGGATTTGATAGTTCCAAAATATTACAGGATAATAAACGTATTATTGAAATCCTTAGAACGGCCTTTCCTTTGGTGCCCTTAAACCCTATGTAGATATGAACCGCACTGAATATCAATATCAACATAAAGTGTTAAATGTCGTAACACGATGCTATAGTAACTAACTTTAACATTTTGCTCACTTTAGTAACCTGACGCCTTAGTATTGAATTATTAAGTAGGTATAGGTAATAATGACCCAGCTTTCCCGACCCCTGGACGACACCTTCAAAGTGATCGAAATAAGATATCACGAGATTGCTTCCAACAAAATTAATAATGCACGTTTTAGTAGAGTAGGAACAAAATATTGCTTCTGGTTTACATTGGCCAATTAAAACTTAGACACTGTGTTTGAATGATGCGCACTTATGAATGAAAGCCTCTCCCTAGATGAATTAAATCTTGACTGAAACTGTCAATTTTTTCCAATCAATTTTGAACTTTATACTATAACGCTAAAGTTGAAAATCTATTAAAGAAATTTGACATATTGTAGTAGCGTGATGTGCTGGCGTCTGTACTATTCAATAGAATTGATTCATTTTAATAGTGATTACTTTTTTAGATTCAACCATTTTCATTTAAGGGGAATTCCCTAAGGTAGTCCACTAAATTAAATTAAATGTACTTCCGTTTTTTGCAGTTTGCGCATCAGTGTCAGGTTGTATGTTAATTAAAATATAATTTTAAACTTTTTATCCCAATATTATCACGGGATCGAGAATTATGCGGATGAAACCACTGGGCGCTACTAATAAATAAATAAAATCAACTTACATAAAACTAGAAATATTAATATCCATAACGAATCCAAATCAGATGAATTTAACTGCCAACAATATACTTCTGGCAGACATGTTTCTCTTGTAAATTCATTTGAACAATGACCCGCAGTTTGTTATTAATTTAACATTACGAAATTTAACTTGTATTGTTTCTCCATCCATTGTTGCATCAATAACAAACAGTTGATGAAGACTGAAACAAATCCTAACAAATGCGAGTTGATAGATCTTTGTATAATATTATTTTAAGATGGAGTATGAGTAACGCTTTTTTTTTTGCGGATGGGAAATCATCCAATTATCCCTCCCGCTCTGGGTGGAGCGGAAGGGAGTGTCAGAATCTTACTGATTAAAACCCGTCCTGGTTCCTTCCTTAGCCCTTTATGTTCCGGGCAAGCGGTACCCTTTCGGACCCCGCTGACCCGGCAGGCTTCGGCCCTAAGGGGCCCCTTCCTCGATGCTAACATCTCTTTGAGGCGCGCGTGGAACACGTACGCGCCGTCCGGCACGGGGGTGGTCCTGATCGGACGGTGAGCTACCCATTACTGTAACACCTATTGTAACCTATGTTCACAACTATATGAATTGAATTGAATTGAATTACTCTCCGCCCGCAGGCCCGCGCCTACAGTGGCCGGGAGTCGTCACGCGGCTCCCGACGCCCGGAGCGTCTCCCGGGGCGGCTGGAATGGGAGGCTCTCTCGCTGAGCCGTCCCGCCACCTCCTTCGCTAGCATGACTGCTTCGCAGAAGGAGGTGACTGCCTCCCACTCTCTCTCGCCCCGGACCATGGCTTGCACCAGGGCCGGAAGCGAGAGATCGCCGCCGCTGCCGATCGCCTTTACGAGGACACGGCGGTGCTCCGCCCAAGCGGGGCAGACCTCCACCGTGTGCTCCAACGTGTCCTCTGGGCGATCCTGGCAGTGGTGTATAAGTAACGCTTGCTGAAGATATATGTCATGCATTATCTAGAGATTTTAAAAGTCGATGTCAGCATAATGTGTCAGGTAGACGGTTGCTAATGGTGTCCAAGTGAACTTATGATTCCGTACCTTCTTCTTTTCTTCTCAATTGCTGCCTGCTATCTTGCCATCTTGGTTTTTTTTTACCTCACTATTAGCTTTAGCACCTTCGAAAACCATGATTTGAAAACGACACCCATGATGAAAAACATTTGAATTTTCGCTGCTGCCATCTTGAATTTTCATTTGGACCTCAACATCGGCTGTAGCACCCTTGAAAACCATGAAAACGACACCCACGATGAAAAATTTGAAAATTTTCGCAGCCGCCATGTTTGATTTTAATTCTGACCTCATTTGTCGGCTTTAACATCTTCGAATAGATACAGACGCCAGCACATCAACCTACCCGAAACTATCAAATTTTCCCAATCAATCTTGAACCTTATGCTTTAGTGAGAAAGTTGAAATGTATTTAAAAAAAATGACAGATTGTAGTAGCTTGATATGCTGGCGTCTGTACCATGAAAACGACCCCAATGATGAAAAATTCTCAGCGTTCAGCGTATAAAAATAACTATGTTGGTAGCTAAACCACCATTTACACCATATTTTAGTAATTTGAAGTAGATAGTAAGTACGAGTAAGTTTGATGGCCGTTGAAGCAGACTAGTTCTTGATTTCCAAACAACGATATATATCGTTGTTTGGAAATCAAGAACTAGTCAAGACTGCATTGAGTAGGTAAGATATTATACATACCTGGCATTTACACGATAAAATTGAAAGTGATCGTATGGATCAGCTATGCTCTAACCTAGCATTGCGTGGTCTCAAAAGCTAAAGAAACAGTTTCTATGCATTTCGCGTCGCAAAATTGTCAAATCAAATAATGTTTCGAAAAACAGTGTTAGCAAAAACTACTGAAATCGGCTGTTGTACTCAAATGAGTACACAACTCCATTAGGGGGAAGAATTAATCCCCCCCTTTTTTTTGCTTTTGTATTTATTTGGTTAGTTTAAGATAGGAAACTAAGCATTTCGTAAGTAAATCACATTTTCTTTATGTTTGGCTGTTAATGGGCTAAGAAGATCATGCCTTGTATTGTAACTTTAGGTACAGAAACGTAAAAGGAAAAGGGGAACTTCATATTTCAATCATCTAAGACCTATAAAATTTATAAATTATTTTAAAGGCTAATCCAATACTTCCTACGTTCGAAAAAATTGTCTGCTCAACAACGTAAACAACTGCTAAAATGAAAGCCATTGCTATTGATACTGTTATACGCAATTACCCCGCAGGGCTGTTGATGATTTGATATTTCTTTACGGGACATAATAAAAGCAACATTTTCTTAAACATAATCTTTATTCATATTGTCTTACTATAATGCACACAGTATGTGTGTGTTTTTAAATGTATTCATTAAACTATAATTGCCTAGTTGGTTGTGGTCCCCGTTTTGGTTGTGTAGCGAAATAAAACTGCTGACCCCTTATTTTACTAGCACATTACAATGTTGTAAAGAGGTATGAGGAAAAGTGTGTAAATTTTACTCATACTCCATAAAAAAGGGAGCATCCTCCGACCAGACGTGTGTTACCAGACGATTGATGTCAGGACGTTGTATATATGCTAGTTTGCGCGGTAAACTCTGCTTGCGCGATGCAGGATTTTGGGTAACGTCTGTGTGATACGTAGTTCGCAAGTTCGCATATGGCGATGTAGATGCCACCACAGTTTTATTAATAGATAGGTACTTTTCTTTTCTGTATTTCAGTTTAATTTATTTCATTGTATTTTGTATGTGTTTATTTTCCTTGATGATTACATTGTTGATAGGCATAACTACCAGCACTTCTATTTTATTATTGTTCTCTTTGAATGATTTTGTATGTACTGCTGTTGGTGTACGTGGACGTGAAAAAAGTGTTTCTACAAACCTACTTACAAAAATAAAATCATTTATCATTACGAAGTGAATAATTTTTTCGTAAATGTTAGGAAAACTCTTGCTTTTCAAAAGTGTGAAAATAAATGTACCCTAAAATATTTTGCCTTGCTAGACACCGACGAAGACGAAATTACCCGAATAATCTGTGGACTAAAAGATGACTGTGCTGTTGGATGGGATAACATTAGCAATAAGACCCTTAAACTCTTTAAGCATATCCTCCCTTAACACAAATTTTTGTATGTGTTTTACTGAAGGCGTTTTCCCTAAATGTCTAAAAAAAGCTATTGTAATCCCTATCTTCAAATCCGGAAACAAAGACCTAGTGAACAATTATCGGCCAATATCACTACTCCCCTCAATATCTAAAATACTAGAAAAAATTATAAACAATAGACTAATTTACTATCTAGAGAAAAATGAACTCTTATCATCTGCGCAATTTGGTTTTAGAGCCAATTTATCCATAGCCGATGCAGTGCACAGTATCAGATTATGTCTCAGAAGAACTTGGTAAAGGAAACCAGACCCTGGGGATCTTCCTTGATCTGGCGAAGGCTTTTGATACAGTCTCCGTTTCGACGCTTTTGTACAAATTAGAGGCCTTAGGTATTATAATATTATAAGGGGAACGCCTCTAAAACTTTTTGCTGACTACTTAGACGATCATTATCAATGTGTTAAAATTGACAATATTAGTTGCGACGAGCAAAAAAAACACAGGTTTAGGTGTTCCCCAGGGAAGTATTTTGGGCCCCACCCTTTTCCTGATGTATATTAAAGATTTGTGTAGTTTAAATATTAATCAAGGCAAAATTATATCATATGCAGATGACACGGCGTTAATATTCACTGCTAAAACAAATACCGAATTGTACGAATATGCTCAAATAGGTTTCAATACTGTGTCCAACTGACTTCAAAGCAACCTACTAACATTAAATGCCGACAAAACATATTCACTTCTCCATCCGCAAACCGCATTTAAATATTACTAACTCTCATCTGTATGCCCATCTTTGCGGACTCCGCTCAGTCAGCATATGTAAGTGTCCTTTTATCTTTAAAACATGTAACATAAAATATCTAGGGGTTCAAATAGACGAGTTGCTCTCATTTAGACCACATATTGACAGTTTTGTTACAAGAGTGCGCAGGTTAATTTTTGTTTGTAAAAAATTGCAAGCAATTGCAGATATAAAATTATTGTCACAAGTTTATTTGGCCCTAGGTCAATCTGTAATACAGTACTGTATTACTTCATGGGGTGGAGCACCTAAAACTTACTTACTGCCTCTTGAAAGAGCACAGAGAGCAATTTTAAAAGTAGCAAACATTTATCCTACAGATCTGCTATACAAATCCTGTAACGTGCTGACTGTTCGCCAGCTTTTCATAACACACTTGGTATTAAAACAGCACACCATGCTCTCCTATAACATTGAAAGTACTAATAAGAGACGAAATGATATTGTATGCGAGTCAAATGCATCCTCTAAATATGTCTTTGTAAACAGATTTTATACATTTTTAAGCCCATTTCTATACAATAAATTAAATAGGAAATTAAGTATCTATAAATTAAATAATTACGACTGTAAAAAGGTTATTCTGCAATTTTTACTTAGCATATCATACAGTGAGACAGAGGATTTACTCGTTGTATGTAAATAAAACGTGTTAGTCTTTTAAGTTAATATTAGTTTTTAATTAGTTTTCTCAGTTGTTAATTATATATTTTAAATTTCTAAGCACCTTTCTAGCCTGAAACACAAGCCCTACCTAGTTCAGGCAAATGAGCTACTGTGTTCTTTATAATTTTTAAGATAACTTATTGTAAATCTGCACCATTTTTATAAATAAACGATATTATTATTATTATACTACCAATGTATAAATAAATCCAAGTCATAAACACACTATTCTTTCATTAATAAGAATTTTTATTTCTCCTCCTTGTTTCGTCTTTATCTGCAGAGTTCATTATGGCATTTAAACAGAGCCCACTATATTGACTTGGGTTTAACCGATAAATGTTATTTTTATCAGAATATATCATGTTCTCTTTTTCATCGAAAGTAATGCCAAAAGCCTGATCGATTTCAGCAACTTTCTTAACTCTATGATAAGGTTTATCTTCAAGATATACCCCGTCACCTGCACAGAAGAATACGTCTCCATAATGGTCCTCGGCTATCTGTCGGATTACAATCTCGTCATTTAAAACTATAGGGTCTGGGACCGGTTTTTCTACTTTATACAACGCCGTTTTGTTGGCGAAGTAAACGTCAAAAGATTTGGATACGAAGAAAATATCAACCTCTATATTAATAGCTTCGGCTACTTGAACGAAGCGGTCGTCTTTGTAGACAAAAAGTTTCTGCGTAGGATACTCAATGTAGTAGAAGTTTCGTCGAACAAACAGTGCCCAGATCGACCGTCCCTCTTCGGCGAAGAATTCAGCTTCTTTTGTTAAGAAGTTGTATTTGTATATGCCGTCATGTCCGCCAAAGTAGATGTCATCGTTGCCAGCATCATAGGCTACAGCATAGCCTCCTGGCACGCCTTTGATATCTCTGCAGGTCCTCTTCTCGAGGTGGCAGGCCCTGATTCCGAAGTCCACTTGAGTACCGTTCTGGATGGTGTGGCTGAAGAACAGGATGCCTGAAAATCTGTGGAAAATTATAAATTGTTAATTCAAATAGGAATGTAGGAAGTTATCATGGGTAACAACGCAATAATATCTGGTATATTTGGCAAGTGTTGTGTGGTATATGCCCCCCAGCTAGATAAGCAACGACTATAGAAAGGTGGCTGAGACAGACTGGATGCGGAAGGCGGACGACTGGTGTTGTGGCGCAGCATGGGAGAGGCCTTTGTCCAGCTGTGGACTACGAAAGGCTGAGTTGATTCATACCGGCAGTTTAATTTTTTCTAGGTATGTGCGACTAAAGGACGACAACAATCTATTCTATTTTTGTAAATTTTGACGTTCAAAAGTGCTTTTTATGAGCCTGTTTGAAATTGAATTTGACTTTGAGGTAACTTGTGTCCTTTGCCTTATTTATTAGCTCATAAATATTGACTCAAATGCAAAGAGGAAGCCCAGTGTTTAATTTTCTCTCCTTCTCTGTAATATTTATATCTATATAAATAAAAAGAAAAGTCCTGACTGACTCATCAACGCCCTGCCCATACCCTTGGACCTAGAAAGCTGAAATTTTGCACAGAGGTTCCCTTTATAATGTAGACAAGGAATAAGGAAGGATTTTTTGAAATTCAACCCCTAAGGGGGAGAGGGTGAATTTTCACGCGGACGAAGTCGCGGGCAGAAGCTAGTGTTACATAAATATACAATTACAATTTCAAACATATTTCAATAACGCAAAAATTGGTTCTTTGACTTTTTCCCGAGCACCCTATTAATCTGAAAATGAATCATTTTCAAAGATATTGCTAATCGATTGCTTCTATATGTTCGAAAAACATGTCTGCTCAACAACGTAAATAACGCAATTAATGTTGTCGAACTGTCAAAATTTAAGCCATTGCTACTGATAGTGTGTTACGCAATTACCCTGCAGAACCAAAAATTACAATTTCTGCCTGTCATAGTTACTCATCATCAATATAAAATCATGATCACGTTGTTTAAAGTTTTTAATAACGTGACGTCATGACTGAAGTCGAGTTAATGGATCACAGTATTACGTCATCAGTTTGAGAGAGACATAGTTATTATGATGTTTTTAATTACGATGACAATGCTTTTGCCAGTATTGTTTGGATGTTGTTTGTAATAACTAATTTAATTTACAACTTGCGGCTTGTTAGATGTCATGTCTGCGAAGTTTTGTATCTAGGACGTGCCGGTTTCCCACGATGTTCTCCTTCGCCGTTTTGAGAGCAGTGGTGATGAAATTATTTACACAAAGTAAAGCCCTGAGCGGGTTCGAACCTACGACTTACAACTCGTAAATCACGGGCTTTACCAATGGGCCACCACTGCTCATACCTATATCATTGGCCTTAATTATCAAAACCTGTTCAGTAATTAATGACTCTTGTGATAAAGGAACTCCTAGTACAAGAGCCACGGATACACTGATGTTTGTGTCTTAACGTGAACAATAAATCCATACTATAATATTATAAACGCGAAAGTGTGTTTGTCTGTTACCTATTCACGCTTAACCGCTGAACCGATTTAGATGAAATTTGGTATAGAGATATTTTGAGTCCCGGGAAAGGACATAGGACACTTTTTATCCCGATATTCCCACGGGATCGACATTTGAGCGGGTGAAAACGCGGGGCGCTGCTAATAAATTATAAATTAATTTGGACTATACGAGGTTACAAACTAACTCACATCACAATAAAATCAATGAAAAACCTCCACTTACCTATGCATCACCAAGTTGTAAGGTCTTCCAAGTTCTTTGAATAGAAGCTCTTTATCAAAATACACGTCATGGAGGATCACACCATCACACTTGATCAGGTCTGACTGGTTGCTTACTGCCAGCAGGAAAGTTGGAGCTCCAACTATTAGCATGAGAAGTTTGAAGACATGGCTTGATGAAAACATGACTTGAGACTGAAAATAATAAAAAAAACCTTTAATTATACAGGGTAGCAGGGAATAATGGTCAGCGGGATTGTCTGGTCAGCGGGATTGTTCGAAAGGGTTACCGCTGACCCGGAACATAAAGAGCTAAGGAAGGAACACGGGTGGGTTTTAGTCAGTAAGAGTCTGACACTCCGCTCCACCCAGAGCGGGTTTGATGATTTCCCATCCGGAAAAAAAAAGACTAAAAATAATAAAAAAACCTTTAATTATACAGGGTAGCAGGGAAACATAACGCGCAACTTGTTACAAAAGATTCAGTACATGATTCTGGACCCCTTTTTGTTTTGTAAATAACTTCTCCCGCTCTGTGCGGACCGGGAGGGGAGCGTGTCAGACTTTTACTGACTAAAACCCACCCGTGTTCCTTCAGCTGCCTTCGCCAGGGGCCACGGTATCTCTTTCGAACAACCCGCGATCCTGACAGGCATCGGCCCTAGCGGACCCCGTCAGTTAGTGCTGACATCTCTTTGAGGCACAAGTGGAACACAACGCGCCGTCGACCCGGGTCTGGTCCTTACCGGACGGCGAGCTACCCATTGGTCCAGCATGCGGATCCTCTATTATTATGCCATGAACGTAGCTGGTGCGTTGGAAGGCCTCCCGCCAGATGGACCGATGAACTGCTTAAGGCCAGAGGAATCCGCTGGATGCGAGAAGCACAGAACCGATCGAAGTGGCAATGCTTAGGGGAGGCCTATGTCCAGCATTGGACGTCTTTTGACTGAAATTATGTAGCTGGTACAAATGCGGCTGTTCTTAACACTTACACCTTCTGCCTAGCACCGAGTAGAAGGGATAAGCAATATAGTAAGCTGTTAAGCTGACTGAGACATTACTTCAGAACTATTATGGTAAGCATCACCTTTCTATCTAATATTTTGGTACACAATAGATAAAGCCACTCAAAATGCCGAAACCGTAAAACACCTATTTATCTCTACAGTAAATAACAAACATCAACAGAAAACACACATATTTCACAAAACAATACCATCAATAATTCATTACCTATCTAAAATAAAATCCTCAGTTTCCGAAAATATAACTTTCAAACAAAATATTACACTGAAACTGTTTTGTAAAATGAAATTAAGCTTATAATGTTTGCACGTCCGTGTCGTGGCAAGGTATACCCGCAATAAGAAAGCCAGCAAATTGTATTAACAAATTATAAGTCTTATTATTGTTTATATTATAGCATCACGATGACCACAACAACAGAGGACAATGTTTTGGTTTATAGTTGTTGACATATTTAGGTACTGAACATTGCAATATGCATCATAATATGACTAGCAATTTGTAATTTTGGTGCTTCTGGAGCATGGGTTCTCAACGTGGGCGATAACGGCCCCTTATGGGCGTTTGAGTCTTTCAGGGTGGCTTCTTACATGTTTAAATATAATCGTGGCAATAGCTGTTTCAAATTCGCAACAGATGGTACCTACTCGTATGTAAAAAATGGATGGATGGGTGACCATCATTGCATACCACACCGTGCCTCGGAAAGCACGTTAAGCCGTTGGTCCCAGCTGTCATTCATGGACCTTTGACAGTCGTTACGGGTCGTCAGAAGCCAGAAAGTCTGACAACTAGTCTTACCAAAAGGTATCGTATTACTCAGTAACTGGGTTGTGGAGGTCAGATAGGCAGTCGCTCCATATAAAATACTGGTACTCAGGTGCATCCGGTTAGACTGGAAGCCGACCCCAACAAAGTTGAGAAAAATTGATGATGTTGATGATGAATTCGTCTCAACCATATCTTAAGAAGAAGAAAAAAGTGGCACTCCGGGAGTGCGGGCAGAAGTGAAAACTTGAACAATTACGTGTATACTTTTTTAATCGTCTTCTAAACAAAACACAAACAGAATACTTTACCATCACTCACTGACATATCGCATATACATTAAAACCGAGTACATCCCGTGGACAGCCGAAAACATCCGAATGTAGCGCGGTGTCGGTTACGGTAACAGTGTTTTTTTCCCATCTCAAAAAATGCCCAATCCGCCTAAAGAAGTTTTCACTTCAACAAACCTCTATGGCCATTATTATGGCAAGTTTCCAGTTCCCCTACCCTCAATCATTTAAATATTCCATTCCTATACACTCCTCGCAAGGAAATCAAGATAACCCAGACTTTACGCATACAATATATTTTTATTATGTACTTACGCGGACACCAGTTACCAACAACCGTTCGTAGTTGATATAGTGTACTGCCGATAGTATCTGAGACTGTTATTTCAAATGGTTTGTGTTCCATTCTGTGAAATTTGAAGCCAGTAATATAATGGTCTTTTGGTACGAGTAAGTATACAGTGTGAGTCTTCATAATGTGCACATAACGAAATGAGGGCAATATAGCTTAATTTTATCGACGGAAAACATATTTGAAAAAATAAAAAAATATTTAAAAGGATCTTTACCTGCTAAAGTATGGTGATTGCAAGGCCTTTCTTTAACAGTTGATAGGAAATGTTGTGATTGAGTTATAAACATGGTATTTTTACGTTTAGAAATCTGATACGATGGAGAATAATTTAAAGTAATCAAAAAGCGTAGGTAATCGGGGCTTTTATTGTAATTTAATAATTATTACAATTATTGTAAAAATTTATGAAGGGGTGACTACCGACCGCGACGATGAGACGAAGAGAATGACGAGACCCCAAATAAAACTTGACTGCTAAAGTTTCGATGAACAGTCTAAAGAAAGATACTGGTATTCATCACCACTTGTTACAGCCAGATGAGTGGTTATTGTAGACTTTAAAAGCAGGAGAATACGGTTGTCTATTTATACTTCTAAAGCCTTTTAGTTACTGCTAGGACACAGGCCTCCTCTTTATGTGTTGTAATCAATCACACGGGCCCAGTGCGGGTTGGTGAATGTCTTATGTCTTAGAATTCTTGGTTTTAGGTCATGCCGGTTTCCTCACGCCATATTCCTTCACCGTTTTGAGGGCTTACGAGAGTTACAAATCATACATACAGCTCTATAGAGCGTTACTCACCTGGTGTCCGTTTGGTTGCGCGACCAAATTGGCGGCGCGACCAACTCGGACGCGTGCACAGAATGTTACTGGTTGTGCCGCCACGCTGGTCGCGCCACCACTAATTACTATAGCGCTGTATGGTGTCTAACTCACTCGGCCGCCAGTCCGGCCGCCAGTGACGGTCTACAAGGTCCATTTTGATACTGTCTCAGTGTGGTGTGGCGACGCTGGTGTCTGTATGGTGTCTAGTTTGGTAGCTTACCGACACCACGGTGGGGCGACTGGTTTCGCCGCCATGGTGTCTGAAATATAGCCCTAACAGTTTCCTTCTACAATTCTACACACTAAACGCAAAATACCTCTTATATTAAACGGTTCCCTATCCATTTGCATAAAATTTTAAGACCTAATATAACTTGGCATACTTTTGTTTGTCCTAATTATATTTTCGCATAATAGTATTTACGCATAACACACTTACGCATAATTTTTTACGCATAATTTCTATAATCATAATAATGCTTAAGCGTAATATTCTGAAGCATAACTTTATTAAGCATAACATTCTTAAGCATAAATTTATTTACGCATAATGATATTAAAGCATATTTTATAGGCATAACAATGAAGTAAAATATGCCTGAAAACACCTGAATACACCTGAAATAATATATCATTTGCCATGGAAATAAAATGTATATACGCCTTAGCCTTTTTGCCCGAAGAGGATATACCAATTTATTTCGACTTTTGGAAAAAAACCATATCTCCTGAAGCAATAACATATTTGCTTTGAACAATTTTGTAGGTTTTTTTGTTGTAAGAAACATGCAAACAAGCATATACCATGCATGCAGCAAGCATGCAACATGTAAACAAGCATACATCAGGCATGCAAGCAAGCATTCAGAATGCAAGCAAGCATGCAGCAGGCATGCAAGCAAGCATTCAGCATGCAAGCATGCAGCAGGCATGCAAGCAAGCATTCAGCATGCAAGCAAGCATGCAGCATGCAAGCAAGCATGCAAGCAAGCATGCAGAATGCAAGCAAGCATGCAACATGCAGCAGGCATGGTTTCTGTCACGGCTCCGGCGCTGCGGGCCTCCGGCGGCCCCACGCGCCTACGCGATTTTAAATTACACTCTAGGGGTAGGGCAGACAAGACTACGTGGAGTCGGTTTTGCAGCGATTCGGTTCTGTCACTAACTTTTGTAGCACAACATAATGATTTTTTAAGACAATACTTTAATTTTGCCTAAATAAAATAAAACCTAAGCTGTATGCCAAAAAAAAATATGGCAAAGTATTATTATGGCAAAACAAATTATACCAAAAGAGTTATGCCAAAGTATATTAGGAAAAAGAACATTATGCGAAAAGAAGGGATCCCATATTAAACATTCACTAAAAGGAATTACTGCTGTCTAGCCACACGGAATGAAAACTCACCGCCCGAAAAACCACCTATTGTGTTCACGCAGGTGAATTTGCTTATATTAAAATATTTGCTCCAGTGACCAACTAATTTTGTAAATAAGAATTTGTTCCAGCGGTTAATTTGGCGTGTTTGTCCAAATTTGGCAACTGTAGTAGCCGATGGGTTTAAATCCCTTTGATTATGGGTTGGATTCAAGTCATTGTCTAGTGGTTTAGAAGAATATCCAGATTTACTTTTTTAGGGGAGAGCTCTGATGACCCAGTGGTAAACGGCCGCGACTTAAGAGTTGTAGGTCGTGAGTTTGCACCCAGTCAGGTACTTCTTTGTGTATTATATTTCATCACCACTGCTCTCAAAACGGTTAAGGAAAACATAGTAAGGATGTGGATGGACAAATTCGAAGACATGTGACATCTATCAACCATCACTCGGCCTACTCACTCTCACAGTGAGGAGGTCTGTGTCCCAGCAGTGGGAATGTTCTAGGCTTATTATGCTATTACGCCAGACGAAGTAAAGACGTTCGCTAGATAATACTCGTAAATGGGCTCAAGACGTCATGGACTCATGGTCATTTTCTGTTCACTGCTTATAAGGCGCCATCTCCACGGGCGAAAAAATCGCGGCGATAGTCATGCAGTGCCATCAAATTATCGTCGCGATAATATCGCCATGTGGAAATTGTTTCATAGAGTTTCTATTGAATTTGATGATCATTGCGAGTCTATCGCTGCAATTATCTCGCTCGTGGAGATGACGTCTAAGAGAATCGTGTAGCTTTAATTGTGCTAAGGTAAAGAGCTGAAAGGTGACCTTTAAATGCTGTAACGTAACCGATAATGTTGGTTCACCGTTTCACCGTTTTTGAAAGCAATGGTGATGAAATTATTTACACAAAGTAAAGTGCCTGCTCTGTATTTCGTCTACTTAGCTTCATCGTGACAATGCTGAAGTCAAACACCTGTCACTCAGCTTGGTCGGCTTATGAAATGTGTACAAGTGTTTGGTCCAAAATAAATTATTTATTAATTCATTTTATTTATTTATTTTAAACAGTAATGCTGCTGGACGACTTAAATAGCCACAGGCAATTCCTAAAGTGCATACACCCTTCGGGGAACGTTTGTGGCCATTACAGATACGATATGATCAGACACATGACAAGCAAGCAATCCTAAAATTGCCTAGATAAGAACATAAAACGACTTGTAATATAAGTTAAATATATTAATGATGATTCTAATGACTATAATTTTGTAAATATTTATCTATTATAGTCGCGAATCATATTTTGATCAAGATACAACCTGACAGTGACCTGAAAATTGCAAAAAACGTAAGAAAAGGGCTACAACTGTGCATTCACCTTAAAGTAAATAAATTTTAGTTCATTTTAAGACCAAGAACAATTCAGACTATTAAAAAAAAATGGCCCGTGGATTCCTTTTGGCGTATAGTCTGATGAGATTAAAAAAAGCGCACATCTCCGATTAATAAATAGTTATCTGTGGCGTTATCGCACTAGTGCAGTAACATAAAGTAAAAAGCACGCGATTTTAATACACTGCATTATGGACCTAATACATGAGTGTAGACATGAAGACATATGTTACCAAAACATGCGGTACCTGACAAAATACTGCATGTCATTTGTTAACAGATAATATAAAAAAAAAAAAAATCATCGAGTAAAAAGTTAACAACACTTTCTTAAATCCCTCTCACAGTACTTCTGACATGCCGACAAAATCTTCATAAATTCGTCCGCAAACAGATCGTTTGTTGGATTAGAGTCCAAGAGATCAATAAGTACGGCCAGAGTACGTGGTACTGGGGACTTAGGCTGCCTTTCCACCAGAGATGAGCGAGGATGCGTAGCGAGGGATATGTGTGAAACTAACCAATACAAACGCTAACTTAGTTCAAGCTGTATAAATGAAGCGATGTTATTGGTTGGTTTTTGTACGTAAGCTGGGCACACGAAGTAGAACAGTTGGTCTTGCGTTATCTAGGTGTATCTATATCTGTGGTCAGCAGTGTTTGTTGCGTCACTGATGGTCTAGACGTACAGTAAACCGCACATCAACACTTGCACTGTATAAATCACCCTTAAAGCTACGATTTAAAGCGCTGTCATTGACAAATTGTTACCACTGTTAGGGTTGACTGCACTTAAGCAACGTATCATATCCAACGCTCAATTGCACACGAGTTCAACAACTAAGTGTTGTTTGATTCGTGTTAGCATAAGAAAAACCGGACAAGAGCCTATATACCTACCTGGGAACATTGATATTTCTACAAAAAATCTAATTTTGTATGGAGAAGCCCATAAGGTGAATGGATAGTGGTAGACCGCGAAATTCAAATTTTCTTGCGTTTTTTGCAATTTGCAGGTCAGTGTCAGATTGTACCTTGAACAAAATATGATTCGTGACAATAACAGGTACATATTTAGAGATTTAGAATCATTAATATATCTTTCTAAGTTAGATTTCTACCACCAATCTCTTATGGAAAAGTGTTAATGGTAGAAATCTAATGATGAAATCTAGAAATTAATGACAAAAAAAAACTTGCTTGTCAGAGATTTGGCAATATTTCTTTGTGTGTAATGAAATGGTGTAACCATTTTAACTTCGCACAAGAGATGCTTGTTTTAAAGTTTAGGAAATGTTTCTAAGTTAGAAGTATGTCTGTTTGTAAGTTAGGAATAGATATAAATTACTGTTTCAGAGATCTTGAGGAAGAAAACATGTAACTTATAACAAGGCAATTATTTTAGTATGAAGTTTTTTGGTATGAAAGCAGATGAAATGTCAGTGACAGGTATAAGAGGTCTCTAAGTTATGAAAAATTACTTGTTAAAAGTTTTTTATGAAAGCCCTGGGGGCCTAAAAAGGCCACATTGGCAGAATCATAACTTGAATGGACAGTTAACTATTCAGTTAATAGTATCAAATCCCATTGGTGAAGCATTTTTCAGTTATTTTTTTTTTGTCTGTGCTAAAATACCAATCAATCCAATCAAAATCCAATCCCAATCTCTTTGATTGTACCTACGTAGTGCAGTGAAAAAAAGAAAACCACGGACTGTCTTCGCCATTTTATAATTCATAATGTTATCCTTTTATGATTCTCCAAAGTGGCCTTTTTAGGCCCCCAGGAATAATACTTAGGCAGAGTTGCGGAAAGTTTTGGTTTGACGATATTTTTATTGAATTTGTTATAAACAATTATGTTATAGAATATTCTAAGAACTGCGGGGTGATTGCGTAACACACTAATACTAGCAATGGTTTTCATTTTGACAGCTCAACAACATTCATTGCGTTATTTACGGCGTTGAGCCGACAACTGTTTCGAACATTTATGAAGCACGACAAAAAAAATTTTTTTTAATTGTTTAAAAATTACTCTACTAGACCTCTTTGGAAAAATTGGTCCTTTGATACAAAAATACAATGCAAAACTATAGTTACGCTTCTTCGATAAGGCAGTTTATTCCAGGGTGTCCTTAATACCCCAGACGTCCGAATGACTTCACAAAATCAACCTTCAACATAACATATATTATCACACATTACGCCAGTTGTTAAGAAATGCCGGCGCCCGCCATCATACATACATACATACATAATCAGCCTATAATGTTCCCACTGCTGGCACACAGGCCTCCTCTCGATGAGAGGGAGTGGGCCATAATCCACCACGCGGGCCCAGTGCGGATTGGCAGATGTCACATGTCTTCGAATTTTTTGGTTCTAGGACATGCCGGTTTCCTCACGATGTTTTCCTTCACCGTTTTGAGAGCAGTAGTGATGAAATAATTTACACAAAGTAAAGCGCCTGTCTGGGTTCGAACCTACGACCTATAACTCGTAAGTCGCGGCCGTTACCACTTGGCCACCACTGCTCACTTGGCCACCACTGCTCACATCACACTGCCCGTAACCAAAAAATTGACGTGTGAAAGTGTCTGAGGTCGATTTCATCACTAACACTGAACATTATCAGCACATCTAAACCACGTTCAAGAGCTGTCAATGTCATCTTCGAGTGTCATTGTTGAGGAATATTGACACTGGCAGCTCCTAAACGCGCCTTATATGTGCTGATCGCGCTCACTTTCATTGGTGAAAGTTGCATTTAAAAGAGCTACAGAAATAAATATCATTTTATTTCAAAGGCGAGCCATCAGGCTTCGACTTTATGTATATTTAAGATCATAGTACACGTATCAAAATGCAAAGGGATCGGCACCGCATCAACTCGAGCCGTTCACTATTCTTTGTATGAAACTCCCTAATGCAACGCACACTAAGTAATCGGAATCATAACGTAATCGCCTCGCTTCGGGACAAGCTCACGAACCGTGGTGCTGTGCGTTACGGCTCGTCACCCCGCGCTTACGTCTCTCCGTACCCGAGCTTACGTCTCTTCGTCCACCCTTGCCCCTCTCACCCCTCCGGCCTGCCTGCTGGTCACCAACCAACGGTCGGCGAGCCGTAAGCGCGGCGTCGCCTAGCCGTATCCGAGTCGACGTATCGGAACTTCTGATCCGCTTTGGTTACGTGCTTACTTTAGGTTGACGCCTGTTTGACAATGAGGCGAAAGGTGCTACGGTGCCGATCCCTTTCCGATTTGATAATGATCTCAAACTCCTTGTTTAACCGTTTAAGTTACCTAACAACAGCACAATATACACCACCAAAATTCTACCCCATCACACAGAATACCCGTGTGAACACATCAACAGAAAGAAAAATAACAGAGATAAGTCGCCATCAAAAAAGGGAGCCTTTTAACTCACGAAATATGTGGAATTTTAATAGGGCATTGAGATGTGGGGAACGAATCTCATTACGTACACAACCAGTATTTCCGAGCCGTTTGGTATGATATAAAAAATATGCATACTTTCTTATCTTTGGATCGAGGAGCTCGTCGTTAAGAACAGCTGCACGGCTCAATCGTTCAAGATTAAGCTATGCTTGCCGAGGCTGTACCATCTATTTCATATCGTCACCCCTCCGTGCCAAAAAAACACGTTAAGCCATTGATCCCGGCTGTCATTCGTAGATCTTTGGCAGTTGTTACAATCTGACAACCAGTCTAACCAAAGGGTTTCGTGTTATTCAGTAATTGGGTTGTTGAGGTCAGATTTAGAGGTCCATGTAAAATACTGCTATTAAATAAGTATTTAGACTGGAAGCCGATCCCAACATAGTTGGAAAAAGGCTAGGCAGATGATGACAGAAATAGACCTCTTTAAAGTAGCCTTCCCATCTAGGGAAGCACAACCTTGTACCGATTTCTGCCTGTATTCTGTTTGGAAGGTGCAAGAGAAATTTTAGCTTTGACCTTGTAGACAGCTGAAATATCTCTGCCTTACAGAGTTCATATAGGGTCGGTGGTTGCCACTTATCAGCGGTTGGGCTATATGCTTGATTACCACCAAGTAACATAAAAAAATTTAATCAGGCTAGCCAAATACGTACCTATAGATACAGTCAACTGCACGTCAGAATCAACACTTTGTGCTTGGCCAGACT
This sequence comes from Oligia fasciuncula, assembly GCA_963082905.1. Taxonomy (NCBI): domain Eukaryota; kingdom Metazoa; phylum Arthropoda; class Insecta; order Lepidoptera; family Noctuidae; genus Oligia; species Oligia fasciuncula. The sequence goes on from OY720409.1 coordinate 2,469,194, forward strand.
GGCAGCGCGGGGCGGATAGCGACGCGGGTGCGGGAACGCGCACGATCTGCCTGTCCGCAGTCGAGCGCGGCTGCGTTCTGCGTGTTGTCGTGTCCAGTGTTTGTCTAAAATATAATATGGATGAAGAAGACTTATTTTCACTAGAAAAAAGCTCGAACTAGTTTGTGAACCCCGGTCCCCGCGTGGGCCGCCCGCGCACCGACTGCGGCCACTTGTATGAACGAGCTATGGCGTGAGTTGCCCGCACGCTCCCCGCGCCGAGCAGTCCGCGCCGCTCACCGCGCCCGCGTGCCCACTATGGACACTCAAATGAAGTTCTTATGTTTAAGAACGCCGCACGCCAAGCCGCGCCCGCGCTTCCAGTCTGGCCAAGCACTTTGACCTTGAGTTGGCCAAGCGTAATACGAAGATTCAAAGGAAATAACAGGCGAGTTTCTTTACCACTGAGACATTCCGCCCACCGTACAATCGCGTGTTGATAACCCTTGAAATGGCTTACAGAAATTAATGTCTGTAAACCATTTCAAGGGTTATCAACAAGCTTTGTAATAAAAATAGAGACCATTTAACATCTAAAGATACCATCCTGAGGGAATGTGTTCACATATTTCGACCCATTTACCCCTGTTTACACCTTGTTTCATGTGATCATTATGTCTCCATTATACTCTTCCATGCTTCTACCTTTCAAATGTCTTTTGATTATGTTACGACAAATCTTTATGAGAATATTTCTTGCTATTGATATGGTTGAGGAAAAGATATGTAAAAGGCCAAAGAATCAGCATTGCCATACAACGTGGCAATGCTGCCAGTCTTTTGGGCACGTTTCCTGTTGACAGCGATGCGGATGAATTTTTTGATGCCCTTTGATTATTTCTCTTCCTTTTTACTCGTATATACTTGTACATATTATTATTATTATTTTAATGTGCTTTTGCCATCAGCTTCGCCCGCGTGGAGGTCGTCAATTATCCCACGGAAACGTATTACCGGGACAAAAAGTAGGTATCCTATGTATTAAATCCAGGTTCTAATAAGCTATGTGCTGTGTGCTGTGTGCCAAATTTCATCCAAATCCTATTATAAACATAAAGGCTCCTTCAAACAGGCGTGACAAGTCACCGCAAGTCGCGCAACGAGCGGTGCCTTTGTGTCGCGCGCGATTACATCGCGTGTCGCGCCTGTTTGTAGGAGCCTTAACCTTTTGAACGCCAGAGCATAAACGCACGCGCGTGCCCTCCACGCCAAGCCACAATTTTAAATATTTAAGGTATACAAATAAAAACACACGAAAGTAATGATTTAATTGTTTATTTCGTGATAAAGTGCACCGCATTTTTTGTCACATATTTGTGTCGCTCGTAATAGGATAGGCGACACACGACTGGCGTACAGAGCACGCGCTTGCTTGTCACGTATATGTGACAATGGCGTTCAAAGGGTTAATACTAATGATTGAAATGCTATCGTGAAGTCATGCAATCCTAGTACTTTTTGTTAGAATACTGCTCAGAAAGTCGGGTCATATTTCAATCATGATTCGAATGACACGTAGCGCCATCTAGTGTTCTAAAGCGACCGGTGCGGAGCGGTGTGTGTGACCGTCTTTTATTCCTCGAAAAAAAGTTTAAATCAGCCGTAAATAAACTAAATAGCATGCATATTAGCAACTAGTTCGACCCGTCGACTAATGCAACCTTAGTTCAATGTGTACTTTATTATGAAGCTAAGGTAATTTACGAAGTCGCTCTTTTCATGTGGAACAAAAACTCTGTACCCTACGTTTAAATATTTGCTTAAAACAAATATGTTTTACAAAATGTGTGTGCAATATACTCGTTAACAACTCATAATATTACAACATAATTTTGTACCACAACATGAGATAAACAAACACGAAAATGTAAAATATTTTGTACCTACCCAACCAGTTATTACTAGCCCAGTTTTAAACCCTTCGTTTACACAGTCTTAGTTACTTTACTGTCTTATTGTATACATGTAATGTATATTTGTGTTTTATAATTCTAGTTGACTGCCACGTTGGCCCCGTGGGCGCAAGCGCGACTGCTGAGTGTGGGTCCTAAATTTGATTCCCAGGGCGATCAGTCGAGTGTTACTGGGTTTTTCCATTAGAAATTTTCTATTAACAACCCGGAGTTTGCAAGATGGCGGTGTGATACCAGCAGAAAAAATCAGCTGTTCCCTACATTTTATGTTCGTATAACTCGTCAAAATGTAGGTAACAGCTTATTTTTTTCGCGATTTTAGGTTTGGTCCCATAGTAAAAGTTGTCCATAATGACGAGTACAATGACCTCTTAAGTGGTTGTTAATGTTTTACCAATAACCCTGTATACCGATCCGACTTCCATCACGTTAGCGGAGTATCCCTAGCTAATTTAATTTGACCCTGTTGAGCACTCTAGAATTTCTAAGACTTCACTTACTAACATCACCCTTGTTGAAAATACAACTAAAATGACCCAACCCTGTATCACCTTACAAAAGGCATCCACACCAGAATCGTCAACCTCCCCTTTTCAAAATAGGCATGTACCTAATAAGGGTCACTCGGTCCCAAGGATCTGTCACAATCAAAGGCCCACTTGGGGTTTAAAAGGGTACATATGGGGAAAAAGCAACACTTAGGTAAAACGGTATGAAAATTTTCTCATAATGTTCTCCGGCCTCTTTTTGTGGAATGTTGGGTGTGAATGTTCCGTAGTCAGTCTGTTACGTGCTTTAATGGAAGGGGCATCGTTTACAGACTATTTCTTTGGGTGAAATTGGGGGCTCTTTGAGTGGTCTTTTGGAAGTCGTTAGACCTTTGCAATTGAGTTTGGTCTGTGCAAAAATTATGCTTATTTGTAGCGGCAATAGAAAATAGGTAATAGGTATCGGTATCTACAACGCCACATGCGAACAACGCGTCATACCGACGTCACGCAAAATCCTGCATCGCGCAAGCAGAGTTTACCGCGCATGCGACATGCATCATCGGGCCAGTTGCCCGCCAGACACAACACCCGTCTGGTCGGAGGATCCTCCCTTTTCTATAGAGTATGAGTGAACTTTACACCCTGTTCCTCATACCTTTATAGAAATAACTACGGAGGGACTCGTGGTTAAATGATAACAGCCGCACGGGTCGATCGAAGGGACAGCGCGCTAACTCGCCCAAAATAATAAGAAATACAGATTTAATCTTATAATAAAACAAAAATCTAGCTTCTAACATTACCCCGCTCCGGATGTGTTCGGCTGTCCTCGGGATGTACTCGGTTTTAATGCATATCCGATATGTCAGTGAGTGATATGTTTGTGTTTTGTTTCCACTTCTGTCGGCACTCCCGGAGTGCCACTACATTTTTTTATACATTCAAATGTAGGTATGCATGTAATACATTGACTGGCCTGTTGGTCTAGTGGTCAGTGACTATGGCTGCTATGCCGGAGGTCGTGGGTTCGATTCCCACCCAGGACAAATGTTTGTGTGATGAGCATGATCATTTGCTCTGTGTCTGGGTGTAATTTATCTATATATGTATGTATTTAGAAATATATAAGTATGTTTATCAGTTGTCTAGTACTCATAACACAAGCTCTGCTTAGCTTGAGACTAGACGGCGTTGTGTGATAGTTGTGGAATATTATATTACATTTTGTAAAACCCGCACCTACGCAAAACATGACCTCAACAGCACCTTTTCTTTCGCAGAACTTCACACAACTCCAGTAATAAAAAAACACCGTACTATTTGAAACCGCACGAAGAAATAGCAGAAAATATTGTAAACAAGAATTGAAACAGAATTCTTGCCAACAAGATACCAATCCAATCAACTAGACGAAACGAAAACCATAAAATACCAATGAGAACAATTCATGAAAATATTCAAAAATACTTTTGTACGCAGCCATTATTGAATATATTGTAATAACATCACGGCTTGTCTTCCCGAAGGGTTCAGCAGTACCTATAAGTACACCCACATTTCGCCAGTTATGTTTACATAACATAATCAGCCTATAATGTTCCCACTGCTGGGACACCAGCCTCCTTTCTTCGAAAGGGAGTGGGCTGTAACCCACCACGCGGGCCCAGTGCGGGTTGATGTCACATGTCTTCGTTTTTAGGGTTCCGTACCAAAATGGTAAAACGGAACCCTTATGGTGTGGTGAGACTCAGTCTGTCTGTCTGTCACAGCTGAATATTTCAAGAACTACTAATGCTTGTATGCGTTTTAGTCATTGTAGTTGTTTCTCGAAATTTCTAGTAATTCTGTTAATCCAGTCAACTTAGATTTGCTTTTGCAAAGGGCTGAAAATATGGAAGTGAGGCCTTCACATCGGCATCGCCATACCAATTTGATTCTTGCCGTTTGAAGGCGGTTCTTTCATCCGAATAATAATATACTTCAATATTAATGACAAAATGAAACTCATTGCTACTGAAAGTGTGTTAGGCAATTACTGCTGTAGTTAGGTATAATATGTAGGTATAGTCCACCTGATGAAGCTCACCGCTACTTAAACACAAAATGTTGATGAGATCAAATACTTTACTCATAAAATCACACTTCCTTCTACAAAGTATCGCCATCTCAACATGTCCTCACAAAATACTCGTAACGTTACCCTACATAGTCGCAGCCAACTCAACAAAGTACCTAACCCACGTCGAAGGAACCCTAAATTAATACTCCACATCACTATGCTTTTACTCTAATCTATGGCGTATTAGTAAAAAAGGATTCCCAAGTACAGCGTGTACCAAATATACACAAATTTGTGTAATAAATTGGCATAGGGTTGAGAAAAGTTGGTAAATAAATGTCGATGTTTTTGGGGGATTGTAGATTTTTTCAAAATGGAAGCCACGCACGCAAGCTATCATATTATATCGATAGCTGACATCAATGCGAACAGAAAACATACCCCGTAAAGCGTCACGTTTCCGTGATATTAACATTCAAAGTTGATCACGTGACATCCATAGTTTTTTTGAACTTGCGTAGATCTTGTTGCATGGATGTTTAATTACTTTAAACGTTCAGAGTAATTATTCCAAACAGTCACTTTTGAATTGTTAAGAAGGCGGTCAGTCAGAAATATGCGTAAGAGATACGTATGGAGAAGAACGGACAAGAAACTTCTCTCTTTTCAATGCTATTATATAATTTTCTAAGTTTCATCTTTGATGGTACCAATAACCTCACGACTGAAAATTGAAAACGACTTTATAAACCTAATAACACTATTGAATACATACCTTGGTCCTAAAGTGCAATAGTATCAAAAGCAAACAGCAGTCGCATTTCCATTCACATTTTATATTTTTCAGAATAAACTATCACCAAAACCACAGTTGCACTACTTATGTAAATCCTACACGAACAACAGCGAGTTAATTGCCTAACACACTAACAGTAGAAATGGCATTTTTACAGTTCAACAACATTCATTGCGTTATTTACGTTGTTGAGCAGATTTTTTTTTCGAACTTATGAAGCAATGGATTAGCAATATCTTTCAAAATGATTCAGTTAGGGGGCTATAAATTATTTAACAAAATGATTTCTCACAAATCCTATATTTACTTTAGCACAAAAATATTGACTTTCACAATCAAACTATAAAACTTCTAGATTTTAAAAGAAAAAACACAGCACTTTGAAATTATTTTCCATGAATCGCTCAATCCACAATATTATTTCGTTTTATGGCTGTTGTGTCATAAAGTTTTCCAATATAACATATTGGTGACTTTTACTGTATACTAAACTCCTGTCCTGTAGTTTCGATCGTAGCACTTCAGTTTATAGTACTTTAGGTCTTAAGACCTGAAGTACACGCTGCTGCCTTTACGGGGTGGGTGGAAGATGTAAACCATAATTTAGAGACATTCTAGATTAGAAGTACAGTCATAATCAGCCTATAATGTTCCCACTGCTGGAACACAGGCCTCCTCTCGGTGAGAGGGAGTGGGCCGTAATCCACCACGCGGGCCCAGTGCGGGTTGGCAGATGTCACATGTCTTCGAATTTTTGGTTCTAGGACTTGCCGGTTTCCTCACGATGTTTTCCTTCACCGTTTTGAGAGCAGTGGTGATGAAATAATTTACACAAAGTAAAGCGCCTGTCTGGGTTCGAACCTACGACCTACAACTCGTAAGTCGCGGCCGTTACCACTTGGCCACCACTGCTCTCCCGTCCCGAAGTACAGTCGGTTTCCAGGTATCTTATTTACCTCTGAATTTGCATCACTGTCAGAATAAAAGTGATCTTTATTGCTGTTGCAATAAAGTTGCTGTCATTGACAAGTTTGTCAAATCCACAGAGATTTTAGGTATAACTTAGAAAGGACTGTATAAAATTGCTGGGAATGACGCTGTTTATAAATAGAAATAGGCAATCAAATTCGAGTTTATTCTGGCGGCTTGTTTTGGAAGCTATTTTATTTTTAATTTAGTGGTACTGTGGTGGTACTTGTGGTAAGAAGTTTCCAAATCAGTGTGCATTGTTGTTCTTGTTGAAACAACTACTAAAAGAACATCCATAATGACCAAAATATTTTTTTGCTGTTAAATTATGTTACTGAATATTTTACGTGATTACTATTTTTGATTAGTACCTATTATAAATCATCATATTAGGTTATAAGTGACTATAAGAAGATGTCTGCAAAAAAACAATTAAAAATAATATCGATAACTTTTTCCTACTAAACATCGAAACTTGTCCCAGCACTACTCAAAGTACCGCGTAATAAAAATGTTCGAGTTTGGCAGGGAGACGTATGAGCATAATTTTTACATGGACGTCGTCTGATAATATCGCTCGTACATTGTGACTGGTACGGGTAGAATGAAAGAATGAAAGTAACTTTTCTTTATTTTATAGTTCTGTGGAGTTAGGTAAGCTATTATAATTAGCACTGCTAGTAATTTGGTAACCAATAAATGACTTGGTTTGTGAATGACCTACTGTACTATGATTCGCTATGTGTTTACCTCGCTAAACGGCTTTGCTATTGTGGCGATATCTACCTCGCCATATACGAACTATGAATCAAACTGACGTCACGCAAAATCCTGCATCGCGAAAGCAGAGATTACCGCACGACTAGCGTAAACCGGGTTAAATTAAATTCGCTAACGAAACTCCGTAAACGCGATCGGTATCGATACCTAAACATGATACATTAAAAAGTAATTAATTTGATCTTTTTATTGTGGAGTCATCGGCCGCAACTCACGGGCGCGGGGCGGAGGCGGGTGCAGACTCGCGCCCGCTCCCCAGTCTGGCCAAACACTTAGTTTGACCGCGTCGGTTGCACTTGCACTTTTCTACGAAATAGCAGATTTTTTTAAAATAAAAGACGAACAATTTCTAGAATCATATGCTGCAGTCTGGTTACAGTTTGCGCACTGAAGACCCGTAGTTAAAAACGTTCAAAATCTAGTCTCATCAATGTCAAAAATTTGTCAGAAATGTAGGGAAATTAGGGGTATTTTTGGCAGATTGAGACTGAGATCAGAGGCCTAAAAAGGCCACTTTGGCAGAATCATAAAAGGATAACATTATGAATCATAATGGACAGTTAACTGTTAAGTTAATCGTATCAAATCCCATTGGTGAAGGATTTTTCAGTTTTTTTGTCTGTGCTAAAATACCAATCAATCCAATTCAAATCTCTTTAGTCTCGTTGTGCAGCGAAAAAAAGAAAAACACGGACTGTCTTCGCCAATTATGATTCATAATGTTATCCTTTCATGATTATGCCAAAGTGGCCTTTTTAAGCCCCGAGACTGTGAACGTTCTTAAAATTACAAGAATTTTAACGTTAACATTTTCCCGTATTCAGGTATTCTAATATTACCTCAGCAAGCTTCAACGGGCAATTGGACATAGAAGTGGAACACACCAGGCACCCCCTGTGGTTTCCAATCCACGATGAATTGAAAACCGCGATGGTGACAATGTACTCGTTGGTGCGAACAGTGCTATTTCTGCTTTACAATGTACGTAAGGACCATTCAGACCTTTCGTACTAAAAGCGGTACCTACATAGATTATATAGGTACAATTCCCATATGTATTGTTTCTGGTTGGTTTAACTGGAATATATAATGTTTGGGAATGATAGTGGAAAATATGTCTGATAATCAGTCTTACCAAGGGGTTTCGTATTACCCAGTAACTGGATCGTGGAGGTCAGATAGGCAATCGCTTCATGTAAAATACTGGTATTCAGCTGCATCTGGTTAGACTGGAAACCGACCCCAACATAGTTGGGAAAAAGCTAGGCAGATGATGATGATGAGTAGAAAATATGTTATGCTAGGTCCAAAGGATGCCTAGGGTAGGTAGCCTCCGCTGTTCGTCGGTATGTAGAAGGCACTACTTTTGTATTAATACGGCATAACATAATAAACAGCCTATAATACTGCTGGGACACAGGCCTCCTCTCGGTGGAGTGGGCCGTAATCCACCACGCGGGCCTAGTGCGGGTTGGTAATTAATGTCACATGTCTTCGAATTTTTGGTTCTAGCACATTCCGGTTTCCTCACGATGTTTTTCTTCACCGTTTTGAGAGCAGTGGTGATGAAATAAATTACACAAACTAAAATGAATGAATGAATGTTATATTTATTTGCAAGAATATAGGTAGCTAACATAAGTTCTTAAGATCTCTGGGTTTCACTATATTCGGCATTTCAGCCGTGCAAATATTTAGATTTTACATCTTGGTTAAACTTGAAGCATGCAGTACCTGCCTGGGTTCGAACCCACGACGTACAACTCGTAAGTCGGAGCCATTACCACTGGACCACCACTGCTCTCTTACCCACAAGACACGTACAATTGCTAATTTAATACCAACAGAATTGTTAAGAATGAACACACACGTATTTCTTGCCGTGAAAAATTACAGTTTATTTGCAGTGTCTTGGTCACGTTTTTTCTACGGCGTGGTTTATACGCCGTGTGTAGGCAAGGTCGTTAGTGTTGTATGGATCACTATTGAAGCTTGTTGACGGACATGTTTTCTACGGCGTGGTTTATACGCCGTTTGTAGGCAAGGTCGTTAGTGTTGTATGGATCACTATTGAAGCTTGTTGACGGACATGTTTTCTACGGCGTGGTTTATACGCCGTTTGTAGGCAAGGTCGTTAGTGTTGTATGGATCACTATTGAAGCTTGTTGACGGACATGTTTTCTACGGCGTGGTTTATACGCCGTTTGTAGGCAAGGTCGTTAGTGTTGTATGGATCACTATTGAAGCTTGTTGACGGACATGTTTTCTACGGCGTGGTTTATACGCCGTGTGTAGGCAAGGTCGTTAGTGTTATAAGGATCACTATTGAAGCTTGTTGACGGACATGTTTTCTACGGCGTGGTTTATACGCCGTGCGTAGGCAAGGTCGTTAGTGTTGTATGGATCACTATTGAAGGTTGTTGACGGACACGTTTTCTACGGCGCGGTTTATACGCCGTGTGTATGCAAGGTCGTCAGTGTTGTATGGATCACTATGGAAGCTTGTTGACGGACACGTTTTCTACGGCGCGGTTTATACGCCTTGTGTAGGCAAGGTCGTTAGTGTTGTATGGATCACTATGGAAGCTTGTTGACGGCCACGTTTTTTCTACGGCACGGTGTGGCGTCACGTATTGTGCATTTGTGAACGAATACGTGGCGTCGTCGTCGCCTGTATTGTTTTAGATACTTAAGTATTTATAAGTTAGTCAGGAACGCACCCCTGTTAAGTGGCAACACGAATCTACGATCTGGGGCGCTAACCGTAGCGTTCCTTATGCAGCAACGCTCTCTTGCTTGCCAACCGTCGCGGGACACGGACTAGATTAGTTTTACTTGTCTCTACTAGTTTTAATTAGTTATATTATGTGCTAAATTATAGTGTATCTGAACTGTGAACTAATATGTGTGGCAATTATAATATTAACTGAAGTTGTAGTTTCACTTCCGATCTTCGATCGCAACTTCACCTCCAGTACGCGTTATAGGAGACATGTAGAACACCTTCCACCTATGTCTCTTTATACGCCGTGTGTAGGCACGGTTCGTTAGTGTTGTATGGATCACTATTGAAGCTTGTTGACGGACATGTTTTCTACGGCCCGGTTTAAACGGCATACCGTAAATAAATCGTGTTGTTCCAAAGGACCTTTTGCTAAACCCTCATTGCGACAATGTAACGCAAAATGCAGAATGCCGACTGAACAAAATTGCACCCGTCCCAACTTTTCAGTCACATATTAAATGCCTTTCTCAGTAGCAGTTTGTCCTACAAAGTTAAAATTTGGCATAGTTTCACAAAGTTGCAAAGGTCACATACATTTAAGAAACTTTTATTTTGGGTAAAACTTACGAGCGACGAAAACTGCCAAGCAAAAGTCTAATATGGAATAGGGTTACATACTGTTAAAAGAAAACTCAATATTAACTTTTGGAAATAAACAAACATTCTGTTTTTATTTTTGTAAGTTTGCTTGTTTGTTTTTTTTTCAATTAATTTGTCAGCTCCGGACTTAAATTATAGAGGTATGAGGAACAGCGTGTAAAGTTCACTCATCCTCCATTTAAATAATTGGGACGATCCTCCAACCAGACGGGTGTTATCCTGACGATTGAAGTCGGGCCGTTGTAAATACAGGAAGATTTTTTTATCACCATCCAAATTTTTACGGGGTGTTCTACCCATGTATAAGAACAGCTTTCACTATGGGACCAACTCTGAAATCACGAAAAAAAAATCAGCGGTTTCATACATTTTGGTCAAGTAGGTATTGAACTTTTGTATTAAACAGCTGATTTTTTTTTTCGTGATTTCGAATTGGTCCCCTAGTGAAAGTTGTTCATATTCATGGGTACACAAAGTAAAGCGCCTGACTGGGTTCGAACCTACGACCTACAACTCGTAAGTCGCAGCCGTGACCACTGGGCCACCACTGATCAGCAGCAGGCAGGTGGCAGGTGTGTTACTTTGTGTAAATAATTTCATCACCACTGCTCTCAAAACGGTAAAGGAAAACATCGTGAGGAAACCGGCATGTCCTAGAACCAAATATTCGAAGACATATGACATCTACTAACCCGCACTTGGCTCGCGTGGTGGATTACGGCACTCCCTCTATAATAGAGTAGGCCTGTGTCCCAGCAGTGGGAACATTATAGGGTGATTATGATGAGGGAACCAAAACCTAACACTCTGAATTCACCGTTTAAGAGGAAATGCGGATGGTCTTTTCTCCATAGAAACCCTCTCGCCTGTTCTTTCTTATAGTAATGATTTTTTACAGAATAATAAATATTAACTAGGTACTTGTATGTCCCCAATTTTTCCTTTTTAGTGCTACATTATTTTTAATAGCACAAGAACCCTAAAATGCCGATTTAAATCGCTGTCAACAGAGGCCTAGTGTACAAATTTGACAACTATTAATGAAAAAAGAAAAACATAAGGACAAAGTATATATCCTTTTTATTCAGTTTATGAAATACCTATCTTTTAAATTGGTCCAATATTGGAGGAGGAAATAGGCGAGAGCCCAACCTCGAATTATGACTTTTTACTTAGGCTTTTTCAAAAGTCTCTCCGGCCGCATTTCCTCTTAATACTTGTTGTTTTGACACACTTATAATGACACAATGACCCCAATATAAATTTGTTTAAAACAGTTATAAGTACAGCACTTCATAATCTCCACTTATAATCTGATTAACCCTTTTCTTCCCTTCCTTCCCTCTCCTCTGTTACCTATGGTATCTCGGAAACGGCCTACGAAACGGCTTTTCAATTGGGGTTCACAAACGGATGGTAAAGGATAATATTTAAATAATAAATAACCCAGCAGGATTACCAACCGGTGTTTATACAGAAAATTGGTTTTTGAAAAACTCCTTTGTTTGAAATTACAGTGGCTGGATGCGGCTTACGTCGGCCTGTGTCAACTTGTCATTTATAAAAATGTATATTATGCTTTATTGTGATGTAGCTAAAGTACATTTTAGTGTTATTTTGGCTGCATTTTTTGGGATACAGAGGGCAGGAAAGGAGGTGGAGCACAGTTTGCGACATAGCTCCAATTCAATTCAATCTTTATTGTATCCATTATGTACATATACAGGTGGTAAGTATAAATCAATAGGATCAATTATGGACCCTGTCGGACACAGCAAAATCACATCACACTAATATTTTATAGGCGACAGTTTGTGAGTGTGTGTGTTTATATGTTTGTTACTTCTTCACGCTCAAACGGCTGTACCAATTTTGATACAATTTTGTATGGAAGGAGCTGACACCCTGGATTAACATATAGGCTACTTCTTTATCCCGATATTCCCACGGGATCGATACTTATGTGGGTGAAAACGCGAGGCGCAGCTAGTTTAAAATAAATACATTGGAGAGAGGTGCCACGAATTGTACCGAATTATCAATTGTGTCGACACACAATTCGTTCATCATACATAGTCCCAAACTTACCAAAATTGAGCATATATTTTATGAATTATTCTGCCCTAAGTAGGATTCGAACCCAGGACAAGACATTTAGCAATAACTCTTGCACCCACTACTCAATCAACCAATCCGACTAGCCTTTTCCCAACTACGTTGCGGTTGGCTTCCAGTCTTACCGGATGCAGCTGGATACCAGTATCGTACATTGAACACCTTCTATTATAAGCACTAATTCTACTAGCTGAGACTCGAACTAACAACCCATCACTCACTTGTCTGACATTATCCATACTAATATTATAAATTCGAAAGTAACTCTGTCTGTCTGTCTGTACGTTACCTTTTCACGCCTAAACCACTGAATGTATTTCGATCAAATTTGCCAGAGAGATATGTTACAGCCAAAGTAATAAATCTGTTTCGGTTCGGTTAGGTTACTTTAAATATAATGACCAGTCATTATGTATAATAGCTATTTAATCACTATGACTGTAACAGACATATTACATCCCGGGGGAAAACGATAAAAACTATCCTATGTCCTTCCAAGGGCAAAGCCGCGGGCAGAAGCTAGTCACCTCTATACCTAAAACAACTTAAAACCACACCCAACTTAGCAAAGTAAAGAAATGAAACCGAATACCTACTGTAGCAACAGTACCTTGGCTAAAATAGTTCACTAGTTCACAAGGCATGACGTCAGAGGTAGCAAAAGGGGTGAAACGGGGTGAGGGTGGTCGTAGTATAAATTTCCGGGACAGTACTTTCAACGGGCAAGACTTTAATGCCCATCAGGCTAGAAGGCGTAAGTTGAGCCCTAGATTGCTCTAGATGGCTTTAATAAATACAGTTTTCGAAGAGATTTTGCCCATTTTATGGTGAAATATTAAAGAAGTTCTTGATGGTGTCTTTGAATGGTGTTAAGTGTTTATAAGTATAAGAAATAGATCTACTTAAATAAGGCTTTGGGCACTCACCCAATTATATTATTCTTATACATAATGTTCTCATTGCTGGGACACGGGCTTCCTCTCATCGAGAGGGAGTGGGCCGTAATCCACCACTCGGGCCCAGTGCGGCTTGGTAGATGTCACGTGTCATCGAAGTTTTAGTTTACGATGTTTTCCTTTACCGTTTTGAGAGCAGTGTTGATGAAATTATTTACACAGAGTAAAGCGCCTACCTGGGTTCGAAACCACGACCTACAAATCGTTTATGTCGGGGTTGTTACCACTGGGCCACCACTGGTCCTTATTCTTAGGACTTGAACATAAATGTAAAAATGTGAGTGTACTAAACACTTTTACCTACACCCATGCTATAAATCCTCTATAAAAGTTTCTGAAACAGTTACCTTATTGCCAACATTAAAACAACCAGTGTCATAGTAACCATATTACCATACAAATGAGTGTTATAATGTGTACGAGTACTAAATTTCATTACGCAACTCCTTTGCTTTTACGATCCCTTCCTTACTCATATCAAACAGCCACATTCTCACTACTCAATTCGTGGTATCTTTATGAATTTCAAAAAACTGGCCAAGTGCGAGTCGGGCTCGCACACGAAGGGTTCCGTACCACAAGGCAAAAACGCCGAAAAAAACACGATTGTTGTATGGGGCTCCCATACAACAATCGTGTTTTTCGCCCATTAAATATTTATTTTATTCTGTTTTTAGTATTTTTTGTTATAGCGGCAACAGAAATACATCATCTGTGAAAATTTCAACTGTCTAACTATCACGGTTACAGATACAGCCTGGTGACAGACGTACAGCGGAGCCTTAGTAATAGGCTCCCGTTTTTACACTTTGGGTACGGAACCCTAAAAAGAAACCTGTAGGTTATTCGAATTCACGTCATATCCCGCCATTTTTGAGCCGAGTGTGATAAACGCACCTTCGTATTTTAATACCCCATATTACACAACAGTTGCCTAAATAAATTGTCTACCCTTTTAGGGAATATTGCCCTGATGTTATGTAGGTAATGGAGATCAAAGTAAGCTGATGGTCACCCCAATCGAGCAAATCTGATTGAAAAAGTATGATTAAATTTTACAAAGTCGTTAAAAAAAAAATTGTTTTGTCTCGTCTAGCATACCTAAAATATCCAAACAAAAAACTGTAGATTGTAGACGTTTGCCGTTTTTCATTTAACCAATTTATTTACAAACACGTAGGCTGTATTGCCATCGAATTTTATCGTAATTTATGAGGGTACCCAGCAAAAGTTACTTATGTAAATATTACGTGAAATGTTGGACTTCTCTGTTAGTTATTGTTTAACAAACATTGTTTCAAAACATATCGTTATGATAGCTTATCCATAAGTTAAAAACTAATTCTGAACAAAAACCATTTCGAGGGAAAATTAACTGAAATCTCCATTAAATCAAGTATGGTGATCATAGCTCACTGGCGAACGATCAAAAGAAAGACTGAAGAGAGTGCTTCCTTACCTCTAAATCACGCTGAAGATCTTGAGACTAGCCTTGGGTAACCTGGAAGTCTTTAAACAGACCTTGGACCTAGGTTGACCGAAGCAAGGAAAACCTGTTCAGGTGGAGATTCATAGACGACTCCGCCTTGGAGTGTAAATGTGGTGCTGTTCCACAAACGGTGGGACACCTAAGAGCGTTTACGCCGTACGGCATTTCATACAAACTTTCAAACCCTTGTTTTTAGAAATTATGCTGAAAATAAAATAAAAATGGTAAAAGGAAATAAATTAAACCAGCCACATTCATTTTGAATTTCCACCATTAACAAATTAATTTATAAAACCTCATTTAATTTGCGTAAAATATTGCTTGGCTGTGTTTAAATATTGTGGCTAATAATTAGCATAACAATTATTATAAAGACATTAATTATATTCAATTAAATTATGGTTGCTGCCCTAGTGCCAAAATGCATATTTGTGGTTCGACAATAAACCTGTGCAGTAATTGCGCAACACACTCACAATAACAATTTAACATTCATTGCGTTATTTAAGTTATCGAGCAGACTAATTGTTCAAACATGTGCCGCAATGTATTAGGAATAACTTTCAGAATCGATCGGATTATAATAGAAAGGGCCTAAAAAATATATTAGCCAGTTGGAGTGCGGGTCCTATGCAGTACCCGATCGTAGGCAGATCGAGATTAATTTTTGTAAAAATATAGATAATTTAAAAAAGTGTCCATGTAGTTTCTTGCCCGTTCTTCTCCACTACGCTTTGGAATGGGCAACTAGCTTCATATTTTCTGACTGACCGACTTCTTGACAATTCAAAAGTGCCTACATAATCAGCCTATAATGTTCCCACTGCTGGGACACAGGCCTCCTCTCGGTGAGAGGGAGTGGGCCGTAATCCGCCACGCGGGCCCGGTGCGGGTTGGCAGATGTCTCATGTTTTCGAATGTTTGGTTCTAGGACGCCCGTTTCCTCACGATGTTTTCCTTCACCGTTTTGAGAGCAGTGGTGATGAAATAATTTACACAAATTAAAGCACCTGTCTGGGTTCGAACCTACGATCTACAACTCGTAAGTCGCGACCGTTACCACTTGGCCACCACTGCTCTCTCTCTCGGTAGAAAATAAAACCTTAGATATTGTACCTATATCAAATAACAGCTCTACCTTACAAGGAACCAATCCTGATGATACGTGTGTATCCCGAAACGAATTTGAAAATCTCCCGATTTGTTCGAAACGTAACGGAAAACGGAATCCGAAATCAGCTGTTTATACCTCCATTTTTATGCGCATTTATTTTGAGAGCGTATACATCAACACTGTACGATTTAGATGGGTTAGCGAAAGTAGAATCGGTTTATATTACTGAACTATAAAGAGCATGTATCAGAATGGGCCCGTGGCTAAATAATAATAATAATAGCCGCACAGGTCGATCGATCAGGTTAAGCTACGCTTGTCGCGGTTGGTGTGTGGATGGGTGACCTTTACATACCGAGACCCCTCCGTGTCTCGGAAAGCACGTTAAGCCGTTGGTCCCGGTTGTCATTCGTGGATCTGTGATAGTCGTCACGGGTAGTTAGAGGCCCGAAAGTCTGACAACCAGTCTTACCAAGGGGTATCGTATTACCTAGTAATTGGGTTGTGGAGGTCAGATAGGCAGTCGCTCCATGTAAAATACTGGTATTCAGCTGCATCCGGTGAGACTGGAAGCCGACCCCAACATAGTTGGGACAAGGCTAGGCAGATGATGGTCTTTAAGGGTGTGGTACAGTCCATAAAACTGAACAACTTTCTCCATGGGACTGACATCGTAATCGGGACAAAGTAATCAACCGTCCCATACATTTGGGTCGAGTACGTATTGAAGTTTTGTATGGGACCGTTGATATTTTTGTTCCTTAAAGGAGAATGGGTAAGAGTGGACCCAGACACAAAGTGAGGCTGTTTGTGTATGTGAGTATTTTGTAAACGCACCCACAATACAGGAGAAATTTCTAGTGTGGGGCAACGTTATTTAAAAAAAAAAAAAGTTTATTGTAGCATTATGAACTACTAGCTGTGTCCCGCGGTTTCACTCGCGTAAATGTCGATCCAGTAGGAATACCGGGATAAAAAGTGACTGTTGAGTGGTGAAATTCTGGGATCTAGATCCGGGACAATTCAAGCGTTATTGTATACAATCAAGTTCTTCTAACTGAACAGACAGCTGTGCTGCTGGGAAGTTTGTTGCGCCACTTCTTCACAGCGAAAGCACTAGGAAGTGGTGAAGGGCGGGCGTTTTGGGGGACTTTCTTATGTAATTTTGACGTTCAAAAAGTGCTGATTCTCAGCCTAGTTTCGTCGTCTAATTTCGTCGTCGTTCAACGTCAAAATTACTTTTGATTTTGAAAAACACATTTTTTTTATAAGTTGTATTGTTTTGGTTGTTGTGTGGTTTTGGTCATGCCAGCCAAAACAACATTTTTCTATGTATTTAACTTGTATTTCCCGAAGGAGAATTCAAAAGTTTGGTCGTCAACCAGTTTGCCAACAAAGAATGGGAGGAAGCCTTTTACATCCTCAGTACAAAATCAAAATAATTTTCCAAGACGGCACAAACTTCATAACTTTCCTTTTAGCTTCAAAATCGGGTAGAAATTAATTAACGTAACATTACAATTTACAAAGACTATTACCAAATCTATGGCGTCCTTTGTGCCTCTCTATTATACTAAATTTATTAATTCCTATAACTTGGGTATTGCCAAATTGGTCGTAGCTCGTTTAAAGGTCCTTCTAGGGAAAACTTTCTGCTAATTTAATTCTGTACGAGTCACTTTCGCCGAATTAAAGCTTTCGATTTTCATTATTTCGTAAGTGATTTCGTCACGGTTAAGATCCTAATGTTTTTGAGGGACCAGTTGGAACTTCGTGGTTCTTAAAAGCTTATTCCTTGTGAATCTTCTAGAAATATAGAACAACATAATTATAGTTTCATAAGTGGTTACGCCTCGTGTAGCGTTATGTCGCGTTTGCTATTCTAAATGGCCAGGCGTACCTCAAAAGTAAAAACGGAACCCTTAGAAGATCACTTCGTTGTCCGCCTGTCTGTCCGTCAGTCAAGACCCTTTTTCTCAGGAACGCGTGGAGTTATCAAGTTGAAATGAATATCAAATATTCAGGGCTGCAATCACTTGAAGCAATGAAAAAATCTTCTAAGTCAATGCAATCCATAAATACCTACGGGCGTTTAAGTTCCGAAATCAAAACCTATAGAGTACTTCCCGTTGACCTAGAATCATGAAACTTGGCAAGAAGCAATGTCATGTAGCACAAGTAAAGGAAAAATCTGAAAACCGTTTTGTAGATCAGATACATTACAAAAAATATAATTTTGAAACTATTTAAATACCTACAAGACCGGTTTTTTTTTTACTTACTTAGGTATATCTATCATCGTCACCAATTTGTACGCTCCGCACATTTTAGACACACTTTTGCATTTATAATATTAAATATACTAT
Source organism: Oligia fasciuncula (assembly GCA_963082905.1). Lineage (NCBI taxonomy): Eukaryota > Metazoa > Arthropoda > Insecta > Lepidoptera > Noctuidae > Oligia > Oligia fasciuncula. The sequence continues at coordinate 2,487,666 of OY720409.1, forward strand.
GGATTCTTAATTAAACTACCATAACTTGATACGGGAGTTCTATTGAAGTTGACTAAGCTCGAAAAATAAGTAAGATCTTTTATTTAATTTATTTGGGAAACTATAAATGCTGAAATTGGAAACTTATGCAAAATACAATATTTTTCCCGTAAAGTAGAATTAGTTTTAATTAGCGAGTTTATTCACCTCGTTGTTATTAATTGGATACACACTAATACTCAAATAGTAATTGAAAACTATTTACATGAATATTAATTGTGTTTAATTACTAAATTACAAATTATAAAGCTTAGCTAATGTTTATTGCCCTGTGTTGTCCTACCATTATTTTTATGTAACTAAAGGATAGTGCTGTATAAAAACCATGCGGGTTTTAAACTTTTAACTAAAGTATTAGTGCTGTATAAAAACCATGCGGGTTTTAAACCTAGCCTCCTATTTATGTTTATTAAAATATCTTTTTTTCTTTCTTTATCTTTAATATTTTTTTTTAATGAAAGCCCAACCACCGACTATCCTAACTAATATTATAAATACGAAAGTAAGTTTGTTTGTTAACTTTTCACGCCTAAACCACTGAACCGCGACATTCGCCGGTCGCTCTGGTTTTCTTGGTTTATAATGTCACATCCTCATAATAATCACTGCCTAGCCTTTTAGGGTCGGCTTCCAGTCTAACCGGATGCAGCTGAATGGAAGTTATGGAAACAGTAGCTTCTGCCCGCGACTCTGTCCGCGTGAAATTTCTGGTTCCTCGTACCATGCACCCCGTCGCATCGCATCGCCTGCCCGCGATATTACTTCTTTTTTGCTTAGTGATCTTTAGGCTGTTTTTTGCTCGGCTCCTTATTGCTCCTAGCGTGATGATAAGTATCCTATCGCCTTTCTCAAGAATTGGGCTATCAAGTGCAAAAATAATTTTCAAATCCGACTTGTAGTTTCAGAGATTAAGGCGTTCAAACAAACAAACCCTTCAGCTTTATTATTAGTAGCTATTGATTGTGCCGAAACAACAGGGGGCCTAAAAAGGCCACTTTGGAGAATCATAAATGGATAACATTATGAATTACAATATGGCGAAGACAGTCCGTGTTTTTCTTTTTTTCGCTGCTTTACGTAGGTAATTAATCAAAGAGATTGGGATTGCATTTGGATTGGATCGATTGGTATTTAAGCACAAACAAAAAAAAATAACTGAAAAATGCTTTACCAATGGGATTTGATACGATTAACTTAACAGTTAACTGTCCATTATGTTATCCTTTTATGATTCTGCCAAAGTGGCCTTTTTAGGCCCCCTGGGCTAACAAATAATTTTTGACAGTAAAAAATTCAAAACTGTTCCTCGGATAAAATAATCTGGCGTTGGAAAAATCGGCCCTAAATCATCTGAAATCGACAACACGCTAATATCAAAGCGTGGTTATCAATGTCTATTCCTTCATTATATCTGACCCCAGTGAGACAACAACCGGCTAATATAATACCACAATCGACTAACAAATATCTGCACAATAAACTTAATTATTTAGGTACAGACGCCATCACATCAAGCTACTACAATCTGTCAAATTTCTTTAATATATTTTCAACTTTATCGCTAACGCATAAGGTTCAATGTTGATTGGGAAAATTTGACAGTTTCAGGCAGTTTGATGTGCGGGCGTCTGTACATCATCAAAATGTAATTATATTCCCTTTAAAACGGCGGCACTAAATCAATTATTATCCATCGCTATAATTACCACCCAGAACGGACAGACAGACGGACAGTCTTTACGCAAACACTGTTATTAAATATTAATTTCCAATCAATTTTCGATTACGGACGCAAATTAAGCGAACAGTTTCATTATTTTTGGGACACATTTACTGTTAATTATTTTGATGTTTGATGTTTTTAAGGATATTTTACTCATTTGGGACTGGTTTGCTCTTTACTTTAGCTTGTATAGTGATCATTATGAACATACAATAAACAAAGAAAAAATAGGTATAGTGTCAATAGGTATACTATAAGTAAAGTTTAATAGCTGAATAAGAACTTTATGCGCCCCGCGGTTTCACCCGCGTATGTGTCCATCCCGTGGGAATATCGGGATAAAAAGTAGCCTATATGGTGTCAGCTACCTCTATACAAAATTTTATCAAAATTGGTCCAGCCGTTTGAGCGTGAAGAAGTAACAAACATATAAACACACCCCCACACACAACGACTGTCAAAGATCAATGAATGACAGCCGGGACCAATGGCTTAGCGTGCTTTCCGAGGCACGGAGGTCGCAAGGGTCTCGTTAAGTAATGGATGGTCACCCATCCACGAACCGACCGCGGCAAGTGTAGCTTTTTTTTATTACTAAATGGGCCCCGCTCTTGACACTAGGCAATATACACATCATTAAAACTATTATTACACAAGCAACGAGTCAATAGATGATGTTAATCATAGCAGATAAACACAAGAGAAATACACATAATAATTTCGGTTTATATTTAATGAGTGAATCTGTATTACAATCTTAATTCCGTATTGCGCTGAAAACCGTCACAATATACCGTAGATATATGAAAGTTTACATTTCTATGCTTTTTTGATGTGACATTTTTTACTCACCCCGAACTGGGCAATATCACACTAATATTATAAAGGCGAAAGTTTGTGTGTGGGTGTTTTTATTATATGTTTGCTACTTCTTCACGCTCAAACGGCTGTACCAATTTTGTCAAAATTTTGTATGGAGGTAGCTGACACCCTGGATTAACATATAGGCTACTTTTCATCCCGATATTCCCACGGGATCGACCTTTACGCGGGTGAAACCGCGGGGCGCAGCTAGTAATAAATAATCCATCACTGAATGGCATATTTTTAACTATAATTAAAATTGTTAATGAAGGGATAAACTGCTTTTAAACACAATCAAGAGTTTTGAGTTCCATCACTGTAGGTATTAAAATAATACTTGAAAATATATTTTTTTTTTGGTCAAAATTATTTACCGTTTAAGATACACTGCTTTAAAAAACAACGTTTTGACCATTTTCAAGAAATCTTCGCCTTAAGTGGTCATAGTGAATTAGGGCCTAGATAACTTTGTAGTGGCGGCGCCGTCGTGGTGACCGACCACAGAAGATAGAACCACCACTCTCCGGGTGCGAGGGAAATAAGCCACGCCCATTAAACTTCAATTTATTTTCAAGGTAGGGTCACAGTAAAGATATGAACAATACGGAAACTACGTACTAACGTTACAAACGGCTCACACACACAGACGCGCGCATCTACGGTACCCCTAGCGAATAGTCGCGGTGCTCTCAGTCACGGATGCCGCTTAGGGGTACCGTAGATGCGCGCGTCTGTGTGGGTGTGCCGTTTCGAACGTTAGTACATAGTTTCCGTACTGTTCATATCTTTACTGTGGTAGGGCCTTAATTTCAGTGCTACTATACAAAATGATACAGTAATGAGCGTGCGAAATGTAAACGGAGCAGTTATTAAATGTAAACATTGTATATTACTTTGTCAACGTGGGGATAATGGGTTTTGGATGTAAGAGGAGAGGATACATTGTTTGATATTGTTTAAATCGTAATACTGTTTATTTTAATTAGTCAAGATAATATTTACATAGTAACGTTTTGTAAATGAAATACCTGTCCTACTAAATCCTAATTCTTACAACCATACTAATATTATAAATTCGAAAGTAACTCTGTCTGTCTGTCTGGATGTTACCTTTTCACGCCTAAACCACAGGACGGATTTGATAAAAGGCAGAGATATTGCATCCCGGGAAAGTACATAGGATAGTTTCTATCGACATACCTCGCGGGTGAAACCGCGAGCGGAAGCTAGTAAAAAATAAAATAGTATCATTCAATTTGCTTTTATGGAATTTATATATTTGGTTTTAAATTATATTTATATAACGGAGAAGGTATAGTGTGTTTCGTTATCATCAGCCATATTTTAACTACAGTGGGCGTTACTGTGGGTATGTGTTGGTTATTGCGCAATAGAAAAACCGTTTTCAGTTAAAATTAGATTATAATTTCATGAACAATTTAATCACACTAGCAAATTACACACTGTAGGTACACGACACAACCAGATAGAACGCGGGACAGTTTTTGAGCACATGTTGTTCGTACGATGTCCAATGTCCAAGAGCGTCATTCTGTCGAGCTGTCGTCGACTCCCACGAACTCAGGCTAGACTCTGTCAAGCACCACCAGATGGCGCTAGCATTCCGAATATTCAAACGAATGACCGGATGCGACATAATATATAATATTTTATATTGCACGATTTACATTATTAACACTATAAATTATAATAAACTTAATATTTACAATTTTATTGAGTCTTGTAGAATGTTATTAATATTAATTGTGCACTGTTTAGCATAATTTGTTTTTAAATTCATTCGGAATAATGACGAACTTGGACCATTTATCCCATAAGAAGTAATAAGTTAAAAGTCATAAGTCTAGTCTGGATAAGTTAGAAGTCACGGCTGCAAAAATGGTTTATTGCCAACGATATTATATTACGGACGAATCGGACAAGAAACCGAAATCGGAATGCTAATACCGCAATAAACTTGGCCACCCTGGCACAGATTACTGAATAGTTACTACGTAACAGATACTTCACTCAGTAGAAAATTTCCAATACCTATTACGATAATTGCCTACTCCCTCGCGTCAACAACCACTGTATGCTAAAATGCGCCTTAAATGCTCAAGCGAACAGCAGTGATTGCTTCGCACCGCGCGATTCTACAGTAATCGCAGGGCTGCCTCTTCGATAAAATTAAATTAACATAACTTTTTATCTATGTTATTGAGAACTGTGAATATGTTCTGACTTTTATGTGGCAGTTAAAATTTTTATCATTTAAGATAAAATATTTAACCAACTTAAAAAAAAGGAGGTGATCAGACATACCTACAGGCCAAACTGAGATGTTTGACTTGTATGGTTTGTAGGTATGTATGTTTGTGCGCGATAATCTCGCGTTTGGCTAAACCGATATCGATGCGGTTTTCAGAAAAGGAATTGTTACATTTAGGAGAACGTTTTAAAATAAGTATAATACTTCTTAGTTTGATGATGATGATCTTCGGAGATGTTCACTAGAAATGAAAAAAAAAAGCCTTAAAAAAAGAGAACCTACTTCAAATAAAGCACTAAGCCGTAAGAAATAATTTGTTTTTTTTTTTATGTTAGTGCTAACAGCTGGAAATTACGAATCGAAAAAAAAGGTGTTTATCCCTTCTTTTGCTTGATTTACACCCATCTACAGCACATAAGGCACCACACGGCATCGTAATACGCGTACGAACGAACAGCACTATTAAAATTGAACGGCGTGCGCGCGCTTCGCTTGCGAAAACCGCACTGAATTTGATCCGCCGGCGGACCGAGACCGCTCGGCTGGGCGGTAGGCACTTATAGCGCGCAAGTACATGGAGTGACGGAGGCCTGACCCTGGGCATAAACTACAAAAAAAAGAAAAGAGGAAGAGTACCATCGACACAAAAAAAAGAAGAATTAAACGATGACAGCATTCCTCAAACAAAATACCACTTACTTATTTCCATTCTTCAAAAATACTCTTCCATTCTAAAATTGAATGACGCTTCTGTATAAGGGGGTAAGCTGACCAGTTAATCAGGCTACCCCAGAGAGGCTGGGCTACAAGATAACTGCATTACTTTGATGTGGATCCGCTCATTGATTCCACGAATTATGTCGCTCTCTCTTCGGGTAGGGATAGCAGAAAAAGTTTACGAAAAAAAATTAATATTTAATTTGGCAATTTTGTGTTTGAGGCGTTTGAATCTGAAACAAAGAATGATTAAAATTGTCTGTTTATTTGTAAAAAACTGTCACCCTTTAAATACTATTTTCCGGTGTCTTCTAGGAATATTTTAAATTAAACCCGCTTTTCTTGTCTGTCTGTGTGACCCCATTGTTCTTCTAAACCTATGCAACGGATTTTGATGCAGTTTTCACCATAAATTAGAGAATTTATTCCGATTCCATTAAATCTATTCCATTGATTCCATATTAAATAAACCTCGATATTTAATCAAGTTATTGGTTTTCATCGCATACCAATTGTTTTCCAAAGTCCCTCTCTCGCAAAACTCTGTAAGGAATAATCCAATTCTCAGCGATAAAACTCCGATAATTATCGACAACTACGGACACGCGAACAGCATTCAGTTATTATTCGATACTTAGTTATTTAGTTGTTTTCAAACACGCTTGAATTTCGGCTGAAGTTTTGACCTAATTTTAGATGTATAAAGTTTTCTTCACACAATAAGGGACAGACATATTCTGATAGAACTAGTTAAGCTGAAAACTGAGCCTAGGTCGAGCATACTTTGGGCAATGATATTGGTTAAAGTTTATTATTTAATGAAGTTGGACTGTCTGCGACCAACACGTCAGTGATGTAATCAAATAGGTATCCACTTTTGTGGTAAAGGCGTTTATGTATCACTAAATTACAATAGAGAAAAAATAAAAACAAACTTATTAATGAAGACATGTGACATCTACCAACCTGCACTGGCCCCGTGTGGTAGATTACAGCCCCCTCCCTCGAACAAAGGCAGCCTGTTTTCCAGCAGTGCGGAACATTATATATTCTGATTTTGCATTTATGACTTTGAGCTTGCTCATGTTAAGTATGAAGTTTATGTAAACTCGGCAAAAGAGTTAGGTATCCAGGATCGTCGGATATAGTTGAAATTTATTAATAAACCGATGGATGTTGTCGACTAAAATTTAATTTGATAAATTAGCTGTATGTTTTCTATTAATAAAATTAAATTTTATTCGACAACGCCCATCGGTTTATTACTAAACTGCAACTATATCCGACGATCCTGCATACCTGACTCTTTTGCTGAGTGTACATCTTCTCCATATAATTTACCTCTCTCGAACTTAATGCGTTTTATAGCCATATACTTATGTTACCTTATTTTGTAATTTGTCTGTTCATTTTCATAATCCCTTATCCATCTTTTACGATACCGGATTAATTCACCATCTATAAATAATTAAGTAACACACACAGTAATGAAGCTCAAGAGTATGTTTGTTTTTTTGGACGCGCTAATCTCTAGACCTACTTACTATTCGGATTTAAAAAATATCATATATTTTTTTTAATCGATCATATACCTTTTAGGCATAAAAAAAACGTACGTTCTTTTGCGTTTAGGTCCTGTGGTACCCATAAGGCATCATTTTCTCATCATCTGTCTAGCCTTTTCCCAATTATGTTGGGGTCGGCTTCCATTCAGAAGCCAGTACGTATCTACTCGTAAATAAAATAAGAATGCAGTGATCGACTCACTCTAAAGTAGGAAGGCATGTGACTACCGCAGAGGAGTTCTGCTAGACATGTTAGTCCAACAAATAGACTAAAAGCACCAAGCAGATTGCAAAGCTTTTTAATTATGTTACAAACTACCCTTCACTTCCCGATAAAAAAACAACATAAATTAAAACCGTTAGAAACCGCTTACTCCTATCCGATTAATTAACAATTCCTGTACAGAGAAAATAGAAAAAAAAAAGAATGAACAGATTGTTTTGCTAACCCTACCACTTAGAGAAAAAGATCTCTGTTTTTATTCAACGGAGAAAAAAGCTCGCCTTTGCGTTGCATTAGTGCGATTGTCTTTAATAAAGTATTTTTTTGCTAGCCCTCCTTGGTGAGGGATTTTATTTTTATTTATTGCAACTAGGTTTGGTTCTCAACCATATCGCATTCTTTAAGTTAATATTGAATGGCGGACAATCTGTGTTAATTCTGTGTCTAGGGACTAAAAGTGATTTGAATTTGGAATGTGGATATTGTTACTAAAAGTTCCAATCACCAAAGAGATCAATCACGAACACTGTATGAACAAGAAACACGCTGTATGATAAAGAAAAACGCGCGCGAACGAAATTAAAAAATTGTGAAAAAATAAAAAAAAACTCGCGAAAAGCATTCTGCCTTCGTTCGTAATTGTTGACTCAAAATTGTATGTAAATAAATAAACGTACTATTCTTATTCATAAGTTGCACTTACTTATTTTTTCATAGATGGTGAGAAAAAGTAGTGTCCACCCCGGGAGCAACACTATTTTAAGCTCGAGGGACGTACTTTGAATCCCTCTTGCCTTAAAAATAGTTGTTTGCTCCCTTGTCAAATAATCTACTATTTAAAATAACTGGCTGCTTTGTTAGTGTTTGCAAGCGGTCCTGTGTTCGATACCCAAGTCGAGCAAAGAGTTTTGGGTTTTTTCAATCTGGAATCTCAGTAGTAGCCCGGAGTCTGAATTTGTATTTATGACATTGTATAACTTATTGATTTGAATTTATGAAATTATATAGGGTATTATTTTGAATTAATGAAATTGTATAACATATAGATCTGAATTTATGACACTGAGGGTACTAATTGAAATTTAAATTATTTTTTATGGTATTAATTGGAAATAATGACATTGTGTAAGGTATTAATTGGAATTTATGACATAGTATAATTTTAACGATAATTTTGCATACCTAAATTGGCGCAACACAGTGGGCTGCGCATTCACTTGACATCTAGAAATGTATTATTACGTACTGTGTTGAGCAATAAACATTTGAATTTGAAATTTTCAAGCCTGCGTGAAAATTTCCATGACAGGTCCATGACTTGGGAGGACATAAAGGATACTTTTTGTCCCAGTAGCACTTTCCCCTGGGATAATTTACAACGTATCTAACACACGGGCGAAGCCGCGAAAATAAAAGTATTACCGCGTCAGCATAAAACTCAATTCAATAACTATAAAAGCGAATATGCTAACAATTCCTTTATATTACTACCATTAATAATGCTTAATGTTGCGTTAAAATTGCTTTGCTTACCCCAGTAAGCTATATTTAGTACTAGCTTCCGCCCGCTGCTTCGCCCGCGAGGTATGTCGATAAAAACTATCCTATGTCTTTCCCCGGGATGCAATCTATCTCTCTGCCAAATTTTATCGAAATCCGTTTAGTGGTTTAGGCGTAAAAAGGTAACATACAGACAGACAGAATTACTTTCGAATTTATAATGTTATACAGGGTGGCGATTAGGATAACACATTACTCTTAAGAGGTCATTGTACTCATCATTATGAACAACTTTTACCATGGGACCAAACCTGAAATCGCGAAAAAGAAATCAGCTGTTCCCTACATTTTGACGAGTTATACGAAGATAGCGTGTCAGGCGCCCAGGCGGTTGCCTCCCCGAGCCTGCCTTCTTCTCCGAGCGGGATCAGGATTCTGGACCCCCTAGAGTAGAAATTTTAGACGGTTATGAAAAAAAAGCCAACTAACTTTGACTGGCCAATTCTTCCCTTGCAGTGGTAGGGCTAACGCCCGCCTGATTTGCGACCACCCTCCCACCGGAGTCCTGGCATCAAGCAGCCTGCTGTGTTTAGTCGATGCGTGGGAGTTCCAGTGCCTTAAGCATCTTCTGGGCACGCTCGTTCCATCATGGACCTCATCCATTGTTTTCCATCAGGCGTGATCGAGGTCAAGAGCGGGCCCATTCTGAAAAAAAAACCTGTTTCATAGAAAAGTGCAATGTCTTCGCGCTCAAAATGTATGGAACAGCAAATTTTTATGTAGCAAGTTGCGCGTCGTTGTCCTTGCCACTTGTATACCTACGTATTGTTTTAAACGCCACCTCAATAACCCTCTTTTTGGGCTTCGCCGCAGTCGGGTAAAAAGCGGCCTACCGCAGAATCACTCGCGTTACGAATAACAGTTAGCTCCGGCTCAAAGATGTTCTAATGAAAACTGTTAGGCGGGGCCACAGTTACAGCGGATAGATTAGTCTAAGTATTAAAAACTATAGCTGCGACTACACTATAGGGATAAACTCCAGGGTAGGCCGCAAAATTCAAATTTTCTTACTTTTTTTGCAATCTGCAGCCCAGTATCAGGTTGTATGATTCTTGATGAAGGTGTCCAGCTCATCCCACCATCTCTGTTTGGACCTGCCCCGATGAGGGACCCGTTGGTTCGTAAGTTTGGCCCATTGGTCGTCTGACATGCGGCAGATGTGTCCAGCCTTATTCCATTTTAGCGTGGCACCTTTCCAAGTGACATCAGTTATATTTAGCCTTTATTTCCCGTAAATCACTGAAACTGACAAACAACCCATGGAAAGTTGAAACACAAGCTATTTACGCCACACAACATTTCATAGCACTTAGGCAAAACTTAAACAATACATCCCCCAAAGGGGCTTTATAAGCAACATTTATAGGGTCAAGTGGGGGTAAAAAGAGGGGAAAATTAGGGTGAAAAGAGGGAAAACTTGTACGTAACAATAAACAGTTTTCATCGCGATAATTTGTAGTATAAATTATAGCTTAAGGAAATAATAAAAGTTAGTATAATTTTCCGTGCTCGTATTTTCCTGTTAAAAAGTTAACATTTTTATTTTCGCGCCGTTTCTTCCTAGTTTGTGACACAATATTGTTCATTAGAAATGGTTGGGGACACACGGATATAACGAGTTGCATAAGTTACTGTTATTTTGGCGTTGTTTGTTTTTTTAGGAGCATAAATGAGTATTTTTTCTCTTCTAAGTCTTACGGATGAATGTTACAATGGGCCAAGTTTTGTGTTTGTTTTATGATCTTACTGCTAAATGTTAAACAACTTGTCATAAACATGCATTAGTTATTATTATCTGCGTTGCTGGTTATGTGTTTTTATAAACAAAATAAATCATAGATATCTTGGAAAAACTCATTATAGAGGTATGAGAAACAGGGTGTAAAGTTCACTCATACTCTATAGAAAATGGAGGATCCTCCGACCAGACGGGTGTTGTGTCTGGCGGGCAACTGCCCGATGATTCATGTCGGGCCGTTGTATCTATGTTAATTGCGCGGTAAACTCTGCTTGCGCGATGCAGGATTTGCGTGACGTAGTATGACGCGTTGTTCGCATGTGGCGTTGTAGATACCGCTACATCCCTGTTAATGGCAGATGCCATTAACAGGGGTGTGATGACATTAGGTCTTATTCAGGTCAATATTTCTTTTAATTCTAACACTACATCTTAGTGCTGAGCTATGTTGATGAGATAGATAATAAATAATAATAAGCGATGTACAAACGCCAGCACATCAAGCTACTACAATCTGTCAAATTTCTTTAATAGATTTTAAACTCTATAGCTAAACCACAATGTTCAAAGTTGATTGGGAAAATGTGGCAGTTTCAGGTAGCTTGTTACGCTGGCGTCTGTACGAACCTGTGATATTCCGTTAGCTTGAACTGCTGCCCCTCTCAATTTCAACAATCAAGCGTGACATATTATAGCACCTCCGAGAAAATAGGGTTACAACTCGATAAACCTGGATTTTTAGAAAAGCGAAAATAATCTCAGGGATTTGTTAATCAGTCTTTATTCTTACACTATTATTATTATGTGATCAAAATTAAACTTACATACTAATTTGAAAAGCTTACAAGAAAATATTTTTTAATGGCATACGCTGTTTTTCAATTTTCCTGAAAAACAACCTGAAAATTATTTTTTTAGTTGTAACCCTATTTTATTGGAGGAGCGTTCTGTACTTTTCAATTTGTTTTTTCCACTGTAGAATTTTCATTAGATGTTACTTTACATTTGGTTTACTTCTACATTTTCAATCAAACAAAACTACTGCTTACACTAAAACCCCACCCCAAAGTCTCTTACCAAAATGTAATCACAAAATCAAAGTTGGAAAACAGACCGTCCTGATATAAGCATTGAGTTTATATTGCATTACACTAGAACACTTATCGGCTAACTGCTCTTCCGTTCCAGAACGACCTTTGTCTTTCGGTCGTATAATGAAATCGTTACGGATCTCCGTAATTTCCTATTTAGAAGAATAAAGAGGCCAAGTGCGAGTCGCTCTCGCACACGGAGGGTTCCTGATGAAAGTATGGACGCCTGCACTGATAATAATTGATGCAACCTGACTCGTAGCCGTGTTATGTGTCAAAGAATAATGTACGGCTCCTTGTTCATCTGTCATCTCGTGTGCTAACATTATTCGGTATGTTTGTAATTTAATCTTCCAAATAAATTAGTTATAAAAGTTTAATTGCCCTTGTTTAATATATTTCTTCAGTTCCTTACCACCGTAGAATATTTAACACAACATCATCATCATCTGCCTAGCCTTGCCTTAGCCTTTTCCCAACTATGTTGGGGTCGGCTTCCAGTCTAACCGGATGCAGCTGAATACCAGTATTTTACATGGAGCGACTGCCTATCTACCTCCACAACCCAGTCACTGGGTAATACTATACCCCTTGGTCGTAAGACTGGTTGTCAGACTTTGTCATATTTAACACAACAAAACGCGTTTCTTGTACGGAGATCCCGTTTAATTTGTAACTTTATTTTATTTTCATTATTTGTTGCTATAGCGGCCATAGTAGTACACACTACGTGAAAATATCAAATGTCTAACTATTACGGTTTAAAAGATATAGTTCTGTGACAGATGGGCGAACGAACGGACGGACAGCGGAACCTTAGAAAATAGGGTCACGTAGGCACAGAACAGAACCCTAAAAACGGTAAAAGCTTAAGTAAAGATGTTTCTGAATCAAGGATGCGTGAAACTGCCATCTGAAGAGATTGAGGGAAGTGATGAGAATTGAGTGATAATTAAAACTGGGAACGAGATTTGGTTTGTCTTTGGTGACAAATGAAACGGAATAGGCCTTTCTCTAGGTATCGTACAATTAGAAAGAAAGTACCTACATTATTTGCACAAAGTCACACTAATTATTATAAGTAAAGGCGAAAGTTTGTGAGTGTGTGTACGTGTGTGTTTATATGTTTGTTACTTCTTCACGCTCAAGCGGCTGGACCAATTTTGATATAATTTTGTATGGAGGTAGCTGACACCCTGGATTAATATATAGGCTACTTTTTATCCCGATATTCTCACGGGATCGACATTTACGCGGGTGAAACCGCGGGGTGCATCTAGTAATAAAATAAGCTAGGGGAAAATATGCAACAAATCAACAATTACACACAAAATTTTTTGTTTTTGAAAAATTCACATTAGGCGTGAATCACTCACAGACGGCGTAAGGTGAAGGCGCGGCGCAGGCATGATGCCGCTTCAAAACGTTTTCATACAAAATGTACGAAGGCGACGTGTCGTGAATTACCAATGATTTCAAAATATATATGTCAATGTGAATTACACTCAAGCGGCGCGGCGCTGGTGGCGCCACATTTTGTTTGAAAACGTTTTGAAGCGGCATCATGTCTTCTCCGCGCCTTCACCTTACGCCGTCTTTATGTAATTCGCGCCTAAAGCCACCGGCACATTACTGTGTCGTGTTGTGTCGTAACTCGGGATACACCAATCATACTAATCTGTTCTGGACTACGTCAAATCACAACGAGTTTTGATTGGCTAACACTGCGTCAGAAGACGTCATGACACGACACAACACAGTAAATGTGAATCCGGCTTTACATCAACGCCTGTGATCCACGACGTGTAGAAGTATTAGTACACCCACATTTTGCCAAGATGCGAGCCTATTGCCATCAACCCACTGCTGTGTGCTGTCACCATGTAGAAACACACGTAGGTGTGATAAGCACTGATATATTTGTGTACGTTACTAGTAGCTCCTAGAGTGACATGAGAGGAACAAAAAAAAAAAAAAAAATGGGCGCCAAATAAAAAAATTCTGCGCTTTGTCGTTTTGGAAAATCATTTAATCATTTAATCATTGGAGAGAGAAATATTGTGCATGGGCATAGAGCTTATATTTGTGCAAAAATGTGCGCTGAAAATATAATTTGTGCGTCTTCAGGTTTTCGGGATATTGCATTTCCTGCTGGAGTAACGTACACGATATATTTACGGACACCCTCACATACAATTATGATCTTATGTTGACACCGTCAGACTAGTTAATATACTACACCAGGCACAAATGCAGACTCCGGGATGCTACTGAGCTGAATGATATAGTCATACCTTAGTATTAACCTCTTATTTTTCTTATCCCTACATTATTTGTATTTTGCCCTATAGTTCCATTTTAATTCTATGCACCCGCGTCATAAAAACGTTGTTTTTTTATTAGCCTACGTTTTCCCACTTCTGCATTGGCAAAGGCCTCACTCCACTCCTTCCAACATTCGCGAGGCCGCGCGTCCTCCGTTTTGTCGGACCTTAACCAGCTCATCCCGCCATCTCCTACGTGATCTGCCGCGACCCCGCCTCACTATCTCAGTTCTATGCTATTTGGGTCCACAGTTTGCCCGTCCGTCCATAATAACTAATTTTTTTTTTAAGTATGCATCCACCAAGTCGCCAATCAATTTACCCCTAACATGATAATATTTACATAATCTATGCTAATATCTAAAATAATAATAATATGTACAGTCAACAAAACAGATAAGTATGCAGGATTGTCGGATATAATTGAAGTTTAGTAAGAAACCGATGGATGTTGTCGACTGAAATTTAATTTGATAAATGGGCTATTTGTTTTATAATAATAAAATTAAATTTTATTAGAGAACATCCATCGGTTTCTTACTAAACTTCAACTATATCCGACGATCCTGCATACTTATCTCTTTTGTTGACTGTACATTGATATGAAAAAGTGATCAAAAAAAAAACCATAGGGTATCAAAAAATTCGTCTGCATCGCTGTCAACAGGAACAGTGCCCAAAAGGCTGGCAGTATTGCCACGTTGTATGGCGATGCTAATTCTTTGGCCAAGAAATAGGCCAGCCCTCTGGTCACGTGAAGAGTCGACTAACCGCTTGGGGGAGTCTCGAATCACTAATAAAAATTAAATTAAATTTACCCCTGAATAGGTAAAACTGCCAAGTGTTTTTATTACCAACAATAATTATCTAAGTGGTAAGCTTATATCCCTCCATTACGTCACCATTTCCCAAGTCTAAACATTACCATACCTATGTCCCTTTAGTGAGAGCGATCCCAGGACAGTTCCACCACGACGGTAACTGTGACCATGCCACAAACTTAGTAATGGCCGCTTCGAAGACAGTTGCACTGTTTAATTGTTACATGAATATACAGCACACCCTGGGCAGTGTTGGCAACCTTGCTGACCCTGCCTAATCGTTTTAACGCGGTATAGAATATTCTGACTGTCTTTATTACACCAAAAGCGAATATAATTTATAATTTTTGTTTATAAATGTAGACAGATTATCAAAAGAAAAAATGAGCTTAGCCCTAGCTCATTTACCTAGCACACTAATATTTTATAGGCGAAAGTTTGTGAGTGTTTGGGGGTGTGTTTATATGTTTGTTACTTCTTCACGCTCAAACGGCTGGACCAATTTTGATAAAATTTGCTATGGAGGTAGCTAACACCCTGGATTAACATATAGGCTAATTTTTATCTCGATATTCCCACGGGATCGACATTTATACGGGTGAACCCGCGGGGCGCAGCTGGTTCTTTTTAAATTCTGCCAGTTTTGACTTCTGTAGTTGACCATCCAATTCTAGATGGCTCTAGAATCTATTTATTATTTATTTCCCTTACTTAAACCAAAGCCATTTAAAAAATGCACTCCAATTGCGTAACACATTATCAATCATTCATTGCTTCATATGTTCGAAAAGTTTGTCTGCTCAACAACGTAAATTACGCAATGAATGTTGTTGAACTGTCAAAATGAAAGCCTTTGCTACTGTCAGTGTGTTAGAAAGAAGAAAGAAAGAAAAACGTTTATTTGGACACAGTTCGTGAAACACAAAAACAAAAAAAAAAAAAAAAAAAAAAACTATGTTACAACAACAATAGTGTGTGCCTCACGGCCGGCTGCGCCAAAAAGGTTCATGCCAGACAGATGCTGTCTGACGCTGGTTTTC
Organism: Oligia fasciuncula; assembly: GCA_963082905.1. Classification (NCBI taxonomy): domain Eukaryota; kingdom Metazoa; phylum Arthropoda; class Insecta; order Lepidoptera; family Noctuidae; genus Oligia; species Oligia fasciuncula. The sequence continues at coordinate 2,503,643 of OY720409.1, forward strand.
TAATGAACCTTTAGGGAAAAGTGACGGGGAGTACACACAGCTTCAACATACCTAATACATACTTTTTATACCTACTTATAAATAAACTAGTAATCAAGAACATATCATTACAAAAAGAAAAAAAAAAGAAAAAAGTTACGCTATCACACCGCAGGTTTATAGAAGCATGAAATTTTGCACAAGAGTTTCATTTGTTTTTTAATTCAACCTATGTTTTTCTATAGATTGCTCAATTCTAGATATAATTTTAGGAAAAAAAATTTTGATGTGAAGTTTTCACTTCAAAAATATTTTTTCTTTCTTAAGGCGCGGTGGGCATTTTTTGAGAAGGGAAAAAACCATTGAACTCGCACCACTGTTACTGTAAGCGACACCGCGCGTGTTGACACACACCAACTCAGTAGACGTGCAAAGAGTCTTTAAAGGACAAAAAAAATGTATCCGGGCAATGTGTGGAGCCCACTTTTTAGATAGCTGTAAGCCTTTATTTCAAAAACTTAACAATTTAAATCATTATTCATTGACTATTATTATTTTTCTAAGATTCATATTTTATTTTAATAATTATTATTAGGCTAGAAATATAAGATGTGACTTTTTTTTATAGGAATATTTGTACGCCATAGTATGGCAGGATATGCTGGAACCAATATTGTAACATCTACATATTTTGCCATATTCTAACAAATAAACATTTTTGATTTAGATTTGATTTGATTTTGTTTATAAAAAAATACCCGCTTCGGATGTGTTCGGCTGTCCTCGGGATGTACTCGGTTTTAATGTATATCCGATATGTCAGTGAGTGATGGCAAAGTATTCTGTTTGTGTTTTGTTTTCAATTCTGTCGGCACTCCCGGAGTGCCACTGTTTTTTTTTTCCAGTATCTGAGCTGGTATCATGAAACCAATTTCCACATTTTCCACGTACCTTCCACCATACCACATTTAAGGCTCCTTCAAACAGGCGCGACACGACACGCGACACAAAGGCACCGCAAGTCGCGCGGTGCCTTTGTGTCGCGCGCGATTATATCGCGTGTCGCGCCTGTTTGTAGGAGCCTTTACTTTCCTCACTGAAATCGAGCCCATTCGCGCAGGCGTCTACTTTTCATACAAAGTACCTACATTTGGACCAATATCTGTGATGGCTATTGTAGACACACAAAAGGCTAAGATTAAATTTCTCTGAAAGGAACGTTACAAAATAAGAATTGTTAGATGCGAGATCGTTTGGAATTTCAGCTTATTTTGCAAAAAAGAATTGTAGCGGGTGATAATGTAGTTTTAAGTGGTTTCAATTTCAGCCTGTAACTTAAACTCAAGCTTCTAATTAAATTTACAGGTGCTTTTAAATTGTCATAGGAGTCGGTTAGTCAGAAATATGATGCTATAATAAGAATATTCCATACTAGCAGCGCCCCGCGGTTTCACCCGCATAAGGGTCGATCCGTGGTCGATCCCATAGATATCCGTGGTCGACCCCGTGGTAATATCAGGATAAAAAGTAAGGGTGTCAGCTACCTCCATACAAAATGTTATCAAAATTGGTCCAGCCGTTTGAGCGTGAAGAAGTAACAAACATATAAACACACACACTCACAAACTTTCGCCTTTTAATATTAGTGTGATTATATTCCATAGCTTTAGTAGGTTTCTATGGAGAAGAAAGAGCAAGAAACTCGATGGACACTCATTTAACAAATGCCTTACTTCAAAATAAACGATTGTTCACATAATTATAGAGAAAAGAAGAAGATCGGATACATTAACTTGCCACACAGCTGCGGATTCATCGGCCGATATTTCTAATAACCTACACCACAGGCCCCCCGCTCGCACTACACGTTCCCCGTTACACGTGCTTAAGGGGAGTGATATGAAGATTCGAATGACGTTATTGCGACGCACGCTATTTCGAAAAAAATTAAAAGTAGTACGCCAGTTCGAAAACTCATAAAATCGAAAACCGCTATATCGAATGACGTTGTCGCGAACATGCTGATTCGAAAAACTGTTTGAATGGTACGCTAGTACGAAAGTCTTGGCATTGAATCGATCCTCAGACAAATTCAGATTGGAATATTAGGCTATTCGCAACAGTGGATTTCAATGACTTTCGTACTAGCGTACCATTCAAACAGTTTTTCGAATCAGCGTGTTCGCGACAACGTCATTCGTTATAGCGGTTTTCGATTTTATGAGTTTTCGAACTGGCGTACCACTCTTAATTTTTTTCGAAATAGCGTGCGTCGCAATAACGTCATTCGAATCTTCATATCACTCCCGCTCTAAGAACTCATATCGGAATATCGCAGAACGGAGGAGCGCAAGCGTCCTACTTCTATTGCGTCGTCATTATTGCAGCAGAGTGTAACTTCGTGGCTGTCCTAACACAAAATGTACCTACTGAAAACCGATATCGCAATAACGCATCCTATCGGATGCGTTATTGCGATAATAGCGCACCTGCAGCTCATGAGGAGACAGTGCCTGCAGGGGAGAGACTTTACTCCGATTTTGTTTGTTTGTTTGAACGCGCTAATCTCTGGAACTACCAGTCGGATTTAAAAAATATTTTTGCATTCGATAGCCCAATTTTTCAGGAAGGCTATCACATCACGCTAGGGGACGGTTGAAAAGTTGAATTTCGCGGGCTACCCTGGTGCATCCATCCCCCTTAATTTCACAATGTAATTTAATACTACTAGGGCCGATTTTTCCATCGCCAGAAACTTGACGTTTGACAGTTTTTGTATGAAATAACTGTCAAAATTTAAAAATTATTCTTCGAATAAAATTATCAGTTAAAAATGTTTTATTATATGCGGTATTATAAATATTATAATGTTGCGAAGTCTTACGACCGACTGCAACATTTCAAAAATATATGGGTGAAAATCAGCCAGTACAGCATAGTTAACAAAATAAGAGTGTTCACTCACATTCTATTTTAGTATTATGGTAGCCGCGGTAGACTCCGCACCCTAACCAAATCGTGTGAACGAAACCATAGCGCGCTTTTAAACAGGGCAACGCCATCTATCGAGCTTGCAGGAACTAATTCTAAGGGTTGGTGAAACATTATTGTTTTTTCAACACACTTGCTCGTAAAGTGGCTCTTATTGAACCGCTTTTAGGTCCATAATGGAGTGTATTACGAACGCGTGCTTTTTCCTTACTTTAATCCACATGTTCTGTAATACCACAGATAACTTTTACTAGTCGGTCGGAGACGCGCGCTTTTTTAATCTCATCAAACCCTGCGTTCCGAATTGGGAAATAATCGATGTGTTCCGAATTGGGAAATAACCGAATTAGTGTGAGCGCGATAACGATAACGATGTCCCGTGAATCGTCATAGATGACGTCATGACATTCGCCATCTTGCGATAATGCCGACCATGCCCTAGAATAATATCACCGTGAGCGCTGTCAAAAATGACAGTGTGTGTATGAGGTTGTGTCAGTGTGTGTTTTGTTTTGAGTTGCATCATCTTTAAATTAAACTAACGTGGTATTTTTGAAATTGTGCTTCTGGCTGACAGTCGCCACCTAACCAAAGAAGAAGAACTGAAGAAGAAATGTGGTGTTTATACAAAGAAATACTGCGGTGCTACTCTGTAAAAATCTCACCGTGAAAACTTAGGTGAAGTGAGCGTGGAGTGAGCTGTCAATAGTGTCAATTTCTAACAAAAGCAAACTCACTTCACCTAAGTTTTCACGGTGAGATTTTTACAGAATCGACCGGCTGTAATAATATCTTTTTTACATTGTGTAAACAAGCACTGTCATGTGAGCGCGTTCACGAGTGTTCCGAATTGTTGCCAGCTCTCAGCAGTCATAATAGTAATATCTAAATCGGAACGCATGTGAGATGATGCATGGACGTAATATTACGTCTATGGAGATGATGTGAGCGATTATAGCTAATTCGGAAAGCGCCCAAAGAGACTTCATGCCGAAAGAAAAAATCCGCGGGCTATATTTCAATTTTTTTTTAAATAGTCTGTATTGTCCTTGGTCGCAAAATGAACTCGCAGGGGACCACAGACAATTTAAGGTGAAGTGGTAGACCGCGAAATTCTTAGGTTTTTTGCAATTTTCAGGTTTGTGTTTATTATATTTTTTCTATAGGCTGTATCGGTTTTGTCTGTGCCATAGATTAATATATTTAAAATGAGTCAATGTTGCGCGCGCATCGCTAGTGCTGGCTAGCACGGCGCGCGGGAAAACAAAACCAGCGCGCCATTTTCCATACAAGTTAATATTTAACAATACAAGTCTGTTTTTTTTCCTCGCAAGTGTGTTGAAAAACGTCGTATGAAACGCGTGTGCATTAATCAATATACACTCGGCTTTCTTATCGCTCTCGCCTGCGGCTCGCGCGATAATATCGCCTCGTGCATAATGATCAACATAGCACACATGTATCATAATGTACTATTATTGTATACTTCCTAATTTTGTGTTTTTTGTGTTGTATTCTAATTTGTATTTTATTTTGTTTCACAAACACTTACTTAAACTATATTAATAGGGTTCACTAATGTTTCACCAAAACTCCATTGACAAATTTTTAGTTTACAATCAACGTTTCGTATTGGTACTATTTATTTCACAAACAACTCATTCCGCAAATGTTTTATTTTATAAACACTCGCTTTACAAACATGTATTTGGCAAATGCTTCTCTTTACAAATGTTTCCGATGACATTTAATCATTTTCATTTAGATTCTTTTGGAAAAATCACGTAAGTAACAAAATATAATTTTATAATACATTTTCAAAACCAGTCACAAAGTCATTGTACACGCGCACGTCGAACCGGGGGCCGCGGCAGAGGCGCGGGCAACGGGCGGCGCGGGCGCGGGGTATTTTTCGCTCTTGCATCCTATATCGACGGAGGCTCGTTTCGGGGGACCCCCTATTTCTGTGTAAAGGGCTTAAAGTAACCTAACCTCGGAGTGGCCTTCGCTCGCTCTTGCATCCTATGTCGACGGAACCCGCTTCGCGGGGCCCGTACATCCTCGGGTGCCCTTCGCTCGCTCTTGCATCCTACGTCGCCTATTGCATTCGTTGAGTTCGGGGGCAATACATTTCGAAATGAGTCACAAAGTTTATTTAATAATATTAATATGTATAATGATTTTATTCTAAACGTTGTTTTATAAGATGAAATGTAATAAAAATAATGAATTATTTGCCAAATAATACGTTATTAAATAAAAGTTTATCGGATAACTAATTTGCTAAGTGAATTATTTGGTAAACTTGTTGTTGTATAATGATAAAATGACAAAAAAATATTTTTCGTTGCTTGTCAAGTAAAAATTTATGAATTAATTTTTGGTGAACTGACCAGTCACCCGCTAGGACCCTTATTAGTCGAGCAAAACCAAAGAAAAGTCAGAAAGAGCTATAAGCGAAAACGAAGTACTAGGGCGATGCGATGCGACGAGGTAGGTCGGAGAAACAAGAAATTTCACGAGAACGAAGTCGCGGGCAGAAGCTAGTAATTTTATAAACGAAGGAGCTTGCAATAATTTATTATCTCTCCAATAATCGTTTTCGTAAAGAGTTCCAAACTGATTGGTTCCGGGTCACTTGCACCGAACGACTTTGCGCAACCTTCTCGAAGTTATTAAACCTTATAATAAGAGGGAAATCTTATCTAGGGATTTATCGTTTTAAAATATTTTCATGCGTTCTTTTATTATTTTAGTACGGTGAAGTCATTTTTTGTATGTATTTGAGGCAAATTTGCGTTTAGGAAACATAAAATGAGCAGTGGTTGCCAAGTGGACGAGTTGTAGGTCGTAGGGTGGAGGAACCCAGACAGGCGTAAAGTGCAGTCTGGGTTCTTTGTGTAAATTATGTCATCGCCACTGTTTTCAAAACGGTGAAGGAAACCATCGTGAAGAAATCGGCATGTCCTGAAACCAAAAAAATCGTAGACATGTGACATATACTAACCCGCACTGGGCCCGCGTGGTAGATTACGGCCCACTCAGACTCAGGCTCTCAGAGAGGAGGCCTGTGTCCCAGCAGTGGGAACATTATAGTTTGACTATGCTGATTATTATTATTATTATATGATTATATACTTATTACATAATCATTTTCAGATCAGCACAGCTTTCAATCTGTGGTCAAGTCACGTTGCAACTAACAACTTACTGCACTGAAAGAAATAAGCAGTAAATAAAAATGAAAAAACATTAATCAAAACTGCTTTATACAGCCTACCGTTCAAAACAGTATTTTTTAGGTACTGATCCGAAAACAGCTAAAGCTTGAGGCAAAATGTTACCGTCGTGACAGTAAACTTTAACGTCACAAAATTAACTGTTTTATTCATTTGGTGATATCGTTCAAACCATTGAAATTTACTTACATTACAGTAATGGCGGTTTTCCTTTTTTTGGTTATTTTTTTTTCAGTAAATAGTGTGTTCAATCAGTAAAAGATACTGTTTTGTCTTTTACTGTTTTACAAACATTTCTTCTTACTGTATAAAGTCAGTAAGTTTTAATAAAATCGCTTTAATGTGCTTTAATGTGTGTGTGTGTGTGTGCTTTATTTATTTCAGTGTACAGTCGGCGACCAACATTGTCTGACCCATCCAACATTGCCTGACCCACTAGAAGTGGGTTAGATAAGGTTGGCCACCGACTGTACTATATCGGAAATATGTTCTTACGATCTACTTCATCCTGCAACCAACGCGGTTGCCAAAACATATCGCCTACTTGATATTAAGCGGTATCGTTTGTCTTTTACAACTGCAATTCCACGAGAGTCACGTGCACATTGGACGTGCCTACGGTATTATCCCCCGACCACCCGTCGTATAAGGAAAAAGATGAAAAGTATCACAGTAGCTGTAATGATAGCCCCTTTAAATTGGAACATAGCAACATAGTTGGGAAAAGGCTAGGCAGATGATGATAGTATACCTACATTTCGCCAGTTATGTTTAAGTCCCATGTAAGAGAATCAAGAACAATTTCAGAACATTTCTTTTAAAAAAAAAATTCTTCTTCCTCCCCAGGTGTCAGACGACATCGGCTACGTGGTGTACTCAGCGTTGGGCAGCTTCTACATACCGTCCTGTATCATGGTGTTCGTCTACATCAGGATATACTACGCCGCCAAGGCGAGAGCGAGGAGAGGGATCCGGAAGAATCCTAGGCCTAGAGCGGTGAGTGGTTTTGGAGTTATTTTTTTAAGTGTACCTACTAAGAAACAAGATTAACAGCATTTATTTATTTAATAATTCAAGCACATAAGTGTACAGAGGCGGACTTAATGCCATAGGCACTTTCTTCCAGTCAACCTTTGGGTGATGCAGAGACAAACAGTGGTGCAATCATTCATATAGCATCATTCTTATTGCATAGCCTGATGTACACGTATTTGACAGTCGTTACGGGTAGTCAGAAGCCCGAAAGTGTGACAACCAGTCTTACCAAGGGGTATCGTATTACCCAGTAACTAGGTTAGAGGTACTAGGTTAGAGGTTACTAGGTAGGAGGTCAGATAGGCAGTCGCTCCATGTAAAACACTGGTATTCAGCTGCATCCGGTTAGACTGGAAGCCGACCCCTAACATAGTTGGGAAAAGGCAGGCAGATGATGAGCCTGATGTACACGGTTCTACTTAGTGTGCATACACACGAGCGATACGCGTCTACGTCAGAGGCAACTGCAGCCGTCGACACCTGTCGACGCCCACCGTCGACGCGTCGGCGACTGCCGTCGACAACATGCCGATCGTGTAATGAGCACCGTTGAGCACCGTGCTTACAGCGGGCGTCGGCAGGTGTTGACGGCTGCAGTAGACTCTGTCGTTGACGTGTGCCGCTCGTGCGTGTGAACAATGAATTGGCTGTGGCTTATCATAAGTTTATGCAACAATAAAAGTTGCATCGTCGAACTAAGGCACCCACGGGCTACTTTTGTCCCTGCAACTAATTTGCCTCCCACATAAAGCTGCGCCGCGCGGTTTCACCCGCGTAAATGTCGATCCCGTGGGAATATGGGGATAAAAAGTAGCCTACATGTTAATCCAGGATGTCAGCTACCTCCAAAATTTTTTTTTTCAAAATTGATCCAGCCGTTTAAGCGTGAAGAAGTAACAAACAACTCTGCTACTTAACTAAACGTCGTTTTAATGTACATTTTCTGTTCATAGAACGAGCAACAGACGAGCTTCTGCAACCCGGCGAAGGGCACGCGACCGATGCCCTCCACGCACCCCATGCCCTCGGGACACCTTAGTAATAATAACGGGTAAATATACACCTTTATTATAGACAAACGTGTCTACTAATTGAGTTCACCTCACACAAAGTGAAAAGTGTAAAGTGCCTGCCAGAGTTCGAATTCACGACCTACAGAGGCCCATACCACTGGGCCACTACTGCTCGTGTGTCCTCTGCTACACTATGTATTTAATTTAGTCATCACTGCACTCAAAAAAAAAAACATTAAGAGAAAACTGACATATCTTAGAACCAACAATTCGAAGACATGTGACATCCACCAACCCGCACTGGGCCCGCGTGGTGGATTATGGCCCACTCCCTCTCATAGAAAGGAGGCCTGTGTCCCAGCAGTGGGAACATTATAGGCTACCAAAAGATGCAGCGAGATAGTGGTCTATCGACGCGTGACGGCGACCAGATCGACATTTATTGCTTTAAAACCTGTATGAGGTTAAGCTTTAAGCTGGTTGTACAGCTTGTAACCATTTTGTGATCATACCATGCACAAGGTTGGCACCTTTGGCAAAGGAATATTAATGCAGGCGTTGATGACTGGCGTGAGTTCGACTCCCAAGGCGTGCAAACTGCAAAGTAATGAATCTTTCTGTGAAAAAAAATCAGTAACAAAAATGTACATTCGCAACAAAAACACCAACCAATCCATCTGCGACGTCGTTATACAGTGAGCGCCTCCTTTATTCAACTCTTTTTAATCTCACCTGTAACAGATATTGTCGGAACAAAAAGTGAAACACAGGTTCATAAGTGTATTATCAACAAGTGGCTTCAAATCCACCGGTTGAACATGTTCGAAACGGTTTCATTTCATCGCTTTATGTCCCAATGTTCTGTTGAATGTAGCCCTGATTTGGATTTTCTGAACTTGTTGCTTGAATGTTTTAAGCGCGTTTTTCTTGTTGGATAAAATCGAATAGGTTTAAATCTGCGTGAAAATAATGACACCTGAAACAGTCTGGATCTTGTTGCATTTGTATAGGTCTACCAGAATCTCATGGCATAAAAAAAAAACATTGTGATTTTCTTATGGCAATGTTTCATCATTTTCTTTTATACCCCTTTAAATTTTAACTTTATTATTTTTATTATTGGTTGTTAAAGCGACAACAAAAATATATCATCTGTCAAAATTTAAACTGTCTAGCTATCACGGTTCATGAGATACAGCCTGGTGACAGACAGACAGACGGACGGTGGAGTCTTGATAATAGGGTCCCGTTTTTACCCTTTAGGTACGGAACCCTAAAAACAAAATAAATGTACAAACCGAGTATTTAGAAATAAAAAATCGTGCAACTTAACGTAACGTTTACTTTCCGCGTTCACGCTTGTTCTACAGAATGCACAATATTACAAGATAATGCTCACGCGTTGAAAGCATTATGTCAAGCATAACATCAAAGATTCAACAAACACTTTTGCTTTTAATTTTTTTTAGTTCCTTTCACGTTTATGGTGCATTACATCAGAAAACTCAAGTTTGTAACATCTTATTGTATCTTTCGTAAAACTTAATTACCCCTGAAAATAAAACAAAAGAAACAAAACAGTTTTTAACTCAAAAACTTCCAAAAGAGTTAATTCAAAGCAATTAAAAGAAGCTACGCTCTTTTACTTTTTGACGGACACAAAGAAAATTATAAAAAGGATCCGTATTAGATACGGAATTCAGAAACCGGTCCCGAGATCCAGGTTACTACGGATTTTCAGGATTCCGTTGCGGATAAGGAAATTGTTGGAATCTTTTCTCGTTAGTAAAATTTTCTTCGAGATTCTTTCTCGAATATCAATGATTCTTTATGTGGAAAAGTAAATAGGTAGTTACTGTATCGGTATGTATTGGTATCGGCTGCGACTTACGAGTTGTAGGTCGTAGGTTCGAACCCAGATAGGCGCTTTACTTTGTGTAAATTATTTCATCACCTGCACTGCTCTCAAAACGGTGAAGGAAAACATCGTGAGGAAACCGGCATGTCCTTGAACCAACAAATCGAAGACATGTGACATCTACCAACCCGCACTGGGCCCGCGTGGTGGATTATGGCCCACTCCCTCTCACAGAGAGGAGGCCTGTGTCCCAGCAGTGGGAACATTATAGGCTGATTATGGTCTTTCTTTCATTCAAAGTCTAGTATGCTTCCAATTTCATCAGCACTGTTAAAACGGGGCGGGATGGGGGCATATCCTTCTTTTGTTATGTGATTTACATGCATTAACATAAACAATTATGCCTTTTCAGCGAAAGCCAAATATCAACAATAGAGACGGCACAAGTGCAGATCCCGACAGTGACCTGCGAGCTGGCGTCTGACATATCCACGAGCGAAGCAGGCGACACCCTACCACCACCGCCCGACGAACGGAAGGATACGCTCAAGGTGGCTTACCAGGTAATCCTACAACAATTAATATAGATGACAGTGACCTGCGAACTAGCGTATGATATATTTACGAGTGAAGCTGGTGCAACGGCCTACCAGGTACTCTTCCTTTTATACTAACACTTATAGCTTCGCCCGCGAGGTATGTCGATAAACACTATCCTATGTCCTTCCTCGGGATGCAATCTATCTCTCAGCCCAATTTTATCGAAATCCGTTCAGTGGTTTAGGCGTGAAAGGTAACATACAGACAGACAGACAGAGTTACTTTCGAATGTATAATATTAGTATGGATATTGGTCGACGAGAAGCGATTAGAGATAGCAACTAAACACGAGTTGGCGAGTAAGGAACAGCGAGTGTGCGACGACGGCGACGCCGTGCGATACTCGCTGGTATGCGTATGTACAGTCAACAAAAGAAATAAGTATGCAGGATGGTCGGACATAATTGAAGTTTATTAAGAAAACAAAATCAGCTGTTCCCTACATTTATGTTCGTATAACTCGACAAAATGTAGGGAACAGCTGTTTTTTTTTCGCGATTTCAGCTTTGGTCCCATAGTAAAAGTTGTTCATAATGATGAGTACAATGGCCCCTTAAGAGGTTGTTAATGTTTTACCAATAACCCTGTATATCAACAACCAACAGTCAACCCCACCAACTTATCAACTAACCTTAGTTTAGCTTCAGTATCGCTCTTCAAAACTCCATAAGTAAGCTTCAGGGTGACTCAAGAACAGGTAAACTTAACTCCAGTCTATCACTTAGAAGCTACCTAATGTAACTGAACTGTGGCACCAAGTTAGCCGAGTCTAAGTTAACTACAAGTAACACTGTTAGTTCTAGGAACGATCCTAAGTTTGGTTGACTTTCGGTCAATTTGCTCAACGTGATCAGTTGCAGTCACTTGTTTGTTGATAGACTTGTGTGAATTAGGTGAACGATATTCAATCACTATTTGGTTATAACTAGCCTGTTTATAGAACTACAGAATTCTTTAGAAGGTTACTGTTATCACCTGAATATGCTACATTAAATTAGGAGTCTTCAAACCTTGCATTTGAATTCATAGCATGTGTAGCATTCATGCATGTGCATGGGTGTGAGTGAGGGTGTGTGTGTGCAGGGGTGTGTGTGTGTGCATAGTGTGTGATGTGTGTTGTAGGCACCATTTGCAGTCTTTATAAACTCCTTCCCTGTAGTAGAATGCTGTTGATTACTTTACGCAAGTTTTTTGCAAATAATTTGTTTTTTTTTGTCCAAAAAGTAAACCCTATCACCGACTCATTTGCCATCCGCTACATTTTTGCGATGCAAGTTAAAGTAATCACCCTTTTTTTCCCCAGGTTGTAACGTCAGCACAAGTACAAAAAAACCCGTTGGCTTCCTGTCCATTGAGAAGCTCGACGCTCTCTGTGAACGGAGAGCTTCAACTCCAGCAGACTAGGGGCAGAGCGCCCAGCGTCAACATAGATGCTGACATGGTCTCAGAGTTAGAACCATCGTCGTCAGACTCCGGCGTCGTTAGCCGCTGCGGCGGCGTCAAGCCTTTAAAACTTCGCATCTTCAAAAAGACCGATAGAAAACAAGAAAAGTCTCAACCATCCAAATCAGAGTTAGAGCCAGCGCTGCCAAAGCCACACAAACCAAGAGACCCAGAAAGAGAAAAGAAAAGATTAGCGAGAAAAAAGGAGAAGAGAGCTACTTTAATTCTTGGGTTAATAATGGGCAGTTTCATCGCTTGCTGGTTGCCATTTTTCTTCTTGTACATATTGAAAGCGGCTTGCAGGAACTGTGTGATACCCTCCAGCGCGTTCGCGATAGCCTTCTGGCTTGGTTACATGAATTCTGTTCTGAATCCTGTGATCTACACGATCTTCAACAAGGATTTTAGAAGAGCATTCAGGAGGATATTGTTTAAGTGATGTTTAGCCTACGTGTGCTGTTACCGATGCGTAGCCAACAGGATCCTGATGGCTCAGCAGAGGGCAGCACCGAATCTTTACAATGTACGTTGAATGGACTCTCAATAGTTTTAATAATGATTGGAACGGTCCAGTGGTATCCCGTGTTTGGACTTTGGCTGATATTATTTGATTTAGGTGTGTGAAATATAAATTCAATCAAATTAAGTTAGAATTCGATTTTTAACCAACTAATTATTTATAATCGCTAGTTGAAATTATAATTAATTGGTTATAATTAGTTGGTTAAGAACCATTAATTGGATTGAATCAAAGATAAGAATACGTTTTATATTATAGTGTTAATAATATCAGTCAAGGACCGAAAATTCAGAACAGCAGTCAATAGAACAGTGGTGAAACAAAATTACGCTTACAGATAATATAAAATAGCAGATATTTATCTTATCATAATGTCTTAGGTCAGCTTGTTCATATTTTTAAGCTTTTTATATAGAACCTATGTTCATTTCATATGTAACTATTAAATCATTAAGTGCCCATAATCTAGACATTTAATAAAAATACCAAACTGGTTAAAATTGTGACTAGGGTTCAACACCAATAATTGTATTAAAATAATTATTTTTTAATGATCTTAACTGAGTAGTGCCAACATTAAGCGAAAACTGTCAGTAGATTAAGAAAATAATTAGAAAAAATCATGAAGTGACTGTAATATTTTGTTACAACATAAAAAAGGAATTGTAAATTATAAAATACAATATTACGTAATTCGTTTCGTAGGATTTTTTAATATTCGTAGCAAAAATCATAGATTAATATATAAAATATGAAGAAACTGCAAAAACACTAATGGATTTGAAAAATTATACATACTTATGATATAATTATTCCTTTAATAGTACAATAAAGGAATTACATAGCTTTAATGTCATCAGATTTCGTAAAACATTAATTAGCATTAGCTGTGTTGGTACCTGTGTCCACTGTGGCGTAACCCATACATATATAAAAAGGTAGATTGACGAATTAATAAAAACAGATAAATTTAAATTAGTTCTTTAGATAATTAAAACTCATTGTGACAAAAAATGCTAAATTTATTTTTCTTCTGACAGACATTATTACTTTAACTACATATTTTGGATACACATATTTTATCATAATTTTCTGCATAAAAATACTTTTTGTAATTTTTATTCAAAGTGTTATTTTGAAGAACAAAATAAATATGAACTTTTGTTTAGTGATATCCAAAACCACACAAATTAAAAGTTTCTTTCAGAAATCTACCAAATGCAATTTTAGTAAGATTACACACGATTCGAGATAACATTGCTTAAAACAATAAAAAGAAACCATAAAACTGTTATAAATAATGACGAAATGTTTAGTATGTTACACCACAGTGGGTAGAGGACTTAGAAACTTGCTAGAAAAATCACTATATTAGCTTTTAATTGGTATTTAAACACATTTGATATATATATTTCTTTAACAATCCCTTGAAGACTTACCCATACGCTTATATACGTACAAAATAGAAGTATTCGTAATTTTCATGTAAAAATTATTTGCTATATTGAGTATCCTAAGATTCACCATTCTAAATAAAAACAAAAATAAATTGTATGAACTGTTATTTTTAAACGTTGAATTTTTTAGAGGAATTTTTCGTAAAAATCGAAAAAATCTTAATTTTAGCAATTTGTTAAATTGCCAAAATTAAAATTTTTTCGATTTTTTCTGAATTATTAAATAATAATTTAAAAATCAACATGAACTTAATTTGTTAGTTGAAAACATATATAAATTATTTTGTTGGTTGCCGAATTTATAAAAGATTTCTCAAAAAAATATAAATACCTATGAACTAAATATATATTTAAAACTGTTAAATCACAATATCTATTAAATAAAATACAAACAAAATAAAGCAATCATTGTAAAGATGCGGTGTATAAAATTATACTGATTATATTGTGAAAGTAATTAAAATTAAAACAAATATACAGTTTTATTTGGTACCGAAATGAACATAGAATATGTATTTTTTAATACCTATTTATAGTATTAAAAAATACATATTCCAGAGATATAATTTTAAACAAATAAATTTTAATAAATACGCAGTGCATAATTTATTAATAATATATAATAGTTACAGAGTTTATAATTCTTTCACAATGTGAACAGTCTTAAGTAGGTTAAATATATTTTAAATAAAATAAAAAAAATGACTGTGCCTCTGTGCCTATCGACAAGCACTACACAACAATAAAATGCACTTTATTGAAAAATAATGTAAATATTACACTTAATTTAATTTTCCTTTCGTCTAAGGATTTTATTCAACCAAGGTTTTGGTGGAATTTGATAATCATAATTTTAAATGTTTTTTAAACAGCGCTGGTCGCTTTTAGTAGGTATATTTTTATTTTAAGTTTTCATTGTAAATATTGTACTTATATTTAGCATAAGTTATATTTATATTAGATACAATTAAATTAAATATAATATACCAAAAAGAACACCAAATACTTCCTGTAATTTTTTCTAATCTTATGAATAGTGAAACGTTTTATCCAGTAAAATTTTAACCTTGTATAATATATTGTTTCCACGTAGTACATAAGGGTTGTTTATATTTTTAGTAAAATGTAGTTTCTTCTATACTATTATGTTTATAATCCTTAAACCGAAATCCTTAAGATTTGTTATTTTCCGAAATAAAATACTTGTAATTTTTCACATTAAAATTTTACGTATACCTATTTTCGATTAGCTAATTTGTTAAAAAAGTTTATCAACTATACCTACGACTGATGATAGTTTTTAATAAAATTAAATCTTTTTCCAACCTCAATACAATTGTAAATAATATTTTCTCAATAATTATTGCGAAGTATCTTGTAATATAATTATAAATGAACAACAACGACAACTTAATTCTAAATCGGTGTAAACTAGATTCTTGGATCTTAGAGTTAATACTTAATAATAAGTATTATTACTATTTTATAAGTAAAATAATAACATTGCAACACCATTGCCGAATAGTTATAAAATTAGATTTTTAGATAAAATAATTATTAGAAATTAATTATGTACTGAATTCAAAAGCAATAGAGAGTGTAGTTTTCTTTTCGTATATAATTTTTCACTATTTTAAAATTTCATATAGTCTTCCAAAGTGTGTGTGATTATCAAATATTAATAGTTACCTTTCCTTACTTGTTTGTATAAAAATGTTTTTTTTTGTTTTCTTTTTTATATGAAGAATGTGATGATTTTGTGGAGAAAGAATATTTTTGATGCGGAGTAACATTTTTTTATGAATCTAGAACCCCACAATCTAGCACAGAGCCCTTGCTGGTTGTGCAGGTTCTATTTTGAAAGTCGTGGAGTCGACTTTAGACTTTAAAAATTGTTCACACAACACTTCGTTAAAAGTGTTGCGCGAACGATTAAAAAACGCAATAATTTAAATTTAATTTTAATGAGTGAAAAATATTATTTACGTGTGTAAAAGTTTTTTAAAATACATACAGGTTTTTGTACAGCTCTAAAAATCTTGTAAAAATACAATTTAACGCCATTGTTTCATATTTAGTGAAAATATTTAGAATGTTTTTAAAAATTAAATAACTTATAGGTGGCTATCCTGTGTATCTAGTAACTTGTTCAATAAAAAATGTTCTAAATAATTAAAAAACTATTTATACTTATAGTATAATAATCTATATAGTATTTGTTAAATATTTTAATTTTTAATATATAAAAAATTCGAAACGCGTTACGTTTATATAGTTCTTTATAAAAAATATAATTATAATTATTAAAATCGTCTAAGACTATACGATTAACTATTAATTCTTATCGACTCAAAATGTAAATGAAAAATATACGAAGTACCAATATACAAATTTTAATCTTTATTTAATTGTTTTATTCCCTTCATACTTACCTAAAAACTGTATACGAGTCATAAGCCTAGGTACTCGATAAACTTAACCCCCATATATATAAATAATGGGTGGTAAAAATTCGCCATATACATGTGTATATGGCGAATTTTAAGAGTAACTGCGATCATCAATAAAAAAAAAACAGCTGTTCTCTACATTTTGACGAGTTAGACGAACATAAATGTAGGGAACAGCTGATTTTTTTTTCGCGATTTCAGGTTTGGTCCCATAGTAAAAGTTGTTCATAATGATGAGTAAAATCACGTGTTTAAGTATCGGTCACTAATTACCAGTCACCCTATATGTAGGTATCGCTAAAGTCTAGTCTAGACAATGGAAGTCGTTGAATGTCTGAGGATAGTGACATAAATAGTCTATGATGTCATGAAAATATTATCCTAAAAATGGTATAGACGTGAACGTAAATTCCACATTAGATTAGGTAACGTTAACAGTACACATCTACTTAAGTAAATAAAAAGCGTGTTAAAAATCAATTGAAAGTATGAAAGATCATCGCTTGATTTTTTTTTGTTGTGTTCATTATTAACAGGATATGGTGTTGTACGATAGATTTTTTTTAAATCTAAACCTGCCATGATATCGGGAGCGAAATCATGCATCAGCTAGTTAGTAATAAATACAGACTGTTATCAACTTAAAAAAACTTTGATGTTATGTCATCAATAGCCCTTCAAACCGAGCAATGCTGCGTTTCCACCAGCAGGATAATTACGTAACACAATAACATACACGATACACTAACAGTAGGATGGCTTTCATTTTGACAGTTCAACAACTTCATTGCGATATTTACGTTGTTGAGCAGACAAATTTTTAAGCAATGGATTAGCAATAGCGTTTTAAAATGATGGGTGCTGTACTGGTGTCTAAAAGACGATTTAATTAGTCTGCTGAAATTCACAGTCAATCCAATTACATCACCTGAGTGATCAGGCAGATTACCTATCTGCGTCCTATTTAGTTTTCAGAAGTCGTAGTTCTCACTTTCGCAAGGATATCAACTAGATTATTTTATAATCCCTGAACAATCTAAGTCATCATCAACATCTGCCTGCCTTCCAACTACGTTGGGGTCGGCTTCCAGTCTCACCAGATGCAGCTGAGTAGGTACCAGTATTTTACATGGAGCGACTGCCTACCTGACCCCCACAACCCTGTTACTAGGTAATACGATTCCCCTTGGTAAAACTGATTACCAGACTTTCGGGCTTCTGAAAACCCGTAACGACTGTGATCCACGAATGACAGCCGGGATGAACGGCATAACTTGCTTTCCGGCACACGGAGGGGTCTTGATATGTAAATATGGTCACCTATTTACGCAACTGCGGAAAGCGTGGCTAAAGGGCACACGTATTAAACCGGAAAGGGATCGGCACCGTATCAACTCGAGCCGTTCAGTATTCTTTGTATGAAACTCCCTATTATTGCAACGCACACTAATCGGAATCGTAACGTAATCGCTTCGCCTTGGGACAACGCGCCTACGTCTCTCCGTACCCGAGCTTACGTCTCTTCGTCCACCCTTGCCCCTCTCACCTCTCCGGCCTGCCTGCTGCACCATCAACCAGCGGTCGACGAGCCGTAAGCGCAGCGTCGCCTAGCCGTAGCCGAGTCGACGTATCGGAGCTTCTGATCCGGTGCTTACGTTAGGTTGACGCTTGTTTGACGGCGAGGCGAAAACCGATACGGTGCCGATTCCTTTCCGATTTGATACGTGTACCTTTAAAGTGATCGATCGACCCATACGGCTGTTATTACTTAGCCACAAGCGCCCCCAGCCCAAGTTTCTCCCCTGAGCAACCTAAGTATGCATCGAAAACAAAAGACCAATAACCATAATAAAACTACCACCAACTATTCTATACAGCCACGGTTACCAAGTTTCCAAGAGTTGCGGACAGTCTCGATCAGCGATGCCCCGCCGGGACAAGACTCGATATATACGAGTATAATACATAGGTACAATACATAGTGAAGTGCCGAGGAAGCTCACATATCGAATCAAACGTAGGCAACTTGATTGTTGAGTTAGGCACACTTTGTGAAGTCTGGGTTTACATACGGGAGGAGTGGTTGGGCAGCAGGAAGTGAAATAATCCTGGCTTATGTAAACAGGGTTAAATGAAATTAGCTAGCGATACTCCACACACGTGATGGGCATATACAACATTATTTTTAGTATATGCGAAACCCGAAACACGTGTCTAGTAGTCTTACGCTCATTGATTCGAACCGTTCGGCGCGGAGATTTTGATCTGAACCGTTCGGCGCGGAGATTGGTGTCGCTCGGTGTCCAACTTTTAACCTTTTTTAAATATTTTTGGGACAAAAACAAACATGGGGTAAAAATTATTGGAATCGATTCAGTTACTTATTCTGAACAAACTATATTCAGGTTTCGCATATACTAAAAATAACGTATAATAAAAACTTTCTATTTTTTTTTGTTTTTTTTTTTCATCCATCACGTCTACGAAGTTTCTATAGCTAATTTTATTTGACCCTGTAGATTGAGTCTATCCAAATACAAATTTACAATTCATCGTTCTGGTCATTCGTTTGGTATAAGTAATTATCAAGAACCAAGGTACCTACATACTTTGCCAGTTGTTCAAAGACTAACAGAGATGTCAATTTTGGAGAGGGCAACTAGTTTCAAATTTCTAACTAGAAATTTGAAACTAGACACACAATTCAAAAGTTCCCGTAAAAGCTCCGCGCATGACCGATGGGTAACGAAACAATAGAAAATCAATTGTGTCTCATTAGCGGAGCTTAATAGAAATAAATACTTTTGAGTTTGTGCAGTAAGGAGTGAGGTGATCAAAATTTGATTCTAAGCCGTCGTAACCCCCAGAGCGGGAGGGGTCACCCAGAGCTAGGGTCCACCCAGAGCGGGAGGGGCCATTTGATGATTTCCCATAGGCAAAAAAAAAAGCCCTCGTAACCACGGGCGATTTTTATTGCGAACTGGTTTCTTTAACGATTGATGTCGGGAGTAGTCGGGACGTTGTATACATGCTAGTTGCGCGGTAAACTCTGCTTGCGCGATGCAGGATTTTACGTGACGTCAGTATGATGCGTAGTTCGTATGTGGCGATATAGATGGCGACACAAGTCGTAACCTCGATTGTAGGGTGACAATTTTCTAGACATAATCAACTTTCATACAGTCCATAACTACAAACATTATTTTCTTATGAAAAAATATCTTAGCACTTTGCGGGATACTTAACGCCCCTCGACGTAATAACAATAAAACTTATATTGTCTCGTTCAATGTCCTTCAATGTGTTAACCAAGCATCATACAGTCCAAAAACTACCCAACATGTTCGCTAACCATCCTTTCCACCCGTGTGAAGTCAGTCAGCGCGCGCCACTCGGGAAATGTCCTGTTAACTTACACACTTCATAATTGAAAATACGATTTCAAATTTATGTTCTGCCCAAGTAGGGCTAATGAAGTAGTCTCGACTGCCAACTTGCTTGCTATACTTTGGGTAAGTGTGTGATGTGAATTATGAGTACTGAGGAAACTTTGGGTAGGTTCTGGAGTAGGTATGTAGTTTGTAAATGTAGGTTGGAGAATGGAGGGTCATGAAAAGTGTTAAAAGTAATTTTATGTAATTTACGCAGCTTAGTCATCATCTGCCTAGCCTTTTCCCAACTATGTTGGGGTCGGCTTCCAGTCTAACCGGATGCAGCTGAATACCAGTATTTTACATGGAGCGACTGCCTATCTGACCTCCACAACCCAGTTACTGGGTAATACGAGACCCCTTGGTAAGACTGGTTGTCAGACTTTCGGGCTTCTGACTCCCCGTAACGACTGTCAAAGATCCACGAATGACAGCCGGGACCAACGGCTTAACGTGCTTTCCGAGGCACGGGGTCTCGATATGTAAAGATGGTCACCCATCCACAGACCAACCGCAGAAAGTGTAGCTTAAAAATTACGTTGAACTCGATTAAGGGGACTACATGACCTAAAGCGCGGTCACTGTCGGACTGCATAGAAAAGAAAGAGAAGCGCGATGACACAACGCTGGTAATTTATTGCAAAATATGAAGCGATTATCTATTTACAAAAAAATATTGTTTGGACTAAAAAAATCAAAAACTAGTGCTTGCTTTGCTTCTAGAATAATCTGACAAAAAATCCGAATTATTGTATGTATATTAGTATGGTTTTTATTTTACAACATCTTATACCTGTACCTACAATCATAGCAAATAAACTTCTGATTCTGTAAAAAGAAAGTTTTTAGTGGTATCTTCATGATTTTTTTCTATCGTATCAAATTAGTTGTATTATATTTTCAACACACTATGTAACATAGCATATATCCTGAAGAATATAATATTATATTTTTCTGATTTTGTTTACTGTAGTCATAATTATACTTTTAGGCATTATAAAACCTGCGTTTTTTCCGTTTGGGGACCTAAACGGAAAAAACGCAGGTAAGTATATTCAAGAATTTTCAAGTAACGGTACCTATTGCGTCGTAAAGCATAAGATAACAACAACACAAACACGTTCATAATTTATTCATGCTCACAACGCCGCTACGCCGTAGCGCCGTAGCCCGTAGCTGCTACGGCCGTGTCTACGCATCTGCTACGCCAACTACAAGGTATTGGTCGAGACTTGGTCCTAGCTTCATTCTATAAACCAAAAATGTTTTAAGAAGAAATCTCTATTTACGCTGATCTTGTCCTACCGCGCGCCGGTGGAAAACGAGAAACTCAAAACTCAAAGCATCAGGCACTTTTGAATTGTCAAAGTGTCGGTCAGTTAGTTAGAAATTTGAAGCTAGTTGCCCATTCTAAAACGTAGATCTCTA
Source organism: Oligia fasciuncula (assembly GCA_963082905.1). Lineage (NCBI taxonomy): Eukaryota > Metazoa > Arthropoda > Insecta > Lepidoptera > Noctuidae > Oligia > Oligia fasciuncula. The sequence goes on from OY720409.1 coordinate 2,525,087, forward strand.
TGGAGAAGAACGAGCAAGAAATTCCAAGGACACTATTTTTTTAATCAAGATATTATACAATCCTGGGTACAGTCAACAAAAAAGATAAGTATGCAGGATCGTCGGATATAGTTAAAGTTTAGTCAGAAACCGATAGATGTTCACGAATAAAATTAAATTTTATTAATAGAAAACAAATAGCTCATTTATCAAATTAAATTTCAGTCGACAACATCCATTGGTTTCTTACTAAACTTCAACTACATCCGACGGTCATACATCCTCATTTGTTGACTGTAGTGGGTACTGACTGACTGATCGACTACAGTAACCAAAATTAGAAAAATACACGATATTCTTCAGGATATATGTTAGGTAGATAGTGTGTTGAAAATATAATACAACTAATTTGACACGATAGAAAAATATCATGTAGATACCTCTAAAAACTTTCTTTTTACAATAAAAACCATACTAATATACCTACATACAATTATTCTGATTTTTTGTCAGATTAGACAAGCAACATACTAAAATACTAGTGTTTTATTTTTTTAGTCCAAACAATAGACTTTTTGTAATTAAATAATTGCTTCATATTTTGCAATAAATTACCTGCAGCGTTGTGTCATCGCGCTTCTCTTTCTTTTCTATGCAGTCCGACAGTGACCGCGCTTTAGGTCATGTAAGTCCCTTAAGTATAAAATTAGTAGGATATAATCAGCAAGTACCGTTAACATGTCAGATTAAACATCGCACCACGCTAACTTACACAACTTGTACCGACGTTAACTTAACTGTAACGTGAGTTAGATTGAGAATTATAACAACTATCGTTAATCCTAGTTAAACTGTTCTAGCTTGTTAAAATCATGTTCTAACTAGAGTTAAAGTATGGTTTTGAGTTATGCTTAATTCGGCTAAGTTGAGCATAAATTTGATTGGTTTGTCTGTATTCTGTAGTCTCGACTGCTCTCAAAACGGTGAAGGAAAACATCGTGGAGAATTCAGCATGTCTTGAACCAAAAATTCGAAGACATGTGAAATCTATCAAACCGCACTGGGCCTAGATGTACAAGATAGCCTATTATTGTTCTAGTGCAGGGCAAAGGCCTCTTCTCATACAGAGAAGGCGATGATCACCACGCTTGCTCAAGACAGGTTGGCGAATTCACTCTTATATTGACTATAGGTCCAGATTTCCTCATTATTATCATTCCTATAACAGTCTCTCAGTTCCCTTTGTCAGATGTTGCACTCAGAAAGTACGTATGAATCAAAAAAGTCACATTGTTAATTGCCCGGATTTGAACCCACAACCTCGGAAACAAGGTGTCGGGACCAATTAGGGAGAGGCATATGTCCAGCAAAAGACTGCGACAGGTCTTAATAATGTACCAAAAAACTACACAGGAAAAATATGCCACGCTGCACATAAAAGTTACGAGCAAATGATATCGCACCTTTACTTTCGCCTCAAGTTCTACAACTTAAAGCCATTATTAAATAAACCAACACGAACTTTGTGCAAACAAACAATTCAAAACAAACTTTCTAAACAAAAACAATCGCGGGAACATTAAAAACAAATATTAATTATAGGGTGTTTCAAGTTTTATCGAAGATGGCATTTCTAGCTTCACGATTTTTGACAAATGCGTGCACTGACTGGACAGGTCCTCTCAATCTGTGTGGTTCTTTCCTTAAAAGACCACCTCAGACATCGATCTACATGGTCTTCATATAACCTGACCAAGATTAGTCTGGACTTTAAAAGAGACTGTGACCTCTGAGTTTGTTTCGGAATTTCTTCTCAGAGTAGTCAGATAGGAAACGCCGATTTCATCTAGTTAAAAAAAAAAACTTGATTGACGTATAATACGTGTTTGTACAAACCTACTTACAAAAAATAAAATCATTTCATTTCATCATCATCATTTCATTTCATTTCTAGAGCAGCGGTGCTATTCTGTAAAAATCTCACCGTGAAAACCCAGGTGAAGTGAGCGTGGAGTGAGCTGTCAATAGTGTCAATTCCTAGCAAAAACAAACCTACTTCACCTAAGTTTTCACGGTGAGATTTTTACAGAATCGACCGGCAGTAGGTAACAATCTTAAGCCACCACCACGACGAATAAAAAAAAACAAAATTTTACATTACAGGAAAAGCCAGACTTGATATTGTCACCTAAGTTTGCAATAAGTTTTCCTGGCCCTATCTCCTCCTTTAAGCATTGACATCGTTTAAACCACCCTGTATACAGTAGTACAAAATCTGTAGTTTCTTAAAGCGTGCGCGAAAGTTGGCGAGATTCACTTAAGATTAAATTGGAGACATTCGCGTCGGTTTTAATAAGTTACGAAGACCTGAAGGGGGGCCTGTTCCATTTTGTGATTTATTGTTTACGACATTATTTGGGGGATGACAATGTGATGTTGGGTAGACCCCAACGTTGACTTTCTACGACTAGAAGAGAAAGGCGATGTGTTTATTTTCTAAGGATTTTTTTTTTATAGTTTTCAGGGTTCCGTAGCCAAAGGGTAAAAACGGAACCCTATTACTAAGACTTCGCTGTCTGTCCGTCCGTCTGTCCGTCCGTCCGTCCGTCCGTCTGTCTGTCTGTCACCAGGCTGTATCTCAAGAACCGCGGTAGCTAGACAGTTGAAATTTTCACAAATTATGTATTTCTGTTGCCGCTATAACAACAAATACTAAAAACAAAATAAATATTTAAAGGGCCCCCCCTCCCATACAACAAACGCGATTTTTTTGCCCTTTTTTGCTCGATATCAATAATGGCAACAGGTAGGCACTTGAAATATTCACAAAATACTCAGTTGTATTTTTACTTTAATAATAAAATTAAAATAAAATAAATATTTAAGGGGGGCTCCCATACAACAAACGTGTTTTTTTCGACGTTTTTGCCTTGTGGTACGGAACCCTTCGTGTGCGAGTCCGACTCGCACTTGGCCAGTTTTAAAACACATTAATATTTTGCGCTAAATGAATGGACTCCAAAAAAGAAGCTGCTCTTTTTAATTTTAACGTTTCTTTGATTGCAAGCAAGGTTTATTTATACAATTTAACATGACTGTGGTCTTTAGTCAAATCAAATCAAAATCGTTTAGTTGCACAAAATGTGGTAGGTACAAAAGATGTTACTTTTATATAACAGTGCAAAGACACATTCCGCCATGTAATGGCATGCAAATATTTAATCGATAAAGTAGGTATGTTGTTACGTACTGTAATTGACAAATTAATAAATATTTTAGGTATTAATTCATTTTTAGGTTTTAAACCTCGGTCTCGAAGTCAGCGATTGCGGGGCGGGAGCGGCGGCGGTGCGATGAGCGGTGCGGCAACGCAGACCCGGTCTCGATGCCAACGGGCAGATCGCGCGGCGCTAGAGCAGTGTAGTGTTGTGTTATGAGAAATTAGTGTCTTTGTTCGCGAACGAAATATCTAAACAGCGAAGACAACATTTTTTTGTTACAATATTTTGAAATGACGGTCTTTATAAAGCAAAAAATGAAATGCACAACGATACGTCAATGCAGACGCGCGGGCACCACTAGACTGGTGCGCATCGCTGGTACGCCGCTGCCTTCAAGGTCAGTTCCATATAAATCTATATGCATTGAAACGCGCCGCTGCCGCCCCGCGCCCGCTGTCTTCGTGTCCGTAGCCTTAGCGCTAAAAAGGCGCGTGAACATGCCATAATACGCGTAATTCGCGTTCTATTGGGACATCATTACAGACCAACGAGAATTTATAAAAACCTTAAAATACTTTTTAACAATATTACCTCTACCTCCATACTTCTATCTGACTGACTTTCTGTCCCTGTCAAATCCAACGAATGATTGTCTATTCTCTATTTACAGATCGCAATGCCAAAATCAGCGAAACAAACTTATACAAAAAACAGACATAAATGCTTATAAGACCAATGGGTTCCCCTGGACTGGTCGTAAGTCCACAGCCCATGGGCACATGTGCTTCTGCGTGTGCGCACCGCGCTATTGCTGCTTTCCCTCCATTTTGCTCCCTTGCCTATCCTGCCTTCCACTGTGTATAAAAGGTACTGTTTATTTTTAAGGTGTTAGAGCTGATCGACGATCTAGCCTATGGTTTGCATTCTTCTACACCGCGGTTTCAGGCGACCTTTCTACCAAGGATAAGAAAGAAAGAAAGAAAATAAGTTTATTTGACCCAGGTCAGGTTAAGTAAGGTCTTCAGAAGTAGGCAATGACCTGTCGCTGCCGGCCGTAGTCGAGTCGATGGTCCGCAGCGAAGAGGCCTGGGACGCGGTGGTTTCCTTCTGCGAAACAGTCGTCTCGCAAAAGGAGGCTGCGGAAAGGGCGAGGGAGATCTCGTCCACTCACCCGGCCCGCAGCGGGTGCACCAGGCGTCGACGGAGGTCGGACGACGCCCTCTTTCAGCCCCCCCCAAATGGGTCCAGGGGTAACGGACTCGTGGACGTTCGTCGCCCCCCACACATCAGGGCCCGAGGTGGCGGCACGCAGTGTTCCACGCGCGCCCCTCTTAGATTTAACATTTTTCTACACGAACAACCTGTGGGTCTCATACACACGCGGACTGTACAACGCCCTGCGGATGCAATATAATTATGTGTTCAGGGTGCTGATGAAGCTGCGAACTGGAGGCTAAGTAATACAGCCGCACAAGTCCCTTCGTACCTCGGAAAGCACGTTAAGCCGTTGGTCCCGGCTGTCATTCGTAAATCTTTGACAGTCATTACGGGTCGTTAGAAGCCGGAAAATCTGACCACGTCTTGCCAAGGGGTGTCGTGTTACACAGTGAAACGGTTGTGGTGGTCCGAGTTGCAGTCGCTCCATGTAAAATACTAGTATCCAGCTGCATCCGATTAGTCTGGAAGCCGACCCCAACATAGTTGGGATAAGGCTAGGCATATTGATTTTTGGTGCTGATGAGGCTGCCCCGATTCTCTAGCGCATCAGGGATGTTCGCCAAGTCGCAACTAGACTGTTACTATACAACTATTCGAAAACGATACCTTAGGATGCCACTAGGGCTAAAACACTGCGCACCAGGAATGTCTATTCCTGGTGCGCAGTGTTTTAGCCCTAGTGGCATCCTAAGGGCATTCGTGCAGAGGTTTTGAAAATCACCAATCCGCCTAGAGCTAACGTGGTGATTGATGCTCGTGCCTTCTCTTTACGAGTAGAAGCCTGTGCTCTGCAGTAGGACATTAATAGGCTGGCAACATAAAAAGTGTTAAATGTTATTAATAAAGTGGTTTTTCCAGGTATGAAGTGTTGCGAGTGTCATATAGTGCACTTAGACGATGATGATGATTATTACAAGCCTAGTGACAATTCTGCTAGAGAGGCTCGATCCTTGCCACTTTGATAATAAATATTATGATCTGATTAGCCTGGTTTTATTCGTCATACCTAAATACACGACGATGTATTTCTCGAAGGGGTAGGCTGAAGTGTCAACTCAACTCAGCGCATCGCAGTCCACTGTTGAATGTAGGCCTCACGTAGGCTACGCCACAATACCCTGTCCTCCGCCTTCCGCATCCAGTCCATCCCAGCCACCTTCTTAAGGACGACGACGACGACGAGATGAGGGGGGAGGGGGGGGGGGGGATTATGGGACAGTTGATGATTTTTTCGCGTTTACGGTGTTGGTCCCACGAAGAAAGTTGTTCAGTGTGTAGCGCGTTCCCGTGGGATAATTTCCGACATCCACGCGGGAAAACACGCGAGTAGAAGCTGTAGTGCTGTACAAATCAGGTCCGCTATGTAATTCGGGACTAATACATATACTTAGTTAAATTTTATAAATACTCATGAATAAGAATAACTTGTACCTACTGAAATATACAAAAATGGAGTGCGGCTGTTTCATGAACACTGCCTTGTGTTGTATGTGAAAACGTTTACGTAACGAGGTTGATCCGCTCGGCCGCATTCATTCTTTTACGTTCCCGGCACTGCTTGACTCGGTCATATTATTATGGTGTTTTATTGGTACCATTCGATTTTAAAGACGTAGGTATTGTTCTCTACATTTTAACCGCGTAAGTGTTGAACTTTGCAGGGAATAGCTTTTTTTTCAGTATAAGTTTATAATTTTCTTGTCTTCGGTTAATCCAAGAAAGAAGAAAGAAAATACGTTGATTATAAAAACATGAATTTCTGATGAAAAATCTTGGGGACTAAATAACTTTATAATACTCCTTCGTTTTATCAATACAACGATCCTACTTACACGGTTATAGGATCTATTGGCGCTCTAATGACGTCAACAGGGTGGCGCGGGCGTTGTTGGAAAACGTTTGTGAAATGTGAAATGTATTGAAAGAACAAGATGGCGGTATTAGTTCCGATTTTGGCCACGCGCTACAAGATCCGAATAAATTCTCTTTCAATCTATGCTTTACTTGCACAGAGTACTTTTTGATAGACTCTTACTTGTCTATACTTTTCTAGCTGTCACAACTTTCGTTGTACATTTAGTATTTTATCTATGGACACCAGTGTCAATACGATAGAAATCCAAAAAATTCTTCAGAAAAATATTTAAAATTCACGTGTAATTCTTCTTTATTTCTGTTACTGACAGTGTGTTTCTAGAATATTCGAATGTCTAAGCTATAATCAATCCAATCAAGAACTAATATTTTGGAGCTAAACTAATTCCAGAACTCAACACCCGGTTTAGTTTTACATAAGTGCATAATATGTACCTGTTTTAAAACAAATTCCAAGCTTAATTTTATAAAACACAAACTAAGCTCAAAGTCAAAGTCAAAGAAGAAGAAAAGAATAAGTGAGGAATGAAACTGATTGCTGAATGTGTATTTTTAAGCATTTATTAATGGTTATAAGTCCTTGTCTTACGTGCTTTGTTTGTTGCTACACCTGCCTGACTTTGGTTACCCTTGAAGACGAGGAAAAGTATAGTGGCAGTCTTCCTAAACTTAACAAGGACAACCAAGCATGAAAATAGGTACAAAACTAAGCACACACAATAACTAAGCTCGATATTTCAAAAAAGTCTCGAGAATTGTCTAAAACATGCTTAGTTTTTAAACATATATACATATGTGTTGTATTCCATATTTGCCAATCTGCCCGTTTTTAGTGCTATTCTTAGTGGCATCATACCCTCTATTATGCCCCTGTTTAATTTCTTGCTGTACTAAAAACGAAGAGCAAGAAACCTTGCAAATAGTTGACAATAAAATTTGTGTTTGCAGATGTAATACAGTGCTAGTGGTATGAGAAAGTTGACTAATAAAGTTTTTGAAATGCATATCACTTTTGTTTGAATTTTAACAGTGTTGGTACTATATTAAAGTTCATTTTAAGATGCACTCTGACAAAAATCTATGATAGAGCTTTTGCCCGCGATTTCTGCGTGTTAGTGTAACCAAGCAAAGTTAATAAAATTTATAAGGGATCACCCCTGAGGCATCCATTAAAAAATATTTTTTGAAATCGATTTACAATAACCGGAGATATCGCGCAACAAACATACAAAAAAAACAGTCGAATTGAGAACCTCCTCCTTTTTGAAGTCGGTTAAAAAGATTAAACACGAAGAGGTCCCGATATCTACAGAATTAACACAATTAAATATCGAAAAAAAAAATGGCATATACGTCTTTCGTGATAAAACGAAAATACAGTCGGCACTCCTGGAAAACTGTTTGCTTCCCATTTTCCATTCCCTCAATAACTACTAAATATACTAAGAACTATCCGGAAAAGAACCGGAGTTACCGACATAGCTTGCAGAGTAAGCAAACTGAAGTGGCAGTGAGCTGGCCATGTCTGTCGGAGGACCGATCGCCGGTGAGGCAGACGAGTCCTGGAGTGGAGACCGCGTATCGGCAAGCGTAGTGTGGGACGCCCCCAGCTAGATGGACGGACGACCTAAAGAAGGTGGCTGGGGTAGACTGAATGCGGAAGGCGGAGGACAGGGTGCTGTGGCGCAGTCTGGGAGAGGCCTATGTCCAGCAGTGGACTGCGATAGGCTGAGTTGATTGATTGAACACTGACAATCAACTCAGCCTATCACAGTCCACTGCTGGACACAGGCCTCTCTCAGGCTACGCCACAGCACCCTGTCCTCCGCCTTCTGCTTCCAGACATTCCCAGCCACCTTTATCGTCGCGTCAGCATCATATTGTAGTCTTTGGTCGCGTCCCACACAGCGCTTACCGTTACGCAGTCTCTACAGCATGAAACACTGTACTTTTTAACAAAACCTCTTTTCTCACTTCACTTCTTTTCAAGTGTCACTGATGTTGAAGTTTTTAAGCATACAACCTATGCTTTAAAAAAACCGGTCAAGCGCGAGTCGGACTCGCGCACCGAGGGTTCCGTACAAATTTGTAGGTATGTAATTATAACGGTTTTCAGATTTTTTCCTTTAGGTACTTGTTCTACATGACATTGCTTCTTGCCAAATTTCATGATTCTAGGTCAACGGGAAGTAACCTATAGGTTTCGATTCCCTTGCGAGTGTCAAAATAAGCGGCATAAACGGAACGCCCGTATTTTTTGATTGCGTTTACTTAGAAGTTTGATTTGTTCACTGCTTCAAGGGATTGCAGCCATGAGTATTTGATATTATTTTAAATTGGTAACTCCACGCGTTCCTGAGAAAAAGGGTCTTAACAGACGGATTGACAGACGGACAACGAAGTGATCATAAGGGTTCCGTTTTTCCTTTTGAGGTACGGAACCCTAAAAATAACCTGAACAATTCAACGACTACTTCCATAGACTAATATTCACAGAGCTACTATTATATACACTACCTACTTCCATTTATTTTGAAAACATGTGTCATTGCAAAATTCTTAGCGGTAATAAAATTTAAAATTAATTCATGCGTGCGTCCGTTTCTCCACTTTCTGTTTGTTGCTGGCTTCCTGTCTTCTGTCTGTGTCCCTGGATCGTCTGCGTCCCGTTCTGCTGTCCAAGCTGTCTGTTTATCCTGCCAGGCTGGTATCTACTCCTGTTCTTCAGTGACAATGCTGATTATGAGGATTTAAGTTCAGACGAACCGAAATACCGACGAAATCAGAAGAAATAATCAAACTTAGACTTCTCCGGAAAAATTACAACTTAATTCTAATGCAAAATTTAAAAAGAGAATCGAAGTAAGCCCACTTTTAAAGAATACAAAGTAACCCTCGTCCTGAAAAGAGAATGAGAGAAGTAACTAAATGTGTTTTATAATTCTCCCATTACTTGTAAGTCCATTCGTTTCGTGTTTCCCATGTTTTAATTGTTGCATGAACTGTACGATGGACATAAAAGAGTGCCCGGATAAATGCCCTCAAGTTATTAAAGGCGGGTCGTGTTCGTGAGACGAAGTAGGCACAGAAAACAAGTCTTAGAAACAAAAGCAAGTGAATTGTGATCTTGAGAGAATGCTGCTAATGCTTGAGGGAACGACAATAAGCAAGTAAGCCTTGCTTTTGATGAAAATGTTTAGTTTTCAAACAAACGTGCTCCAATATTTGCCCGTTCTTGTTCACTCTGTAGGCAGTTTGATGGTCCGTTACAAGCCCATGTATGACGCTGTGCAGTGCGAGAAGAGAAAAGAGAAAGAGTGCAAATGTCCCAGTCATACAATGAGACTGTCTGTAAGAGTAAAATGTAATTAATAAACTTTTTGAAGTGTTTTTGAAGTAAAATGTAATTAGTAAACGTTTTTTTGATTACCTGATTTGCCTTGACAGCATATATCTGTTGGAAGAATAGTGGTCGTCTATCTATACTTTAATATTATTAATATTATAAAGCTGAAGAGTTTGTATGTTTGTTTGGTTGAACGCGCTAATCTCAGGAACTACTGGTTCGAATTGAGAAAATATTTTTGTGTTGGATAGTCTATTTATCGAGGAAGGCTATAGGCTATATAAAATCACGCTACGGCCAATAGGAGCGGAGCGTCAATGAAAAATGTTGCAAAAACGGGAAAACGAGAACTGTGTCTAAATGAACATTTTTTTCTTTTTTAAAAAATATTCCTTTTGAGAGCTTCCGCTGTGTACGCTGCGTTGTAAACGGTTAAAGTTACGCAAATATCATGTATGACGGAATCGTTCTCCTGTGATGTAGGTATTAAACCTAAAATAGCTCCTTATAGTAATGTACTAAGTAATGAACATATTTTAGTAGGTTTTTTCCTCAAATTAACGCGAGTGAAACCGCGGGGCACAGCTAGTTTGATTTAAACCAAAGTAAAGTCACACGATGCGTTGCCGGTGCGTTGCGACGCTGCGTCATCCTACATACAAATCACAGGCATGAAGTCTCTTTGATCAGATTAATAAAAAACAAGTAATTAAAAAAACTAAAAAACCCGACTGCGGTAAAAAAAATTAGTTAAAAAAAACTGAAAAGCTAAAAACAAGGCCATTTTAAATTAAATAAAAGTTGGAAGCAGGCGGGACCCATACTACTTTTTCATTATATTTTCAAACTCAAATGGGTCCCGCCTGCTTCCAACTTTTATTTAATTTAAAATGGCCTTGTTTTTAGCTTTTCAGTTTTTTTAAACTATTTTTTTTTACCGCAGTCGGGTTTTTTAGTTTTTTTAATTACTTGTTTTTTATTTCCAGCTTTTTAGTTTACAAATTTGAAAGATTTCGCAGACGATTTACTTAATTAATATTATTAGTATTAATTAATAGCTGACCCGTAAAGTCACTCAACAGGGAACAAGAAATAATTATTTTATTTAACGTGTTTTTTACGATTTGTCACTTCGAATTACTTTTAACCATATAAGTTGTATATATTTTTGTAATCACCTTTTAAAACCCTTAATTTTGATATTTCACTAGATGGTATTAGAAGAAAAAAAAATTTCGAACTCCACAATATGGCACCCTAAATCCGCCATTTTACTTTGTTTTTGATTTTAATGTAGCCAGTGACACTCGCGCTACCAAGACAAATCTAAAGACGTATAATTTATTCAAATCCGTTCATTCGTTTAGAAGTTACGAGGGAACAAAGAATCGGACATACATACATACATACATACATACATACATACATACATACATACATACATACCTACATACATACATACAGGTCAAACACATAACCCTCCTTTTGGGCTTCGCCGCAGTCGGGTAAAAAAGCGCGCATCTCCGACTAGAAAATAGTTACCTGTCTGTGGCGTTATCGCACTAGTGGAATCACATAAAGTAAAAAGACGTGTTTTTAATACACTGCATTATGGACATAAAAGCGGTTCAATAAGAGCCACTTTACGAGCAAGTGTGTTGAAAAGTATATTAAAATATAGCCCAAAACCCTGACATAAGCTAAATTCAATTTGCACTTATCAGTCGGCATTCTAGATTGGCAGACGTCCCGTCGACACTCGTTCAAAGTTGAGCCACATTCGAAGCAATGCTGATGCACCAAACGGTAATACTTGGGATTCTGCTGAACTTAGAAAACTTGAGATATGGACGGAAGATATTCTCATATTATTTAGATTTTTAGCTTAGGTACCTACTGGTAGTCCCGCGATTACATGAAATGAATTTTCGTAAATTGTAAATAAATAATATTTTATTGAAATAAAAAAATGTTCCTAAAACGAAAACGAGAAGCCGTAAACGTGTGTTAAATTATTGTCACCATTGTAACGGCTCAAATCTATGAGGAAAACTCACCAATTTACTTACATAAATAACGGTTCAGTGACGTCATTCGCCCGTGCCGATAAATTGGGGACGCTATATGGCGGCCACTTTTCTACTAGGGAACCGTAGCTAAAGTAAAATGCTATCTTATTTAGATAAAATTCAAAGTCCTTGCTGACTGATATATCAACGCACAGCGTAAACCGCGGGTCCTAGAGACATGAAATTTGGAGGGTGTGTTCTTCGTGAAGAGTAGGTATCCACTAAGAAAGGGTTTTTCGAAATTCCACCACTAAGAGGGTGAATGGGGGGTGGGTGAAATTCCACGCAGACGAAGTCGCGGGCAGAAGCTAGTGTTGTATAATCGAACATAGAATAGTTCAACAAACTGCACGGACTGCACTCTCGATAGAGTCGATCGTTATCGTTGACGTGCCGATAACGCACATGCTGCGTTTGTCTTTGTGCTGCACTACCGGTAATGACGTCTTATACGATGCCATTAGTATTATTAGCGTCGGCGTCTAAAGCCACAGTATCTTAGTTACCTACCTATACACAATCTAAACAGGGTTAGTGGTAAAACATTAACAACCTCTTAAGAGGTCATTGTACTCATTATTATGAACAACTTTTACTATGGGACCAAACCCGAAATCGCAAAAAAAAAATCAGCTGTTCCCTACATTTTGACGAGTTGTACGAACATAAATGTAGGGAACAGATAAATTTTTTTTCGAGTACATCCATCGTTTTCTTACTAAACTATAACTATATCTGTCGATCCTGCATACTTATCTTTTTTGTTGACTGTACATTATTTTTCTTCCAAAAATACTTACCCACTACTTATCATCTCATCACGCCTATATGAAAAATTGGATAGGGTAGGCAGGTATGGGTGTAACCCAAACTGCGGGCTAGTCCATATTAATTCATACTTCGCCCGACTCGTACCCAGGACCTCAGCCGCATCGCTTGGACCACTAGACCGAGGCAGACGTCTACGTTACCATATCTAGTAAATTATTATCTAGTAGGAAACGTTGTTTAGTTTATGAATGACAAGAGCTAGTAGGTATCTACTCGTGAAAAAAAAAAAAATGTCATACCTACTACAGGATTTTTTTTAAATTTCGATGTCTTATGCCATTTATGTCGGCGTGACCATATGACCATATGGAATACCGGAGGCATCCTAGTTAGAAAGCTTCCTAAGTGAAAAATCCCCCAAGTGACGAGCACCAAAACAAAATTAGCCCCTAACTGCCCGGGCGGCGCGGCGGCCCGTCTACCCTTGACTACGGTAGCGGTCGAATAATGACGATACTGACATGGCTTTTTTTTTGCGGATGGGAAATCATCAAATGACCCCCCCCCCCTCCCGCTCTGGGTGGAGCGGAATAGTGCCAGACTCTTACTGACTAAAACCCACCCGTGTTCCTTCCTTAGCCCTTTATGTTCCGGGACAGCGCGGCAGCGGTAACTCTTTCGGACAATCCCGCTGAACCTTTACAGGCTGACACTTAATTTAAGCGTGCAAATAACCTGGTACACCACTTACATATTGGTCTGATTTTAAGTTTTTTTTCACACACGTCGATCCTTACCCTTTCGGACAATCCCGCTGACCCGGCAGGCTTCGGCGCTAAGGGGGCCCCTCCTCGATGCTGACATCTCTTTGAGGTACGCGTGGAACACGTACGCGCCGTCCGGCACGGGCCTGGCCTGATCGGACAGTGAGCTACCCATTACTCTCCGCCCGCGGGCCATAATGACATGGCTTGTCCCTCAATAACACTTTAAATTAACACAACCATACTCAAAGATTGTTCCAACATATTACACATCTATAAGTTACTGACAAAACTTTAATAAGTTACAAGGATACATCGTGTTCTACGTAACTAACTGCACGACACACGGAAATTACGAACTATCGGATCGGAGAGAAGTTTAAAATGACAATAACTTGCCGTTTGTATTGTAAAGTTTGAACCGGCCCTGTCTTCTAGCTTCCCTGGACGATTGCCAGTCTTCGTTATAAAGGAAATGTAGGCTATTATTACGATTATGTAGATTCTATAGTCAAAAAAAGTCAGCTGTTTCATACAAAAGTTCAATACCAACTTGAACGAACTGATTTTTTTTCGTGATTTCAGAGGTGGTCCCATAGTGAAAGTTGTTCATGGGTAGAACACCCCGTAAAAATTTGGAGCCTGTAAAAAAATCACCTAAGTATATGTAAAGTAGGTATGTATTAAAAAATCCGAAGAAATGTGAAACTTTGGGATACTTGTGACTTCAAACTTCCCCGTTGGTCTAGTGGTCGCAATCGCTACTGCTGAGCACGAGGCTCTTGGTTCGAATCCCACGTCGGCCAAAGTGTTATTGGGTTTTCCCACTAGGAATTATTCAGTCAGAAGTCGAGGTGATCCGGCAGAGAACCAAAGTTGTCGACATACCTTACAGAATAAGCAAGCTGAAGCAGCAATGGGCCGGCCATATTAGCCGTAGAACCGACGACCGTTGGGGTAGACGTGTTCTTGAGTGGAGACCACGAATAGGTAAACGTAAGGTAGGACGCCCTCAGGCTATAGGTGGAGCGACGATCTTCGCAAGATGGCTGGTAGCAGCTGGATGAGAGTTGTCGGAAATCGAGTTGAATGGCGTGCGATAGGAGAGGCCTATGTCCAGCAGTGGACTGCTATAGGCTTATATGGATTTAATCTATGGATTTTAATATAGGATCATTTTTATCGGGGTTCATGAAATAGTTCCCCTACAATACGAATGAAACCGGCGGCAGCAGTTAGTCTGACAGAAGAACTATTTCAGAACCAATATCAGGAATATTATTCTGCACTTCTTAAGTATTTTATTTCTTAGTCGAAAAAGCCAGCAAGTTCAAATCTAATATCCTTCTTATCTAAGGATGTAAGAACTTGCGTTTTGTGACAAAAACATACATAGATTTAGATATAACAGCTTCCGAAGCCGGGTGACAAAGTTTTTCGTAAAAAAATAGATAAAACTACAAAGAGATTAGGTGTGGACTTAGTCTGATATAGGGGTTTCCTGTTCTTTCTTACGAAGAAAAAATCAAAGCGTTTTTTGTAACATCACGCTGCTTTCTTATTGGGGTGAGCAGAAACTGTAAAATGTTAATCAGAATGTCTGTATTTTTTATTATTTTTAGGGTTCCGTACCCAAAGGGTAAAAACGGGACCCTATTACTAAGACTCCAGTGTCCGTCTGCCTGTCTGTCTGTTACCAGGCTGTATCTCATGAACCGTGATAGCTAGACAGTTGAAACTTTCACAGATGATGTATTTCTGTTGCCGCTGTAACAACAAATAGGAACTAAAACAGAATAAAATAAATATGTAAGGGGGGCTCCTATACAACAAACGTGTTTTTATCGGCGTTTTTGCCTTGTGGTACGAAACCCTTCGTGTGCGAGTTCGACTCGCAATTAGCTAGTTTTTTTAGCCTATCCTTCTTCTGGGCAAAGGCCTCAAATCCTTCCAGGAAGTCTTTTCCTGTAAAGTTACTGTTTCAAAGTACTGACTGAACAACTTGGTGAGCAGACAATTTTTTCGGACATATCTAATAATACATGAACAGCAATTAATGGATTAGGAATATTCAATATAAATCCTTCAAAATGATTCAGATTCTGATTGATAGCGGGTTTTAGTTAGTAAAAGCCTGACATCCCGCATCGCCCAGAGCGGGAGCAGTAATTTTATAATTACCCACCCAAAAAAAAACCGGGCAACAGCGAATCGGACTCGCGCACCGAGGGTTCCGTACCATCATATGTTTTTAAATTTTCATCAGCGAGGCCTATAGTCGTCAGAGGATTTTAACACTGTACACTGCGGTGTAGAATATTGCAGTTTTATGTCAGCGCCATCTCTTGACCGATAGTGGAACTAATGTAAGTTTCATTGATGATTTCTGAAAAAGTGTGCTATTTAGAGACTTCGTTTTATTTTTCCTGTAATCTTTACATAAACATCTAGGTACCACATAGAATTATTTCAGATTTTTCTCTTTGCAAACTTCGGAGATAAGGGGGGAACGCGAACGGTATTTTTTTACATATTTCATCAAAAGACGAAAACTATGCGGTCTACAAAAAAAAAGAAAAAATGTTTGAGAATGTGCAAACTGCGCTCTTTCATATGATACCCCACATGCCCTAGTAGTCTCACTTCGAATTTGTCAGTCCCTGGTGCAAAAAATATACATATATATTTATTTCTTTATTATTTGCAAAATAGTTGGGCAAACGTCATCTAAACCTATTCCAAATTACAAATTGATAGCATTAGTAGTTCTTGAGATATTCAGCTGTGACAGACAGACAGACCGCTGGTGCGCATCGCTCGTACCCCGTTGTACCGTATGCACCATTGACCTGCACCATCAATGGTGCAGATGAGACTAATTAGTTTCGTTTGCACCATCAATATTAATACAACTACTTCACCATACTTTTGCCGTATGCACCATTGACCTGCACCATCAATGGTGCAGAAGAGACTAATTAGTTTCGTTTGCACCATGACTATTACAACTACTTCACCAAACTTTCTTAATCATAGGTAAAAAAAAAAAAAAATACTTAATAAAAAAAATAAAAAAATAATTAAAAAAAAAAATACTTAGATACATATATACAACAAAATTAAAAAAAAAATACTTAGATACATACAACAAAAAAAAAAAAAAAAAGACGGGTTGCACTCCGGGAGTGCCGGCAGAAGTGAAAACTTAAGTATTAACGTTGTGCGTTTTGGATATTTTGGAATGGTTATGGAATAATTTTGCACGAATTGCTTTAATTATCAGAATAAAAGTACTATCTTTTATGTGGTAGAATACAATATTTATTTATTGCGCTATCGTACACAAACATGACAATTTATATTACATTGCACGCTGTAACATAAACACACACGAACATTCGCGCAAGCGCCCTGCGCCGCCTAAACGAAACAGCCGGCGCAGGCATACATTTTCGCCGCGCCGTAGAAAGAGAGGGGGATACTCCCTCTCCTACGCCACCCCAGCTGTCTACTCTCCATTCGTCTTACGAATTTTCAGTGCAAACGAAACTAATTAGTCTCATCTGCACCATTGATGGTGCAGGTCAATGGTGCATACGGTACAACGGGTGCAGATGAGACTAATTAGTTTCGTTTGCACCATTAATGGTGCAAATGAAACTGCATTGATACTATGGTCTCATCTGCACCATTGAAGGTGGCGTGACGATCGAATAACATTCGCAGGGCCAACATGGCCAGAGATCGCACAATACAAGGAGGTTTGGAAGGAAAAAGGGCAGGCCTTTGCCCAACAGTGGGACACAATATAGGCTAACAAAAAAAATTTTTTTTTTTGAAGTGAAAACGTCTTTAGCGGCGTTGTACACTTTTTTTGTAATGGGTAAAAAATGTTAAACTCGCGTCAGGACACGTGACCTGATCGAAAATTCGTAAGACGAATGGAGAGTAGACAGCTGGGGTGGCGTAGGAGAGGGAGTATCCCCCTCTCTTTCTACGGCGCGGCGAAAATGTATGCCTGCGCCGGCTGTTTCGTTTAGGCGGCGCAGGGCGCTTGCGCGAATGTTCGTGTGTGTTTATGTTACAGCGTGCAATGTAATATAAATTGTCATGTTTGTGTACGATAGCGCAATAAATAAATATTGTATTCTACCACATAAAAGATAGTACTTTTATTCTGATAATTAAAGCAATTCGTGCAAAATTATTCCATAACCATTCCAAAATATCCAAAACGCACAACGTTAATACTTAAGTTTTCACTTCTGCCGGCACTCCCGGAGTGCAACCCGTCTTTTTTTTTTTTTTTTGTTGTATGTATCTAAGTATTTTTTTTTTAATTTTGTTGTATATATGTATCTAAGTATTTTTTTTTTAATTATTTTTTTATTTTTTTTATTAAGTATTTTTTTTTTTTTTTACCTATGATTAAGAAAGTTTGGTGAAGTAGTTGTAATAGTCATGGTGCAAACGAAAGTAATTAGTCTCTTCTGCACCATTGATGGTGCAGGTCAATGGTGCATACGGCAAAAGTATGGTGAAGTAGTTGTATTAATATTGATGGTGCAAACGAAACTAATTAGTCTCATCTGCACCATTGACCTGCACCATCAATGGTGCAGATGAGACTAATTAGTTTCGTTTGCACTGAAAATTCGTAAGACGAATGGAGAGTAGACAGCTGGGGTGGCGTAGGAGAGGGAGTATCCCCCTCTCTTTCTACGGCGCGGCGAAAATGTATGCCTGCGCCGGCTGTTTCGTTTAGGCGGCGCAGGGCGCTTGCGCGAATGTTCGTGTGTGTTTATGTTACAGCGTGCAATGTAATATAAATTGTCATGTTTGTGTACGATAGCGCAATAAATAAATATTGTATTCTACCACATAAAAGATAGTACTTTTATTCTGATAATTAAAGCAATTCGTGCAAAATTATTCCATAACCATTCCAAAATATCCAAAACGCACAACGTTAATACTTAAGTTTTCACTTCTGCCGGCACTCCCGGAGTGCAACCCGTCTTTTTTTTTTTTTTTTGTTGTATGTATCTAAGTATTTTTTTTTTAATTTTGTTGTATATATGTATCTAAGTATTTTTTTTTTAATTATTTTTTTATTTTTTTTATTAAGTAAGTATTTTTTTTTTTTTTTACCTATGATTAAGAAAGTTTGGTGAAGTAGTTGTAATAGTCATGGTGCAAACGAAACTAATTAGTCTCTTCTGCACCATTGATGGTGCAGGTCAATGGTGCATACGGCAAAAGTATGGTGAAGTAGTTGTATTAATATTGATGGTGCAAACGAAACTAATTAGTCTCATCTGCACCATTGATGGTGCAGGTCAATGGTGCATACGGTACAACGGGACAACGGGGCTCGTACGCCGCTACCCGCGGGCATTGAAACGCGCCGCTCTCCGCGCCGCTGCCGCCGCCGGCGCCGCCCCGCGCCCGCTGACTTCGTGTCCGCAGCCTTACGTTTGCCAATTCGAGGTATCCACTCATGAACACATCTACCCCAACGGTCATCAGTTCTACGGCTAATATGGCCGGCCCATTGCCACTTCAGCTTGCTTATTCTGTGACCTTTGGTACCCTAAGGAACTCTCTTACAACGAACTTTACTACCAAAACCCGTTTATTTATTTACAATCTAAAGAAAATCACAAACTATAAAACAGTAGCGTCATGTCAGCACTTTCCAAGATTATCACTGACACAGGTTTACTGCCGCTTTCCGCAGAAATTGGTATTTTTCAAGTAACTCGTAAAAATTGTGGTTCGCCTCGTAAAATACGAGTGAATCGTAAAAGTTTCAGAACATCGGTTAATATGGTTTAAATTTTTCAGAGCAAATTGATACAATGTGGTGGATAAAATAGGGAAATCTATGTAGAGTTTTGTACAACTTTATGGATCTCTCATGGAAAGACCACAAGCGCGTGAGACGCGGGTCCAGGGGATATCTGCACACATATTCCAGAATTGAGCACTTTTATCGTCTCAACATGTACAAGTATATAGGTTATTTTAAGCATTATTTCTGTTGTCACGAGCACAAATATGTATTCAATAAGCAACTTTAAAAAGGGATTTTGCTGATGGAGTGTGCTCGGAACGAAGTAGAACGTGAGTTATTCGTAAAGGATTTTAAAATAAATAAATTTGATTTAGGCATAATCCAATCCATCTTATCTATACCATCTTCGGAGATTATTAAAAAGTTGTGCCAATTAATTATTGTCCTGCAAGAATAACTCTAATTCAATATTATAACTAATAATATTTAAGTGAGCCTATTAATGTAAAAGGGTACGATGGGGCTGACATCTCTTTGATAAAGCCCCTAAATAAATATAGATAAAAAAAAATATATAAAAAAAAAGGGATTTGCTCCTACTGTTTCATTGTAACAACATAGTAGACACTTTGGTACCCGAACCTATTATTACGAATTTACGATGTCCAAACTCCGGGGTGTTAAGGTACTGAAATCAGCCCGGAGTTTGGAAGTTGGCGGTGTGATACCCGGAAATGACGTCACGCCGTTGGTCTTACACCTGATCTCTCTCCGGTCGTTTCGCATTGTTGTCCCATCGGACTATTTATTTTATTTATTCATTCATTTATTTCAGGCGACGCAGGCCCATAGACAAATACCTTAACCTAAACTATAAAATAGTACCTACTTCACTTCACTAGCTTGTTCTTGTGCTGTTCTATGGTACCTACTTGTCCGCGGAAGCGACGGAACACCACGTCCTGCGGCCAGAAGTCTTCTTCCATGACGACGGGCAGATAACAATTCGGCACGCGCACCACGAACGCCTTGAAATTGACGTTGCGGTACGACTCCAGTAACTATGAGAGTGAGGGAAGAGTGAGTGCACCTGTGTCTGCGCACACACTTGTGCACTATTATAGCGCGTAGGCTACCTGCCATGGCCGAAATTCGGTCTGGAGTAGGGTTACCATATCTCAGGATTTGTCCTGAGATCTCAGGATTTTTAAACTCTTCTCAGGATTACGGCCGGTTTTTGTAAATCTCAGGATTTTCAGAATTAAAAAAAAGTAGAATTTTTAGATCTTTTTATTAAAAAGGTACTTAGGTACAGGACAAAAAAAATATTTACACAATATAGTGACTAATTAAAAAAACAACTGTGGTCATGTTAATTGCACAAATAAAATCAACACATATTTATCTATGAAACTTTCTAGTTTTTTCAATCGATGATAAATGTACCTTATATACGGGAGGGGTGGAGTACATTCGCGCCCAACGTGTGGGCAAGACCTTCGAGAATCGAGATCCTCAGTGAACAAAATTATGAATAATATGACTTTTTAAACGTTTGAGAAAAAAATCTGAAATAGCGACAAATTCTCAGGATTTTGTAAGGAAATCAGGCTTTTTCTCCGGACTTTTAAATTTTTCATCTGGTAACCCTAGTCTGGAGGGCTATTAATATTATGAAATAGGTCTTATCTCAATGTTGCATTCGTTATTCCCTGAGAAAATCGCTTTTAAATTCTGCTAAATTAATGCTAGTGACCATATTTGGGGCAATTCGCAGGATATAATAAGCACATATATACCATTCGATCTGATGACCCTTGGGGGAGGCGGGAGACATATGTCAGCAGTGGAAAGTTCTCGCTAAATGGTTGATGATTGAGGCAATCTGTTTTACTCTAGCAAGATGAGGTAGGTACACCTCTGGTTAATGTACAGTCACGAGCATAAGTATGTATACACTTGGCTATAATCAAAGACGATTTTCTCCTTTAGTTTTGAATGAAATTTTATGTTATAACGAACGAAGTATTTACGAACCCATAGGTTTGTGTAAAGTGTCGTATTTCAACGTTGCATTCGTTATTTCACGAAAAATCGACATTGAAAGTTGCCAAGTGTTGACATATTAGTGCTCGTGACTGTACCTACTAAGTAATTATTTTATAAAACATGTAGGTAATTTAAAATTAGACATTAAGATATTAATTGTTATTAAAATAGCATTTACTCGTAGCTTAAGATTGTATTGAATTTTATTTTTTGTTTTGTTTCTTGTACGCAAGACGATATATCAAGCTGTAGGTACATTTGCAGTATTTAAGCTGACTTCGCATTGAACGAAAAGCCTATTGAATGCGAGGTCACCGAAAACTAGAAATGTGTGTCTTGATATGTCACCGTGTGTATAAACAGCCACAGAGCTAAACTCAAGGTGTGTTCAAGGTATAAAACATTAGATTCCAATGTCATAATAGCAAAGATTCCCTCAGTTCTCCCGAGAACCATTAGCTACCTCCGCCATTTTGATGGCAGAACTAAAATTTTACGCTCAAATAAAGTGCTTAAGATCTCACAATAAGAACTTATCTCTCCGAGCAGTTGTGTGCAGTTCCAATCGCTTTGGCTCTTGAAGATATTTCTACATTTATATCTTTTATAGTGTACCTTACGTGTAAAATTGGTGTTGTTTGAGTTGGGAAGTAGCTTTAGAATTTTATTTTCTCCTTATATCAGCCTGTATCTAAAACTGCATTCGCGTTTTATTTGCCAAAAATGTAAACAAATATGAGTTTATGGAAACATAACTTTAATTCCTACACAATAAAGTTCAGTTTAGGCTACAACTTCAAACATTTATATGACTTTTTCATATTCTTAGTGGCCCTTTACATTTCTAAGTACTTTTTAGGGTTCCGTACCCAAAGGGTAAAAACGGGACCCTATTACTAAGATTTCACTGTCTGTCCGTCCGTCCGTCCGTCTGTTTGTCACCAGGCTGTATCTCAAGAACCGCGATAGCTATAAGACAGTTGAAATTTTCACAAATTATGTATTTCTGTTGCCACTATAACAAGAAATACCTACTAAAAACAAAATAAAATAAATATTTTAAGGGGGGCTCCCATACAACAAACGTGTTTTTTTCGGTGTTTTTGCCTTGTGGTACGGAACCCTTCGTGTGCGAGTCTGACTCGCACTTGCCAGTTTTTTTTATTTTTATTACTTGTTGTCGTAGCGGCCATAGAATTAATTAGGTACATATTCTGTGAAAATTTCAACTGTCTACTTATTATGTTTTATGAGATACAGCCCGCTGAGAGACAGACGGACGGACGGATGGACGGAAGGACGGACGGACGGACAGACGGCTTAGTAATAGGGGTCCCTTTATCTAAGCTTTTTGGTACGGAACCCTAAGGCCCGTAATCCACCAAAGCGGAGAGGAGATGTCTCATTTTTGCGGGCTTAAGCGGCACGAAATTCTATAGAAAAATGAGACATCTCCTCTCTTCTCCGCTTTGGTGGATTACGGGCCTAAAAATGGTAACCGATCCACAAATGACCGCAACAATTCGTTTTGTTTTCCAAGTGGTTCATATCGAGCCACGTCCCCACAGACTTATACGGTACTTTAGTTATTAAATACTAATCTAACTAACTAGCTTCATATTTTCTGACTGACAGACTTCTTGTTAATTCAAAAGTGCCTGTAAATGGTTTAGGTACTTGAAATAAATGCTTGATATTTTTTTTTTAATCTAGCAAGGTTCTGAAAAGCCCCAATAACCTATTTTCACTTAGATGTGCGGTCTAAACTAGATCCTACCTAAAAGACGTGACCTCCGCGGAGCCTGGGTCACGTCCCGTGCAAATAACACACGCGCGAAGCTTTATTTTATTATATTTTGGCGCGAAACCGCCGCCATTACGGCGCGCCGCCGCGCCGTGGGCATGCATCATTGTGATATTTTTTAAAAGAAAAGATATACAGCTGGGTATTTTCATTTTGACGTGCTTTTTTCATAATTTATGTTCTTTTAGGGGTCGTAAAAGGTATCATTTTGTTAGATAGCTATTCTTATTATTATACTTGCTCAAAATTAGATAAATTTCTTAAAACCCAATGATTTATATATGTTACGGCTAAAGATGGGTGTGAACATAAACTTAAGATTAGCCGGCTAAACTTAAGTGTAACTGCAGGCTTTTGGCTAAAAATGTAGAGGGAAATGAAAAAGGAAACAATGTAGTAATGTTTACTATTTTGACACGAAAACTTTTAGTTTTAGGTTTGATTACTTTAAACCCTTTACACAGAAAAAGGGGACAGTGAGCGAAGGGCACCCCGAGGTTAGGTTTGGTTAGGTTACTTTCCCCCCCGGTGGGTTCCCGCATTGTCGAGGCGGGGGGGCTCAGTAGCCGTGGCTTGGACACCCACGGTGAAGCGAAGAGGAACCCGAGGAGGGGCCGCTCGTCAGGGCTTTTGCCGACAAGCCGACGACGTAGCGGCCAACATGTAGGTTGCGGTGCCGCTTGGGCGACATCGCAACTGAGGCGGGCCGCGATGTCGTACCGGAGGCATCGCGGCTGAGGGTTGGAGGCCGCGGCGGGAGAGGAGTGCCGGTATTACGGTGCGCCGCTCTCCCTACCTTCCGCGGCCTTGACGGGGTCGCCACCGTTCGATGGCGGACGCGGTGGGGCCGCAGGGGAAGAGGAGTGTTGGTATGACGTTGGCCACTCTCCCTATCTTCTGCGGCCGAAAATTGGCAGGCGGCGGGGCCAATGACCTGACCCGTCGCAGGGGGACCAAGGGTGGCAGAGACGGGGTCGTCTGGCGCCCATGTGCTGGTTTGGTCCCTGGGGTGGTCACGGCGTGCTATGTGTTCTGGTGCGCCGGTGATGGGGAGTACTCCCCGGAGGAGGGTCCGGTGACGGACAGCCGCGGCGGGTTCACGGATGAGTGCTAACGCGTGCCCGTGTTCCCGCCATAAGCGGCAGAGGAGGACACCGTGGAGTTTTAGTGGGTTAGAGTCCCACATAACTGCACTATCTCCCCGTGGTAGTGCAGAATGCATGAGCATTTCTCCACGTAAAAAAAAAAAAAAAAAAAAAAAAAATGGTTAGGTTACTTTAAACCCTTTACACAGAAATAGGGGGCCCGCGAAGCGGCGCTCCGTCGACATAGGATGCAAGAGCGAGCGAAGGGCACCCCGTTTAGCGTTTCGAGATTGTGCGACGCTGACGTTGCAAGTACGTGCAATCAACCGCAAGGAAAGATGACGCAATACTAAACAAAAACATTGCCATGCGTGCACGCATTGTCTCCCCACCGCCCCCTCAAGCCCTCCTCCGGCCCGGCGCGTCCATTGAAAGCATTTTTAGCCGTTTCGTTTCGGGTAATGTGCACATTAGCCGGCTAAAGATGGAATAACACGAAACAAACTAACATGATATCGAACTTTAGCCGCTTCTCAAAGATAAACCTAAGTTTAGCCGGCTAATCTTAAGTTTATGTTCACACCCATCTTTAGCCGTAACATATAATGTCAATGTTAAAACCATTATATAGAGGAGATTTCTACCACCAACCACCAATCTCTTATGGAAAAGTGTTAGGGGTAGAAATCTAACTTAGAAAGATGTATTAATGATTCTAATGATTATAATTCTCTAAATATGTATCTGTTATTGTCGCGAATCATATTTTGATCAAGATACAACCTGACCCTGACCTGCAAATTGCAAAAAACGTAAGAAAATTTGAATTTCGCGGTATCAACTACCCATTCACCATAAAAGCGACATAATTTTAATACTCCTCGCAAATAAATCAATACCTACAGGATACTTCCCGTTGACTTAGAATCATGAAGGCAAGAGCAAGGTCTCACAGCACAAGTAAAGGAAATTCCGAAAATCGTTAATTTGTGGTTATAACACATCCAAAAAAAATATTTTGCGATTACAAACTTACATTTGCAGATAATTATAAGGGAGAACATGTTTTTCACCTGCAATGATAAGTTTGTTTTTATACTCTTCCCCCTCCGACTTACTATCTGCAAGGAAGCATCTCCTTGCAGGGTGTAACCCTCCGTGGTCCACTTCGAAGTCTCCGGACCGTCCGAATACTAGTGAGAAGATGTAATTCCATTTTCCAACCTAGTAAAGTGGGGCTACCTCGAAGGAATGTCAGTAGCGTGTGGTTGTGAAGCTAAGTGGCAATCCAGGCTCCTACCACCTCCTAATCCTGCCCTCTGTGGCCCAAAATATGCAGTCAAAGTAAACTCTGCGCTGCCACCGACGACGCCGTGGAAGTGGCGAAGATTTGGGCCAACAAGATCTAAAATACAGCGACACGAAGAAGATGAAGTCGATTTTTGGAATAAAGTCGTCTCAACTACGGTCACTACGGAACCCTTCATTGTGTTTGGTCCGACACGCACTTGGCTGGGGGTGTGTATGTTTGGTATAACAACAAATGGTCTAATTTCGTTTGACATAACTCTCATATGATATAATTTTCATATATGCTATAAAAACATTTAACATAATGTCATATGATCGAATGTTATATTCGATATAATTTTCTTTTTCTCTAATTTCATTTAGTATAACGTTCATTTCATATAATTTTCATATTGTATAATGCTCCTTTTATATAACGTTCATTTGACCTAACATTAATATTAACTAATTTTCTTTTTCTCTAATTTCATTTAGTATAACGTTCATTTCATATAATTTTCATATTGTATAATGCTCCTTTTATATAACGTTCATTTGACCTAACATTCATAATAACTAATTTTCTGCCCTTCGCTCGCTCCAGCATTATATGTAAAGAATCGCTCTTGTGTTCTATGTGTGTGTGTTCTATTTCTGAGTGAAGGGTTTAAAATAACCGAACCTCGGGGTGCCCTTCGCTCGCTCTTGCATCCTATGTCGACGGAGCCGCGCTCCGCGGGTCCCCTATTTCTGTGTAAAGGGTTTCAAGTAACCTAACACAACCGAACCTCGGGGTGCCCTTCGCTCGCTCTTCGCGGGGCACCTATTTCTGTGTAAAGGGTTTAAAGTAACCTAACACAACCGAACCTCGGGGTGCCCTTCGCTCGCTCTTGCATCCTATGTCGACGGAGCCCCGCTTCGCGGGGCCCCTATTTCTGTGTGAAGGGTTTAAAGTAACCTAACACAACCGAACCTCGGGGTGCCCTTCGCTCGCTCTTGCATCCTATGTCGACGGAGCCCCGCTTCGCGGGGCCCCTATTTCTGTGTAAAGGGTTTAAAGTAACCTAACACAACCGAACCTCGGGGTGCCCTTCGCTCACTCTTGCATCCTATGTCGATGGAGCCCCGCTTCGCGGGGCCCCTATTTCTGTGTGAAGGGTTTAAAGTAACCTAACACAACCGAACCTCGGGGTGCCCTTCGCTCGCTCTTGCATCCTATGTCGTGTGTGTTGTGTGTGTGTGTGTCTTGTATCCTATGTCTGTGTGTTGTGTGTGTAATATAATTAATTCAACGATATAACCACAACATAACAAGTAAGTAAAAGAAGAAAACAAACATTTTTGCAAAAATAAATGTAGATATTTCTAAATTATATTAAACGTTACTTATAGATTTTGAATATTATAGCAACTGAATATTATATTATGTGAATATTATTTCAAATGTGCATTATATAAACTGTTCATTATACCATATGAAATTAGGTAAAATGTTCATTATACCATATGATATTAGGTAAAAAGAAGTTATATCAATAATTCATTATGACCGTTGACCGTTATATTAAATAAAAATTATATTAAACGAAATTAGGTCTTATGATCGTTAGAACTTTTGTTTCTATATCAAACGTGACACACCCGCTGGATACATAGAGCATGTAACAACAGCAACCTGCTGTTTATTTAAATTCGGTATGTTGAAATACTATAAAAATAAAGATACATACACTTAGAGACAACTAAATAAAACCTGTGCGTTCAGTATGACAGTCGTGCTGTAGTTTGTTTACTTAAGGCGAAAGCGCCAGGGTAGCCCGCGAAATTCAATTTTTTTTAGGTTTTTTGCAATTTGCTGGTCAATATTAAGTTGTATGTTGATTAAAATATGATTCGCGGCCGTAACAAATATGTATTTACAGAATTATAATAATTAAAGTCATCAACACAACTCCTAAGACCATGTAATCCCCAAGAATGACTATTTCATGAAATCTTGACATTTGGCATTTCACTTGGCATTTTTTTTTGCCATTTTTTGAAATTCAATTTTTTTGGCTGTTTGTTGTTGGTTGTTAAAGCCATGGAACTAGTATTTACAAATACTAGTTCCATGGCTTTGATCGTTACCAACGACAATCTGGGTTTCTTTCTGAATAGGAATTCTATTGTCTGTGGTTGGGGTTGTCAACGCAAAGAACTGTCAAAAAGTAGTGATTTTCGTTTTTGCATTTATCACGTAAACATCATTTTCAATTAAAAATGCCTGCCGGACCGTCAGCCATGGATGGGCTACGTGAAAAAGCCTTTCAAGACTACAGAAAGAAGCTAATGGAACACAAAGAAGTGGAATCAAGACTCAAAGAAAGTATGTATTTGTGTTGCTTGTCATCGATTTCTGCCGAATCATGACCCTAACTTTTGTCTCAAAATGCAATAATTAGATAATTATTTTTATTATATTCGAAATAATATCTTAATCAAACAATTTCTAATTCTAGAGTAAAGTTTCATTAATGAAAAACACCACTATGACACAAATAGGTTACTCCTTTCATCTGATGCGACTATAGGTCGAATTG
Organism: Oligia fasciuncula; assembly: GCA_963082905.1. Classification (NCBI taxonomy): domain Eukaryota; kingdom Metazoa; phylum Arthropoda; class Insecta; order Lepidoptera; family Noctuidae; genus Oligia; species Oligia fasciuncula. The sequence continues at coordinate 2,552,937 of OY720409.1, forward strand.
TCTAATTAAATTGGCAATTACAGTTAAAATTACTGTCTATTTGGCTAAGGCTACTCCTAATAATATGAATACATCATCTACAACCAGACTACTTACAAAATATTGGCTATCTTCTCACATCTTGCTTATTTATCTTAGAACTTGGTAAACTGCAACATTGGCTACTTTCCTAGCCTTTAGTCACAAGATTCATAATGCTCATGCCTTTAAAAGTATTTGCAGCTTTCGCTGTATGTCTTCTTCCATACATTCTAGATAATTATTTATTACTAGCTTCTGCCCGCGACTTCGTACGCGGATCCTGTTGCTTATGCCAGCGACAACGGGGTCGTCAAAATCGGAGATCTGAAACGTCTGATGTCGAATTCTAAGAGCCCAGGGACTGAAAAACAACGGGATGCGCGAGACGATTCGAGACGTCATTTTCAGGCAATAATGAACCAATAAGGTGGTAAACTTGGCCTTGCACTTTGAATGTTGGCATAAATGGGCCTTCTGAAATCTGTTCTGCACCAAAAGATGTCATTTGAAAAGCATTATTGTACGAACGTATGTTATCCAAGAAATGTTTTGACTGTGGATGGTCACCGATTAGCAGTGATCTTAATATTTCTGGAGGATTTTGTAATATTTTAATATGTACTTTCCCACCTGAGCAACACATACCGTTTGTTTCTTTTTGCCATTTAACAGCTTCACAAAAAGTACAATTTTGAACCATACCTCCGATGGCGGAATATGTGGCGTAGTCAATCATAGGAGTATACGTAAATGCACTCCGTTCCTTATCAACCCAAGGAAGGTCGCCATGCCATACGGCTATATCTTGAGACACATCCGATTCTTCAGATGATATCGACATTCTGTTCAGAGAATGTCGAAGTCGTTCAGAATTCAAACGTTCGTTGCGCTCTTCTTAATCTGTCTCTTCATGCCGTACTCCAGCAATTCTTTCTTTCTCACTTTCTAACTGATTATGAGTATTTTGTTGTGTGCGTGTTCGGGACAATGTATGATAATCTCAAGTTCATCACTTGTTTCAAAAGACCTGTTAGTAGATGTGCGAATACGCTGAGAACTCAAGCGTGATTCTGTATCGGTAAACGTTTCCGATTCGCGAGACAATGCATGTCGCTCACGATCAGCGGACAGTCGCGCATCACGTTCCGCACTTGTCTCTAGAGACCTAGAAGCAGATGCGTAGATATGCTGAGAACTCAAGCGCAATTCTCTATCCGTGAACGTCTCCGACTCGCGAGACAATGCATGACGTTCACGATCAGCGGTCAGTCGCGCATCATATTCTTCACTGGTTTCTAGAGACCTGGATGTAGATGCGTAAATACGCTGAGAATGCAGGCGCGCTTCGCGATCCGAAGAGGTTTCCACGGAGCGAGTTGCAGCCTGATGTTCTCGAACAGCATCAAGTCTCTCCTGACGCTCTTCGGTAGATTCTTGGGATCTTATGATCCGCAATCTTTTAGCTCCTTTGGAACATTGGAAAAGATTTGACCTTTTTCTAGGCATGGTTATAGTTTTATTGTGAAGAAGATACCTGATCAATTAAAATCTAAGTGACTGCTCCCCTACCAAGGGTGCCCAGACACGGGGTCGTCTGGTGCCCATGTGCTGGTTTGGTCCCTGGGGTCGTCACGGCGTGCTATGTGTTCTGGTGCGCCGGTGATGGGGAGTACTCCCCAGAGGAGGGTCCGGTGACGGACAGCCGCGGCGGGTTCACGGATGAGTGCTAACGCGTGCCCATATTCCCGCTGTAAGCGGCAGAGGAGGACACCGTGGAGTTTTAGTGGGTTAGAGTCCCACATAACTGTACTATCTCCCCGTGGTAGTGCAGAACGCATGAGCATCTAGTCACGTTAAAAAAAAAATGGGAGTTTTGGCCAGTAGAGTCAAATTTTCAATGATATACCATCGTCATCGAAAATCAGTCCTAAACTGTTACCGCCTTCACCGCGTGGAGGTGAAATTAGTGATAGTTTTGATTTCCACATCAGATGTTTCTGATCTTCGATTTTAGGGTTCCGTACCCAAAGGGTAAAACGGAACCCTATTACTAAGACTTCGCTGTCCGTCCGTCCGTCTGTCTGTCACCAGGCTGTATCTCAAGAACCGCGGTAGCTAGACAGTTGAAATTTTCACAGATGATGTATTTCTGTTGCCGCTATAACAACAAATACTAAAAACAAAATAAAATAAATATTTAAGGGGGCTCCCATACAAAAAAACGTGTTTTTTTGGCGTTTTTGCCGTCTGTCTGTCGCCAGGCTGTATCTCAAGAACCGCGGTAGCTAGACAGTTGAAATTTTCACAGATGGTGTATTTCTGTTGCCGCTATAACAACAAATACTAAAAACAAAATAAAATAAATATTTAAGGGGGGCTCCCGTACAAAAAAACGTGTTTTTTTCGGCGTTTTTGCCGTCTGTCTGTCGCCAGGCTGTATCTCAAGAACCGCGGTAGCTAGACAGTTGAAATTTTCACAGATGATGTATTTCTGTTGCCGCTATAACAAAAAATACTAAAAACAAAATAAAATAAATATTTAAGGGGGGCTTCCATACAACAAACGTGTTTTTTTCGGCGTTTTTGCCGTCTGTCTGTCACCAGGCTGTATCTCAAGAACCGCGGTAGCTAGACAGTTGAAATTTTCACAGATGATGTATTTCTGTTGCCGCTATAATAACAAATACTAAAAACAAAATAAAATAAATATTTAAGGGGGCTCCCATACAAAAAAACGTGTTTTTTTCAGCGTTTTTGCCGTCTGTCTGTCGCCAGGCTGTATCTCAAGAACCGCGGCAGCTAGACTGTTGAAATTTTCACAGATGGTGTATTTCTGTTGCCGATATAACAACAAATACTAAAAACAAAATAAAATAAATATTTAAGGGGGGCTCCAGTACAAAAAAACGTGTTTTTTTCGGCGTTTTTGCCGTCTTTCTGTCGCCAGGCTGTATCTCAAGAACCGCGGTAGCTAGACAGTTGAAATTTTCACATATGGTGTATTTCTGTTGCCGCTATAACAACAAATACTAAAAACAAAATAAAATAAATATTTAAGGGGGGCTCCCGTACAAAAAAACGTGTTTTTTTCGGCGTTTTTGCCGTCTGTCGCCAGGTTGTATCTCAAGAACCGCGGTAGCTAGACAGTTGAAATTTTCACAGATGATGTATTTCTGTTGCCGCTATAACAACAGATACTAAAAACAAAATAAAATAAATATTTAAGGGGGGCTCCCATACAACAAACGTGTTTTTTTCGGCGTTTTTGCATTGTGGTACGGAACCCTTCGTGTTGGCCAGTTTTTTTATAAGTCAACAGGAAATGCCCATCAGATCGAACAACTTTTGCTAAGACGTCATTCCTATATATGTCATGGTGTAGCTGGGCTCTTGGAGTTCCACATAAGGTGTTCCAGATCTTCAAATTTATTCTCTCGGCAGAAAATGCTCATCACGTGGAACCATTTTTGCTATGGTACCATTTTTGTATCTCTTATAGTTTAGCTGGTCTGTTGCGGTTCTGCATCAGGTGTTCAAGTTTCCAAGATAAATTATAGCCTATATGTTGCCCAGACATAATACCTATAGAACAAAACAAAAATCATTCAAATCCTTCCAGTAGTTCCGAAGATTAGCGTGTACAAACAAACAGACAAACAGACAGAATTTTTTTTTCGGATTCGTACCCTATTACTGTTTCTAAACCCCCCCCCATTTTTTTTTTTTTAATATTTTCAATGTACAGACACAGTTTTTCTACTGTTTTATTATATGTATAGATAATATAATATAATTTAATACTGCAAATTAGCTATAGATATTAAATTAATCCTATCACTCTGCCTTCACACATAATATTTTGGCAGTATGTCTTCATCTGTACCTACCCTTATCCATTAACTGTTTCTTTGTTCTTCCCGTATTCTAATTGACTTTTTTTTGTTACAGTGCGAGACAAACTAAAGGATGTAACGAAACAGTATGACAAGAGTGAGAATGATCTCAAGGCTCTGCAGAGCGTTGGACAGATTGTTGGAGAGGTACTGAAGCAGCTTACGGAGGAGAAATGTTAGTATATTGTGATAATTTTTATAAATATAACAGTTTTACAAGTTGAAAGTGCAAAATGGAATGGTTTTTCATACACCCAAACCTTTCTAGGAAAACAAAAGTTAATAATCATTACTTTGAAGGAGGAAATTCATTATTTACTAGCTTCTGCCAATCACTTCATCCGTTACACACAAAACAAGAAGTTACAGGAAAAGACTTAAAAGGAAAGACATCGTGTAGTTCACCCACACCAGCTGTGTGGACCTAAGCACGAACACATACTAGTAGATGGCTCGCTGGAGTCACACTCTTCCCGTCAATGTTTACCCCCAACTCATCCGCTAAAAGTAACACTGATCGTGGATTACAACAAAAAAAAACTTCATCCGTGATTTCACCCTCCCTGCATTCTTAGGGGTGGAATTTCGAAAACCCTCTTTTAGTGGAGACCTACTCTTCACAAAAAACACACCCTCCCAATTGCATACCTCTAGGACCAGTGTTTTTGGATGTGCGTTGATATATTTCTAAAATCACCTAGATACAAGTCAAGCAATTAAATAACCTTTTTGGGTTTTTTTAGTATGGTTTCTATTCATTCTATAAAAATAATAACTTCACTCTTTAATAACTTAGATTATTATAAACAATTTTTCCAGTTTTTGCAACATTTTTCATTACCTCTTACCTCGCCCAAGTTGTTTAACATCTACGTGAATAAGCTGATCGAGGAACTCAGCAGCACTGGCATCGGATGCACGATCGATGGTGTGTCCTTCAATAACATCAGTTATGCTGACGATATGGTGCTGCTGAGTCCGTCGATCAGTGCTCTTAGGAAGCTGTTAAATATTTGTGAGTGCTATGCTGGGGCTCATGGACTAAGGTATAATGCCAAGAAAAGCGAGCTGTTAGTTTTTAGGGCACAAAACAAGACTTATGACGTGGTACCACCAGTCTCGTTATGTGGTGCCACTCTAAACAGAGTCAAACAGTTTAAGTACCTTGGTCACTGGGTTACAGAGGATGGCACGGATAACTGTGATATTGAGAGGGAGCGTAGGGCATTGGCCGTAAGATGCAACATGCTGGCCCGCAGATTTGCAAAGTGCGACAGCAATGTCAAAATAGAAGAGGCCCAGAGTGTTTACAGGTTCCTAAAACGGTGTTTGAAAGAGAGAAAGGATAGAGAGGGGGAGAGAATGTAGGTCAGGAACTGTATTTGGGGGTGCGTATTTGTGTTTGTGTGGGTGTGTGTGTGTGTGTGTATTTGTGTGGGTGTGTGTATTTGTGTGGGGGTGTGTGTGTGTGTATTTGTGTGGGGGTGTGTGTGTGTGTATTTGTGTGGGGGTGTGTGTGTTGTGTAGGTATTTAGGTATAGTTGGTGATGTGTGTGTGTGTGGGGGTGTAAGGGATAGAGTAGAGTAATGGGTGGCTTGCATTCTGCTATCGCAGCATTCAAGATGCCCATTACGCTACTATAGGAATGATCCCATGAGGCTGGCATAGTCACCTAGAGTGCACTGAAGCCTCCAAATAATAGATTAAAAAAAAAAAAAAAAAAAAAAAAAAATGTCAAAATAACTTTGTTTAAGGCTTATTGTCAGACCTTTTATACATGCAGTCTGTGGACCAGTTACACGCAGAAAACGTTTAATGCCCTGCGTGTGCAGTACAACAATGCTTTTAGGATATTGCTGGCGCTACCTCGTTTCTGTAGCGCATCAGGGATGTTCGCAGCAGCACGTACAGACGACTTCTTTGCTATTATTAGAAAAAGATCCGCTTCACTGCTGCGTCGGATGCGGGGTGGCGACAGCGGTCTCCTGAGCATTGTTGCTAGTAAGACTGAGGGCCGCATTATGGGGCACCTGTGCGCAGTGCATGTACTGTTGCCAGGTGTAGCCGTGAGGTGGCGAAATTAAGTATTATTATTATTAGTTGTGTGTTGTAAAGTCTATTATACTAACATAGGTTAAGGAATACTAACAAATATATGGGTTCTACCTGAATTAAAGATAAATAAATAAATAAATAAAATTAATGCTCCACTACTTTTGGTCGTACCGTGATGTTAATATAGCCTGTCTCGATAAATGGACTATCCAACACAAAAATAATTTTTCTATTTGAACCAGTAGTTCCTGAGCCAAACTAACAAAACTCTTCAGCTTTATAATATTAGTATAGATGACAACATTTAATTCTAATGGTTAATGTATGTTTCGTTTTTTTATTTCCAGTCATTGTAAAAGCCACAAATGGTCCACGCTACGTGGTTGGTTGCCGTCGTCAGTTGGATAAACAGAAGCTAAAGGGAGGTACCAGGGTAGCCCTGGACATGACCACACTCACCATCATGAGGCATTTACCTAGAGAGGTAAATTAGTTTTATGTTCATCACCTTTAGGAAGGTCCTGATGTGAAGCAAGGTAGATTTAAAGTGATGGGTCTTTGTGCAAAAAATAATTGCTGGGAACACTTTTGCATTTTGAAATGAAAATACCTAACATTTAAAACGTGATATTGTAAAAAAAAAGGAACTTTGATGTTCAAATCTTCATAACATGAAGGTTCCCGTGATTATGTTTTTTTTTCTGCACAAAAAAAATATTCCAATGACAGGAAGAATAACTGACTAACGGCAATGCAAAGCATCTTTTTACACCCGTTATATAAATTTTTAATACCTAAATGAATAAACTAAAAAAGTGTTTTATTTTAAATAATGTAAATAAAATTAAATAACGTAAATATTTTTTTTTATAAATTCACAATGTTTTTGACTAGGTTTTAAATTCGCATATCACGCTTCAGCATCGGACCTAACCTCCAGGCGTTCTGGACAAATTATTTATGATTCAGTTTCTAATCATAATAATATATTCTAGGTTGATCCGCTAGTATACAACATGAGTCATGAAGACCCTGGTGACGTCACATACTCCGCCATCGGAGGTCTGCAGGAACAGATCAGACAACTCAGAGAGGTAAGTTAGCCTAAAACTTCCTAATTAATAGACAAAAGAACCTACCTACCTACCACCTTCCTCCTGGCCTGTCCTTCCTTTTGGGACTATGGGGAAGAGTATATTCTTCATTTTATCAAGTACTTGGTACTTGTTGACAGGCCTACCGCTGTCCTCCCATACCTACTACAATTTAAAAACATTGTAAAGAGTAACTGTGGAGTTTCTTGCCGGCTCTTCTCCATAGGAAACAACAAATTGGAACCGTGCACCTAGCTTCTGATGTTTTATAAGTACCCATGTAGGTTTATTTGAAATAAAATATTTTGATTTTTCTCTAACCTCCAAAGAAAAGAAAGTTTCCAAAGTAAATCTTTCTTTTATATTTACCTGGTTAACTAGGCCGAAATGTTGATGAATTTTTCATAATGTTAAGGGCCAGATCTGTGCTTAGTTACCACAAAATATTTATTTAAAATACACTATTATTAAGAAATTACCCTTTGGTAAACTACCTTATATGCAGTAGGATATTATCCCTAGACAGTTTATTTGTCTTACTGAAAACTTGCTAAATTTACAATAACTTCATATTCTCTCATAACCCAGGTGATCGAGCTGCCTCTAATGAACCCCGAGCTCTTTGTGCGTGTTGGCATCACTCCTCCTAAGGGATGTCTGTTGTACGGTCCGCCCGGTACCGGCAAGACTCTGCTGGCTAGGGCAGTGGCTTCGCAACTTGATGCCAACTTCTTGAAGGTTTGTACTCAAATTATAAGCAACACGGTTCGGTGCTACTTGAATGACTACCATCTCATCATCTGCCTAGCCTTTTCCCAAATATGTTGGGGTCGGCTTCCAGTCTAACCGGATGCAGCTGAATACCAGTATTTTATATGGAGCGACTGCCTATGTGACCTCCACAATCCAGTTACTGGGTAATACGATACCCCTTGGTAAAACTGGTTGTCAGACTTTCGGAATTCTGACTACCCGTAACGACTGTCAAAAATCCACGAGTGACAGCCGGGACCAACGGCTTAACGTGCTTTAAAGCCCGGTATTAAAATTAAAAAAAAATAGGGTATTTAAAAATTTAAGCCCGAACACGCGTGGGTTTTAGTCAGTAAGAGTCTGACACTCCCTTCCGCTCCACCCAGAGCGGGAGGGGTCATTTGATGATTTCCCATCCGCAAAAAAAAAAAGGCCAGTTCATCGTCTGTTGAAACTTGGGCGAGGTGTCCTCGTGCTAACGCGCGTAAGCTTTATATGGTAAAATGTGCTGTATACCTTCTCCAGTCAGCAACCTAGTACCAGTTCCTTATCCAGACAGGCTATTTTAGCACACAGACCATAATTTATCAACATTAAATTCACAGGTGGTATCATCAGCCATCGTGGACAAATACATAGGCGAGTCGGCGCGTCTGATCAGAGAGATGTTCAACTACGCCCGCGACCATCAGCCCTGCATCATATTCATGGACGAGATCGATGCCATCGGTATGTAGAACGATTTAAAAGTAAACTAGTCGCGAGCTCGAACTCACTTGAGGTCATGGCCAAAAAGCGCGCTGTCTCACCTGGCTTCGTGTCCGACAGCGCTAGTATCAGTGATGAGCAGTTAGACGCTAGTCTACACGCACAACGTCTAGTTCTCACGCACAGAAACACCGTTCCGAACTGATAGGCGCGAAAAAAAATTCGAAAAGTTCTTTGGTTTTCCAAAGAACTTTTCGAATTTCAATTACAAATAAAGTTTATTAAACTCTTCGATAACTGAGCTTTGTCGGTACGGACCTGGTTTTGAAGATTTTATAGTTCTTTTATTAGATAAAAAAAATTAAATAGTATCAATCTGGTGCATCAAAATATTCAAGGTTTTTCAAACAAAGACTTAGAAGTAGAATTATTCCTGAATTGTTACAATATAGATATTCTTTGTATGACAGAACATTGGCTTAAAAGTCACCAGTTCATGTTCAATTTTAGTAATCACCAGGTTGGTAGTTCATTCAGCAGAGTAAATGCTATACATGGTGGCTCATTAATTTTAATAAATAACCAGCTTAAGTTTAAAGACCGAAAGGATATTGTGAGCCTCTCTGTTGAACGGACAATTGAAATAGCCTGTATAGAATTGGAGCAGTTCATTATATTAAGTGTGTACAGACCTCCTTCAGGATTGTATGATTGTTTTGAAAAAGTTATGGATGAAGTGTTGCACAAAATCTGTAATACAAACAAGTCCATCATCATTTGTGGTGATTTTAATGTTAATTTGTTAGAAAATTCTGGGTTAAGTACTAAAATTATAAGTTTGTTTCAGTCATACAATCTTGCAAACCAATTTTTGGAGCCCACTAGAATAACTCCTACTAGTGCCACATGCCTAGATAACATTTATACAGATGTTATACCAACCCACAAAGACATTATTAACCTAATAGACTCAGATCATTGTGGACAATTAATCACTATTCCAAATAAAAACAAAAAAGTTACTAAAAAAGATATCACTGTTAATCCAAAAACAACTAATCGCTTGGAAACATTTAAAACTAAACTCATGGGTAAATTACCACTTTTGTTCACTAATGATGACCCTAATCAACAATATAATGATTTTTTTAATATGTATTGCACACAATTTGATAACACATTTATTCCAAAAACATTATCGGTTAATAGTATTGCTTCCTTCAGTAACTGGGCCACCATTGGTATACATAAAAGTAGAAAACGACTTTATGAATTATATGAAGAACGGATTTGTATAAACACTGCTGAATTTAATTTATATGTTAAGAATTATTCTAAAATATTTAAAAAAGTTTGTAGTATTGCCAAGTCACGTTATTTGAGTTCAAAAATTAAAAATAGTAGTAACATTATTAAAACGACTTGGAATATCATTAATAGCGAAACGGGAAGGTGCACCCGAAGTAGTGACTACAGCCTTGTTATTGATGACAATATAATTAAATCAGATTGTCAAGTCGCCGCGGCCTTTGAAAATTTCTTTGCAGAGATTCCCGTATCAACTACTAAATCTCTTAACTCATCACCCATTGCTGCAGAGTCTTTACTTAAAGAAAACGTTCCAGTTTGCGATTCTGAATTTCACTTCCAATATGTAACTTGTAAAGATATAATTAAAACTTTTCACACGTTAAATGTTAAAAAGACCGCAGATCTATGGGGTAATTCTGTGGATGTTGCTAAGTCGATTATAGACATTGTAGCACCTACTTTAGCTGTTATATTTAATAATTGTATTGACCGTGGTGAGTTTCCTGATCTTATGAAAAACAGTAAAATAATACCGTTGTTTAAATCGGGTAGTACATCAGACCCTACTAATTATAGACCTATTTCAGTACTACCTACCTTTAGTAAAATTTTTGAAAAACTTATTTTAAATCAATTGCAAAGATTTTTTAATAAAAATAAATTACTACATAACAAACAGTTCGGATTTACAAGGGGTCGTTCGACTACCGATGCAGGAGTTGAACTTTTAGGACATATTTATAATGCATGGGAGGACAAATGCGATGCTTTGGGCATCTTTTGCGATTTGTCCAAGGCATTCGATTGTGTTCTTCATGAAACATTAATCAGGAAACTGCACCACTACGGAATCCGGAACGCCTCTCTGGATCTTCTTACTTCTTACTTAAGTGATAGGATTCAGAGAGTTGATGTTAACGGAAAAAGGTCACCCGGATCTGTAGTAAGAATGGGGGTCCCCCAGGGCTCAATTCTCGGCCCATTTTTATTTATTATTTATATAAATGACTTGCCTTACCTCATAAGGGATGAACATGATATAGTGTTGTTTGCAGATGACACTTCACTTTTATTTAAACTCAAACGTCAGCAGCTGGTTACTGACAATGTAAATAACGCCCTTGCAAAAGTAGTTAACTGGTTTAATGTCAATAACCTACTTCTTAACGGAAAAAAAACGAAATGTATTAAGTTTACCATACCCCACGTTAGACAAGTAGAAACTAGTGTTCTCATTAAGGATGAAGAGTTGAAACCTGAAGATACCACAGTATTCCTAGGCATAACGTTGGATGCCAAGCTTCAATGGGGCCCCCATATAGATAAATTGTCAAAAAAGCTTAGCTCTGCAGCATATGCCGTTAGGAAAATTCGTGATTTAACTGATTTAGAGACAGCCCGTTTAGTATACTTTAGTTATTTTCATAGTGTGATGTCGTACGGTATTCTGTTGTGGGGAAATGCCGCCGATATTCAGACAATTTTTATTTTACAAAAAAGGGCAATTCGTTCCATTTATAAATTAAGTCCCAGACACTCCCTCAGAGACAAATTTAAAGAGATTAATATAATGACTGTGCCTTCTCAGTACATTTATGATAATCTTTTGTATGCACATAAAAATATTAATCTGTTTAAAAAATACAGTGATATCCATAACATAAATACTAGGAACAAACACAAATTTGTTGTTCCAACAACAAGGCTCAAAAAAATAGGTGGCTCGTTTAGATGCCAATGTATACGTTTTTATAATAAACTTCCTAGCCACATTCAAGAACTAAGCCTTAATAAATTCAAATCTTTTATAAAGCGAAAACTATGTCAGAAAGCCTATTATACTGTAAAAGACTATATTGAGGACAAAAAGGCTTGGGATTGAGCTGCTCCAATAGGTTTAGAATGTTGTTTTTATTTTTCTAATTTACACTTTAATAATTTTCTTTTTTTTAAGTATCTATTTACTTAAATAATGACATGTACATTTACTGTATAAAGTATTATATGATTTTAATTATTGTGAATGTGAGGACTATGTGGGTAATTTTTTGTTTTTTCTCTCTTCGTTTTAATCATGATCTGGCAGTTTGAGTAGTTTATGCGGCCTACCCAAATGTCCTGTCTTTGGTATTGTTCGTCGAATCGTTGAGCTCCTTAAGTTCTGAGTTGAGCTGCACGGTTACTGACAAATGCGTGCACTGACTGGACAGGTCCGCTCAATCTGTGTGGTTCTTTCCTCAAAAGACCATTTCAGACACTAATCTACATGGTCCTCAAAGATTATGTCCGGATTTTTTATATACACATTGACATTGATGAATTTTATTTAGACAATGACATGAATATTTACTTTGTAAGTAATTTTTATTATTATTTTTTATTTAATTATTGTGAATGTGAGGACTATGTGGGTCATTTCTTTTTTCCTTCTTAGTTTTAATCATGATCTGGCAGTTTGAGTAGTTTATGCGGCCTACCCAAATGTCCTGTCTTTGGTATTGTTCGTCGAATCGTTGAGCTCCTCAAGTTCTGAGTTGAGCTGCACGATTTTTGACAAATGCGTGCACTGATTGGACAGGTCCGCTCAATCTGTGTGGTTCTTTCCTCAAAAGACCATTTCAGACACCAATCTACATGGTCTTCACACGATCTGACCAAGATTTTGTCTGGACTTTAAAAGAGACTGTGACTTCTGAGTTTGTTTCGGCCTTTCTTCTCAGAATAGTCAGTTAGGAAACGCCGACCTCATCTAGTTTAAAAAAAAATATGATTGACGTGTAAAAGTGTTTGTACAAACCTACTTACAGAAATAAAATCATTTATCATTTATCATTATTTATCATTTAGTTATTTACACCCAAAGTTACGTTAAAAATAGCAAGAAAAACGAATCTTTGTGGGATCATAACTTTTTAATGTTTTTTTATATCATGTTTAACTTTGGATGTACAATGTCAAACAGTGGAGTAATATTCTCCCGAAATTGGTATTGAAAAAATATGCACTAGTGGCACCTTAAGCTACAAAGATCTAATTCGGGCCCAGTGGCCAAAACAAAATGGTTGCTGCATGCATACCGTTACTGACTGGACTGGTCCACTCAAATCTGTGTTGTTCTTTCTTCAAAAGACCATTTCAGACATCAATCTACATGGACTTCACACGATCTGACCATGATTAAGTCTGGACTTGAGACCTCATGAGTTTGTTTCGGCCTTTCTTCTCAGAGTAGTCAGATAGGAAACGCCGACCTCATCTAGCTTATCTTTTATTTTTAAAATATTACGCCAAGACGAGCCAAGTAAAGCGCAAGGGCACTACCTACCTTTTCTCGAGGCGCTTCGTCGTTTTTTTGAACCCTCATAAAAATTGTTATCAAGAGACAGATTTGCGAATAATAAAACACTCCGTTCTCTAGGTGGCCGCCGTTTCTCCGAAGGTACAAGCGCCGATCGTGAGATACAGCGTACGCTGATGGAACTGCTGAACCAGATGGACGGCTTCGACTCCTTAGGCCAGGTCAAAATGATCATGGCCACCAACAGGCCTGATACCCTCGACCCTGCGCTGTTGAGGCCTGGTAGACTGGACAGGAAGATTGAGATTCCTTTGCCTAATGAGCAGGCTAGGTAAATATTTGTCTTTAGCGTTAATTTGTGCTTATAGCTTAGCAGTATGTCACCTGGGCTCTATTTCACTATGACCACTTAATGATTCCTTACTTTGAAACCACTACTAGCAGCGCCCCGCGGTTTCACCCTCATAAGTGTCGATCCCGTGAGAATATCTGAATAAAAACTATCCTATGTCCATTCCCGGGAACTAAACTATCTCTGTACCAAATTTCATCTAAATCGGTTCAGCGGTTTAAGCGTGAAGATGAGACAGACACACTTTCGCATTTATAATATTAGTATGGATGACAAAATGGCGTGTTTTGAACTGTTACAATACACGTTGTCCGTACGGTTGACATTTCGATTCCGTTCCGTTAACAAGACACGATATCGTCGACCGTAGGTTCAATTGAGGTAAGGGACAAAATACGATTTTTCAGGAGGCCGACAAAGTTTTTTTCGGACTAAATCGCCTATAACTTTTTTTGTTATTAACCTTTTTCGGATCTGATTTCACACATAATCTTGTATTTTAGTGCTCTATCTACCTGTGTAACATTTATTTAAATAAGTTAGCTATTTAAGAAAATAGACGTCCCTTACACCAACGTATTTTGTTAGTAATGTCCCTTACTGATCAAGTATCTTGTAGTCCTGTCCCTTACATTAAATTGATCTCTACGTTGGATCCAATCTATAATGAAAAAATAGTGTAAAGGTCTTGTTGAAAAAATGTATGAAGAATAATTCGTTGATTTTGAAGACCCTTACCCTAAGTGAAGTGGATTGGCGGCGGTAATTACACCATTTCAAGTTGCTATATTGCATAGTTTTTCAGATACATTGTTGTTATGGGGCTGATTCGAAATTTGAATCCAAAAATCAGTAGGGTAAGGGACATTTTTTTTAAGCTAGAATTTTTTCATATACACCATTCGAAAGAGCGCAAAATTCTGAACAAAACTGTATACTCAACTCATTTTGGGTATTTTGTCCCTTACCTCAATTGAACCTACGGTCGACGATATTGACGTGGTATGCACGCGGGGAATATTACAGAATTGGGGCCCTGCTTGATATTGATATGGAGGGAAATGGTTAACTACGTTATTTGTATTGTATACCTCCACTGTTCTATTCTAATTAATAGGCTATTTGACAATGTAAAAAATAAGGTCATAATTATTGACACTCGTATAGATTATTCGTTTTTAAAATCGATTTGCATTAATTTTACTACAAAACAATGTATTATTTATTAAAAAAATCCCGAAAAAACTTCATCTTTTTAAATCTGGCGCCACGTAATCGAAAACGGTCTGGATTGGCTGAACTTATGATGACGTCATGATATAGTCAATTTCTGTCTATCGTTGACAGAACAGATGACTTTTGTCTAGTATCTCGACCGTTTCAACGTTTGTTTACGTGTATTTTGACGTCACGACGCCATATTGTTAAAGATAGCGTTTTGGCGGCTTATTTAAACAGTACATTTTTATTTACTATTTTCTAAAAGAAATACATTATGCAATTTGAAGTAATAGGTTTTTGTGGGCTCGTTAGACACCATTAAATAATCTGAGATGTTTATCAGAAACCAGTCAAATAGCCTATTTTGTCACTTGGTCTTAAGACAGTTGAATCATTTTTCTGGGACTTGTCTAGCTAACATGCCTCTGAGCTTTCTATATTAGTTTAAAATATTGTTTTAAAACGTTGTTTTAAATTCACAAAACGTTTATATTTTATAAAAACATGCACATGAACATTATGAAAGTAGCAATTTAAAAAAAACACGAGCTCTGTGATATCCTTGAAGTAGTACTGTAAAGGGCGACTAGAAACAATTCTGTTTTATTGTAAATGACATTCAAATAAAAAAAAAAATGTTTTAACTTTGACTTTGAAACAATATGACCGTTGAATCATTGTTCTGGGACTTGTCTAGCTAACATGCCTCTGACCTTTTTGAGCTTTCTCTTTTTTTAAAACATTGTTTTAGATTCACAAAACGTTTGCATTTTATAAAAACATGAATAATTCATTATGAAAGTGGCAACTTACAGGGTTTAAAAAAATCACGAGCAGTGTGATATTCCCCATAATTGACTATGGTGATGTGTGTTACTATGACCTGAATGCAGATCTCCTCAATAAACTTGACCGTCTTCTGAATAACTGCATTCGATTCGTTTTCAATCTTCGTAATATGACCATGTATACGAGCATCGGCTGCTTACCCATTCGCCAGCGCAGAGAGTTGAGGGCTCTGAATACGTTGTTCTCTATACTTGACAATCCCACTGCTCCTTCTTACTTGACTTCCCAAATTCAATATTTATGCTCTGCCCATGCTAAGAATCTTCGATCCACTAACAATCGTCTTCTACGATGTCCTCACCGTTCTGGCTTCATTCGGTCTTCTTTCTTTGTCCAAGCGGTCTTTCTTTGGAATGCGCTCCCTCTGAACATCAGGATGGCAACCAGTCGGTTATCTTTTAAAGTGAAGGCACGTGAACATATCCGTCAAAAGTTGGCCGTTACATCTCAGCGCTGATTTGCTGGATTCGTTTTACTCTACCGATAATTTGTTTCTCCTCAAAGATTTTGTTTATATGTATGTATCTATCTATGTATTAGTATTTATTCTTGTATTTTATAGTAATTTCCTAGCTATTTATCCCTTTTGTTGCACCTGCCATGTTTTGTCTCTGCATCACCCTAAGGTTGACTGGTAGAAAATGTCTCAGGCATTAAGTCCGCCTTTGTACAGTATTTCTTTTACTTGTGCATAAAGTGTTAATAAATAAATAAATATTTATTTATTTAGGACAACCAACAAAGCTTACACCAAAAATACATGATAAAATACACAATAATAAAACATTTTATGGTATAGCCTTAATTAAAGGAATTAAAGGCTGCCACGGCATGCATTAAACATAGGAGTAGGAAATATAGTTACAAAGCATATTAAACTTATTTATATAGATTAATTAAATGAGTAATATTCTTACTGTAGTACTGGAAATGGCGACTAGAAAAAATTCTGTTAGGTTCAAAAGTACCTTTTATGTGCCTATTTGAAATAAATGTAATAACTTTGACTTTGAAACAATTATTTCTACCTTTCCATGTTACTCAAAGTAACAAAAAGACGTCGAAAAATATTTTTCTTTTCTCCTGTCAGTGGTCACGATATTTTCCAGTCCCATAGATTCTTATCATGTTAATTTCATATTCATTGCTCCTTGAAAACCATAAATTACAGCATTATTTTATGCATCTTGCAGGCTTGAAATCCTAAAGATCCACGCGGCTCCCATAGCTAAGCACGGTGAGATGGATTACGAAGCGGTCGTGAAACTATCCGACACCTTCAACGGAGCTGACCTTAGGAACGTGTGCACTGAGGCCGGGCTCTTCGCTATCAGGGCCGAGAGAGAGTACATTATACAGGTGAGAGATTATTTATGTTCACCGTGGCTAAATAATAACAGCCGCACAGGTCGGTCGATCAGGTTAAGCTACGCTTGCCGCGGTTGATCTGAGGATGGGTGACCATGTTTACATACCGAGACCCGGAAAGCATGTTAAGCCGTTGGTCCCGGCTGTCATTCGTGGATCTTTGACAGTCAGACAGCAAACATTTACCCCCTTACAAATAAACGTTGTATAGCGTCTGTATAGTTACACAACGCTTTGTCTTCTTCTTTCGAAAGTCAAATTACTGACGACTGAAAGAGAGAAATCGGCGTGTAATTAGTAAGGGGGCTAAATTATCATTTCTGTTCGCAGGAGGATCTCATGAAAGCTGTGCGTAAGGTGGCTGACAATAAGAAGTTGGAGAGCAAGTTGGACTACAAGCCCGTCTAATTATAATGTTTTATATTAATTTTAATATGTATCTTCATTTACTTGCTAATAAATAGTTATATACCTACTAATTGATTATTCTTATTGTTTTCAATAGACATCCATACTAATATTATAAATTCGAAAGTAACTCTGTCTCTCTGTATGCATGTATGTTACCTTTTCACGGCTAAACCACTGAACGGATTTCGATAAAATTTGGCAGAGAGATAGATTGCATCCCGGGGAAGGGTATAGGATAGTTTTTATCGACATACCTCGCGGGCAAAGCCACGGGCGGAAGCTAGTTTAATCATACAGGCGGGAATCACGATAGAAATTGCAACAGCATGCAATTAGGTCGCAGGATATTGAACCAGTGCAAGCGGCCAATGAATTAGAATAGAAAACTTTTATTTCAGACAGGAGTCCATAGGGTTAGCAACAATTTTAAGACCATTAATATTATCATCCGCAAACATCCCTGACGCACGACACGCCACGGCAGCCGCAGCAGTACCCGCAGTGCATTATATTGAACGCGTAGGTCGCTGTATGAAATTGCCCCTCAGCACTGCGCAATACATTTTTTTACGAACAAAATGGTAACATGAGGCGAGTGTGAGAGAGATCATGCGCGAAGTTTGGAGAGTCTATATTCCTTAGACAAAGAAAAGTATAGACGGCGGGTAGCGCCATTTCATTTCCACAAGAAAGGGATAAAGTATTGAGTTATTATAAGTAACAGAAAAGGATAAAGCTATACTATTTCCGTCTCTCAGTGCGTGCCCGTTTTTTCAAGTCAGCTACATAAGTAGCCAAAGTTATTTAAGTTAGTTTTTTGTCTCATGTGTGGCCACGCTACCCGATGGATGCTCTATAGCTTTCTTACTCTAAGCTATATTCAGATCGGCCATGATTCATCGGCCGTATTGTAGCGTCTCAAGAGTAGGTATGTTAGCTTGTTTGTACGCGCTAATCTCTGGAACTGCCAGTCGGATTTGTAAAATGATTTTTGTATTTGAAAGCCCAATTCTTGAGGAATGTTACATGCTATTTAAAATCACTCACTCAATCACTTAAGAGCCAGAAAAACGAAGTAAAGGCGCGGGCGGGCGATGCAATGCGACGCGGTGGGTCGGGGGGAGCAAGAAATTTCACGCGGCCGAAGTCGCTGGCAGAAGCTAGTAGGTACCTTTATTATAAAAATTTTGAACAGAAATTACGAAACATTTTTTTAATTATAACATTTTATTTACATAAAAACATCAAACAGTTTCTAGTATTATCATATTATAATACATTAATATATTAGTACACGCGTCACAAATGTAATACTTGATACATAAAATTAATAGGCAACTAATGGAAACAGTTATTTTTAAACTGTTTTGTTTCAATCAATTTTTTCCTTCCGCCCAGCACCGCACTCTGTCTCGCTCTCACACAGTCCGCGAGCAGTATCGTGCGAGCGAGATACAGAGTGAATTTTAGCTGAGGTAGTATAGGCTCCTAAACAACTTATTACTTTGATATGTATCACAAACATTGAAGCTATGACCAGAACACAAAATACTTCGCCCATGTTTAATAAACACAGGCTGGATAGAGCATAATCACTTAGGGGGGAAGCTCTAAGGTGGCCCACGAAATTCAAATTTTCTTACGTTTTTTTAAATTTGCTGGTCAGTATTAAGTTGTACGTTGATTAAAATATGATTCGCGGTCGTAACAAATAATATATGTATTTACAGAATTATAATCATTAAAGTCATCAACACAACTCTCTAAGACCATGTAATCCCCAAATGTCATGATTTCATGAAACAGTCATTCTTGGGGATTACATAGTTTTAGAGAGTTGACCAGCAAATTGCAAAAAACCCAAAAAAAAATGAATTACGCGGGCTACCCTGGCGCTTTCGCCTTAATAAAATCAGGTAGCGTTCCATTCCCCAAGTATAATAAACACAGGCTGGATAGAGCATAATCACTTAATAAAATCAGGTAGCGTTCCATTCTTCCGTGCCTTAGCAACATTCTCAAAATAACAAGAAAAGTCAACATAACCCCTAATTTTCCGGTCCGGATCAAACGGCCTGCCAACCGGATAAATATCCGAAGTCGATTCCATAGATCGATTAGTATCGTTATTCGAATCGTTAGTCTCAATCTCATTGGTTCCCGTTCCCGACGAGTAATTTTCAGAATCGATTTCGTTTAGTAGAGTATTCGATTTTGATTGGACAATCGGATTGAATCGGACCGAGGCGTTTTTTGTCACACTATGGTTTGGGGCATTTTCATCTTCGTTGGGCGGTAGGAAATTAAAGTTTCTTATTAATAAAGACATGTGAGTGTTCGGTTTTGGTGTTAAATTATTCTTAACGCAGAAAGACACAAATTCTTGCTCGATTTCTTCTAAGACTGCTTGGCTGACCATTCTGAAGTTTGACTGTTTCCTAAAGTTTTCTACAATGACTTGGGCGAGCTGTTTGTTCGTTTGCTCGTAGCTTCCTTTCGCTTCTTGTATGCGTTTGTATACGCCGGCGCTGACTAAGACGAGGAATCTGTAAAAAAAAGTAGAATAAAATGTGAATTAATTATCCTAGGTATATTATATTTTTCGCATAATGGCAAACGACAACAATTTTTTTTTATCCTATATTATATTTATCGCATAATGGCAAACGAAAGAAACGAAGGCCTAAGAAACGCTGGCGTGACGATTTAGACTCGTTCCTAACCGACTGGACGGAGAAGGCACAGTATAAGGAAATGTGGAAGGAAATGGGGGAGGCCTTTGCCCAGCAGTGGGACAGAACAGTAGCCTGTTCTGTCCCACTTTCCACCAGAAAAAAAAAAAGAAATGGCAAACGACATCGCGGCAGGCCGAATGGCAAACGACATCGCGGCAGGCCCAGACGGAGATGGCGGGATGAGTTGGACTCCTTTAATAAAGATTGGCCTTTGGCAGCTCTGGACAGAAAGAGGTGGAAAGAGAGAGGCCTTTGCCCAGCAGTTGGACATTAGTGGCTAATAATAATAAATGTATTAATAAGCCTGATATAGTGGTGATGGGATCGATCAGTGCGGCGCACAATGATTGTTGACATAACCGTCCCTCATGATGAGAACCTCGTGAAAGCCAAGAAAGTTAAACAAATCAAGTATCTTGACTTGGCTCGCGAGGTTGCCGACATGTGGGATGTGGACTCAGCAATAATTGTGCCGATAGTCGTGACAGCCAATGGGTTAATAGCGAAGAGCCTCGACCAAAACCTGGGGAGGCTCTCGTTGGGCAGCTGGATCAAGGGCTTGATTCAGAAAGCAGTACTTCTGGACACGGCCCGCATTGTTAGGAGGTTCCTCTCTCTGGAGCCCTGACCGCCGGTAGCTTGGACCCTGTTCCCGATACCGGTGGGCTACTATTTTTATATTTTTTATATCCTAAATATTTAAAAATATAATTTATTATGTTTATAATGAAATAAAGGAAATATAATGTATTGGATCAGAATCTTGAACCTTGCAGTTTTGTAAACAAAAACTAAAGTTTATAATATAACGAGGCAATTTGCTATCAAATAGCACAAGGGGTCAGAGGCGGTGAGATATGAATGGTAATTAATTCGCTATTATAGACACTCTCAGCCGGTCGATTCTGTAAAAATCTCACCGTGAAAACTGAGGTGAAGTGAGTTTGTTTTTGCTAGGAATTGACACTATTTACTCTACACTCACTTCACCTACGTTTTCACGGTGAGATTTTTACAGAATAGCACCGCAGGATTACTCAAACTGAGACAAATCCCGCACGGGACGCGGGATGTGACTGCGCGCGCCGATTATTTTATCGCGCCAGTTTGAACACCTTTTAAGTTAGTTAAAAAGAACGGCGTGAGCGAATTTTCTTTTATCTAGCTGGCGCTGCCTAACTAACGATTTCAGAGAAGGAATACCGAAACAAACTGAAGAGTTCATGATCCCATCAGAAATCTTCATTGACTGACACAAATATTCAGTCAACATCATCATCTGCCCAGCCTCTTCCCAACTATGTTGGGGTCGGCTTCCAGTCTAACCGGATGCAGCTGAATGCCAGTATTTTTGACACGAATATTCAGTAAAACATTTTAATTATTTTTTTTACAAGCCTGCGCTGTCCCACTTCTGGGCAAAGGCGTCCCTCCAATCCTGCCATCTTTCGCGAGCCCGCGCGTCGTCCTTCCAATTTTGACGGAACCTATCCAGCTCGTCCCGCCATCTACGTGGTTTGCCGCGACCCTGGCTCGCTATCTCAGAGCACCAATTCTGTGCTATTTAGGCCCACATGTCCGGCATGCGGCAGACATGTCCTGCCCAGTCCCATTTAAGTTGGGCAGCCTTTTGAGCCACATCAGCTATCTTTGTTTTGGAGCGCAATATTGTGTTTCGAATACGGTCCGTTAATTTGACGTCTAGTATACAACGTACGTATTAACGCAAGACCTAATACACCCCAATTAGAGTATTGAGTTAAAAGCATTTATTGCAATGACCAAAACTATTTTTTTAAAAGCGAAAATCGTTTAGTCTCTAGCATTACTTTACGCATTTAAAATTGAGTCTTATTGCCTTGTAATAAGATTTAATTTTCTTTGGCTCAATTTGTGGTCAGTATAGCAAAATACATAATTTTTGAAAAAAAAAACCTATTTAAAAGTTACTGAAATCGATTCAGTAACTCAACTATGAACCAACTATTTCCAGGACTTGCGTTTATTCTGTTACACCTTGTAAAATTAACTTAAGAAGATTACCTGCAAGACTCATCCAGTATGATAGGTCCATGTATCTCAGGGGCGGCTATGACGGGCTCCGTGACAGCTGAGCTGATGGTGGGGAAGGCTTTGTAGAGCCCCTTCACCAGATAGTTGCCGAGACACCGCGTGCCTGTCTGATTGCCGAGGTATTGGGCTGCAAAAAAAATGGTAAATATTTTATATGTGGATAAAAAATATTTCGTTTTCTGATCCAAAAGAAAAAATAAATCAGGAAGCCGTTGACTGTTTATCGTAACAATTGACCTAAACGGCGTTTTTATCTGAACTTAATATTATAAAGATAAATGATATGATTTTTTGTTACGCTTTCACGCCAAAACGGCTGAACGGATTTGGATGAAATTTGGCACATGGGTAGACTATGACCTGTATTAGGACATAGGATATTTTTTATCCCGACATTTCCAAGGGATCGAGACTTCTGCGGGTGAAACCGCGGAGGGCAGCTATCCTTATTAATATTATAAATGCAAAAGTGTGTCTGTCTGTCTGTCTGTAACCTCTTCACGCTTAAACCGCTGAACCGATTTAGATGAAATTTGGTATACAGATAGTTTTAGTCACGGGAAAGGACATAGGATAGTTTTTATCCCGATATTCCCACGGGATCGACCCTTATGCGGGTGAAACCGCAAGGGGCTGCTAATTATTATATAATACTGATATTCTTGTACCCAAATTCGTGTTTTATTTCTTCCTGTTCATTTTCAAAACATCACTCAAGCCAAAATACCCACCGTTTCTCAGCTTATTAACATCCAGTCCCAACTGCTGCAGCCTAAGCAGCTCATCCTCATTGTTCAGACTATGGTCTACCGTCAGCTGCACGACCCTCAACACGGCGTTATCATCGGTCCTGCACAGCAGAGCCCTGGTGTCTCCCACGTGGGCCACAAATAACTTGTTGGCATGGACCAGCGCTATGACTACTGCTGCTCCTCCAGACAGATGGACGTCTATCTCCTTTAAACGGGCAAGGATGTTGTAGTTCTGGGACACCTGGAAAAAAAATTAAAGTTATGTCAAACATGATGAACAATTGTTCAATATAAAAACTGTATTTTTCTTTAATTTTGTCTTATTTGTTAAACTAATGGTGTACTAAGTGTGCATACACACGACCGACACGCGTCAACAGCAAAATCAACTGAAGTATCGACGGCTGCCGACTGTCGTCAAAGCGCGTTGACGCCCGCTGTCGACGCGTCAGCGGCTACCGATAAGACAAAAGTATCGCATGTAATCGGTGGCTGCAGTTAGGTACCTCTGCCGTTGACGTATGTCGCTCGTGTATATGAGCCGTCATCATCTGCCTAGCCTTTTCCCAACTATGTTGGGGATGGCTTCCAGTCTAACCGGATGCTGCTGAATACCAGTATTTTACAAGGAGCGACTGCCTATCTGACCTCCAAAACCCAGTTACTGGGTAATACGATACCCCTTGGTAAGACTGGTTGTCAGACTTTCGGGCTTCTGACTACCTGTAACGACTTTCAAAGATCCACGAAAGTGTTTAGAAATAAACAAAAGATTGAGCAGAGTTGGCAAGTGGTAACAGGCGCACGAGTTGTAGGTCGTAGGATCAAACCCAGACAGGCGCTTTACTTTGTGTAAATTATTTCGTCACCACTGCTCTCGAAACGGTGAAGGAAAACATCGTGAGGAAACCGGCATGTCCTAGAACCAAAAATTCAAAGACATTGTGACATCTGCCAACCCGCACTGGGCCCGCGTGTTCTCACCGAGAGGAGGCCTGTGTCCCAGCAGTGGGAACATTATAGGCTGATTATGTAAACAAATAATTAAATCACCTGTGTTTCATTTAATGTTTGTAACTGGTACTGCAGGCTCGTCCTCTCAGCTATCATGCCATCATAGTTCTCTGTGTATGCCTTTTCCACTGATATAAATGCAGCCCTGAAATATTTTGTATTTTACATTACTGGATTACATTTTACATTGGATCGAAAGAGCTGGAAGTCATGGAGAGAGGCCTTTGGCCAACAGTGGGATGATGCAGGCTAACAGTAACATTACTGAGCAGAAAATCTATATAAATAAAAGAAAGTCGGGATAGTAACACCTTTTATAAATCAAGAATGCCTGGACTGATTTTTATGATCTTTGATTTGTTGGATTTGTCTCCGCCCCGAATAGCAAAATCCATACTAATATTATAAATTCGAAAGTAACTCTGTCTGTCTGTTACCTTTTCAAGCCTAAACCACTGAACGGAACTCGATAAAATTTGACAGAGAGATAGATTGCATCCCGGGGAAGGACATAGGATAGTTTTTATCGACATACCTCGCGGGACAAGCCGCGGGCGGAAGCTAGTAACTAATAAAAAATGGGAAAAATCATGAACAAAAATTGAAGATATTTCATTTTCTCCTACATTTTGTATGGAACAGCTTTTTTTGATGATACGAGTATCTCTAGAATGGATTGACTGATTTAATATATTGATTAATTAAAAATATTAATTATTAGAGAATTAAATACTTTAATTATCTAATCATTTTTTAGGGTTCCGTACCCAAAGGGTAAAAACGGAACCCTATTACTAAGACTTCGCTGTCTGTCCGTCCGTCCGTCCGTCTGTCTGTCACCAGGCTGTATCTCAAGAACCGTGGTAGCTAGACAGTTGAAATTTTCACAAATTATGTATTTCTGTTGCCGCTATAACAACAAATACTAAAAACAAAATAAAATAAATATTTAAGGGGTATAAATATTTAAGCTCCCATACAACAAACGCGATTGTTTTTGCCCTTTTTGGCTCGATATCAATAATGGCAACAGGTAGGCACTTAAAATATTCACAAAATACTCAGTTGTATTTTTTAAGGGGGGCTCCCATACAACAAACGTGTTTTTTTCGGCGTTTTTGCCTTGTGGTACGGAACCCTTCGTGTGCGAGTCCGACTCGCACTTGGCCAGTTTTTTTAGATATACCACCAGCATCACCTTTGTACCTATTTTTCTGTGCTGCTTTTTTTTTTGTCTGTTTTTAAATGTGTGTACATAAATGGCAAAATGAATAAATAATCTCATCGCTGCACATTACAATAAAAATAATGGTATGTTCAGTTGTTTGGCCCTGATTCTCAATTATGAACTAAATGATAAATGATTTTATTTCTGTAAGGGCTGATTTTTCCAACATCCGTTAATTTTATCAGCGGAATAATTTTGAATTTTTGACAATTTCTTCCATATAAAATCTGTCAGATGTCAATTTTATTCCACAAATAAAAATTATCTGTCCATTGAAAAATCAGCCCTAAGTAGGTTTGTACAGACGCCAGCACATCAAGCTACCCGAAACAGTCGAATTTTTCCAATCAACTTTGAGACTTTCAGAGGGCAAGCAGAAGACCCGGAGAAAATTATATATCCTATCTTACAACTATATAATATTCCACGTTTCAATATAATTGTGGCAAGAGCTGTTTCAGATTCACAACAGATGTACTTAAGTAAAAAAATTGGGGGCTACAGATAAAAAAATATTCTCAAAGTGGGTAGGGGGCAAAATAGAAAGACATTGCAGCAAACATGACGCTAAAAGGTTACATGCTCTGTGCGTGGCGCATAAAAATAAGGAAAAAGAAAAAAAAGTAAATAAGGTAGAGAACCAAGGGAATATACCACTTTAAATCGTATTTTAACACATTGAAGGACACTGATTGAGACACAATAGAAGTTTTATTGTTATTACGTTGAGAGGCAGTAAGTGTCCCGCAAAGTGTTAATATATAACTTCTTACCTTAGCCTTTCTCTAATCTCCTCATCTGTATTGGCAGAGGGTGGTGGAAACAGGAGCTCGGCTGCCATCCTTTGCATGATAAATCTCGCTGCTTCCAGTCCATTATGTGGCTCAAATACTCCATACAGAGTACTAAGAGAATAAAATAATAAAGCTTTTCACTAAGACTTTTAGTCAAATATTAAAAATTAAAATCTTTCAAAAAAATTCAGATTTTATTTATTACATTTTATAGGTCATAAATTTTATACAAAAGTACTTTCTCTGATACTCATTGACACAATCATTAGCGGACTTGTTGATTGACACATGGAGAAAACCAAAAATAGATCATTCATGTTTCCAATGCGTGACTGCATACCTAAAGGATTCATTGTGCAATCATTTATATTTTATTAGAGGCTAGACTACTTTTGTACTGCTGACCTGAAAAATCAAGTCTACTTACAAATTATCCTCGGTCTGGCAATAAAAACATAGGTAATCGTCGGTTGTGTTCGTATTTCCGCCTCCTAAACGGGAAAAGTAAGATGCTACACAAGAGTTTTTGCATTTTGGCAGATCGTCGGTCCACGGCCGTGCTATCATAATAAAAAAGTAGCACAAAAATCTAGGATACCCTACTTAGAACCGAAGGAAAAGAAACACTAAATTATTTTTGGCTTATTTATTTTCGCGACTTGACACTTGAAGTTGACAGCTTGACATTCCCTGCGTTCCGAGATGGGAAATAATAGATGTGAGCGTGCTTAAACCCGTACCGAATTAGCGTGAGCGCGATAACGACGTTCCGTGAATCGTCATAGATGACGTCATGACCTGCGCCATCTTGCGATAACGCCGACCATGCCCTAGAATAATATCACCGTGAGCGCTGTCAAAAATGACAGTGTGTGTGTGAGGATGTGTCAGTGTGTGTTTTGTTTTGATTTGCATCTTATCATAAAATTAAATTAACGTGGCATTTTCGAAATTGTGCTTCTGGCTGATAGTCGCCACCTAACCAAAGAAGAAGAAATGTGGTGTTTATACATAGAAATACTGTAATAATATCGTTTTTACATTGAGTAAGCACTGTGAGCGCGCTCACGGGCGTTCCGAATTGTTGACAGCTCACAGCTGTGAGCTGTCATAATCGTGATATCTAAATCGGAACGCCATGTGAGATGATGTGAGCGCTGTGAGCGATTATAGCTAATTCGGAAAGCGCCCTTGGTTATTTATTTATTTCATAAATTATTTCAGGCGACGCAGGCCCATAGATAGGTATGGTTGGTGCGATAAGGCATGCATGGCACTCCTGCCATACATGATACCTAATATGCATAATAATAATTTATTATTGTTATCACATAGTTAAAAATATTTTGTGGGAAAGGAAACTATGGTTACCGGTTCTTATAAAAGATTTGGTAAGTAGGTACCTAGTACCGTTTGATATCATACAATTTTTTAATTAAGTAGTCATTCATTGCAATGATAAAATAAGATTACTTACTTACAATAAGATTGCGTATTTTTATCTCAATATATTATGTAACGTTTTTATTTTTATTATTTAACTTCGATAGCAAGTAGAAATATGAGCGATTTTAAAAACCGGGCAAGAGCGAGTCGGGCTCGCGCAGAGGGTTCCGTACCATCATATGTTTTTACATTTTCATCGGCGAGGCCTATAATCGTCAGACAATTTTAACACTGCACTGCAGTGTCGAATATTGCAGTTTTATATCAGCGCCATCTCTTGACAGATAGTGGAACTAATGTAACTTTTGTTGATGATTTCTGAAAAAGTGTGCTATTTAGAGACATCGTTTTATTTTTCCTGTAATCTTTACATAAACTTCTATCACATAGAATAATTTCCGATTTTTCTCTTTGCAAACTTCGGAGATAAGGGGGGAACGGTATTTTTTTTTACATTTTTCATCAAAAGTCGAAAACTATGCGGCCTAAATAAAATAAAAAATGTTTATAGCCCACATGCCCTAGTAGCCCCATTTCGAAATTTTCAAACCCCCTTTCAGTCCCTGTTGCAAAAATATACATTTTTATTTGTTTCTTATTTGCAAAATAGTTGGGCAAACGTCAACTTGTTTTTTCTATTCCGTGTGTACGTACTAAAATTACGGAGAACGAATAAGGAAGGAGTGGCTTTCCAAAAATGTATGATGACACCGAGTGATGAAAAAAAAAATTAAACCGACTTCAAAAAGACTCAAAATTATGAAATAACTTTAATTTCGGAAGTCGGTGCCATAAAACTAAAATACAGATCCCAAAGACACCGACTTCCGAAATTAAAGTTATTTCATAGTTTTGAGTTAAGTAATTTCTTTTTTTTTTTGAAGTCGGTTTAATTTTTTTAAATTACTTTTTATGTATAGGTACCTATTTGTTTGGAAGCCCTAATAGATTGTCATAAGTGAATATAATGCAATTCCAATAATATTACATACATAGGTACCTACGTGTCGAATTGATAACCTCCTTTTTTTTGAAGTCGGTAAAAAATAAAGAGTTAAATAAACACGTTTCTTGTATGGGGACCCAATACAAGAAACTTGTTTATGTAAGTGTTTTCTTAGTAAGTAATATTAAATAAATTAGTAGTTGTAATAGAACGGTGGTACGGAACCCTTCGTGAGCGAGACCGACTCGGCTTTGGGACGCATTAAAAAAAAAACTGTTAAAATGACTGGACTGGACTAAATAACTAGCGGCGCCTCGCCGTTTCACCCGCGTAAATATGGGGATAAAAAGTAGCCATGTTAATCCAGGGTGTCAGCTACTCCATACAAAACGTTATCAAAATTGGTCCAGCCGTTTGAGCGTGAAGAAGTAACAAACATAATTATAAACACACACACTCAAAAACTTTCGCCTTTTAGTGTGACATACTTTAGTTACCTAATGTCTTTGTTTTTCAGTGTTTTCGAGAAATACAAACTTATTTTTGCGGTCGATAAAATCGATAGGCTACTGCGCATGCGTAAATATGCAATAATTCCAACTACGGAATCCTTCACTATGCGTGGTTCGACACGCTCTTGGCCGATTTTTTGTACCTATAGATAAACTAGGGAATTTGTTTGTATGATTTTAAGTTTATTGTATTTTTTTGCACTAGGCAGTTCCAAATCGGATTAGGCAAAGCGTGTGTTACTAAAGCAATCACTTCTTTTTTACTACTCACCGGATAATCTTGATAAACTAATATGGAATTTGTTGCTATAGAAATGAAGTTCATATTAGCCTACACGCTTTGCAAATAATGACCCACACATTTTCATAGGTACCTCTATTCAAGGTGATTTGAAATCAGTGTTAATGGATGAATCAAAATGAAGTCAAGTTAAGGTAGCAGTAAGCAGCTCACCTAACCTCCAGTTGAATTAAAACATGTTCAATAAGCTTAGGTATGGCTTATTTGGTGCTTAAGTTTAAACCTGCTGAGGCACAGGCCTCCTCTAGGCAAGAGGGAGTGGCCCATATCCGCCACGCGCGCCCAGTGCGGGTTGGTAAATGTCACTTCTTCGAATCTTTGAGCTCACGATGTTCTCCTTCACCAATTTGAGAGCAGTGGCGATGAAATAAATTACACAAAGTAAAGCGCTTATCAGGGGGCCTAAAAAGGCCACTTTTGCAGAATCATAAAAGGAATTCATCGAATCATTATAAATCATAATAGACAGTTAACTGTTAAGTTAATCGTATCAAATCCCATTGGTGAAGGATTTTTCAGTTATTTTTTTTTGTCTGTGCTTAAATATCAATCCAAATCCAATCCCAATCTCTTGCAACGAAAAAAAGCAAAATACGTTTATGATTCTGCCAAAGTGGCCTTTTTAGGCCCCCTGGGTTCAAACCCATGACCTAGGACTCGCTCTAAGTCAGGGCAATAGTATCTGCTTATTATTAGTATAGTAATTGATTACTGACCCATCCAACACCAAATTGTTGCTCCTGATCAGATCATGTTGCACATGGAGCATCTTATGTGTGTCCTAAGCGCCCATTCTATGACCTAAATAATGCCACTGTTGCCGCAACACCTGCAATAATAACATTGACAAAAGAAGAGTAATGAAAATAGTCAAATAAAAGTCCATTTTCTTCGATCAAAGTTTTAATGTTCTCCACATACCAAAACTCTAACCATTTACAAAATTTTGCAATTTTTATAATTTTATTTATACAATGTTAGCTCAATGACCTATAGAGCTACCTGTGACTAATATTTTGTTTTATACCTATTTTTTAAGAAAGCAAATCTTTACTCCGGACATGAATCAACAACTTTAGAAAATATTTTAAAAATATTCTAAGGTGGTATATCACCTTTTTACTATACATATTATATACTCTATGATTTCCTGGTGCACTGTTAAAAATAATGTATAATTATATTTCTTCAATATGTAAATGTTACCTAAATCGCCAATATCTCCACAATAGGTTCATTAACACTTAACTAAGTCCTATTATAAGAGAATGGACAAGTTCATATCCCATTATGCTGTATGTTACAATATAAAACTAAAGATAATGTATTAGTGCATGGCATAAGAGTTAAGCAGTTTTAAATCGGGATGGTTAAGGTTTCCAAAGTCACATGTAATTAGAAAAAATAAAAAAAAACTGTGTCCCTGTACCAACATAACACATTCACAATTTACACATACAAATAAATGTAGAAAATGATAAATTCAAAGTACATTTATTAGGAACACAATGTAAAATAAAATGAGAACTATTTGAGACGCCTCTGTGGCTTTGGAAACCCTTTGTCACTGGGTGAGCAAAATTAAAAACTACACCATTGTGGCCGACTGGAAGTTTAATCGGTTTTCTTTTCTGCAGCTTTGGTTTCTGATTCTGGTTTCTTTTCTTTTTCCTTTTCCTTCTCTTTCTCGTTCGTGATGATCTCCTTGGCCTCCTGCTTGGAGGCGTCGTCGAAGTTACCGACTAGGTTAGGGACCTCATCGTCCTCATCCAGTGGTTTTGGCGCAGCGACGCTTGACGCCAACCTCTTCAGCTGGTTCAAACCTTCAGGGCCGAGCTGACTAAGGATGCCGGGCAGCATCTCGGCGATCTGCTTGTTCTCTCCATGACCGGTGATAGCGAAAGTGTTGGCCGCGAGGGATGCCTGCGCTTTCGGGTTGTTGAAGTGTATCACTGTACCGTCATCTTTTATCATATTCACCTCCTCGATGCCAGGGATAGTGTTCACTGACAGCTTTTTGAGCGACGATTGCAATTTCTTGTCGTCTGTCGCTGCGGTAACGTGAACAACCTTTTTCTTGCGTCTCGGTGTGCCCTTACCGCCGATGCGCACCTGTGACTGCAACTTCTTTAGCTTTTCGGTGTTCATTCTGTTGTTTTAGTAAACGTTGCCCGTCTATCGAAACCCGGCGCACTTTTTAGTGAAGTATTTACTCAATATGCACCGTGATCACACAAGTTTTCCATGTAACTTGATCGTACGCACGTGTTTTGAACACCGGTTAGTTACAAAGGGAAAATGGTGGATTTGAGACAAGTTATTTCTGATTTCCTACTTCTTGCAATTGGCAGCACTGTGTAGTTCGGTGTTCCATTTCATAAAAATATGATTAAAATATTGGAAATTATAGTCGTTACAGTGAGAAATGGAAATATTTTTACATGTAATACAAACAATTTTACATAAATTCATGCAAACGATTTTTTAATGGTTTATTACATTTATTCCGCGTAAAAAAATTAACCAATTCATTTTACATTACTATGGAAATTGAAACGGAACGTATAAATGTTGCCAGCAATCAATACTAGTGACATCTATGAAAGTGTGCAACTAAAACATGAAGAATAGAGACAGCGTTATTAGTTTCAATATTAGATACTAGGTGGCGTAATGAAGTTGTTGAAATGTACAACTAGATGGCACTACCCGCATCAAATAATTAGTAAAATGCAGAAAGTTGACCACTAATCAGATTTGTTTTTTTAACCGACTTTGTAATTCCAAATGTTATTAAGGAATTTCGGATGTATTTGTGTCGACGGTAGCTCAAAAACTGTATTTGATCTGATTTTGACAAAATAAAATAGGTAGCTATGTGTTATCTCCCATAATAGAAGAAATTAGCTAATCTGGATCATTATCATCATTTCAGCTGAAGGATATCCACTGCTTGACATAGGTCCTCAAGCTTCGCCGAATTGACCGCTCCTGTGGTTCTCACATCCTTTCGGTTCATCGGTCCATCTTAAAGAAGGCCTACTCACGCTGCATCTTCTAGTCCGAAAACCTTTCAATCCCATTGCCGGTCAGTAGGTCGTCTTAGACTCCGCCCGAGTTAGGAGCACTTTAGGGTACCGAATTAGATATTGTATCCGATAGTCAATCTGGCATCGTTGAAGAGACCGCAGTACAGCCCTGGTACAGTCTGGGTGGTGCATAGATACCTATCCGATGGCGTTTGGGAAACTACGTCGGAACGTCTTTTAGTCGCCTATTTCATTCACAGGCAGGGCCTAAAAATAAAATAAATAAAAGTAGGTAACAATACAAAGACCTAAGAGCCCACGCAGACTACAGACTTTCTATCGGCCGATATAGTTTGATCGGGAGTGATATGAAGATTCGAATGACGTTATTGCGACGCACGCTATTTCGAAAAAAATTAAGAGTGGTACGCCAGTTCGAAAACTCGTAAAATCGAAAACCGCTATATCGAATGACGTTGTCGCGAACACGCTGATTCGAAAAACTGTTTGAATGGTACGCTAGTACGAAAGTCTTGGCATTGAAATCCACTGTTGCGAATAGCCTAATATTCCAATCTGAATTTGTCTGAAGATCGAACTCGCGACCCCGATAAAGCCTTAATAGCTTTGTATTGCTGTGCTCTCAAAAGCGTTTGACTGCGTTGACCATAATACACTGATCTGTAAATTATACCATTACGGAATTCGTGGACAAGCTGCTGATCTTGTTCTTTCCTATCTGTCAAAGCGGCAGCAAAAAGTAAACGTTAATGGGGCGACGTCATCGGGGTCTTTAGTTAAGATGGGCGTGCCTCAAGGCTCAATTCTTGGCCCTTTCCTATTTCTAGTTTATATTAATGACCTTCCTTACCTGATGGCTAATTTGTCGGATATCATTTTATTCGCGGATGACACTTCCCTTATTTTTCAAATAGATAGAAAAGATACGGATGTCTTACATGTTAACGAGAGTCTGGCTGTTCTTTCGAAATGGTTTGCAGCTAATAATCTTTTACTTAATGCGAACAAAACTAAATGTCTTAAGTTCTCATTACCAAATGTACCTCAAGTGGGTCTGAATTTAGAACTTGATGGCAAAAAACTAGACGCTGTTACGGAAACTGTATTTCTAGGTATTACTTTAGATTCAAAATTACAATGGGGCGCACACATTAGAGCTCTCTCAGGTAGATTAAGTTCAGCTGCATATGCAGTAAGAAAAATAAGGCAGTTGACAGATATAGCTACAGCTAGGTTAGTATACTTTGCTTATTTCCACAGCATTATGTCTTATGGTGTTCTGCTGTGGGGATCGGCAGCTGACGTAGATTCAATTTTCATTTTACAAAAGAGGGCAATCCGCGCAATCTATCAAATGGGTCCTCGCGAGTCTCTTAGAAACAAATTCAAAGAAATTGATATACTAACTCTGCCTTCTCTTTATATTTTAGAAAGTATTTTGTATGTTCGCAAAAACTTAGGACTCTTCAAAATAAGAAGCGATTTCCACAATATAAATACACGTAGTAAAAATGAAATTGTGTTACCTAAATTTAGATTAACTAAAACTAGCAAGTCATTTCTTGTAAACGGCGTCCGTTTTTATAACAAGTTGCCAAAGTCGGTTACAGAACTTAGCGATGGAAAATTCAAAACCTTCATCAAACGTGTCCTTATCAAAAAAGCATATTATAAGATTAAAGACTATGTTGAAGACAAGGTAGTTTGGCAATAATTCCTTCTGCACATGTGGCTTCCCTGGCTACTCATTAACGGCTTAACTATTTAAATGTCTATTAACTGCTCTCAAATTACGATGTTCATTTTTTATTTACTTTACTTTATTTACTTTTTTGACATAATCTCTTTATTACTTGACATTATATACAGAAAATTCAAATTTTTTCCATCTCTTTATTAGTGGTTGTAATGGTAATCATATCACTAGGTTTTATTAGGTTTTTATTTTTTATTTATCCTTTTGATAGATTCTTGTTTTGTAAATGTGAGGACTTTGTAGGCCTTGTAGACTTTAGATCTGTAGACCATTTTTTATTTTATCAAGTACCTGATACTTGTTGACAGGCCTACGCTATCCTCCCATACCTACTGTAATTTGAAAATATTGTAAAAGCCAATTATTTTTAAAAAGAGTAACCGTGGAGTTTCTTGCCGGTTCTTCTCCATAGGAAACGACCAATTGGAACCGTGCACCTAGCTTCTGACGTTTCATAAGTGCCCATGTAGGCTTATGTGAAATAAAATATTTTGATTTTGATTTTGATTTTTGATTGGGTTTGGGAAACAAGAGCAATAAGAAGTACCTATTATTTTAAGTTAACTTTTGGTAATGAGTACCTATTATATACCACCTATAATTTTGATTTGTTGACTTCTGTGTTGATTACTATACTTACCTACTGGAAATTAAAAAGTTAACTTTTTAATTTCCAGTAAGTCGGTCGCGAGTTCGATCCTCAGACAAATTCAGATTGGAATATTAGGCTATTCGTAACAGTGGATTTCAATGCCAAGACTTTCGTACTAGCGTACCATTCAAACAGTTTTTCGAATCAGCGTGTTCGCGACAACGTCATTCGATATAGCGGTTTTCGATTTTATGAGTTTTCGAACTGGCGTACCACTCTTAATTTTTTTCGAAATAGCGTGCGTCGCAATAACGTCATTCGAATCTTCATATCACTCCCAGTTTGATCAGTTTCAAAGGGGGAAGCGCCAGGGTAGCCCGCAAAATTCAAACTTACGTTTTTTGCAATTTGCAATGAAATCGGATACTTGCTAAAGTTAAGCTCGTGTCAGTGAGTGATGAATTGGCTGTTAATAATACAGGCAAGCAATCACGTCAGGTGACAAGTGTTTGACAATTTGTTAGCTACCTACTTAATTTTGGTACCTATCAATAATTTTCGTTCCTCAAACCAGGCGTTATTCATTTTTATGATTAAAAAAAACAGACTAAAAACGTAGGTATCTTCTGTTCCCAGTAGGTAATCATCATTGTTTTAAGACTAACAGCTCTCAAAAATGTCTAACACAGTCGTATTTATGGACAAACATCCGATTCACAGAGAGCTCTCAGCTACGAAAATAAACACTACTCATGAGTATAACGCATGTTATTGGGCCGATAAATATTTATCTGCATTTACTAAATGGACTCCAAAATGGTGGACTATAAAGCTGTCATCGGGCAATCTGTTCGCGCCATATTTTCGAAATATGTGGGGTTGCCAGTTTTTAATAGAAGTTCCGAAATAAAGTTTAATATAATCTTTTGTAAGGTAGGTGTAAAAATCCATCCTGTATAATGCCAAACATACTTACCTAGAAATAATCGCCAAATACGCAGGAAATATTAAAGTGCATTCCTTTTCCATCGCCCTCATAGTCCGACGGCAATCCGACACGACCTGGGAAAGATCAGGCGCAGGACGGCTTTACGTATTTTCCGAGCCACTGGGGTGCCACAAAATCAACTTCCAAACCCGGGAAAACCCCAATATGAACACTTTTCTACTCCACACTCTTGAGGATCCTGAGGGTTGCGACTACGAGACCAATCGGGCAGTCATGCCATGATCTAATTATCTTTAGAGAAAACAAACTTATTGCTTTAAATAGTACCTACTGCTCTTCATACTCCTTAACAGGGTAATATTATCTCGCTATCTCCAACATTTATTCCTGGCAACCCATCTGTCAGGTAATCCATTCGCGCCTTCACTTCGACAATGGCTCAGTTAATAAGAACGCGTCTATGTTATATTACGTTTCGCTAATGTATCCGAACGCACACTCGTTCGCGCCTCCGCGCACTTATCTGTCGCGTTGACAGATGAGTAGGCGAGGCGGGAAGAAAAGTTTTATGAATACATATATTTTTTTTATTTTTTTTTTTAAGTATGACACCTATGCTGCATGTCGAACGGATCAAGGCTAAGTCAACTACAATGTGGGTCTCAGAAAAGCTCGAGGGACATCGCCGACATCGCAGCAGACTCAGACGAAGATGGCGGGACTAGCTTGACGCCTACAGGCTGGACTGGATTGGTCCAAACTAGGTCAAGATAGAGGGAGGAGGAAAGGAGAAACGGAGGCCCTTGCCCTGCAGTGGGACAACACAGGCTCACAATAAATAAAGAATAAACTATTTTTAATTTTCTTTAATGTTATTTTTTATGATATTATTGATGACATTTTTTGTATAGATTAGCTGTAATTTTTGGTCTAAATCAATCAATCAACTCAGCCTATCGCAGTCCACTGCTGGACATAAGCCTCTCCCAGACTGCGACACAGCATCCTGTCCTCCGCCTTCCGCATCCAGTCCATTTCATCATCCATCCATTTTGGTCTAGTAAATAAAAAATCAGACGTAGATATTTATACGTTTTGATGATAAAGGAGTTCAAAATAATAAAATTCAATTTTTTAGACACAACATAATATCGTTTACCTCAATTACTTTTTTTTAATCTTTATTCTTGTTACTTGTACTGTGTTGCCATTGTCTTTCATTCTATTGCACAATGAATTAAGTAGTCACTGGCGCTGGCGCATAGCTAGTAACTGATCTATTAAGAGATAACAAACAAAAGAAGCTAATTAAAATGCAATTAGTTAGATTCATTTAAGGAAAAAAGAGGCGATCGCACACCATAATTAATTATACTTGCAAATTAAAATCTAGGAATTAATGCAGCCACGCATTTAGTAATAGCTGACAGCTTTTTACTATGGATACCTACAGGTGAAAAAATTGAGTACAACTCTGTTATTAATGATTTAATTAATTATAATAATCAATTCCCGTCAAAGTGTTTTTGGGTTTTCCATATGGAATTTCTCAGTAGCAGCCCGGAGTCTGGATTTGTGCCCGGTTGACGGCAATAGGCTCGCCCCCTATTACATGGGACTTAAACATAACTGGCGATGATTGAATGAATGTGGGTGTAAGTACTACAGGTACCTACACCTCTGCCTAACCTTTCGTGGATTACAGGCGTTATTGTTAGGTACGTTGTTAATTTATTAATAAAAAAAAAACAATTCACGTGAATTCAAAGTGATCGTAAAACTTATCTGCTCGCTAGTACAGGACTGACTAATAAACTAATGCACTTAATTTTGGTTTCGTTACCCGTTTATTGGTTTTTTATAATCATATTTTAGTGCTGTTATGACGATTTGCTAGTATATGGGTTATAGTTTAGGAGTTAGGCGTAAAATAAAATATTTTTTGGATTCCGAAAACTTAGGTGAAGTGAGCTGTCATTCCACCTGATGTCACTATTGACAGCTCACTTCAAGTTCACTTCCCTTAAGTTTTACGGTGAGATCTTACAAAGCATACTATTGTGAAACTTTCCAGTTTTTGACTTCCCGGTACGATTCGCGACTAGCGAAATACATCAGTGTGTACTGTCAATTTCGGTCTAGGTATCTATAAATTGAAGATAAAGCAAGGTTCATAAACTTAGCTTTTTATCGTGTGGACATTCCCATGGATGTCCTCCGCCCTGGTACAGGCAAAGACGTCTGTCAGTGTGTTACTGACAAAAATCTCATGGTGTTCTTGAAACTTAGCCTATATAATTCTTCTGTTTCTATCCCAGCCGCCTTTTAGGTAGTCGCTTAGTTGGTCTGAATCAGCTCATCCTGCCGCAGTCCACTGAAGTGCATAGACCTCTCCCATGCTGCACCACAACACACATGTCCTCAGCCTTCCGCATTCAGTCTGTCCCAGCCATCTTTTTATGGTCGTCGGTCCCATATTATGCTTGCGAATACGCGGTCTCTACTCCAGGACTCGTCTGCTCCACCCCGGCCATCGGTCCTTCGACAATCATGGCCAGCCCACTGCCACTTCAGCTTGTTTACTCTGCAATCTATGTCGGTAACTTTCCGTAACTGGTCTATCCGAGGTAAATTCATACTTCAACTAAAAAGGATGTGGCTAAAATAATTTCTAGCTCCTGAACTACAAGAACCTAACCTATTTAGATTTATTTTGGGTAATAATTTGATGTAGTGTGGCAATGACGTGCAGTAAACACGAGGTAAGTGAAAGAGCATCATGTAAATCACGTCTGTATGTTTGTTACTATTATATCTGATACATTCCAATTTGTGATTCATTGTGGCAGCTATTTTTTAAGAGGAATACTTTTGATATGTTTGAGTATCGATTTAGAAAATGTTATGCCATAAAAGCTTGTTAAACTTGTGCTAAACTTTCCACATTGTCAAATAATGCTGCGTGGTGACAAAAAAAAACATTGGTAAGTACTTAATAATCATACGTAGGTACGTACATATTATCTGATCTAAATAGGTAAGTACTTACTTAAATCAATTGATCTCCTCAAGACTAGTTTTAAGATAATGTAATACCTACTAACAAAAAAATAGTCTGAATTACAAGAATTTATTCTAATAAGTTGACTTGGTTGGTTGAATCAACGGTATCTTTCAAAGATCACTTTAGTTTAGCGATAAGACCGCCCATTGGTTCACGCTATGCAAACTACAATTAATTATGTACGTAGAAATTTTAATTATTATAATATCTGTAATTTGGTGTAACTAACCTATGGTGTACAGTCACTTGGAAAAGTCCATGGGTAATGTCTATTTTAGTTAAGTTCTCGAAACCTTCCTAAGTTCAAGTTTTCGAAAATAAATTAGTTTATCATATCGATAACGAGGTAAAGTCCCCCGAACTCAAATACCTAAATAAAAAGAAATTAATATTAATTTTAAATAAAATATAATTCTTAAATTAAAACCCCCTAAATATATTAAAACAAATAACTTACGCTAGATGGTGTCATTTCTTGATTCATAGGATTTTGAATCTGAACTGCCCATCCATTTTTGCAGCCGACCGTACCTACGGTACCTACACAATAAAGAGTACTTCCTATCTAGGTTCTACGCAATACTTTCGTGGCGAGTTTATTCGACTACTGTTTCCATAACAACAGACCTTTTCAAAGCACCGTTATAAATACGCGTCCTCCACGAGGACATCCGCTCATTCCTCTTAACATCCTAACCAGGCGCGACAATACACGCATTCTACACATTTTGTCCCTATCCCGTTACTTTTTAAACATTTACACACGTCAACACAGAGCGGTATAAAAAACTTTTTTCCCCAAACTGATCAAAAATAGGGCAACACAAAAAGTCAAGCGTGTTTCTTAACAATCGTCGGTTCTTTTTTTGACATTTTAGCTTTTTTTTTGTACACTTTCGGATACGTTCACCGATCCATCAGAGACGATTTGGTCGAATTCTGTCGTTACAGCAATTATTGTTTCGCGTTATCATTCTGTCAAGTTAAATGTTTTCGGGGTAACAGAAATAGTTTCACTTAAATGAGCGCCTTTTTCA
Organism: Oligia fasciuncula; assembly: GCA_963082905.1. Classification (NCBI taxonomy): domain Eukaryota; kingdom Metazoa; phylum Arthropoda; class Insecta; order Lepidoptera; family Noctuidae; genus Oligia; species Oligia fasciuncula. Next base: position 2,592,521 of record OY720409.1, read on the forward strand.
AACTAATTTGGGTTTTGAATGATATTTATTTAGATTTAAAGATAAAGGCGTATATTTTAACGTTTGTTTTTGTTGAGTTTATGGGATGTTTCTATGGAAATGATAGATAAACGGTGCTACAGCAGGCATAGGTACCCATCTGGCATCAGTAATTGGAAGATCGAGAGTCAAAATATTTCCCTTGAAATGAGTTGCAAAGTTGTTATTGATGAATTCGGCTCCGAAAAAAAAGTGTTACGGAAAAAAAAATTTTTTTTTTTCCGTAACACTTTATCCGCCATGTTGGCCATTTTTTGTAGGTAATGTTGTACAGGATATTTTTTTTAATCAATGCGCAAACTGTAACCATGTTTTCAGCACATGATTCTAAACCCCCTAGCGAAGAAATTTTTCGTCGGTTATCAAAAAAGAAATCAGTTGTTTCATAGAAAAGTGCAATACCTACCTACGCGGTCAAAATGCATGCAGAGCAAAATTTTTTTTATTAACTGACGAAACATTTCAACTCATGGGTGTTCAGAAACATTTTTTTTTTATCTGTTTAAAAAATATCCCGTGTAGCCTACTTATAATCTGCGAATCATAACCCCTCCTTTGGCTGTAGGTACTTTAGTCGGATAAATACACAGCACAACACCACTCTTAGATCATCATCATCATCGTTTCAGCCGAAAGACGTCCACTGCTGGATATAAGTAGGCCTTCCCCAAGCACCTCCACTTCGACCGCTTGATTCCTAGATGTTTACAAAAAATGTAAAGAGCTTTCCATCAGACATAATTCATGTAAGATTCTAAACTGAGATTATAATATCAGATTGCAAGCTTAGCAGTGTTTCTAAAAACACATGTTATCGATTTTAAGATAAGTTGCGTTCATTAGTTATCTAAACAGGTCGGATTATGCGGATTAACTATGAACGCGACCACCCGTGCGAAAACAGCTGTCAGTTTAGCGGCCATTTTGATAATAATAATAAATAATAATAATAATAAATTTATTGATCCAAAGATATACACACAGGTTGTATAAGAGTTACATGCTAAGACTTAATCAACTAACAATGGACACAAGGGGAGAAAAACAGTTGTCTTTAATAACATAATAAATTAAATCCTGTCTCCTAAACTAGGGATGACCTGTATCTTATGGAGCAAAGGTAACATAAATTAGTGAGCCTAGTTTTTGCGTTTAGATTTATTGGACCGTACTTAGCGTATTTGCGAGCGCTGAAGAAGTTATGGGCGTAAAAACTAGTTGATCCATGAACGGTTTTGAACAAATAAAATTTCTTGAAACATAAATGAAATTAGCCTTAATTTCTATAATAATATGCAATAGTGAGACGTAGGCACCTACTTATTCTCACAATTTACAGAAACTGTTAGTAAATAGACTGTGAAAAAAATAAGTCTAAATGGACATCATGAATTCAGTATCTGTTGCTGAATCTATGAGTTCTGTTATAAGTTGCTATTATTTTGTACTTATTTGTGTTCTTTGTCTGCGTTGTACCGCAAATAAAAGTATTTTCTTTCTTTTTTGTTAGGGCCGATTTTTCAATCTACAGATAAATTTTATTCGTCGAATAAAATTGACGTCTGACAGTTTTTGTATGGGAAAACTGTCAAAAATTCAAAATTATTTTAGATAAAATTATCTAGCGTTGAAAAAATCAGCCCTTAGTTCCAAAAATTTGGTCCAATCGTCAAACCACGATTAACACCCATTTAAAACGAAGATTAACTTCCTTATCACTTAACAAACCCATCTAACTAAACCGTTCCCTAGCGTCAAACTTGTTACGAACTTATAACAAATAGAGCTAACGAAGGGACGCGTTTTTGCGTCATAAGTCATAACTCATAATTTAGTATAAACGACAAATTGGTTCCGGGAATGTGGGTGTTCGAATTTCGAAGCTTGGTCGAAAAAATGGAGGATTAGTTACGGTTTATCAGCTGCTCATTTGGTGTAATTTCAAGCTAATCTTGGGATTAGACAATGTTAGGGGCAACTGAAGAAAATAAGGTAGAAATCTCGGTGTCTTTTGACTATATATATTCATCTCTTTTTCTGCCTGTTCCAAATAATTTAGGGTTGATGCAATGTATTTTTCTTTCAGAACTAAAATTCGTCCGTCAGTCTATGCATATTGTCAAGAACGGTCGACCGCAAGTCTGTAGTATAACACTTTAACTTTTGCACCTGGCCTAGCGTACTACAGAGTGTCAATACAATATGAGGCCAGCTTGTAAGTACTGAGTTTGCTACCACTAATGTGTGACCTAGTGTATTTATATATATCTCTAATTCTCTATCTCTTACAGTCTTACCTGCTTACTTACCTCCTATGTGTGAAGACACTGCTCTGTCTGATACACATAATATATCACTGAAAAAAATAATTTCTTACTATACCACATTAAAGCGATTTCATTAAGACTTACTGACTTTATACAGTAAGAAGAAATGTTTGTAGAACAACATAAGACAAAACAGTAAGGTTTAGTGATTGAAAATACAATTTAAAAACACGTTAAAGTTAAAACGTTAAAGTTTACTGTCATGACGGTAACATTTTGCCTGAAGCTTTAACTGTTTTCGGGTCAGTAAAAAATACTGTTTTGAACGTTAGGCTCATATGGAACTGTTCAAAGCAGTTCAGATCAATGTTTTTTAATTTTTATTTACTGCTTATTTCTTTCAGTGTAGGTATAATATGCAGAAATAGGTAAGGTGCAGTGGCGAAGGTTCCATATAACTCGATTCCTATCGGCTTCCCTTTGAAAAATGGCACAGTCAGTATTCTATAGACAAATAATATAATCATAAAGGTATCTACTTCGGCCTACATCTTACAAAAATTGACCCTTCGCTCCTGGTAAGGTGGTAGTGTTTACTTACTTGGCCTGTTAAAAAAAATACGAATCTCAAACAGCGCTTAAACAAAACGAGGCTAATTCAATTTACAAAACACCTTTTTGCAACACTTGTATCGAAAACAAAATCTCTCACCCTGCGAATTATTCTCACACACAAAATAAAAAGGGTCCAAAAATACATTTTAAAACAAAAACAAAACAATGGTACGCTTCGCAGTGATCAAATGGAATAAAATGGCCGATGCCGGAACAAATTCAATCGTACAATCTAACGAACGTAGGCCGGGGTCCGATTTGTGAAAGCAATACGAGGACCTTTTTGTTTTGGCACCAGGATACTTTGGACTGGAAATCAGGAGCTAAGCTATTGAGAGAATTCTCGATTGATTGAGGAAGATATTTTGTGCGTTAAGTTTATGTGGGATGTAGGATGTATATATCGAGACAGATGAACCAGAGTCGTCACCCAGTGGTTGTCAGAAGACGGGTGTCGTCGCCGACGGAGGCTAAAGAAATGCTGCCGTGTAAACTAAGATGCGTTTATGGGAGATTGGCTGGACAAGTCAACACACAAGGAACAGTGGAAAGTTATAAGGGAGGTCTTTGCCAAGCAGTGGTATAATACAGGTTCATAAATATTAAACTCTAATTCCCAAATGTAATAGCGTTTAATTTCCTTAGCGCAGCATAACTGGTCTTAAAAATATACTTTTATTTTCATACATAATCAGCCTATACTGTTCCCACTGCTGGGACACGGGCCTCCTCTCTGTGAGAGGGAGTGGGCCGTAATCCACCACGCGGGCCCAGTGCGGGTTAGTAGATGTCACATGTCTTTGAATTTTTGGTTCTAGGACATGCCGGTTTCCTCACGATGTTTTCCTTCACCGTTTTGAGAGCAGTGGTGATGATATAATTTACACAAAGTAAAGCGTCTGTCTGGGTTCGAACTTACGACCTACAACTCGTAAGTCGCGGCCGTCACCACTTGGCCACCACCGCTCTCTCTTTATAAATGGCGTAGAACATCATCATAATTACAAAATGTTCGGTAAGTCCTAGGAGTCACAGACGACACATAACGGGCAGGGCACGAGTACCTACAATTTACCTAAGTATATAATTTTCATATTTGCCGGCTGGCATCTGCAGTTAGCTTATGATCATATGATGCTAGCTGAAGAAGACAATGCCCACCGATTTGATTGAACAACTCCATAACCACGGAAACTATGAACACGGTTCCTCTCTGTGAAAGGGAGTGGGCCGTATTCTACCACGCGGGCGGTTTGGTAGATGTCAAATTTTTATAGATATTTAAATAAAGATGTTATAAGATGTTTAGTTTACACTTTAACACGTCAAAAATAGACTATGTTTTAAAACTAGATGAGTTCGGTGTTTCCTATCCGACTACACTGAGAAGAAAGACTGAAACAAACTCGGAGGTCACTGTCTCTTTTTTTAAAGTCCAGACATAATCTTTGTCAAGTTAGATGAGGACCATGCAGCACCCTATTGCGTAACATACTATCAATCGGAATTTGAATCATTTTTAAGCAAATTGCCAATCCATTGCTTCATAAGTTCGAAAAATTTGTCAGCTCAACACGTAAATAACGCAGTGAATGTTGTTGAACTGTCAAAATGAAACCGATTCCGATTGATAATGTGTTACGCAATTGCCCCGCAGATTATTATTGTTGATCTTTTGAGAAAAGAACCACAAAGATTTGAGCGAACCTGTCCAGTCAGTGCACGCATTTGTCAGTTTTTTTCTAGAGCCCCCCCATTTTTTTTTTCTTACCATCTGTCGCGAATCTGAAACAGTTATCGCGACGATTATATTTAAACGTTGTAATATTATAAAGTCGTAAGATAGGATAGGTTAGTTAACGAGCTGGATAGGTTCCACCAAGACTGGAAAGAGGACGCGCGGGCTCGCGAAAGATGGAAGGAGTGGAGGGAGGCCTTTGCCCAGAAGTGGGACAGCGCAGGCTAATTAAAAAAAAAAAAAAGGTAGGATGTAGGTACATAGTATAATTTTCTCTGGGTCTTCTACTGGCCCCCTGAAAGTCTCAAACGTCCACGAGGGAACTTATGGTGTAGCTCTAACCCAGAATTAGCTGTAAGATTGTTAAGCCATGAATCCTTTTCAAACTTTACTAAAAAAAAATTTTCGACGACCACCAACCGGGCAACCCTATACCAAGTGTCTATCAAAAATGGACGCTCTCAAAATTTGTTTCTTTTGGAGGCAAAAATCTTTTGTCGTTGCGTCCGAAATCGATCCGCCGGGAGCAATATTCGTTCAAGAACCGTTGAAAATATCGAGTGGGGTTTCGTTTCCGAACGGATTTAAGCGCCGAATGCCGAATATAGGATCGTCTTTGTTTGTATCTTATATTGTAGACTAGTGACGCCCCCGGCTTCGCCCACACTTCAGCACAAAACAATATGTTGATGTTAAATGAGAAAAAAGTGGAGGATGTAGTTTTATTTCGCTTGATATTATATTTCTTCATAGTTTCCGTGGTTATGGAGTTGTTCAATCAAATAGGTGGACATCGTCTTCTTCAGCTAGCATCATGATCATAAGTTAACTGCAGCTAAGAAAATTATATAGGTAAATTTGTACTCTTCTATGCCCTGTCTGTTATGTGTCTGTGACTCCTAGGACTGGAGGTGACTTACCGAACATTTTGTAAATTATGATGATGATCTACGCCATCTAAAAAGTGTATGAAAATAAAAGTATATTTTTAAGACCTGTTAGACTGCGATAAGGAAATTAAACGCTATTACATGGGAACAGGGCAGAAGGCGGAGGAGGATAGGGTGTTGTGGCGCATCCTGGGAGAGGCCTATGTCCAGCAGTGTATAGAATAAGTTTTCCTAACTGAACAGACAGCTGTGCTGCTGGGGAGTTTCTTGCGCCACTTCTTCTTCCCAGCGAAAGCACTAGAAAGTGGTGACGGACGGGCGTTTTGACTGTCTTACGTAATTTTGGCGTTCGAAATTTGCTCATTCTCAGCCTAATTTGAATAAATGACCTTTTTGAGTGGACTGCGGGTAGGCTGAGTTAACTGATTGATAGCAAACACCAAATGAATGACCTTTAAATCTCTATCAATAAATTATTCAGTTAATTAATACAATTATGGCTCGGACAGGCGGATACAAGTATTATAGTTTTCAATAGATTCTTAAGACATTTCAGTTTTGAAAGTAAACATTTTTACGCCAAACATTTTATTGTGGACTATCGTATTTTTATTAGTTTCCTCTCTAGCCCATTTTCTTTTTACTGCCAGCCGACATATTGAATAGAATTGGCGCGAAAGTGTGCGCCATATTGGTCTCGCGTGATAGTCGCTGAAATAAATGTTATTGGCATTATTTCGACTGTTCTGTTTAGAAATTATGTCATATTTAAAAAAGAAATGGTTATTGGAGATTATAGACATAATGCGATTAAGTATTTTTATTCGATCGATCCTCACTAGAGAGTTCTTCTCTTTGTGAAATCAATATGCATGTTTGGTATCGTTTGGTTTTAATAGGTTTTAATAATTTATTTATCTTTTTGATAGGTTCTTTTATATTTTGTGAATGTGATGAGGATGTTGTAGGCCTTGTAGATCTGTAGACCATTTTTATTTTATTAAGTACTTGTTGACAGGCTTACGCTGTCCTCCCACACTTATTAATTAGGTACTATAATTTGAAACTATTGTAAAAGCCAATAATTTTTGAAACAGTAGCCGTATGGAGTTTCTTGCCGGCTCTTTTCTATAGGAAACGACCAATTGGAACGGTGCACCTACCTTCTGTAAGTTTATGCGAAATAAAATATTTTGATTTTTTAAACGCTGTTTAGTTTTAACGAGTCTATTGTTCTCGTGCATTGACATGTGTACTGTGATACTGTCGAAGAATTTAAACAATAAGTAGACTTTCTATAAACCACCTTTTGTAATCAGTGGATTTTTGTAGAAAAATGAGACTTAGAACTAGAAGGCTTCTTTGCCAGATTTCCAGTTCATTTAAGTAAATAAGTCTGGAGATGTTTGCTGTTAAGTTAACAATCAGATGGCAGTAGAAATGGATTTGATTGGAATTTAGTAGGTATTCACAAATATGCAAGAAAAGCTTGTATTTCTGAATTAGTCTTACAGCTCCGCTACCATGCTAACTAGTAGGTAGGTACTTACTGTCAGGTATGAGCACAATATGAGGTATAGGTACTCATGGATTCAGTCCCACAAACTTATCTGGCCCGGTGAGGGAGTCGCTAATATCGCATTTGGTGTCGCATAAGAAATCGGTTCAGTAGTTTTCAAGATTTGGACCAAAAATGTTTTTGTTACATCGATTTGCTTTCCCACTTTATTGCAAAATTTATTTTTACTAGCGACACTAAATGCGATATCAGCGACTCCCTCACCGGGTCAGATAAGTTTGTGGTACTGTAGGTGAAAATTATAAGTAAAGGAGAGCATAGACACTCAAGTCGCAAGCAGCACAAACCAAAGAGGACGAATCTATCGCTTTAGGATTTATTATGTCGCTAGAAAATTGCTTCTAACACATAAACCCTGATTGCTAGTGTCGAGTTACTAGTTTATGTTGGCCGCGAACGGTGTTGGGTTCCACCCAATTATCGGTGTTCTTCATTTTGGGGTTATGGCCCGGGCGGGCAATTTTTAAGGACTTTTGGCCTTTTTGAGTTTGGCGAGAAAGGGAATTCATTTGAAATTCATGCTTACGAACCTAGTGTGACTGACTTATCGTTGATAATTGCAATTTTTGGAACTGACGTGACTGACTGACGGTTAATAGTAGGGAATATTGGTACTTAGTATCTTTACTAATTACTATAGCCGGCTGTAAAGAGGATGAGTTCCTGGCAACCGTCAGTGCGACAATTCTAGTAGCTAATAAAGATCTAATTCGCAAACGACGTACTTATTCGTTTGTATGAAACTGACAGGTATCAGAACGTAGTTATTCTCGTCGGCCGCACTTTAGCTGACATCGCTTGTTAAATCTATCATTCATACAAAACCAAATTGAGAATATAAATTCATTTAATAACCTACCCTGAGAGGCAGATTTCAGTGAAATAAGATGCTGAAAGGTCGCCATTTTGAAAATATTTTGGAGTGTTTTATTTAGCAAGAACTTATGAACTGGTAGGTATACCTACCTTAAACATAGAAGTAATAAAGAAAGGGGAATCATCTGCCTAGCCTTTTCCCAACTATGTTGGGGTCGGCTTCCAGTCTAACCTGATGCAGCTGAATACCAGTATTTTACATGGAGTGACTGCCTATCTGATCTCCACAACCCAGTTACTGGGTAATACGATACCCCTTCGTAAGACTGGTTGTCAGACTTTCGAGCTTCTGACTACCCGTAACGACTGTCAAAGATCCACGAATGAAACGATCCACCAACCGCGGCAAGCGTAGCTTAGACTGATCAATCGACCCGTGTGGCTGTTACTACTTAGCCACAGACTGTTCCCAAAACAAAAAAAAAAAAAACAAAAATGAAAACAAAAAAATGTTTAGGACTAATTTTGGATACAAAGAAGTTGACTGCAATTCAATGCTAAACTGACGATTAGGTATAACTCTACTGGCATATACAAACATTTTGTATAATAATAGGTACCTACCTATGGTATTTACAGCCATGACTAGTTAATGATCAAAACTAATTCCCATTTAATCAGTCCCAATTATCTCTCGACTCTTAACACAGCATCCATACCTACCTACATAGCTCTACAAATGGCCCCCGTCGCCGCTTATACTAACAGCTCGGTAATGGGGGACAAATAACACCCCCTCCTCCCCTTCCAAACTCGTCACCCGCCCCCAAGCTCTTGCAGAGATAAGTGCCACCCCTGGACATAGAGTACAGACGGGGAAACAAAGTCTTTGGAATGAGTTTGTGTAAAGAGGTTTCTATTTATGGTTTAGTTCATATTCCATGAAACGTTACAAAGAGGCCTATAGTTGGCCAGTTATGTTTAAGTCCCATGTTATAGGGGCGACCCTATTGCCATCAACCGGGCTCAAAACTAACAATACTAACCTATTTACTTATAAGCATTATTGTTACTAACACCAATATACTAACAATTTTATGGACCTAGTCTGAATTAAAGTTTTATTATTATTAAAACTAGACACGGTTGCTACTGAGATCATCATCTGTCTAGCCTTTTCCCAACTATGTTGGGGTCGGCTTCCAGTCTAACCGGATGCAGCTGAATACCAGTATTTTACATGGAGCGACTGCCTATCTGATACCCCTTGGTAAGACTTTCGGGCTTTTGACTACCCGTAACGACTGTCAAAGATCCACGAATGACAGCCGGAACCAACAGCTTAACGTGCTTTCCGAGGCACGGAGGGGTCTCGGTGTGTAAAGATGGTCACCCATCCACAGACCAACCGCGGCAAGCGTAGCTTAACCTGATCGATCGACTCGTGCGGCTGTTATTACTTAGCCACAAGCCCCTCAATTGCCTGCTATGATTGTCTATCGCCACAACCCAGTTACCGGTTAAGACAATAGCCCTTGGTAAATCAGGTTATCAGACTTTTGGATCTTTGACTGGGTAGTCAGTTACATACTATTATCAGTAGCTAACGGTGTAACGACTGTCCAAATAAATCAATCAGCAACAATCAGCTGTCTTATGCCTTATGGCTGCTTCTCCCAGGCTACGCCACAACACCCTGTCCTCCGCCTTCCGCATCCAGTCTGTCCCAGCCACCTTTTTGAGGTCGCCCGTCCATGTAGCTGGGCGGCGTCCCACACTACGCTTGCCGATACGCGGTCTCCACACCAGGACTCGTCTGCTCCACCGCCCATGGGTCCTTTGACAAACATGGCCAGCCCACTGCAACTTCAGCTTGCTTACTCTGCAAGCTATGTCGGTAACTCCGATCTGGGCCCCAATTTTGTATTAATTAATTAATTGGTAATTATTATTCGTGTAAGACCAAGACTGTTGTGATCTTAAGAACATAATACGTAGAAGCTATTGGTGTACATAATACGAGAGCAGTGGTGGCCCAGTGGTCACGGACACGACTTACGAGTTGTAGGTCGTAGGTTCGAACCCAGACAGGCGCTTTACTTTGTGTAAGTTATTTCATCACCACTGCTCTCAAAACGGTGAAAGAAAACATCGTGAGGAAACCGGCATGTCCTAGAACCAAAAAATCGAAGACCTGTGACATCCACCAACCCGCACTGGGCCCGCGTGTTGGATTACGGCCCACTCTCATTGAGAGGAGGCCAGTGTCCCAGTAGTGGGAACATTAAAGGCTGATGATGATGAATTGGTAATTATTATTCGTGTAAGACCAAGACTGTTGTGATCTTAAGAACATAATACGTAGAAGCTATTGGTGTACCATAATCATCTGCCCTAGCCTTTTCCCAACTATGAGGTCGGCTTCCAGTCTAACGTTGTTGGAGCTCCAGTCTAACCTTGTTGAAGTTGACACAGGACCTAAACACAAAAAACGCAAGTTTTTGAAACAATAAAAGTATATGATCGACTACAGTAAACAAAATCAGAAAAAAAATACATGATTCTTCAGGTTAAATGCTTAGGGTACATAGTGTGTTGAAAACATAATACAATAATTTGATACGATAGAAAAAAAATCATGAAGATACCTCTAAAAACTTTCTATTGACAATAAAAACCATGATAATATAACTACAATCATTTTGATTTTTTGTCAGATTATTCTACAAGCAACACACTAAAATACTTGACAAGTGTTTTAATTTTTTAGTCCAGACAATAGATTTTTTTGTAAAAAAATTAAATAATTGCTTCATATTTTGCAATAAATTACCAACGTTGTGTCATCGCGCTTCTCTTTCTTTTCTATGCAGTCCGACAGTGACCGCGCTTTCGGCCCCTTAATAAATAAATAAATTAGGACCCTGAATGTATTTAAAATTTATATATATATACTAATAATAAAGCTGAAGAGTTTGTTTGTTTGAATGCGATAATCTCTGGAACTACCGGTCAGATTTGAAAAAATCTTTTTGCATTTGATAGCCCAATTCTTGAGGAAGGCTATAGGCTATTTAATATCACGCTATGACCCTTAGGAGCCAAGCAAAAAGAAAAAAAGTCAGAATTAAATTTTAAAAAGAAAAAGAAAGAAGAACGCTAAGCGAATACGAAGTGTTGCGACGGGGTGGGGGTACAAGAAATTTCACGTGGACGAAGGCGCGGGCAGAAGCTAGTATAATAAATATACCTGGTAATCAAAGTGTTCTTTCCTCGCCTGTACATAAGTGGGAGGTATTTGTTAACGGAGTGATACTTGCCGGAAATGGGATTGTAAGACGATGGATTGAGTGCCCCGTCCTTTTCCAACATATATCACCGTCTCTCTCTGACACCAATATGGATTGGACGCAGAATTTCTTGATGCTTCCCTTATATGGGGCGTTTAGGATTACTTTGGTCTTATTATCTTTTTGGACTTATCTTGGATAGAAAGGAAAAGGTATCCTTTGTCAGCTTAAAAAGTATATTGGCATAATTTCTAAATTCTAGAGCTGGTAGTTTTATTCTTTTATTTCATTATATGTACATAGATATATAAATTTATTTGAATTTATAAAATATAAAAGCGTTTAAACATTTAAAAAATAGTTTTGTTATTATTAGATACTAGCAGTGTCCCGCGGTTTCACCCGCAGAATTCTCGATCCCGTGGGTATTTCGGGATAAAAACTATTCTATGTCCTTTCCCGGGACTCAAACTATCTCTAAACTAAATTTCATCTAAATCGGTTCAGCGGTTTAAGCGTGAAGAGGTAACTGACAGACATACACACTTCACATTTATAATACATACTAGCTTCCGCCCGCGACTTTGCCCACGAGGTATGTCGATAAAAACTATCCTATGTCCTTCCCCGAGATGCAATCTATCTCTCCGCCAAATTTTATCAAAATCCGTTCAGTGATTTAGGCGTGAAAAGGTAACATACAGCTGTCTGTATGTACAGACAGACAGAGTTACTTTCGAATTTATAATATTAGTATGGATTAGTCATCTAAATCGGTTCAGTGGTTTAGGCGTGAAAAGGTATCATACAGACAGACAGAGTTAGGTACTTTCGAATTTATAATATAAGTATGGATGTAATAGTTAGTCTCTAAATACTTACATAACAATTGTTGATACATTTTCTCCTGAAAAGTTCTGAATGATTTTGATGTTTGTCATAAAAAAAGTACTTAAATATCTAAATCTATATTTCTTTGTATTTTTTTTACTTTAGCCTATACTGTCCCACTTCTGGGCAAAGGCCTTCCCCATATTCTTCCAACTTTCATTGTGCTGTGCCTTCTCCGTCCAATCTGTTAGGAACGAGTCCGAATCGTCACGCCAGCGTTTCTTTGTATCTGCAATGTAAAAAAAAATTACAAAGAAAAAACAACCGACTTCCAAAAAGACACTACAAATTGAAAAAAAACTTTAATTTCGGAAGTCGGTGGCAAACAACGAAAATGCGTTCCCGACTTCCGATATTAAAGTTATTTTTCACTTTGTAGTGTCTTTTTTGGAAGCCGGTTTTATTTTTTTGTAAAAAAGTTTTTATTTTGCACTTTTAAGTTGTACCTAACCCACAAAAATTCGTGTGACACTACTTGCCATGTAAATAGCAATGACAGGAAGTCATTCAAACATAACAAAAACTACCCAACTAAAGTTGATTAAATTTCTATCGGTCCCATATAATTTTTTTCATTGAAAAGGCCTGCTGATGAAAACAGACAAATGCCTGTAGATATTTTTTCCCCAATCGACCCGGGAGAGATCAAAAAGATTATCCTATCCATTAAATCCAAAGCCGTGGGTTGCGATAATATCAGCCGCCATATGATCGTGACGGCTCTTGACCAATTCCTCCCTGCAATCTCCCATATCATAAACTTTTCCCTTTACACCGGTGTTTTCCCTTCCCTGTGGCGTAAAGCCCTTGTTCGGCCCCTGCCTAAGATTCCCAATCCCTCTCTTCCTAGTCACTTTCGCCCAATTTCCATCCTTCCCTTTCTATCTAAGGTGCTCGAGGCCAGTGTTCACAAACAATTCTCCCACTTTATTCACCACAACTCCCTCATCAGTCAATTTCAATCCGGTTTCAGGCCCGGGCACAGTACCGTTACAGCTCTCCTTAAAGTGACCGACGATATAAGGCGGGGAATGGAAGACACTAAAGTCACAGTCTTAGTGTTAATTGACTTTTCCAATGCTTTTAATACCGTCAGTCACGAAATCCTTTTATCCATCCTGTCCCATCTTATGGTCTCTCCAAGGGTATTGGAATGGTTTTCCTCCTATCTTCGGGGACGTCAGCAGTCTGTTTATGCTGGAGACTCTTCGTCAAATTGGTGTGATCTTGCAGCTGGCGTCCCGCAAGGCGGTATATTATCTCCTCTCTTATTCTCCATTTTTATTAATCTCATTACTACCCAGCTTCGAACTGCGTATCATCTTTATGCTGACGACTTGCAGCTCTACTGCCGGGCAGGTGTCGACAACATACCGGATGCGATTGACGAGCTAAACCGGGATTTAGATGTCGTTAAAAACTGGTCTGACCGATTTGGGGTGGCCGTTAACCCCACCAAGTGTCAGGCTATCGTAGTAGGCAGCCCCTACAGCATGAGGAAGCTGAATGGATTGACTGTGCCACCTGTAATCTTCGACAAGTCAGTCATCCCGTTTAGCTCTGATGTTAAGAATCTTGGTTTGCATGTCGACACTTGTCTTGACTGGCGAAAGCAGGTCACGACTGTATGTAATAAAGTCACCGGAACGTTGCGGTCGCTCTATCGGTTGAAAAACCTTCTTCCTTCACACATAAAGGCAATGCTTGTACAATCCCTAATATTTCCCATAATTGACTATGGTGATGTGTGTTATTATGACCTGAATGCAGATCTCCTCAATAAACTTGACCGTCTTCTGAATAACTGCATTCGATTCGTTTTCAATCTTCGTAAATATGACCATGTATCCGAGCATCGGCTGCTTTTAAAATGGTTACCCATTCGCCAGCGCAGAGAGTTAAGGGCTCTGAATACGTTGTTCTCTATTCTTGATAATCCCACTGCTCCTTCTTACTTGACTTCCCAAATTCAATATTTATGCTCTGCCCATGCTAAGAATCTTCGATCCACTAACAATCGTCTTCTACGATGTCCTTCTCACCGTTCTGGCTTCATTCGGTCTTCTTTCTTTGTCCAAGCGGTCTTTCTTTGGAATGCGCTCCCTCTGAACATCAGGATGGCAACCAGTCGGTTATCTTTTAAAGTGAAGGCACGTGAACATATCCGTCAAAAGTTGGCCGTTACATCTCAGCGCTGATTTGCTGGATTCGTTTTCTCCTCTACCGATAATTTGTTTCTCCTCAAAGATTTTGTTTATATGTATGTATGTATGTATGTATGTATCTATCTATATATTAGTATTTATTCTTGTATTTTATAGACATTTCCTAGCTATTTATCCCTTTTGTTGCACCTGCCATGTTTTGTCTCTGCATCACCCTAAGGTTGACTGGTAGAAAATGCCTCAGGCATTAAGTCCGCCTTTGTACAGTATTTCTTTTACTTGTGCATAAAGTGTTAATAAATAATAAATAAAATAAATAAATTTTCATGAAAATTCATAGAAATATCAAGAATTCATCTCTGCAACAAGACATAAACGTAGGTAGGTGAAGTGGGCTTGGAATGAGCTGTCATTCCATCTAAAGGCTGTCTTTCCACCAGAGATGAGCCAGGATGCGTAGCGAGGGATGTGTGTGAAACCAACCAATAACATCGCTTCATTTTCATAGCTTGAACTAAGTTAGCGTTCTACGCATCCTCGCTCATCTCTGGTGGAAAGGCAGCCTTATCCACATACACAATCGAGCTCACTTCAGCTACGTTTTCACGGTGACATTTTTACAGAATAGCCCCGCTGATTTTTTGACAGCTGAATGTCATAATAGGTACTGGTGAAAATGACAGATTTTAATGACAGTCGTTATAATTTGACGGAACCGTTCTTCGAAACCGTTACAATCTAATTACTGGCCCGTTATTAGTAAAGACTCTACTCAATTAACAAACCACCAGAACGCCATTTACACCCATCTCTTTAACAAAATGTCGCCTTCCTCCCAGATTTCACATTTGCTGTGTGACTACCCCCTCTCACCCCTCCCCACTTCAGTGCGTGTGTGTGAGTGAGACGTGCAATACAGTTAAACGTGTCATTACCAACGTCTGAGATACAGGATGTTCCAAACTTTCGAAACATAACATGACATGACAAAACATCACGCCTGTATTCACCCACATTTCACCTGTTTTCATCATCATCATCATTTCAGTCGAAAGACGTCGACTGCTGGACATAGGCCTCCCCCAAGCACCTCCACTTCGACCGGTTTTGTGCTTCTTGCATCCAACGGGTTCCTGCGGCCTTCACAAGGTCCACCTTGTGGGAGGCCTTCCAACGCTACGTCTCCCGGTACGCGGTCGCCACTCCAGAACCTTTCGGCCCCATCGGCCATCTGTTCTGCGAGCAACACAGCACCGGTCGCACAGAACCGGTCGAAGTGGAGGTGCTTGGGGGAGGCCTATGTCCAGCAGTGGACGTCTTTCGGCTGAAATGATGATGATGCTGTCTTTTCCAACGTCATTAAGTTAAGTTTTGCTGCCAGCAAATGTTGAAGAATAAAGTGTTTAATTTTACTTTAGTACTAACTGGAGAGGCATTTGCTGTACAAAAGACATCATCTGCCCAGCCTTTGCCCAACTATGTTGGGGCCGGTTTCCAATCTAACCGGATGCAGCTGAATATTTACCAGTATTTTACATGGAGCGACTGCCTATCTGACCTCCACACCCAATGACTGGGTATTACGATATAGCGATGGGCGACTCGAGTTATCTAACTCGAGTAACTCGGGTCAGACCGTAAGCGAGTCAGCCCGAGCTAAAATATTTGTAAACCGAGTTGACCCGGGGAGCGCGCGTGGCGGCTCGCGGCTAGTCGCCTAGCCCGCGAGTCGCGAGGCCCGAACCCCGAACCGTTCGGGCTTCGCGACTCGCGGGCATTTCGGAGCAGTTCGGAGTCGTTCGGGCCGAGCAACTCCGAGCGAGCTCGAATCACCCCGAGTCCCCGACCGACGATGACCGAACGTCCGAGCCGCGACTGAAAGAGATAGTTCTCGTTGTTGGTTTCTTATCAGACGGTTAGGCCGAAAGAACTGATGAGAGAGTTTTGAAATTGAAAGCCTACTCGCTTATCTGTTTTGTTTACTTTTTTGTTATTGTTACTTCGTTCGTTGTTTATTGTTTTGTTGCAGTTGCAGGTGTTAGTTGATAGATACATAACCAAATACCAAACGTAATTTTAGTTTCTTATTATTTACTAGGTAAAAAATGTTACCATTCTTTTGCGCTAGTAGTTCCTTTTGTGATGTTTTGTTTGTAAACACTTAATAAATAATAATAAACGTCTGATTTTTGAACGGGCTCAATTTTATTTGACTACCATTGACTCGACGCCACGTCGCCACTCAGCCCGCCGTACCCAACCCGACGAACCTTGAACGTAGCAAGCAAACTAGCAACCCGCGGAACGATGCACCGAGTTGAGTATTTACTGACTCGGACGGCGGACCCGGCGGGCGACGCGACGGACCTTAGGGCAGACTGAGTCGAGTCAGCTCGAGTTGCAACTCGAGTTGATAAGCGAGTCAACTCGAGTTACTCGAGTTACCAAAAAGTCGACTCGGCCCATCGCTATACGATACCCTTTGGTAAGACTGGTTGTCAGACTTTTGGGCTTCTGACCACCCGTAACGACTGTCAAAGACCTACGAATGACAGTCAGGACCAACGGCTTAACGTGCTTTCCGAGGCGGGGAAGAGTCTTGGTATGTAAAGATGGTCATCCATCCACGGACCAACCGCAGCAAACGCAGCTTAACCTGATCGATCGAACCGTTCAGCTGTTATTACTTAGCCACAAGTCCAGCTGTGCCGACGCCAGTACATCAAGGTACTACAATCTGTCAAATTTCTTTAATAGATTTTCAACTTTATCGCTAAAGCATTAGGTTCAAGGTTGATTGGGAAAATTTTACAGTTTCGGGTAGCTTGATTTGCTGGCGTCTGTACAAAAGACAATGAAGCTATTTTCGTCACCAATTTTCAACACACCCTGTACACTCATATCTGCATAGCACAAATAGCTCCAACATGTGCGCAATATTCTCGCTCCCAACCGACCAATCAGAAGACAGCGTGCTATGTATGGGTGAGCAGTGTACACACTGGGTGGCTCCCATTTAAGGGGGCGCTCTTTACACCCAATTAAAGTTTAATGCGACGATTGTTATGTAATTGGGGGAAGGGGGAGGTCTTCATTGTTTAAGGGGTAGGTATAGAGTTTTCAGTTTTTTGTTTAAGTTTTTGTAATTTTTCTCTAGTGAATGGTTCATAATAGGACCCGAAACATCGGAGGTGAGAGCAGTGGTGGCGAAGTGGGAATGGCCCTGACTTATGAGCGTTTACGCCGTACGGCATTTCAAACTTTCAAGCCCTTGTTTTTCGAAATGATTGAACCGATTTTAATGAAACTTCATACGCATATGCAGGATACAAAAGTCTAAAAAATTACTCAAGAACATTTTCGAAAAATAGTGTTAAAGCCAAATTAGACCGATTTTAAATTTTCCATAGAAACAGATTTCCAGTTACCTTTTTTTAAATAAGACATTTTGAAAATGTTCTCTACTAACTTTTTAGACCTTTGTATCCTGCTTATGCGTATGAAGTTTCATTAAAAATGGAGGTCAGAGAGATTTAAGGCATTTCAATACATCTTCCACCTAATAATGTACTTAGAAAGTGCCCTGGGTTCGATCCTTAGGTTTTGTTGTGTTTCCCAGACCATCAAGTTAGCTATCTAAGAGAACATAGACTCTGGCAGGAAGTTCGCCTTAGCTTCCAACCCACTGTGAATATGTTGCCAGAACGTTTTGGGCGTAATTTCCTGCTTCTTGTTAAAACTGATGAAAACAGACAAATACTTATATATTTCATCAAAATTCATATATTTTCTACAAGAAAATTCAAAAATTCCTCTCCGTAACAGGACATCATCATAACAGAGGTGATTTTCAAGATTTTACGCTCGAAATTATGACACGGAACCCTAAAAATCTTCACTACATTTAGCAAATTGCAGTATGCAAATACCCTCCTCTTAAAGGTGCCATCCGCTTGTGGAAAATCAATAGAACGTGGGTGAAAGAGATAGAGGTATTATTTGCTGTGTGCTAAAACGAGATAGGCGACCAGCCTCTTTCCTCTAGGTTTGGTACTGTGAAAATCTGATACTGAAGATACATTTTCACGATTTTCAACTGTAATTCTTGAGTTCCACAGTTGAGTTTCGATTGTCAGCTCTCATGGCATATTATTTTAAGACCAAGTATTTCAGTCAAACGATTTTGAAGTTTGTTTTGAAAAAGGTAGAGTCAAATTTTCTTTGAGCAGGTCTCAGAGTAATTTTCTTTCAGTAATTGCTAGTGATTTCATAATAGTGATAAATGGGGCTGTAGAAAACACTGGTTAATTATTTTTATTGGTTGTTAGCCAAAGTGGAGTGATATTATGACGTGTTGGGCTATAAAGTTTATCTAGTTATAACATTGGATTAGCCTGAATTTTTCTTAAATAATCTTTAGTACGTCGACATAGAATAACTTTTATAGGTTTCTATTGATTTTCTTTTGTTTTATTCGTATATGTATATTCAATCATCAATTCCCTTGAACGACGTAGAATTTAATTGAATTCACCAGTGGTGATATACAGGGTTATTTTAAATTGACTAGGTAAACTCCCCGGGTATTTTTATCTAAACATGATAAAATTAATAAAAATTGATGTCTTTTTTGGAGGTCAACGACCGCTGCTAGTGTTGTAACTTTAATCATGAGTTGAGAAAAACTGTTTTCATATGTTTTATCTTATTAAGATATCGATACCCACGTCTGTGAAGTTAACACAAAAAAAAGGTTTGTTTTTTAACTCTACATTACAATAACTGAAGTCGATGACACAAAAAATGATCAAATCAATTTGTTTTTTCTCTTATTATGTTTAGATCGATGCTTATCGCGTCTGCGGAGTTTAGCTAGCCAATTTAAAATGATCCTGAAATTGCCAAAAAAAAAAAAGCAGCTGTTCCCTACATTTATGTTCGTATAACTCGGCAAAATGTAGGTAACAACTGATTTTTTTTCGCGATTTCATGTTTGGTCCCATACCATAGTAAAAGTTGTTCATAATGATGAGTACAATGACCTCTTAAGAGGTTGTTAATGTTTTACCAATAACCCTGTATAGTTAACTGTATTAATTCTTAATAAGATATGTTAGCACTTATATTCGTTTATAATTTTTTTTGAAGTTTTTATTTTTTTAATTCAGGTAGTTTTTTCAAGGGTCCTTTTAACTATAACGACTATTTTCCATTTCTGGAAGTTTTCCCATAGATATCAAAAATTCTGATTATTACTTAAAAATACCCTCATAAATTAATATATTATTATCATCGAGATAGGGCGGGTATTATGTTGTAAGTTAATTCGTACTATTATATTAACCCCCCATGGTGTTATATCCCTATGGGGTAGTAACGCAATAATCTGTGATGATGCTCTTGCTCTATCAAAATTAAGTGTATTGCAATACTTATCTAAAATTATGATTTTTACGTATATGCACCATGGTGGCCACTTGGCCAGATACAGGCAATGATTTAATATCTTCGTATCAATAGATCTGCCTAGCCTTTTCCCAACCATATCGGGGAGGTTAGGGTCAGCTTCCAGTCTAACCGCATGCAGCTGAATACTAGTATTTTACATGGAGCGACTGCCTATGCCTCCACAACCCAGTTACTGGGTAATACGATACCCCTTGGTAAGACTGATTGTCAGACTTTTGGGGCTACTGACCACCCGTACAAATTTTGTAAAAATTTTAAAAGCTTAACGCAAGCGTTTCTTGCCCATTCTATTCCATACGAAAGTACCTTTTGGAAAGGGCAACTAGAACCAATTCTTTTTTCATGTAAATTATAATTTTTAAAAGTGCCATTTCAGTGAGTAATTGATGTTTTTTCCGTCAGTTACTCAACTGAACCGAGCGCTCGGCGCATCCTGGGCAGTCACACCCATCACCTTATTTGACTGGCCAATTCATCCCTTGCGGTGGTAGGGCTAACGCCCGCCTGGTTTGCGACCACCCTCCCACAGGAGTCCGGCATTAAAGCAGCCTGCTCCGCTTAGTCTATGCGTGAGTTCCAGTGCCTTAGGCATCCACCATAGACCTCATCCATTGCTTTCCATAAGGCGTGATCGAGGTCAAGAGCGGGTCCATTCAGAAAAAAAAATCAAATAAATGATTTGACTTTGAAGATTTTGCAAGGCGAATGCCGTTACCACTGTGCCACTATAGCTTTGTTATTGTTAAAGTAGTTCGTGATAATTAATAGTAGATAGTAAGTATATCAAAAATGAATAGCCTCATAGAATGATGGTGTAACAGGGAGGGTGTGATAATGTAAGTTAATTTGTTCCATGATTTCAACCCCCGTGGTGTTCCCTATGGGGTAGTTAATATAAATCTGTGACGGTATGGCGCATAGATATCAGTGGTATGGCGTTTGTAGAGATGTGTAGTTATTAATGTAGAATAGAAAGGTAAGCAGCTACTCCTTTGCTGGTTTAGCACGTTAGATCATTGTTTAACAGTATGTATTATAAGTTATTAACCTATTTATGTATACATGAATAGGTGAGATGACGACTAATAGAGAAGTATGGAAGAAAAAGACATGTTGCGTCGACCCCAAATAAATTGGGATGGGCAGGAGAATGATGATGATGATGAATAGGTTATTAACTTATAATACATACTTACTGTTAAACAGTGATCTAACATACCTATTTTTTAGACTATAATTTACTAAGTTATAACAGTCACACGGGCCGATCGATCTGGATTCGGAATTAAAGACACGATTTCGAAAAAAAAAAATCAATACTGTAACGCTACAGTATGGCCAAGTTTCATAGATAAGATATTTTATGTTATAACAAGAATTTTCACGCGGACCTTGTCGCAGGCGGATACTAGATTTAATTAACAGGTAATTTTTAGCTCAATAGCCCTCTTTGCCTATATTTTAAATGTTATCCTTTTATAAAACAGTCAGGTGAAGCAGTATAATGCACAAAAGAAAAAGTCCTTTAAAAAACTCAAATCAAATAGTAATATCCTTTCAATCAGAAGGACCAACAAATTCTGCGGTCGTTAAATCTGCAGGCGTACACCGAACATGGGCACGACTGACATTTTGGGAAGCATACGGGAGAATATGGCGAGCTGTACCGCTTTAACACTGTTTCACCATCATCTTCTGCCTAGCCTTTTCCCAACTATATTTGGATCAGTTTCAAGTCCAACCTGATGCTGCTCCATGTAAAATACCGGCAATTTTACATGGAGAGACTGCCTATCTGACCGCTATCGCTTTAATACTATCATCATCATCATTTCAGCCGAAAGACGTCCAATGCTGGACATAGGCATCCCTCAAGCATCTTCACTTTGACCGGTTCTATGCTTCCCGCATCCAATGGATCCCTGCGGCCTTCATAAGGTTATGGGTCCGCTACGTCTTCCGGCACGCGGTCGCCAGTCCATTGCCTTTCGGTTCCATCAGCCATCTGTTCTGCGAGCTATGTGCCCTGGACAGTAAGGCGATTAACACACGGCACCGCGCACCGCCGCGGAGGGCGGTGGCGATAAAGCGGATTTCGTAGCGGTGCCTTGTGCGGTGAGGCGGTTTACGCGCCTGTCCGCGCGGATGGATTTAACACGGTTTTGACCAGGTTGATCACTTTTTCATCATTTTTAAATTGCAACACGTCCTGCACCCACGATGATCCGCGCGGTTATGCGGCGCCCCGTGTGTGAGGCGGTGAAAGCACCGCTCGACTGCGCGGCCAGGCGGTGTACGTGTGTTAGGCATCTACGGATTTCTTAAGAGACCAATGCGACATGAGATCCGCTTCACCGCCTACCGCGGCGGTACGCGGTGCCGTGTGTTACTCACCTTACACTGAAGTTTGGCAATACTTCGTGCTGCGTCGTTCTTGGTTCTCCTGCGGATTTCTTCATTTCTAATTCGATCACGTAGGGAAACTCCAATTATAGCCCTTTCCATTACCCTTTGGGTGCATTACAATTAATAAACCTATGAAAAGTAACTAAGAATTTTGGCTTGGTCCTTTATAGCTTACTAGCTTCCGCCCGCGGCTTCGCCCGCGAGGTTTGTCGATAAAAATCTTATTAATCCTATGTCCTTCCTCGGGATACAATCTATCTCTCTGCCTAATTTTATCGAAATCCGTTCAGTGGTTTAGGCGTGAAAAGGTAACATTCAGACAGAGTTACTTTCGAATTTATAATATTAGTATGGATGGTCCTTGTTAGTAAGTAAACCAAGCCAGGGTCCACACCCCGGCTTGGTTTACTTACTAACAAGGAAGCTAGCTAAGGAAGCTCTTAGCTAAAATTACGATTGAATGAGCTAAAAGTTGAGGCAATATTTTTAATTAATTGCGTTGACATCTATTTGATAAATTGTCTGACGTTAAATCTTTAGCCTTATAGGTAAACCAGAAAAGTGCCAATTAGAAAACTTGATGGTTATGCATCTCAAACTTTCTAATTATTTTTTAAGTAGAGGAGGACAATGTCGCTTTCCATCCTACATTACTCAAAAAGAAAGTCAACATCATCTGCCTAGCCTTTTCCCAACTATGTTGGGGTCGGCTTCCAGTCTAACCGGATGCAGCTGAATACCAGTATTTTACAAGGGGTGACTGCCTATCTGACCTCCACAACCCAGTTACTAGGTAACACAATACCCCTATGTAAGACTGGTTGTCAGAGTTTCGGGCTTCTGACGACCCGTAAGTAACGACTGTCAAAGATCCATGAGTTACAGCCGGGACCCCGGGCCCCCGGGACCCCTAACACTAATATTATTATTGATTCGTATAATATTTTTATTATTAAAGGTGTGTTCAACCATTGCGTAGTTATTATGCGTGGAGTTGTAAGCCTCGATAAACATATTATTTAAATTACAAGGCCGTTATGATTTATGTCTCAACAGGTCAAATTAACCTGACATAAAATTATGTTAATCGCTAAATTGGCCATTTTAATGCTTCATTTGATTATCTATACTGATATAAAGTTGTTAGTTGTGTGTCTGTGTGTTGAAGATCTGATACCTAGTTATTTTGGTAAATGTAAACGATATGAAAATGTATTATTTATCCTGATTTTGTCTGGCGAAATGTAGGTAGGTACACCTAAACCGTTCGGGATTACAGGCGTGATAAAATGTAATACGTTTGTCAAAGGAACAAGTTTAGAAGGACCATGATCTTTTAATTTCGTACTTTGTCTCTACGATTTCTTCCGAATAACTTGGGTTGTGGAGGTATTCAGTCGCATGCGGTTAGAGTGGAAGCCGACCCCGGCATAGTTGGGAAAAGGATAAAACAAAAAAACAGGAAAAAAAAGGGATAAATAATTAAAAGGGAAAATTAAAAAAATACCCATTTTAAATTTTCCATGGAAACAGACATTTCCAGTTATCTTTTTTTAAATAAGACATTTCGTAAATGTTGTTATGTAATTTTGTAGACCTTCGTATCCTGCTTATGCGTATGAAGTTTCATTAAAATCGGTTCATTCATTTCGAAAAACAAGGGCTTGAAAGTTTGTAGGAAATGCCGTACGGCGTAAACGCTCTTAACCATGTTTTAATGTGTGTGGCAAGCAAACCCACAGTAAAAACCTAGTGCCTCCGTAATATATTCAAAGCAATTTAGAATGTCAAATCTACAGTCATCAATAGTAAAAGATTACGTTATTGGGAATCAATGACTACTTGACGGTATTATGAATGATTATAAGTGATTATCATATCATTAAGTCAGCGTCCATGATTGAATTAATATGGCAAAGCGCGAGCTGGTTTTAAAACCAGTGGTCCTTGTAGTCGAAAAGAGATAAAAAATTTGGAAAATCCAAAAGTGCACGACACTTATTGCTCTTTTAATCGTAGGTATAATAAAACCATAGATAGAGATATTATAATTAGTTTTTTTATTAATTTATAATTTACTCTTCACGTGACCAGAGGGCTGGCCTATTTCTTGGCCAAAGAATTGGCATTGCCATACAACGTAGCAATGCTGACAGCCTTTTGGGCACTGTTCCTGTTGACAGCGATGCGGACGAATTTTTTGATAATTTTTTCTTATAAATGTACATATTATTATTATTTTAAATATTAGCATAGATTATGTAAATATTATCTGTTTATCTATATAAATGTTATTGATAAAAAAAATATTATAATTAAACTATTTTGAATAAAAGAGCCATTTCCAATAGGGTTCCTCCTATGGGTAAAACGAATCTATTAAAATAACCTCCTTTTTTTTGAAGTCGGTAAAAAGCGACCACTAACTAGGCTAAAAAGGCAGTCAAAGATAAAATAAAATTACTTAGCTGTTTCTCTTGTCGATGGCTGTTCATACTTACTTAATTAATTTACATTTTTCCGTTTTATTTAATTAAACTAGTTATAAATGGTGTTCTGAATGACTATTCACATGCTTCCTTTTTTCAATTGTATTCTGAATGACTATTTCAGGCAAATTCTAACTTAAGGGGCTTACATGACCTAAAGCGCGGTCACTGTCGGACTGCATAGAAAAGAAAGAGAAGCGCGATTACACAACCCTGGTAATTTATTGCAAAATATGAAGCAATTATTTAATTACAAAAAATCTATTGTTTGGACACTAAAAAATTAAAACTCAAAATGATTGTATAGTATGGTTTTTATTGCAAAAATAAAGTTTTTAGAGGTATCTTCATGATTTTTTTCTATTGTATCAAATTAGTTGTATTATGTTTTCAACACACTATCCTGAAGAATATCATATATTTTTTTTCTGATTTTGTTTACTGTAGTCGATCATATACTTTTATTGATTCTCAAACTTGCGTTTAGGTCCTGTAAGCCCCTTAAGGAGTTGTATTGCTGATTCTAATCATTGTAATTCTGTAAATCCATACTTGTTACGGTCGCGAATCATATTTTGGTTCAACATAGAACCTGACACTAACTTGCAAAAAACGTAAGAAAAGTTGAATTTCGCGGGCTACCCTGGTGCATCCATCCCCCTTAATTTCACTCTGTGATTTAATACTACTAGGGCCGATTTTTCCATCGCCAGAAACTTTTATTCGAGGAATAAAATTGACGTTTGACAGTTTTTGTATGAAATAAATAACTGTCAAAATTTAACAATTACTCTTCGAATAAAATTATCAGTTAAAAAATGTTTTATTATATGCGGTATTATAAAGTTGCGAAGTCTTACGACTGCAACATTTCAAAAATATGATAAAAATCATCGAGTACAGCTTAGTTAATAAAATAAGAGTGTTCTCACATTCTATTTTATTATTATATAGTACGGCGGTAGACTCCGCACCCTAACCAAATCGTGTGAATGAAACCATAGCGCGCTTTTAAACAGGGCAACGCCATCTATCGAGCTTGCAGGAACTAATTCTAAGGGTTGGTGAAACATTATTGTTTTTATTGTATACTTCCTAATTTTGTGTTTTTTGTGTTGTATTTTAATTTGTATTTTATTTATTTTGTATAACAAACAATTACCTACTTAACCTACATTAATAGATACTAATAATAGTGCTGAAAAGTGTCTTTGTTTGAGCGCACTAATCTCTGGAAAAACCAGTCGGATTTGAAAAAATCTTTTTGCATTTGATAGCCTAATTCTTAAAGGCTATAATAGGCCACCACGCTAGGCCCCATAGGAACCCAGTAAAAAGACAAAAAGTCAGAAAGACCGCTAAGTGAAAACGAAATAATAGCCCGGGCAGGCGATGCGATGCGACGGGGTGGGTCGGGGGAACACGAAATTTTACCCTTAAATATTTATTTTATTCTGTTTTTAGTATTTTTGTTATACCGGCAACAGAAATACATCAACTGTGAAAATTTCAACTGTCTACATAACACGGTTCATGAGATACAGCCTGGTAACAGACAGACAGACGGACAGTGGAGTCTTAGTAATAGGGTCCCGTTTTTACCCTTTGGGTACGGAACCCTAAAAATTAAATTGGTACCTACTGTTCGCTATTTTACATAGCAAGACCTCTCCGTGCCTCGGAAAGCACGTTAAG
This sequence comes from Oligia fasciuncula, assembly GCA_963082905.1. Lineage (NCBI taxonomy): Eukaryota > Metazoa > Arthropoda > Insecta > Lepidoptera > Noctuidae > Oligia > Oligia fasciuncula. The sequence goes on from OY720409.1 coordinate 2,618,870, forward strand.
CCGTTGGTCCCGGCTGTCATTCGTGAATGTTTGACAGTCGTTACGGGTAGTCAGAAGCCCGAAAGTCAGACAAAGTCAGACTTTATTACCAAGGGGTATCGTATTACCCAGTAACTGGGTTGTGGAGGTCAGATAAGCAGTCACTCCATGTAACACTCATTGTAACCATATTATTTTGATTTAAAAGAGTGTCCATGGAGTTTCTTGCCCGTTCTTCTCCATAGGTACCTACGCTTTGGAATGGGCAATCTAGCTTCATCTTTCTGACTGACCGACCCCTTGACAATTCAAAAGTGCCTGTAATTGGTTTAATTGAAATAAATGCTTTGAGTTTGAGTTTGAGTAAAATACTAGGATTCAGCTGCATCCGGTTAGACTGGAAGCCGACCCCAACATAGTTGGGAAAAGGCTAGGCAGATGATGACCTCCTTTAATCAATCAACTCAGCCTATCGTAGTCCACTGCTGGAGATAGGCCTCTCCCAGGCTGCGCCACAACACCCTGTCTTCCGCATCCAGTCTGTGCCAGCCACCTTTTTAAAATGGTAAGGTCCATCTAGTTGGGGTCCCACCTTAAGTTTGCTGATACACCATAACTATAATAATCAGCCTGTAGGTTCCCACTGCTGGGACACAGGCCTCCTCTCAGTGAAAGGTAGTGGGCCGTAATCCACTACGCGGGCCCAGTGCGTGTTGGTAGATGTTAAATGTCTTCATATTTTTGGTTCTGGAACATGCCGGTTTCCTCACGAAGTTTTCCTTCACCGTTAGCCAATGGTGATGAAATAATAATAATAGGCTTTCTGATACGCGGTCTCCAATCCAATACTCTTCTGCTCCATCGGCCATCGGTCCTTCGTCAAACACGGTCAGCCCCCTGCACTTAAGCTTGCTCACTCTGCAAGCTGCCGATAACTTGTGATAACTTAGGTGATGTGAGTTTGTTTTTGCTAGGAATTGACACTATTGACAGCTCACTCCACGCTCACTTCACCTAAGTTTTCACGGTGAGATGGTAACAGAATCGCACTGTTGTTTCGGTAACTCCGGTTCTTTTCAACTTCACCTCAATCAACTTAGGCTATCGTAGTCCACTGCTGGACATAGGCCTCTCCCAGGCTGTGCCACAACATCCTGTCATCGGTCTGTCCCCGCCACCTGTTTACGGTCGTCGGCCCATCTAGATGGAGGGCGACTCGACGGCTCCACCGGCCATCGGTCCTTCGACAATCATGGCCAGCCCACTGCCACTTCAACTTGCTTACTCTGCAAGCTGTTTCGATACCTCCGGTTCTTATCAACTTCACCTACAGAACCCAAAACCCATAAAGCCAATGTTATTTATAAACTTAATTATGTAATTGGCTGCTAAACGTATTTCTCATGAACATAAGCGTGTCAGCCGGAACTCGGAGTGATACGTCATTAAGTATTTAGGTAGACACCATTAATTCCTCATCGATTTGAAAACTAAACAGTGTGATGGCTATCTTCCCACGCGGTTTAGTGTCAATAAGTTATTAATGGTGAGTATTGGTGATTAGTTGTTAACATAAGCATGGATTTTGGTTATATTTTGTGTACATAGTTTCTCAGATTAGTTTTGCGGTTCTCGGATCATAGGTCTTTGGGTAAAGATTTTTCAATGTTGGTTTGTTTGAAGATTAGATTTTTAAGCACGATTACCATGTTTTACCGACTGGTATCAGTTATGATGTTAAAGTAAAACGAGTTGATTAGTTTATCAAGAATATAATCATCTTTTGAAGGATAGCTTCATCTAGTAGACTTGTAGAGGGTAGGTTTGCTAATCTATTAATACTGTGCTTAGAAATTCATATGTACAGTCACGAGCATAAGTATGTATAGGTACACTTGGCTTTATTCAAAGGCGATTTTCTCCTTTATTTTTGAATGAAATTTTATGATAATAGGAACATAGTGTTTTCGAACCCATAGGTATATGTAAAGTGTCGTATTCCAACGTTGCATTCGTTATTTCGTGAAAAAATCGCAATTTAAAGTTGCCAAGTCTTGATATAATAGTGCTCGTGACTGTACCAAAAATAAGGAGTTGATCTATAGTCTACAAAAATTTGCAAACAATAAAAAAAAATTGGAAATTGGCAATAATCATTTCGAAAGTCGTCGTGAAGATTATGTCAGCCTTCCACCACAGATTTTTAAACTGCTTCTAACTAATTAAAACGACACGATGACCGGTCCTCACTTACCACATTCCGACGAACTCCAGAATTTACTCCATGCTGTCCCTACAGCGTTTCTCCAATGAACCAGTTCGCAACACCATTTCGTATGTTTCCATAAGTCCTGTACACTCGGCTATCTTCACATTTGACTCGCAAACTCAGCGTGCGTCAGGCGATACGTATCGCTACACTATTTGGTTAAGAGTTTGTTTTACAACCTCCTAAGAGACCTGGCAGAATGGACTGGACCGTGGCATAATTACGTTGCAATAGCTGCAGCAGCGAGAGCAGTGGTGGCCAAGTTGTTACGAGTTGTAGGTCGTAAGTTCGAACCCAGACAGGCGCTTTACTTTGTGTAAATTATATCATCACCACTGCTCTCAAAACGGTGAAGGAAAACATCGTGAGGAAACCGGCACGTCCTAGAACCAAAAATTCGAAGACATGTGACATCTACCAACCCGCACTGGGCCCGCGTGGTGGGTACGCCCACTCCCTCTTACAGAGAGGAGGCCCGTGTCCCAGCAGTGGGAATATTATAGGCTGAATAAGTAAGTAAGTAGCTGCAGCCTCTATGCGACTGGCGATACTTGAAATGTAGACGCACCCTGCGTGGGGAGTGAACTGCAATATCACCTTGATGACTAAGTAATATTTTACCACAGCATTAGATATTTTCAGAGCATGATTCACGTAGATAATAGAGCAGAACAACCTGAAAACACGAAAAAAAAATCAGCTGTTCCCTACATTTTGACGAGTTATAAGTACGAACATAAATGTAGGGAACAGCTGATATTTTTCGCGATTTCAGGTTTGGTCCCATAGTAAAAGTTGTTCAAAATGATGAGTACAATGACCTCCTAAGAGGTTGTTGGTGTTTTTCCAATAACCCTGTATAGGTGTTTAGATATCTGTGTGGAAATTCCTTTCTCAAACCCGTGTCTTATAAACACTAGGGTAAAATGGCCATTTGACATAATATTGAGAACTACAGTAACGTCTCCTATGAGCATACTCCTTAACCTCCTCGATTATACTCGTCCATACGAAGTAGGGGACATAGCCTATTTGAAAACAATCGGACTGGACGCCTCGGTGGCGAGTTGATTGACGGCCATTCCGCTACACGACCGGTGTAAACGCAAACAAACCATCGAGACTTGACTGAAGCAAAAAAAAAAAGTGTATACATAATAAAATTTTAAGATTTGATTCGCGATTTTGTTCGCGCACCGAAATTGGGGTTTGCGGTTCGATTCCCGGCTCGAATGTGTTTGTGATTAAGGTAAGGAATTGGTTTTTGGGATTTTCTTTTCTTTCTTTGTTGGATTTGGTGTGCAAATAAATTAAATAAAAGTGCACGGGTTATTTCTTGATTGCAAATTGAACAAACTTCATAAATTGTTTTTTGAGCTGTTTTTTCGTAAATTATTATCCTTATTAAGTGTTACATACTGATTTGGTGAAGAAGGACAACATTGTGAGGAAACGGAGGTCCTAAAACTAAAATATCGAAGACGTATGTGACTTCCACCAACCCGTTCGAGGTCCGCGTGGTCTCCTTCTTATAGAGTGGAAGTCTTCCGGAATCAATTTTCTAAATGATGCTGAAAACCGTATCAAAATCCGTTGCGCCTTACATGATCTAAAGCGCGGTCACTGTTGGACTGCATATAAAAGAAAGAGAAGCGCGATGACACAACGCTGGTAATTTATTGCAAAATATGAAGCAATTATCTGTTTACGAAAAATCTATTGTTTGGACTAAAAACATAAAACACTAGTGCTTTAGTATGTTGCTTGTAGAATAATCTGACAAAAAATCAGAAAGATTGTATGTGTATTAATAGTATGGTTTTTATTGTGAAAAGAAAGTTTTTAGTATCTTCTTAATATTTTTCTATGGTATCAAATTAGTTGTATTATATTATTTTCAACACACTATCTAACTAGCATTATGTCCTGAAGAATATCATATATTTTTCTGATTGTGTTTACTGTAGTCAATCACATACTTTTATGCATTATACAACTTGCTTTTTTTGCGTTAAGGAAAAGTTGACGGTCACACAGACAGACTCGAATAGTGACTTTAATTCATAATTATGTAGAGATAGATAATATTGTATAATCTATGTTTCCGTTGAGAACATTTTCGTCTCATTTTCGTTTCGACGAACTGAGGGCTGTGTTAAAATTTGGGACCTTATATATACATAAGGTCCCAAATTTTAACACAGCCCTCAGTTCGTCTAACCAAAGATATCCAAGCAAAAAACACACTGATTAAAGTGATTTTACTTTGACGTAGAATAATAAATTGCCGGCACACTAGTGTATTTTCGTTAGTAGATTTTTTTTTTGTAAGTATCTATCTATGCGTTTTTCTTATAATTTTTTTTACGATCGTCCTTATTTTGGTGGTCTGAATGATTTCTAAAAATTTGTCCATCTATTTTAATGGGACCTTATATACTCATCATACAACTATCCCCTTACTTTAATAATCTTGAAACGAGAAGTAAACCTACCCATAGCTTCATTTTTAATTCTTTTTACCTCTTGTGGTAGACTAATTTTATTCTAGGTGCATCGTCTTCACATATAATTATATTATGTACACAAGACCTTGTAAAACATTTTAAAAGAGTAACGGTGGAGTTTCTTGCCCATTCTTCTCCATACGAAAACTACCTTTTGGAATGGGCGACTAGAATCAATTCTATTTAGTTGTAATTTTTGACGTTCAAAAGTGCCTTTAATGTGCCTATTTGAAATAAATGATTTGACTTTGCCTTACATATAGAACGACACATATGGTTGCCAATAAGTAAAGAAAAAGCAATTAAAAACATCAAAAACTCGATACCCCATAAAAGTAAAAACCATTAAATAATCATATCACCATTATAACTCCCATAGTTCTGATCGAAACCTACCATCATATTATCTTAGCCCCCTTAGCCACTTTGCCACCCCGTCGCTTGTAACGGTTTACCGGAACAACCCCCATGGGCCATGTTACGGGGCTTAGCGATGCCCTATAACAAGGGTGCAACACCCCATGGATTCAGACTGTCATTTGTTCTCGCCAAGATTCTGATTAAGTCATAAATTGAGTGGGTGGTGATATCTTATGGTATATTTTTATGGAAATCTGATCGTTGCTTGTAGGATCGTATGGGGGGTAAGATTTATGAAGATGGAATAAAGTTTAGTAGCCACTACTAGTGTAGGTACGTAACAGTTTATTGAGCCTCTCAGTACCTTTCTTTCTTTATTGCCTTTCTTAGCAATAGTGGTAGCTTACTGGCTTGTTGATTAGTAGGTGATCCTGGTAATCCATCAATCAATCTGCCCAGTCTTTCCCCAACTATGTTGGGGCGGCTTCCAGTCTAACCGGATGCATCTGAATACCAGCATTTTACATGAAGCGATTAGTGTATCTGTACTTATTTCAGTTGGTATGTTATTCTGATGAAGCACACATGATATATCAACTCAGCCTATCGCAGTCCACTGCTGGACATAGGCTTCTCCCAGACTGCGCCACAGCACCCTGTCCTCCGCCTTCCGCATCCAGTCTCCCCCAGCCACCTTCTTTAGGTCGTCCGTCCATCTAGCTGGGGGGCGTCCCACACATGATATATGTAGGTAAGATATTTCCCCTTCGTTTATAAGATTGATAACGTAACGCGAAACCCTTTTGGTGTCTATAGGTGACAGTAATTTTCCACCAGGTGGGATTTCAACCACCTTCAACCATAAAAAGGGTCCTATAACTGTTTCCCACTCGAAGCCAAATAAACATTCTACCCCCACCAATAATTTGGCCTTTCCCTTCCCTTTAATTAAATTCAAGAAAAAAAAAAACAATTGTTGGCACCGTTACATCAAGTTGACAACATAATAAAACTCTGCTCCTCCGTCTGGGGCATTTTGGGGCAAAAAACCGGGGCCTAATGAAGAGATTCGCACGTCGTCAGGAATTTTCGCCGCGATCAAAGAAAAAGTCCTGTGTGAATTGTATGTGATGCGAGGTGATGTGTGAGCTTCAGATGTAAACACAATGATGGCTGCCTACCTACCTAAGAAGATATAGTGTTGTAGCTAAGACAGATAGGAATCTGTTGAGCTCTAGATAGAAAAAAAGCTCTGAAGAGGGCTGCTGAGTGACTAGAATCATTAATCAATCATCAATCAATTAAAAATATATCTTCTGAATGATTAAGTGCACAACTTGACTGTATATTATATTCATAGGTACATACATCAGTCTGTCATCATCACATCAGCCGAAAGATGTCCACAACTGGACATAGGCTCTTCCAATCATCACCACTTCGACCTTTTCTGTGCTTCCCGCATCCAGCGGATTCCTTCACAAGGTCATCGCAAAACCTTTCGGTCCCATCGGTTACCTGGGGGGCTAAAAAGGCCACTTTGGCAAAATCATAAAAGGATTATGATCATAATGGACAATTAACTGTTAAGTTAATCGTATCAAATCCCATTGGTGAAGGATTTTTCAGTATATTTTTTTATATGTGCTAAAATACTAACCAGTTCAATCTAAATCCAATAATCCCAATCTCTTTGGTAATATCTACGGAGTGCAGCGAAAAAAAAAAACACGGACTGTCTTCGACATAAATAGTGTTATCCTTTTATGATTCTGCCAAAGAGGCCTTTTTAGGCCCCAAGTTCTGCGAGCAATGTGCCAAATCTTTCACAAGATTATTTAACAATATGCAGATTGTAACATCACTTGAAAACCAGAAACAAATCTTTAAAACCCAGAGGGGCGAGTACTTTGGTTTTTGAAAGCCTGATCAACCAATCTACGGTCAAAAATGGTCATATGTGACCAAACTAAATAACATTAACCGTTATCTAATAACAAATTGGCCTTAAATTTGAATAAAAAAGCACACAGCTAGAAAACAACTAAGTACCAATAGTACCAAGGGGTATCGCGTTACCCAGTAACTGGGTTGTGGAGGTCACATAGGCAGTCGCTCCATGTAAAACACTGGTAACATCTGAATCTGGTTAGACTAGAAGCCGACCCTAACATAGTTGAGAAAAAACTTGGTAGAAAGATTGACTAGTAGTACAGCTCCTTGTCCAAGATTCTATACTGGGATCCCCAGGACACACTACCCACTTCTACTGAAGTTTTTGAGGGTTGTTGGTACTATTTGGTTGGTATTACAGGGGCATAACTTATTTTAACGTGGCTAAAGGCTGTGATCACCATTCCACAAGGAAAGCCGTCAGTCAACCTAGGCCTTTTAATCCCAGCGAAAAATCACAACAAGAACCACTACTTGTTCACCTTTTTATCTAAAAAACCTTACTACAACAACAGATTTAACAAATGACGTCATAAATTAAACATTAAAACCAGACAATTTGAGAATCACCTTTGTCAAACAAAAACCCATTGTCGGTCGGTCGATATAAATCGGTAGGACTATAAGAAGTCCTCTAAAGTATTCGCTGGTATAATGGTACAAATGTTCTGTAGCCATTACGCAGGTTTCACGGGTTTTTCATAGTGCCTCATGCATGGGGAACGCGCGGTGTCCGTCTTTTATGTTAGGGCATGGTGTAGATGTGAGCGGGGAGCGAAGTTCCTGGCGAGGATAGCATATGACGTAAAATAGGTCAATCTTTAAAGTTGTCTTGTGTAACTTGACAGGCGTCTGTGCTTTAACGAATGTCACTTGTGGGGCACTTTTATTGTAAAGAAAGGAAGATGTTCAATTGTTTTTGAGAGAGTAGGTCACTTTGTTTCCATGTGCCATGCCATGCCATCCAACTCGACCGTCGGCTACTTTCATCTGGTTGCTACCAGCCACCCTGCGAAGGTCGAGATTGCAATTTCATGTGCAGAGAGAGGACAACAGCATCTTTCTGCCTGCTAATAATAACTGATAGCATTTATGGTGACTGATGACTCCGGGCTGTCGTCAGCTTTGCTAACATCATTGCAATCTGTGTGATGTTTTCGTCAACAAGTTATTTCTGAATACTTAAATATCTCAGGATAACTTTAACGAAGAACTTTGGACTAATTGTGATTATGATATTACCTGAAATTGTAATATTCAACTGAATTTATTAGACCAGTTTAGTTATCATTAGACTTTTTAGACCGTGACAGCCAACAACGAACCGCTCCTCTCCTATACCAAACTCAGCGATATGTATTTATTTATGAGTGTCGCGATTCGATGTCGCCTTGGACGCGTTTTTGTCGCCTGCGCATAATGATCACCAGTTTAGCCCGCGACGAGATTTGTTCGACGATCGAGCGACGTGCAAGAATGTGGTGTGGAGCTTCTTAGGGCAGTGGGGCTGGTAGAGAAGTGATAACGTAGTCAAGTGTTGGGCATCTTTCTAAAATTCTGCCATCACACCATGCAGCATGACATGTAGCATGACCACTGTAGAAACGAAAGACAAAATTACAGATTGTAGAAGGATTCCAGCGTGATATAATAAATGAAGGAAAGAAATGTCACTTTGCATAGAAAGATCACAAGGTGGCGCATGATTCGAGACCGTAGCGTAGAAAATTTACGTCGGTTATAAAGAAAAAAAAACTGCTGTTGTATAGTGTGCTCGTCAAAAATTCAGTAGGTGCCTACGCTAAAATTTATAAAAATCTCGTAGTGTTTGTTATCGAACTCCTCCGAAACGGCTGGTCCGATTTTTATGAAATTTTTTGTGTATATTTGGTAGGTCTCAGAATAGGTCGTAGGCATTTTTTTTCTTTTTGCAAAACAACGTTTGCGCGTTCAAAATCATATACCTACTGAATCCATGGCAACAAAGGGGCCATTCTCGTAACTTTAAGAACGTTCACAGTCTGATCACAGTCCCTATATCAATCTGTCAAAAATAGCTCTAATTTTCCTAAAAGTATTCCTATTTTCCAAGTTTTTGACATTGATTGTCACTGAGATGAGATTGCGACTAGATTTTGAACGTTTTTAATTAAGGGAACTGTCCTTCAGGTGGCGGATCAATGTCTTTGGCACCCTGTCTATACCTAATATTCGTAGAGAAGATATAAAGTGGTCATGCTACGCTTGTTGCCCCCCACTATCCCATTGCACGATTCTCACTATCATTGTAAAAAATAACATAGATGTTATGGTTTAAAGCAAGTCAAACGTGCCCCATAACAAAATGTTGTGAAGATATTTGATTCATCATCTGCCTAGCCTTTTCCCAACTATGTTGGGGTCGGCTTCCAGTGTAACCGGGTGCAGCTGAATACCAGTATTTTACATGGAGCGACTGCCTATCTACCTATACCCAGCGGTGGGTGATTATGGGTTGAAATGATGATGAAAGAAAGAAAGAAAATACATTTATTTAGCACAGACTAAAAGACACACAGTAGGTACACCAGATAGACAATAGTCGTACATCAGGTAAAAACAAAAATAAAGATAAAAATAAAAAGTGCAAAGTCCGATGTAAGAAATTAGCAGGAATGTGTGCCTCACGGCTGCGCAAAAAGGCCCAGTTCAAACAAGGTTTTGGCACAAGGATGTTGTCGTGCAAAGGGTGACTCAGATGATAATGACTGCCTATCTGACAACTCAGTTACTGGGTAATATGATACCCCTTGGTAAGACTGGTTGTCAGACTTTCGGGATCTACGAATGACAGCCGGAACCAAAATCCCTTCTACAAATTGAGAAATCATTTGAAATAAAATGAAATGTTTATTTCTGTCAGTAGATCTTTTAAGACACTTTTACACGTCAATATTTTAAAACTAGATGGCGCCGGCATTTCCTAGCTGACAGATCCCTGAGAAGAAATACCGGAACAAACTCAGAGGTCATGGTCTCTATTATAGTCCAAACATTATATTATTAGGATTTTATGTAAGTCCAACAATGCAGGGCTAGAAGGGCCTTTTAAAGAAAGAGCTACTGCAGCTTTAAGTTGACCTATCCCAACAGACGTCCTCGTGTAGCTCAACCCTATTTTATAGAGCTCAACGACCCGTCACACGAAGCTATTCAACACAGGACCTAAGCTGTAGTGTGATCATTACAGCTTACCATTCAATTAATGATTCCCAAACCTTAAATATATTACTAGTAAAAAAGTTAATCTAAAAACACCCTTACGATATCTAATATTTCATCGTAACATCAAATACATAAATCTGGGGCCACTAAACGGGCGTAATATAAAACACAATTAATTAGCAGCCAATAATACTAGTTCTCACTTGAGGATGGTTTAACAAACTGCTGAGCCGCTTATATGGTCGCATGCTGGGTTTGGCCCAAGTTAGAGGCGTTTTGGTGATTTTATTAGAATACTAGCTGACCCGGCCATACTTCATACCGCCTTATTAATAAGTCATTCCATACAAAATCTATGAGAAAATGAATTATCTTCATTACTATTTTTTTTCGTTATTCTGCTATTCGGGGCGAAAACAAAACCAAAAAATTTAAGATAATTAAAATCGGTCTAGCCGTTCTTGAGTAATAAATGGTGTAACTAAACCGACTTCGTTTTATATAGATGGATTTAACGTTTGGAACCCGTTGGATGCGAGAAGCACAGAACCGGTCGAAGTGGAGGTGCTTGGGAAGTGGAGGGGAGGCCTATTTCCAGCAGTGGACTTCTTGTCTGAAATGATGATGATGATTTAAGGTCTATTGCTGAAAAAGTATCACCGACTGCCTCGTTGGTCTAGTTGTTGACAGCTACTGAGGAACTGGGTTCGATTTCCGGGATCGGGCAGTGTTATTGGGTTTTTCATTTGAAATCAAATGAAAAATTTTAAGCTGTTTTTTTTTTCTTTTTTCAGCGGTTTTTTTTCTGGACTTCTGCCCGGTTGATGGCAATAGGCTTGCCCCTTAATTTATGGGACTCTATAACTGGTGAAATGTGGATGTACTACAGGTACACCTCTACCTAACCTTTTGGGCAATACAATATTAAGTAAGTATGTTATTTTTAACAAATAACGTTCTAATTGGCACAATTCAATTTGAAGACCGTGAGAGATACACACAGTTAGTTTTACGACGGTTATTAGACATTTCACCGTTTCATTATTGGAATAAATAATTATTAAGGTAGATTTTTTATAGACAATCAAAAATATGCAATATGTAAAATGCAAAATCAACCCAACCCCCTAATTGCATCACATTATCAATCACAATCTGAATCATTTTGAAGGATATTGCTAATCCACTGCTTCATAAGTTCGAAAAAATTGTCAGCTCAACAACGTAAATAACGCAATGAATTATTGTTGAACTGTTGAAATGAAAGCCATTGCTACTGATAGTATGTTACGCAATTACCCCGCTGAAAAAAAATCAGCTGTTCCCTACATTTATGTTCGTACAACTCGTCAAAATGTAGGGAACAGCTGATTTTTTTACGCGATTTCTGGTTTGGTCCCATAGTAAAAGTGGTTCATAATGATGAGTACCTCTTAAGAGGTTGTTAATGTTTTACCAATAACCCTGTATAACGATTTTAAACTTGCTGATATTGTTCTCATATTCTTTTCAGATATAAAACCATTTCACCGCTACACCTTACAACTTGCACCGAAAATAGTCAAGTCTAATAAATCGCCGTGGCCGACGTACCGGGGTATCTGTTCACATTAATCGAGTTTATACGTGCCGGAACAAATAGTTCGCTCTCTAACAAGCGCTCTTCACTACAACATGAAGCACTGGTAACACAACGCGCGACTCGCAGCGACACGCGGTGAAACGCTTGGGTCCCTTGAGAGGTTAGGAACTTAAAGCACTAGATACACAAAGCGCGAGGGAATTCGCGGTTAGACGCGTGTTCACGGTGTTTTTCAATTGTCCGCGCGGAACTATATAGTTGGCCGCGCCTTAGGTATGTGAGCGGTGGGACGGAGGGGCGTGGGCGCTTGCTGTCATTAATCTCATGTGCGTTGCGAACACTAGGCAACCCGCCGCCTCACCCCCGTCCCCACCTAAGGCGCGGCCAACTAGTTCCGCGCGGACTATAAGTACGAATGTTTTGTAGACTGAGGGAGAATTCTGTACAATGTAGCGAGAGCACACTCACATTACAACTCACCTGGTTTTTGCCATGATTGTGTATACCGACCCTTTTCTTAGCAAAGATTTTTGGTAGGATCGGTTTCTTACTAAACTTCAACTATATCCGACGATCCTGCATACTTATCTTTTTTGTCGACTGTACCTGCATTAAAAAAAAATGATGTCGGGCCATGGAAGAACCAGTGTAAATTATCTAGTAGTATCTTCATTATTATTTCAAAGTTTTTTTTTAATCTTTCCATTCCGCGCGACTTAAAACCGCCCAACCGCGCGGCAACAACCGCGTCGCGCCCAGTGTATCGTACACCTAAACCGTTTGTATGGTGATTAAAATATTTATGTTTGTGAAGTGTTGTGGCTAGTTTAAAGGATTCAGGATAGTTTGTATTAGGGTTCCGTCCTCACGGAGAGTTTGTCTAAGCGTTCTAACATTTTGTATCGTGCCCTAAGAATTAATGATAGTTTATTTAGGCATGCTTCAAGTGCATAGAAGAGACCAACGGGATAATTTCGTTGAAAACATACTAATAGTAGCAATAGCTTTCATTTTGACAGTTCAACAACATTCATTGCGTTATTTACGTTGTTGAGCAGACAAATTTTTCGAACAAATGAAGCAATATATTAGCAATATCCTTCAAAATGATTCAGATTGTGATTCATGGCGTGTTACGCAAACACGGTGCAGCCTTGTTAGTTTACAAAGTACGTACTGTGATAGATAATACGGAACGTATGACACAGAAAGAGATAGCTATCTGTAGTGTGTTGCTCGCTGCTATTAGCGGACTAAATGAAACTACAACAATTGTCTGAATTTGTCTGCAACGATTTGCGCGCGCTAGTGCTATATCTACCTCTACCTGCTATATGTACCTCTTTAATATAATATCATTACAACCATGCTTGGAACATGAGATGACGTAAAAATTAAATGGAATATGATCATACGGCCCGCCCCAGCTCTGCACGGATGAAATTTTCTTCCTTACAAACCTTGTCCTGGCAATGCCGAAAACAACAAGAAAAGAATTATCCAACTTGGTGCAGTCATTCGGAAGTTATGCGCGTACAGACATTTCGGCGACTTTGTTCTAAGTATACTGTGTAAGGATTATAGTTGTAAAGGTTACATGAGAATATTTTTTTAGAAGGGCGCTGACCAAACACCGACCGCGCAGTCGCGCCCTCATCGTATGTTTGATTATTTATTTTATTTTATAATGAAAATGCAGAAAATAAGCACGTTAAGTTGTGCTCCACAAGATTATTATAAACGGTAGTTTTACATTGTTTAGTTTTATTATAATCACTAAAACGGAAAATAGTGGCCACTATTTTCCGTTTTAGTGATTATAATAAAACTAAAAGAAATAACCAAGCAAACGATGAGGGCGCCACTAGGCGGTCGGCGTAGCCTTAAGCTTTTGCCTTATAACCCGACAAGAGAAAAATGCTTTCTTAGTAGCAAAATCTAATAACTCTTAAATACATTTGCTAGAATAAAAAAAAAGATTATTAAATAATTTAACACACAATGAAAAGCATTAACTCACCCACCTTCCACAGAACACAGCGTGAAAATATCTCCTTAAAAACATAAAATTAAACGATCACACACTAATTACCATAAAAAACCCTCTTTTATCTCAATCTCTACGGAATCCGAATGACATCATCAAGCTAAGATGCTATCGTGCTAATAAAACACCTGCGGGTCCCCAAAATGGGGTCCGACACCTTCTCCTATTAAAATTACCAATATAATAGGTGATTAATCTTGGGACCAACAAAAACCTTAGAATTTACGGCCGCTGTCAAAATAAATATAAGTTCACTACGGATAACAAGATGCTGGTTGTTTTTTTTTACCCCAAATTTAGTTGTTTAACAAAACATTACAAAAAGAGGAGTGAGCTAAAGGTTTTTTTTATTAATTGGGTATTGGGCGATGGGGTTGTTTTTTCGGCCCGATGTGTATATTATTAGCGCGATATATGTACGTGCACATTAACGCGCGTTTTGGATTTGTTCGCGTTAGGTTAGGCGGACACTGGGGACTACCGGGGACTGAGTGAGTGAGTGAATGGTAGCTAATCCCGCCAATTTACGCGAGGTTTCTCGTTATTCAAAATCAAAAGTCATTTATTCAAACTGAGAATCAGCACTTTTCGAACGTCAAAATTACAAAAGACAGTCCCCCAAAACCAAACCCAAAACCCTTCACCACTTCCTAGTGCTTTCGCTGGGAAGAAGAAGTGGCGCAACAAACTCCTCAGCAGCACAGCTCTCTGTTCAGTTTCCCTTATTTTAAGAAAGTTCGTATTCCAATCAATTGTCAATTGTCAAAGTTAAAAATAATTTAACTACATTTTATTAAACACACACACACACACACACATTTACTACATTTTATTTAAGGTTTTGGCATTAGATAACGCTCGAGATGTGATTGCGACTAGAGTTCGAACGTTTTTAAATACGGGAATGGGCCTTCAAATATTTATCCCGAATCTCTTCTATACGATTCAGTTGTTGGTGCTGTTCTCAGAACCCAGTTACCTATTACAATTTGATTGAAACAAAACTAAAATTGAACCAATATAATCAGCACCGTTAGTTTCGATTTATTCAGTGTGACCTCTGAATAATATTGAACATGATATGTCTGTAAACTGGTAAAAAAAAATACTGGTATTCAGCATCCGGTTAGACTGGAAGCCGACCCCAACATAGTTGGGAAAAGGCTAGGCAGAATACACATGACGCCATATCATCATCTGATGATGATATGGCGTCATGTCTGTGTTTACTTACCAATAAACTAATTGGTCTACCCATGATCGAATGAATAAAGCTTTAACAACAATGCATTTGCAAGGCCTACTGTTATAAGCGCTATTCTTCTTCTTTCTTTTAGAGTAGAGCGTTGCCAAAATCGGAACTAACACCGCCATCATCGGCACCATCTTGTTTTTTTAACAGATTTCAATAGAATATACAAATGCACCAACAACGCCCCCTGTCAACGGCATTCGAGCGCCAATAGTTCTTAAATGTGAACGAATGACGCCATTCGTTCCCAATCATTCGTTCACTCCCAGGTATGTTCAGTTCAGTATGCGTTGTTCCTCAGATGATGTTATCTCCGCGTTCCAGGAAGGACATGTGTCGACCAATAAACTAATTGGTCGCGCTATGCTCAGGCACAGAGATAGTGGACTTATTTTATTTTTATCTTAATATAGTGTTGTTCTGTGGTGCTGCTCGGTTTGGGGAAATTATTGGGAAGAAGTTGGAAGTTCAGTTATCGCTTTTTTTTTGGGTGTGAAAAAAAGTAGGCTCATAAAGCCGTAATAATATGGCTTTAAGACTACTTGCTTCTAATAAATTATAATCAGTGATATTTTGGTCGAGGTTCCATCTACTTCTATGCTATACCTACCTTTTCAAATCAGTCTAGTATTAGTAGATGTTTCTATCAATGACTTTATTACTATCTGAAACTTACTCTCAAAGAAAACAAGTATAATACCAAAAGAAAATTGTCAAACCGTGTTGTGAGTTTTGAGGTTTTCATTCCAGCGAAAACCTCATCCATTGTTTTTCATCAGACAAGATGAGGGATCAAGAACAGATCCATTTTGTGATTAAAAAAAAATTTAAATTACAGATATTTTCATCTATTAAATTTAGCACGAAACACAAAACTATATTAACCGTCTGTAAAAATCTGACTGTGAAAGCTTCGGTAAAGTGAGCTTAAAGTGAGACAACTCACTTCACTCACTCCACCTGCAGTGCGATTCTGTAACCATCTCACCGTGAAAACTTAGGTGAAGTGAGCGTGGAGTGAGCTGTCAATAGTGTAAATTCCTAGCAAAAACAAACTCACATCACCTAAGTTTTCACGGTGAGATTTTTACATAATCGACCGGCTGATGTTACGGACTGACACTATTGACAGCTCACTTCAAGATCACCTCAGTTAAGTTTTCACGGTGACATCATTACAGAATAGATTGGCTGCCACATTTTCTAATTAATATAAACTTCAAATTATCAGACATTTTCATCAATTGAATTTTTCACGACAAACAAAACTACATTTACCAATGAAACTCCAAAACTGCTAATAATGCCACGACCAAACAGACAAACATTATTCCCACAAACATATCGCTAAAGATTTATTTAATTCGATAACATTGGATGTCTGTAACGCAAAGCGGAACGATATACCTATTGGTATTTTACTGATTTCATCGTTTTAAAGTCTTAATTAATTTTAATATGAACGCTCGTATTTCTAAACGGTAATTACATGTGCAACACACAAATACACGTTTGTTAAAAATAACGTGTCTTTTCCGTTAATTTGAATAACATTTGGTTAAAAAGAACGTGTCTTTTCCGTTAATTTGAATAACTTTGGTTAAAACTATGTGTCTATTTAATTAATTGTGTGGGTACTAATTAGGGTTCTTTAAGATTCTTTTGCGGTTCTTAAATTGTATTGGTTGTCGGTGTCTGTGGTTCTGGTTGATTTATTTCTTCTTTAAATGTTAATGATGATTAATGGTTAAGATTTCTATAATAGTTTTTGGCACATTAGGAATTTTGTGAATTTGTTTTGTTATAACTTATTGTTAAATCTTGATTACACTTTTCGATTATCTAAACTAATAGGTATTATAAAAAAGAAAATATTTGATTTTCTGTATGTTTGTTTGTAGGATTTCTCGCTTAAACGGCTGAACGGATTTGGATGAAATTTGGCACATGGGTAGACTATGACCTGGATTAGGACATAGGATTTTATCTCGATATTCCCACGAGACTTATGCGGGGGAAACCGCAGGCCGCAGCTAGTTCTAAATAAAGGTACCTCTTCGATCAAAAACGGACTTTCATTATTTAATCAGAATTAACTGTATGTTAATGACATAATTATCATGTCTTCTGTCACCACTTAGTTATGATCGAACATCGTAACTTTGAATATAAAGCATTTGATTTAGGTCTGCTTTTCCATCTCCAGATAACTTTTATTCAAAGAATAAAATTGACGTTTGACAGTTTTTGTATGAAAGAACTGTCAAAATTTCAAAATTATTCCTCGAATAAAGTTATCAGATGATTGAAAAGTCAGCCCCTATAGTCATGCATTTCTTAAACCTATATCAGTTTTCCAAACTCATCATCATTATCATTTCAGCCTGGAATCACCCATTGCTGGATACCTATAGAACTCCCCCCCCTCTCTTCTGCCATACTTCCCGATTCCTATGCAAGACATCATCCTGCCTATACTGTTGTTGTCTTAGTTGTGTTGTTCTTTAGGATGCATGAAGAATCCTGCTCGTGTAGCGCAGTTTGTTCCGCCAGTTAGGTACTCAACTGAACCGAGCACTCGGCGCATCCTGGACAGTCACACCCAACACCTTATTTGACTGGCCAACTCTTCCCTTGCGGTGGTAGGGCTAACGCCCGCCTGGTTTGTGACCACCCTCCCACCGGAGTCCGGCGTCAAACAGCCTGCTGTGTTTCGTTGATGCGTGGGAGTTCCAGTGCCTTAGGCATCTTCTGGGCAC
Organism: Oligia fasciuncula; assembly: GCA_963082905.1. Lineage (NCBI taxonomy): Eukaryota > Metazoa > Arthropoda > Insecta > Lepidoptera > Noctuidae > Oligia > Oligia fasciuncula. The sequence goes on from OY720409.1 coordinate 2,636,782, forward strand.
GCTCGTTCCATCATAGACCTCATCCATCGCTTTCCATCAGGCGTGATCGAGGTCAAGAGATGGCTTGTTCAGCAATCCATACCAATATTATAAATTCGAAAGTAACTCTGTCTGTCTGTCTGTATGTTACGTTTTCACGCCTGAACTAGTGAACGGATTTCTATAAAATTTGGCAGAGAGATAGACTGCATCCCGGGGAAGGGCATAGGATAGTTTTTATCGACATACCTTGCGGGCGAAGCCGCAGGCGGAAGCTAGTAAAAAATAAATAAAAAGACATATCTACCAGCTGTCTTACAGCTAGGTTGTTATCAGTCCCAACTAGATGATGATTAGTTATTGGATTTTTCCATATGGTAGCAGCCCGATGTCTGGATCTGTGTCCGGTTGATGGCAATAGGCTCGCCCCCTATTACATGGGACTTAAACATAACTGGCGAAATGGTGGGAGGGAAGGGTGTATTATAGGTATATATCCCTGCCTAACCCTTCGGGGATTCGAGGGTGAGGTTATGCATGTGTACAGACGGCAGCATATCAAGCTACTACAATCTGTCAAATTTCTTTAATAGATTTTCAACTTTATCGCTAAAGTATAAGGTTCAAAGATGATTGAGAAAATGTGACTGTTTCGGGTAGCTTCATGTGCTGGCCTCTGTACTTATCAGCCTATAACTGTCCCAATGCTGGGACACGGGTCTCCTCTCTTTTAGATGGGCTGTAATCTGACCAGTGCGGGTTGGTAGATGTCACAGGTCTTCGAATTTTTTGTTCTAGGAGATGCCGGTTTCCTCACGATGTTTTCCTTCACAGTTTTGAGAGCAGTGGTGATGACATTATTTCATCATCATAATCATAATCAGCCTATAATGTTCCCACTGCTGGGACACACGCCTCCTCTCTGTGAGAGGGAGTGGGCCGTAATCCCCCACGCGGACCCTGTGCGGGTTGGTAGATGTCACGTCTTTGAATTTTTGGTTCTAGGACATGCCGGTTTCCTCACGATGTTTTCCTTCACCGTTTTGAGAGCAGTGGTGATGAAATTATTCACACACAGAGTAAAGCGCCTGCTTGGGATCGAACCCACAACCTACAACTCACAAGTCGGGGCCGCTACAACTGGGCCACCACTGCTCGATGTGTATATTCCCCAAATCAAGTGTTAAGCATTACGATAAGATTACGATAACCAGCCATAAATGATGAATACCCTCCTTTGACCCAACAATAAATCACAAAACACCACACATAAAGATAAGCATTCGAAAAAAAGACTAAAACATGTTTTTCTCATACCAAATAAGGAGATTCGAATAAAGTCATTATCGTTAAATCGGGCACATTTCGTGTCAAGCGACCCACAGACATATAAACTTGGGAAGATCTTGCGATTATAGTTTTATTACAATTAATATTCTTAGTGATGGTCTCATTAAAGGTGTTTTATTTTTTTAAGCGGCATTTTAGCGTAACGTGTTTTCATTTAGTTTTATTTATTGTTTTCAAAAGACTCTTTTGGAGATTATATAGTACTAGCTGCGCCCCGCGGTTTTACCTGCATAAGTCTTGTTCCCGTGGGAAGAACTTTTTGATGAGCTTTACTGTAAAGTCTTATCAAAATCCGTTCAGTAGTTTTTGCGTGAAAGAGTAACCAAAATCCATCCCTCCACTTTCCCGTTTATTTATGGGTGTTATTTAACGCAGCTTCTTTAAAATGTCAATCTCTTCTTTTTAGTTGTCTAATGAATTAATAGGTCAGCGACGCACTTTTAGCGTCTAAAAAATGCTTTTCAAGCGACCATATAGGTATTGTAAAACAAGTATGACGCAGCATGGTGATAATTCTTAAGCAACTAAAGGAGGTTGCCCATAATCAGAACCGCTTTAAAACAATAGAGTAGGGCCATAAAAATATACTTATAAATTATAAAAAAAAAAAATAACATTTCTGAGTTCAGTTATGTCTACGCTTTGCGAGTTTTTAATAAGTGTATCAACTGCATCTATAAAATAATTTTAACGTACTCTAATTTCATACAGTCACATATAATTTTACACGTTAGCATAAGTTATTGATGATATTAATTTAGTTGTTGAATAAAAATGTTTGATGGTAATTTTGAGGCTGAGTTATCAATTCAGAAGTACCTAATTAAATTTATCGGTAGCTCAGTCATATTAATTTACGTTCGTAAATTGACGCTGGTTTTTTGTTATGCTGTTGTGTGTTTTTCTTTTATTTTTTCGCTCCACTGCGAAGGTATAATCAAAGAGATTGGGATTGGATTTGGATTGGATTGATTGGTATTTTAGCACAGACAAAAAAAATAATGAAAAATCCTTCACCAAAGGGATTTGATATGATTAACTTAACACTTAACTGTCCATTATGATTCATAATGTTATCCTTTTATGATTCTGCCAAAGTGGCCTTTTTAGGCCCCCTGTTCTGTCATTCCCATGTCATTATGACAAGTGACGCAATCAAAAATCTAAAAACAAAATGGCTTCCATAAATAATAATAATGTACCATGTTAATGTGACACGGGAGCCTTAAACTCCGCAATTAAGTTAGAATCATGTGTTTTTAAGTTAACTAAGTTACAGATTAATATTCTAGATAAGTTGCTTTATTAATTTAAAGTTTTATCTTAGGATTGCTTAGAAAGTTATCTTTTAAATATGAATTACCTATATTTTTTTGATTAGTTTGTGATTGTTAATGTGGTAGAAAAAGGCACTTTAGTTATAATTGGTGTACAATATGAAATAGTTGATGTTAGTTAAATATTTGTGTTTTCTTTTTTTATGATTGTTTCATGATAATTATAAAAAAAAACTATTTTTGCATGCCTGACGGTAGAATGTACTGGATCCTTCGTTTACTTAACACCATATTTTTGTACCTACATTCTTGCAAATAAATCATCATTTCATTTCATTTCATCATTTAGTGTGGTTTCGTTTTTTACACCTCAAAAACACTTTCTCTTTTTATTCCTCAATTCTTAATTGTTCATTAGGTCTAAGATAGGATGTTGTATTCTATTTTAAGAAACTAATCAAGTGGTCTGAGATTAACTTAGATACTTCATTGTAAGTTTAGCCTTGCCTAACAGTAAAATATACCTATTGTAAAGAAACAAAATGAAAATCAGAAAAAAAAGAAACGGGTGAAAATCTTATAAAAACTTTCCCAACTTTTCTTTACAATCCTGTCCTCTTCTGTTATCTCTGATAAAGAAGAGTTCTAGGTACCAGCAGAGAGAACACACTTATAGGCTGACTAGCACTTTGCCCGCGACTTCGTCCGCGTGTATTTCGTACTTTCCTCTAAAAATTTCGAATATGTATGTTTATGATCTTTATCATTTATTTAGATTAATAAGTATTCGGGCCAATATTTAAGTTTGTAGATCAAAGGAATCAGATTTTTCAAATAAACAGGATCCTCGCTTTTCACCCCAACAAGGGTGGATTTTTGACTTGACTCAAAGACCGATACCTACTCGTTTTCGAGTTAATGGAAGCAAGCAGTAAAATCCACCCCTTCTTCTTCTTAGCGTGTCGATAGCAATCTAAATGGACTCGGCCCAGAATTCGGCTACTTGTTTGGCGCCATTACCAGCGTCCACCAGTTCCTATAACGTGCAGCTGACAGGACATGCAGGACACGATATTAATTGTCCCATCGTTTGTGGAACAGCACCACATTTACACTCCAAGACGGAGTCGTCTATGAATCTCCACCTGAACAGGTTTTCCTTACTTCAGCTAACCTGCGTCCGGAGTCTGTTTAAAGACTTCCAGGTTACCCAAGGTTACTCATGTCCAGGTGGGAGGTCTTCAGCGGGTGGGACGAACGGTTTGGGTAAGGAAGGACTGTCTCGCCACAGCTTCAGTCTTTCTTGTCATGGTTCACCAGTGAGTTGACGACACACTTTAAAAAACTGTTTCGGCTTTTCAGCCTTTGTGGCACAAGGATGTTGTCGTGCAAAGGGTCATGTGTCGGAGACCATTTTGGCTCTTTCGCTGGAGCCAGTGCTCTGCGAACCACTGGTGGCGCTATGTGCTAGTGGATACAGCATTTCCTACTATATTTCCCAGCAATCCACCCCTTAAACTTTATTACCCTTTTCCACCTTGGTAGGAGTCGAGTTTTGAAAAACCCTAAAACTAACTACACCTTTTCACCCCGTTAGGGGTACATTTTCGAAAAACCATACAAACTTTGACACCCCCCAATCCCCCTTTAGGGGGTACTTAAGAAAAACAAAAAGTGCCAAACTTAATAATTTACTTAGATAAGTATTCGTGCCAAGTTTCAAGTTTATTAACTCAAGGAATAAGATTTTTCATACAAACGAAATCCCCCCTTTTCACCCCCTTAAAGATTGAATTTCCAAAAACCCCTTCTTAGTGCTCCCCTACATTATAAAAGGAAGCCGTGTGCAAAATTTCACATTCCTAGACCCAGTAGTTTCGGCTGTACGTTGATATGTCAGTCAGTCAGTCAGTCATTCATTCAGTCAGTCAGTTTCTTCTTTTATATATATAGATTATGCATCTAGGATTCACACCAGCCGATATATTCTACAAGTCTCACTGTGAAAATTTAGATGAAGTGAGCTGTCACTAGTTTTGATCCCTAGCGATCCCTTGCATCAGGTGGAATGACAGCTCACTTCACGTAAGTTTTAGGCGAAGTGAGCTGTCACTAGTGTTGTTCCCTAGCGATCCCTTGCATCAGGTGGAATGACAGCTGACTTCACCTAAGTTTTAGGCGAAGTGAGCTGTCACTAGTGTTGTTCCCTAGCGATCCCTTGCATTAGGTGGAATGACAGCTGACTTCACCTAAGTTTTAGGCGAAGTGAGCTGTCACTAGTGTTGTTCCCTAGCGATCCCTTGCATCGGGAGGAATGACAGCTCACTTCACCTAAGTTTTAGGCGAAGTGAGCTGTCACTAGTGTTGTTCCCTAGCGATCCCTTGCATCAGGTGGAATGACAGCTGACTTCACCTAAGTTTTAGGCGAAGTGAGCTGTCACTAGTGTTGTTCCCTAGCGATCCCTTGCATCGGGAGGAATGACAGCTCACTTCACCTAAGTTTTAGGCGAAGTGACCTGTCACTAGTGTTGATCCCTAGCGATCCCTTGCATCGGGTGGAATGACAGCTCACTTCACCTAAGTTATAGGCGAAGTGCGGATAGTACGCTGTACGTCTGGTGGTAAAAGGGCGATGGTAGGATCAGGGCGTGGAGCTCCTGCGCACACTCTCCGATGTACAGTCTGTAGAAGACCGACAGGCAAGCAACATTACGCCGATGAGCTAGGCTGTAAAGTGTAGCTACCAACCTCTCGTCGCCTATAAGCCTTTTAGCTCTGCGTTCCACCGAGTCAAGTGCAAGCTGATATTTTGCTGAGTCATCCCATAAGTGGCTGCAATACTCCATACAGGAACGGACCTGTGCTTTGTACAGACTTAAAAGCTGACACAACCTGACAAAACCTTCATTACGTTTAGGGAAAACATAATAAAAAAATCACGACTTATTCTCCGAAACGTATGATTGAGATTTTGTTCAGATTGACTGAATATCTTATGCTCAGACACTGATGTATTAACTGTCATTATTTAGGCAGTTGCCATATATTATGTCTAATCAACGCAGCAGAAATGCCAATGTAGGTTTGTATAATTTGCGGTATTGGCATTTCGTATTGATTTGACCTTGATTTAATTTGGTAACTTTTTGTAATGTAATAGTAGGTGTCTGACTGTAGTTTGATTACATTTTCTAATGTTATCAATACTTTTATTCCTATTTACCTTATTCTTTTAAATCATGCTACTATTGGTATTTTATTAAATTGTTGTGCCCAAAAGGTCCATGTGAACTTTATAACTATTGATAAGACCTTGTAAGCACATGTGTTATGCAATAAAGATTTAAATTTGACTGGCAATCTTTTGGAATAAGCTGAGGCAGGCATGAGCCATTCTTGTCATACGCATACCTTAGCTCGTGTGTCAAGATATAAGAACAATAGTTTGATAACCTATTCAAATTTCTACCATTTTCGTAATTTTCCTCCCAATTACCACTGTCCTAGGACTGAAACAAACCTAACAATTGGACTCGACGGCACGGTTGGCGCAGTGGCTGCTGCGCTGCGTGTCGCGGGAACAAATATTTGTATGACCTACAAGTAGTTGTTTCGGGTCTGGCTGTTTGTGTATGTGAGTTTAAATGTTTGTAAAAGCACCCACAATACAGGAGAAATTCCTAGTGTGGGGCAACGTTTTTTTTTATAAAAATAAATAAATAAAATAAACTCAATCAGATAAACAACCAATTTATTTGTGAAGGTAACCTATTTGTTATTAAACCCTAGGTTTATGTGGACTGCTGAGCTTATGGTCCTAGGTTCGATCCCGGATTCTGGCTATGTTATAGTTTTTTTTTTATTAAAAAATTCGCTATAGAACCCCGAAGTCTGTATAGGAGCTCAGCTCCATATGACTTTTAAATAACAACCAAAAAGTTGTTCCTCTCACACACCTCTACCTATTCCCTCGAAAACTATAGTCGTGAAGATGCGGTACATACACATCACAATCCAAAAACAAAGACGCATCGCTAGCCAGGGGGTAAGCAGACGTAAGCTTAACAAACAGAGATCTTTCAATTAAGACCTCAATCAACTTGGCAGACTGGCAGACTAATTAGCTAACGTAAATGTTCTGTCTCCTTGTCAGAACTCTTGAGGTCATTATTGAGAACTTGATTAGTTTATTTACGTTCAGTTTGAGATGACTAATGTGTGGTTAAAGTATAGTTATATTAATGGGCTGGTTTCATCACCTTCTGATTCGTTTTTGGATAATTAATCAGGCAAAAAAATAAATTGAAATGCCATTTTATTTTAAAACTTGCGACCCGCTGCTGCTTCGAATGGTTTTTAAGACTTTTTTTTTATTTGAAATGGGTTTGCTCTTGACTCTAGTCTAGGTCAGAGGTGACAGAGACAAAGTCAACTTGACAAAATTTGAAGATTTCATAACTATGTGGTGTAAGTTTAATATCTATGTAATATACACATAAACCTTCCGGAATACATGTTCTAAATGGTGAAGACCGCATCAAAATTGTTAGTTTTTATTAAATATCTATCTACATTAATAGAAAAGCTGAAGAATTTGTTTGTTTAAACCCTGAGAGGTTTTCGTTGTGTGGCTAAAACTAAATGTGAATTGGAATAAGAGTTTTAGAAATTAAAAAAATAATAATAATAATTGTTTGTTTACACGCGCTAGTCTCTGGAACTACCAGTCAGATTTGTAATTATTTTTTTTTTGCAATTGATAGCCTAATTCTTGAGGAAGTCTATAGGCTATTTAACATCACGCTAGGGCCTTTAGGGAGTCGAGCAAAAAAAGGCAGAACAAACGAAGTAATAGCGCGGGCAGGCGATGCGATGCGACGGGGTGGGTCGGGGGAAAAGAAATTTTACGCGGACGAAGTCGCGGGCAGATGATAGTAATAGAATAATGATAAATGATTTATTTTCTGTAAGTTGTTTTGTACAAACACTATAACACGTCAATTATATTTTTTTAAACTAGATGAGGTCGGCGTTTCCTATCTGACTATTCTGAGAAGAAAGGCCGAAACAAACTCAGAGGTCAGTCTCTTTTCAAGTCCAGACAAAATCTTGGTCAGATCGTGTGAAGACAATTTAGATTGGTGTCTGAAATGATCTTTTGAGGAAAGAACCACACAGATTGAGCTGACCTGTCCCATCAGTGCACGCATTTGTCAAAAATCGTGCAGCTCAACTCAGAACTTGAGGAGCTCAAGTTTCATGTTTTATTTCTATAAATCTTTTTCTAACAGGATTTCCACTTCTGAACATAAGCCTTCTCATATTAAAAAAAAACGGACATACGCCATTGTTGGTTTTTTATTAAATACCTATCTTGGGTATAATAACGCCAGGTAGCCATCTGCATTTTTTCATCCAGTAGAAAATATTCCAAATATTGCTACCTCCTGGAATTGTTATTAAATAATAAATCATTAACGTCAGAATGTGTTTCGTTTGAGTATCGGCAGAGTTGTCGAGTCACTGTGCCACCTACCAATATCGGAAACATAATTCTTATTATATTATTGTAGTTTGGTGTTGTGTTCCGTAGATCTTTGTACAATGTATAGGACTTGAAAATGGACAGCCATATTCCTGAAACTTCTGCTGGTATAAGATACTGAATCTTAGGTACTAGGTAATACGGGCTGGTATACGCAACTCCACGTCAATGCGCGTATTTTGCGTAGGTACGGGTGGAAAAATCGATTATTCGATCCACCCCAGCTCCTCAAGGAAGGCCAGCAACGCCTTGATGTTGCTGGCCGTCACACGGAGGGTACCTGGGTTACCGAAGTACACAGCCCTGTACTTTGCAAGTGGCGACCACCGGGCAGTTTAGAAGCACATGAGCTGCTGTCTCATCGTCCTCCATGAAATCCCTGCACAGGGGACTCTGTGACTCCTATTCCTATGACAAAGAGGTGGCGGTTTCATTGAAGGGTTATGCTGAGTAGGTGTATACCTAGTCAACCCTCATATGTTTATGAGCTAATGTTCTCTACTAACTTTTTAAACCTGACCTTCGTATCCTGCTTAAGCGTATGAAGTTTCATTAAAATCAGTTTATTCATTTCAGGGCTGAAAGTTTGTATGAAATGCCGTACGGCGTAAACGATCTTAAGTTCCATAATATGTGATTAGGAGCTAGCCCTCTTGCTACTTACCGGGCAGAAACCCACTGGGACACAGTCTTCTATCTGTGACAGGGGATGATCCACCACGCGGGCCCAGTGCGGGTTTGTGATTGTCACATGTTCTATGAAAAAAAATATCGGTTTCTTCACGGTTTTCCTTCATCGCTAAACACCTACTATCCGTTAATTTTCATCCTTGCTTCTCTTCTAAAAATACCTTATCAAAAACGCATCGCCTTTTGACATAACTTAAATCGGACCACAAGTAAAACGACCCACACCACCCATTGCCTCATGGACCTCTAAAAGCCCATCGCTGGGCATCAATTTAAAAACAAACAGTGATGATTATCCTTCATTACTGGACGAGGTGTGTCGTTAATCATGGCGTCGTTAGATGACGGTTATGTGATCATTATCTGCAGGGTGAGTGCACCGGTTGTGGTTTTAAAATTTTAAGAGTTGAATATTTGGTGTGTTATTTGGTATTGTTGTGTAGAGATTTTTGTTGTGAATTTCTGGTAGATAGGTTTAGATAGGCTTATGAATTTGAGGTAAAATTAAAATCGTCTTAGAAGAAAAAAAAACAGTGGCACTCCAGGAGTGACGACAGAAGTGAAGACTTGAAAAAGCATAGTAATTTTATATATGTTTGAAGGTCATTCTTCTAAAAAAAATGTACCGCGCGTTGATGTCTTTAAAATGGCCAAAATTTAAAACAGAGGTGTCAGTTACGGTAACAGTGTCGTGAATTCAATGGTTTTTCCCATCTCAAAAATGCCCAACGCGCCGAAAGAAGTTTTCACTACACAAATTGTATTGTGCCTGATACAAGATTTTAAATCGTTTTCATAGAATTGGTTGTTTTACGGAACTTATTGTGGTGCCTAGCTAAACAACCTCGCACAATATTCTAGTAATAACACGAAGGAATGACAACTGTTAAATCGTTTAAAGGTCTGTGTTTTAAAATATCATTAAAAAATAATTGTCACTTCCCAGCAATACAAAAACTGGACAAACGCAAACTGAAAGTCAAATAATTTATTTCAATTCAACCAATTACAGACACTTTTGAACTGTCATTCAGTCAAAAAGATAAAGCTATTTGCCCATTCCAAAGCGCAGTAGATTCCTATGGAGAAGAAAAGGCAAAAAAAGTCCACAAATACTCTTTTAAATCTAAATATTGGTTATATCATTCATGTTGATATAATTTGTAAGTGTAGGACTAAATCAAAATTCAAAAGTCAAGCATTAAATGTTAAGTTATAAGTTTATTGCCGTGCTTAAACTTAATAACTGGTGCATCTACCCCACCCATCAAGTTATTTTGTGTATTCCCAATACACATGAGTCATTGGGTGTATAAATAATTTATTTTAATTCGAGCGCTATCTGTTCTAATATCATTAGTTATCTTATATTAGTTTAATATTTCTTATTGCTGTAACATAACATCACGCCTGCATTCAATAAGGGGTAGACAGAAGTGTTTAGATGATGAGGACAGGAATGTCCTCATCATCTGCCTAGCCTTTTCCCAACTATGTTGGGGTTGGCTTCCAGTCTAACCGGATGCAGCTTAATACCAGTATTTTAAATGGAGCGACTGCTTATCTGACCTAAACAACCTAGTTACTAGGTAATACGAAACCCCTTGGTAAGACTGGTAGTCAGACTTTCGGGCTTCTGACTACCCGTAACGACTGTCAAAGATCCACGAAAAACAGACGGGACCAACGGCTTAACGCGCTTGGTATTTAAAGATGGTCACCCATCCATGGACCAACCGCGGCAAGTGCAGCCTAACCTGATCGATCGACCCGTGCGGCTGTTAATACGTAGCCACAAGCCCCTCTAACATGAAAAAAATGATCAAAGTCATACTTCCCAGGTGCAAACCTACCACCTTGTGCTATCAGCGGATTCTTTAACCTCCGAGTCATTAGGTATCATGTTTCATATAGCAATAGATTTTAATAAATACTGAATAGTGATAGTTCCGTGGTTAAGGTGTCGGATGACGGAATGTTGTGGGTTGCATTCCAGAAGTGTAATAACGTTTGTTTTATTTCAAGTTAGTAGTAAGACCTTGTGGGTCAGTGTCTTTCTTTAATTATCTGAATGTGGTTAGTTGAAGAATGTCTAGCAAATAACATCAATCATATAACTCGGGCTGATTTTACTAAAGTCAGATATCTTTTATCCGTGGAATACAATTGACGTCTGACAGTACGAGTATTGAAAACCTGTCAAAATTTAAAAAAATATTTACGTCAACGCCGGCTGTCGCTGAAAACCAGAACTGGGGCTCTGTCTCGTATAGGGTCTTAGCATTATGCTGAGCGATGGCCGTTTTGCGTAGATGTGACGCATACTTTCTCCCAACTTGGTATTTTGTTTTACTTTTCGTGTGTTTTTACCTTCTTCAAAAAAAGGAGGTTATCAATTCGATACGTATGTATGTAATATTATTGGAATTGCATTATATTCACATATGACAATCTATTAGGGCTTCCAAACAAATATACAAAATTTTATAGACGTATGTATGTATTTATGTATGTTTGTCCACGCATATCTCCGTAACTATTAATCGGATCGTGACCATTCTTTTATTGGCTTACATTTACTTCAACTTAGGGAACAGTGCAAGTTTCATCAAAATCGATTCAGTAATTTTCATGATATGGACTAAGACGTGAAAGTGTGACGGCCTGGCTTATTGATACGAGCTACGGGTGTAGTGTCAAAGCGAAAACATCTCAAAACCTTGGTCAAATTCTAGTGCAACAACTAAAAATTACCAAATAAAAAGTAATTTAAAAAAATTAAACCGACTTCAAAAAGAAATGAACTCAAAATTATGAAATAACTTTAATTTCCGAAGTCGGTGGCAATAAACTAAAACTAAAATACAGACTATCCCAAGACACCGACTTCCGAAATTAAAGTTATTTCATAATTTTGAGTTCATTTCTTTTTGAAGTCGGTTTAATTTTTTTAAATTACTTTTTATTATTTTTATGCGTCATATGTTTGCCGCAAAAAAACGTATTTGCTTTCTTTTTTTCTTTAAGAGGTTTCACAGTATTTTGTAAGGCCTAGCCTACATTAACAATCAACGACACTTCCGTAGAACTGTATCTATCACATAATTGATTTAGCTGTCATTGCTTTATTTTTAATTCTTTTTACCTTTTGTGGTAGACTAATTTTATTGTATGTGCATCGTCTTCACATATTATTACATTATGTCAAGACCTTGTAAAACATTTTAAAAGAGTAACGGTGGAGTTTCTTGCCCATTATTCTCCATACGAAAACTACCTTTTGGAATGGGCGACTAGAATCAATTCTATTTAGTTGTAATTTTTTTGACGTTCAAAAGTGCCTTTAATGTGCCTACCTAAATATATAAAATTCAAAGTCCTGACTGACTGTCTGATATATCAACGCACAGCCTAAACCGCTGGTCCTAGAGACATGAAATTTGGAGGATATGTTCTTTGTGAAGAGTAGGTATCCACTAAGAAAGGGTTTTTCGAAATTCCACCCCTAAGAGGGTGAAATTTCACGCGAAAGAAGTCGCGGGCATAAGCTAGTTTGAAATAAATGATTTGACTTTGACTTCAATCTCTGCCCACCCTTTAACAACAAGCTTGTAGACAACCATGACCTCACAATCACCCGCCAAACCCAATCGATCACCCGAACATTCACCTCTACAAAAAAAAAATGAAGCGCATTCGATTTAAAACTCAATCGCTCAGAAACGCGTTAAATAAACACTTGGACGCGTGACTTTTAATATCTCTATACATTTAAAAATATCAAATTATAATATTAAACTCATCTTGGATGGGTATTCATTATTTTCTGTACAATGGTACCCCGTGGTGCCGTGGCTGGGATGAGGGTGTCAGGATGGGCTACCTTACCTGACATCTCGATTATGCTGTTTGTATTAAGATTAAATTGATGATAAATCTGTGTTGGTTTGTGTGTTTTTGTGAGCTGTTGTTGAGATTATTTGTTGCTAAGTAGCTAGTGATGTAATAGTCTATTTAAATGTCTTAATTTTATGTGTAGAGAGAGACTTCTTAGTAATTATCTTAGCATTTTAGCGCGAGTCGAGACTGTAGGCATTCCAAATGATGATTGGCACATTTTTTATAGTTGGTATTTGTTACTGCCAATAATGATTACCTGGTTAGGTACTAATTATTGACAGCTTCGCAGTAAAGTTAAGTGACGTTTAAACGTCAAAAATGTACGGTTAAATAGTCGCTAATCACTAGATACTTAAATTTAAGCAACGTTTATGAATAAAAGGTATGTTTTTAAAGAATCTAGGGTCACATTCTGATACTTAGTTTTCAGCACAAAGTTGAAGTAACAAATACGCTGAATTAAATAACGAGAAGCGTTCTGTAACTTGCAAGTCATCTGAGTAATCGTGATACCTATTAAATGGCAGAAATACACAAATGAAATATGAAAGCAGGCAAACCCGAGTGTAAAGCGAGTAAACCCATTTATAACACAGTAATGTAATCCTACGTGTGCATTGCATACTTAAGTCTTTCGCGAGATAATCTTCATTTTACATATCTCTGACCGTTTTGTGTTTAAAGCAAACACACCTTTGCAACTTTACTGAACTTTATTCCTTTGTAATATAGGTTATGTTTGCGTGATTTGGAGGTTAATTAATTTGGTAAAATGTATTTTATTTAAAAGGATTCTGTAAAGGCATTTTCTATGTGTGTTTACGGTGTAATGGTGTAATTATGAATGTTCTAAGATAGTTTCGTTTATATGTGGACGTAAATATCGCTTATTAGGCGCCCGGTGTCAGGAAATTGTAACTCCTTGTCTTTTATAGGGTTTAGGAACATGCTGGGATTAAGGGCGAAGCTACACGAACTATCTTCTTCTTAGCGTTTCGAAGGCAATCTAGATAGACTCGGCCAGAATTCGGATACGTGTTTGGCGCCATCACTAGCGTCCATCAGTTCCTGTAACGTGCAGCTGACAGGACACGCAGGACACGATATTAAGTGTCCGGTCGTTTGTGGAACAGCACCACATTTAGACTCCAAGGCAGAGTCGTCTATTAATCTCCACCTGAACAGATTTTACCTTGCTTCGGCCAACCTGGGTCCGGAGTCAGACTTCCAGGTTACCCAAGGTAACTCGTGTCCAGGTGGGAGATCTATACACGATCTATTATCCAACGCATTTATGTTCTTACCTATATTCTTCTCGGTTTATTCTTCTTCAACGGACGTTGAAGGCTGTATCATCCAATGTGAAGGTAGACGGTGTTTTATTTTCTATCCACACCAGTTCATCTGAAGACTTCAGCAGCATAATCAGCCTATAATGTACCCACTGCTGGGACACAGGCCTCTATGTTAGAGGGAGTGCCCGCGGCAATCCACCACGTGGGCCCAGTGCGGGTTGGTAGATGTCACATGTCTTCGAATTCTCGGTTCTAGGACATGCCGGTTTCCTTCACCGTTTTGAGAGCAGTGGTGATGAAATAATTTACACAATCTAAAGCGCCTGTCTGGGTTCAAATCTACATTCTACAACTCGTAAGTCGCGGCCGTTACCACTGGGCTACCACTGCTCTCATCATCCAAAAGAGCTTGCTTGCATGATTACCCATCGAAAATGACAGATGTGAAAACATTATTTATTGAGAGTTCAACATTCAACAGCAATCGCCATTTTTTCTGAAGCTCCTGCAAGGAATAGTCCGTCATCTGTTCACCTGCAGCAAAAGTTCACCAAGTTTTAAAGATCGAAAAATAATTCCAGCCTTAAATCAAACCAACCTGACACCAACACCCCAAGGCCTCAGAGAACTCACCAATTAACTCCTGAGGTCAAACTATGATTACTCCTAAACCCATTCCTATACACCTTACCATTAATTTCTGTGGAGTAATACCCAATACCAAGTTTGACAGCTAAAAAATGCTACCGTAGAGCCTTGAAGAGCTTTGTAACAACATCATTAGAGCTCCTGACTCTCTATAAAAGAGCAAATAGCCGGTAAGCTTATGCCTTATTATGGTGGGGTGGCCATGGAGTATGGGATAGGAGAGACTAGTTTCTGGTATGTTTGTGATTGTAAGGCTGTGTTCGGTTTGGTATATGTTGGTGAAACCTTCATTAGTTTTTCTACAAGTTACCAAAAATTATGAAAAATGTGTTTACTTTCAGACAGTATTTGAAAGTTCTTGTTATATAGAATCTACAGAGATTTTCTAGACGATGTATTAAAAATATAAGCAATAGCCTCTTTTTTCGATATCTTTCCTATTATGACATTTGTTTTGCACGTAAGAAGCTTCTAGACAAATACTTCTCGCCTCATCATCATCACCTGCCTAGCCTTTTTCCCAACTATGTTGGGGTCGGCTTCCAGTCTAACCGGATGCAGCTGAATACCAGCATTTTACATGGAGCGACCGCCTATCTGACGTCCACAACCCAGTTACTGGGTAATACAACTTGGTAAGACTGGTTGTCAGATTTTCGGGCTTCTGATGACCTGTAACGACTGTCAAAAATCCAGGAATGTTCAAACTCAAATCATTTATTTCAATTAAACCTTGTACAGGCACTTTTGAATTGTCAAAATTAAATAGTCTGTCAGTTAGTCAGAAAGTTGAAGCTAGTTGCCCATTCCAAAGCGTAGATCTCTATGGAGAAGAACGGGCAAGAAACTCCATGGACACTCTTTTAAATCAAGATATTACAAAATCCTGGGTACATTATTCTTGTTGCTTCTATATGTGAGAACAATGTAAAAAAGACAGAAATGAAGAAACAATTCAAGACATAAAATTAAAAATAAGCCATGGCAGTTAAGAGATGACCAGTCTCAACCGACGGCGCCCGTTCACGAACATGACGCGTGGATCAGCACCATCCAGCTCAACCATTTTGTAGGGAACCGAATGATCCAACACACGCGCCACCATCGGTGAGACATTTAAGTGAGCATGACACGTTCTCAACTGCCATGCTCTTTCAAGTCAACATCAAAAAATCATAATAAACGGAAACATGGTTCTTACATTCACAAAATTAAAAAAAAAAATGCTTCTAAATTATACAAAACTACAGTTTGCAATTGATATGACAGCCGGGACTAACGGCTTAACGTAAACGAAATACAGAAGTATTTAGCCTTATGTTTTAAAAACTAGCTTCTGCCCGCGGCTTCATCTGCGTGGATGTTGGGAATTTGACAATTCAATTTTTTTTTTGCATTTGTATGCTACCAGGACAAAAAGTAGTCATCCCCAGGATGCCATCTAACTCTTTGCGAAAAATCTTATCGAAATCCGTTGGATGGTTTAGGCGTGAAAAGGTAACACACAGACAGAGTTAGGTACTGTCGAACGGAATAACTCGAATTTATAATATTAGTATGGAGAGACTACCTACTATTTAATGACAGTGAAAGAGTGCTATATGACCATCATAATTACAAATTTCAGAATGGAATTTGTGGGTGGTGTTTTGACTGTTTGGAAGAAGTGGATTCAACAAACTCTTCAGCAACGCGTCATAATCATAGTGCAATTTAATAATGAAATCCTGGTCAAATAATAAGCATGGTCACCTCAACATAACTGCTTAAATAAACATCGTTAACAGTGATAGATATGGGTAGTTATGAAAATAAACCAAAAGACGCTAACTTAACGAGCTTGAGTACCACTCGCGGTTTAACAACGATCATTTAGATATGTGTCAAGTACATTGATGGGATTGTATGGAGATTTTATAAGGAGAAACGTTTTTATGGTACTGAGTTGGTTTTTAAATGAAAGGGAGGTAACATTGGAGCTTGAAATTAAAAGTCGATTACAGAGTTTTGTTTGTAATAAGATAATAATGACTTTATAAATAAAAGCTTATGTTTGATACTGTAGTGCCTACCTAATTGCTCCATAAAGTGGGTTTCTGCAAACAATTTATGAAAAAACTAGCTTCTGCCCGCGACTTCGTCTGCGTGAAATTTCACCCTCCCCCCATTCACCCTCTTAGGGGTAGAATTTCGAAAAATCCTTTCTTAGCGGATGCCTACGTCATAACATCTACCTGCATGCCAAATTTCAGCCCGATCCCTCCAGTGGTTTGGGCTGTGCGTTGATAGATCACTATGTCAGTCAGTCAGTCACCTTTGAGTTTTATGTAGTTAGATTTAATCAAGGAAAGTTTCAGTTCACTAACAAGAATAAGGATTATCTACAAATTAAAAGCTTTCATTTTAAAATGAAACATAGGTACTTAACAAAAAAAAATCTGCCATTTAAAATCCCAATTTCCCACTAAGGGCAAAATTTACCAAACTTTTATACCTAGAATAACCCAGAGATTTTTTTTTATTTTTGACAGTTTGTCCATACTAGAACGTCAGACGTCCATTTATTCCACAGATAAAATATATCTGACTTTGGTAAAATCGGCCCTAATATAAACTAATAGAGATTAGTCGTCATCTCAGTACTTAGTTTCCTTTAGTCACCCGCTTTCTAGCCACAATATTATCATCTTTCACAAAGTCAGTCTCATCATGCAATACTTACCCAGCAATGCACTCCAAACACACCGATATACCCACTCCGCCATCTTTAAAATATCCCACCAATACAAGTCCGGGAAGATACCCTGCTGTGACGTAGCTAAGTTTATCCCTTTCACATCAATTGAAAATATATTATATTTGTCCTTTTTCCACGCAGTCAAACAGTTTAGTGGCGTGATTGCTTCTAGGATTATGAATATTTAGATCTGTCGAAGGATTAATCTTGTTTGATAAGCGATAATGAGGGGCCCGTGGCTAAATAATAACAGCCGCACAGGTCGATCGATCAGGTTAAGCTACGCTTGCCGCGGTTGGTCTGTGGATGGCTGACCATCTTTACATACCGTGACCCCTCCGTGCCTTGGAAAGCACGTTAAGCCGTTGGTCCCGGCTGTCATTCCTGGATCTTTGACAGTCGTTACGGGTAGTCATAAGCCCGAAAGTCTGACAACCAGTCTTACCAAGGGGTATTGTATTACCCAGTAACTGGATTGTGGAGGTCAGATAGGCAGTCGCTCCATGTAAAACACTGGTATTCAGCTGTATCCGGTTAGACTGGAAGCCGACCTAAAAAACTAAAACCGTACTGGGAGCCTAAAAAGGCCACTTTGGCGAATCATAAAAGGATAACATTATGAATCATAATGGACAATTAACTGTAAAGTTAATCGTATTTTCGGGCTTCTGACGACACATAACGACTGCCAAAGATCCACGAATGACAGCCGGGACCAGCGGCTTAAAGTGATTTCCGAGGCACGTAGGGGTCTTGGTATGTAAAGATGGCACCCATCCACGGACCAACCGCGGCAAGCGAAGCTTAACCTGATCGATCGACCCATGCGGCTGTTATTACTTAGCCACATAAAAAGTCGCGTAACGCTTTTTCGTTACGTGACGAGTGAGTTTTACTCCTAAGTCCTACCGCAAGCTCCGTAAAAGCACTTCGTTTTAAAAATAGCTCCCCTGTCTACATACTTGTAACTCTATACGTGTTATGATCACTTCGCGTCCGTTGCGTGTGAAGTACAAAACGTATGAATTAATTACACGCGAGCCATTCCTTAGTACGATTGCTCGTGCGTCTGTATGTCGGTCTGTGTGTGTGGGGGTGTGCCTGTGTGGTGGTGATAACTGATGGGCAGATAGCGATGCTGTTTCAGATGAGGTGTGTTAGAGATTGGTTATAAAATCTTTATGTTTAAATCTTATCTGTTTATAATAAACTTAGTATCAAAATTATTTTAGACGATTTTTAAGTGAGAGGAGACTGCGTTGTTAGCTTATTGGTCGCAAGTGTGAGGAACCCAATGCTCCATGCTTCTGGATTTGATGTTCGGGTCGGGTCATTTTTGATAGACTTAAGCATAGCATAGTATTGCATAATCAGGATAATATAATGTTCCCATTGCTGGGACACAGGTCTCCTCTCTGTGAGACGGAGTGGGCCGTAATCCACCATGGGGACCCTGTGCGGGTCTTCGTATTTGTTAGTTCTAGGACATGCCGGTTTCCTCACGATGTTTTCGTTCACCGTTTTGAGAACAGTGGTGATGAAATAATTTACTCAAAGTAATGCGCCTGTCTGGGTTCGAACATACGACCAACAACTAGCGTGTCGGGTAAAGAGCTAATGTTGGGTATTAGGAAATTCCTCCTCTCGCAAAAGGCTCTTTATTTCATGAGGCAAGGGACATTTTTACAATAACTATCTAGGTACTATCTCAGTCTATTCCTGCAAGGTGATAGAATAGTTCACCGGCTTGCTCAATATTCACCCCTACGACCACTAAAAAGATAAGGCAGCTCACTTAGGTTTAATTAAGATAAAACCAGGACGTCATACTTATGTAATCTTTCTAAACCAAATTGTAACCCAATTACTACAGGAATGTTACCACGGAACTTCAAGATTAACATTAAAATCCTACCACTTTACCTTATCAGATGCACCATTCAAATTACTCGAATACAAATTACGTTCATTCAAAGCTGAGTGGTACCCTAATGCGAGTCATTCGTTGTTCATTCTTGACAAATTAATTCGTTCATTCGTTCAAAGCTTGCATGTTAATTAGGAAGTTTTAAGTAATGAGATGCACGTAAATGAGGTATTTTAAACGTGTGTATGCTTTTTTTAAGGCTTTTGAATGTCAATTGGTATTTGTTATTGGCTGATTTTTTTTAACGTTGTGTTTCAATTAGTTGGTGTTATATGGAATTTTAATTAGGAACCTAAGTTAAGAAAGACGCTCACAGTCGCTCCATGTATGTACAATACTGGTATTCAGCTGCATTTAGTTAGACTGGAAGCCAACACCAAAATAGTTGGGAAAAAGCTGGGTAGATAATGATGTTTAGGAAGATTGAGGTGTCGCTTAGAGTTAGTAAAAACACGCATAACTCTCGTTACGCTATGACACGAATTTGTGGTCGGTCTATAAAGAGTAAGCCATACTGAAAGACTAGAACATGCAGCACACCTAAGATTTTGATTAGAATTAGGTACACAATGAATTTTATTGTTTAAAATAAATGGCAATGCCATTGTGTGTTACGCAATAACTCTGCTCATTGTAACTTATCTCCGCGGTTATTAATAAGAGCTATTACGCACTGTCGACTGGTCGCCGTCGACACGGTCCCTCGGCGACCAAAACATAGGCATCATCCGGCGACCAAGTGCTAATAGCTCTAAAAGGTTTAAGGTACTTAGGTAAAGTACTTAGGTATAGAGCAGATTTTTTTAGGGAAATGTATGGGAATCTTTTGACAGGCCAATGATTCCACATGACGGGAACCTCGTGAAAGCTGAGAAAGAAAAACAAATAAAATATTTTGACTTACCACACGAGGTTGTTGACATGTGGAATGTGAGCTCGACTGTCATTGTGCCGATTGTCGTATCGGCCAATGGCCTGATGGCCGAAAGCCTCGATCAACATCTATTGAGGCTCTCGTCAAGCGGTTGGATCAAGGGCCTGATTCAGAAGGCAGTAGGTACTCCTCGATACGGCTCGCATTGTGAGGAGGTTCCTGTCTCTGGAGCCCTAACCACCGGTAGCTTGGACCCTGCTCCCAACACTGGATGACAATTTTTTTTTATTTTTTTAATATTTATTATACTTAATTTTTATATTTTAAGAAATATTTAAAAGTGTAATAAAATAAGATAAATAAATAAATAAACGAAACAATAATATTTTTTTTTAATTCTTTATTAAATTTATTTTTTATTAGGCTTAGAAAAAATCTACAATAATAACATTTTACTGCCGTATGCCCTAAGAACTGCGGGCCAAAATAACCTCGACGTGCAGCCGTAAACGATGGCGGAGCGAGCTGGAGAAAACAACCCACCAGTGGTCCACTTTAGTCCTGGATCGGAAGAGCTGAAAGTCATGGGAGAAAGAAAAGGAAAGAAAGAAAATGAGTTTATTTGATGGGTCAAATAAACTTATTTTCTTGGTTAAATTAGGCACACAATATTCACACAAAAACAAAATAAACTTAAACTACGTAGGTACGTGTGCCTCACGGCTGCCTCAAATAGGCCCCAGTTCAGCATAAATGTCAGACAACTAATGCCTGACGCTGGTTTTCAACTGGACCCTATGTTACGAGGACGTCGTGTGGAGGAGGAGGAGGAGAGGCCTTTGCCCAGCAGTGGGACGATGTAAGCTAACAGTAACAATAACTATTCCATATTCTTATGAATAGTGTGTTGGAATAAACTAAGCTATTCGAGTGTTAATCACACTAATATTATAAAGGCGAAAGTTTGTGAGTGTGTGTGTGTTTACATGTTTCTTACTTCTTCACGCTCAAACGGCTGGACCAATTTTGATAAAATTTTGTATGGAGGTAGTAGGTGGGATACCCTGGATTAACAAATAGGCTACTTTTTATCCCAATATTCCCGTGATTGACACTTTCGCGGTTGAAACCGCGGGGCGCAGCTGGTGGCTATTTATAAGTAGTATTATTTTAAATAATTACAGAATCCTACTAACAATTTGAAAAAAACTAAAACTATGCAAAACTTGAACGTTAGATATCAATCATCTGGTTTTGTAAGTTTTGCAATGAAAATTAAACGAATAAAATAATAAAAATAGAGAGAAGAGTAAAAAGGGTAAAATATAGGTATTTATAATATATTTATTAAAATAAATTTAATTTGTTGGTGCACAAAAAGTGTTAAATGTTACTTATTTATTTTTCTCATTTATTCATCTCTTATTAGCTATTATAATTTTAACCGTATTCAAATTACCTAAAACAATTCTAGTAAGAAAAATATACCTAACAAAAATATTTTCATTCAGCAAAAATTTTATTCGACATTGTTAAGCAAGCCTTTAGAACTTCTAGGCCTAATTTAAAAATAGGCCTATATCTAAAACCAGTAGTATATCCGAGCGAGATGACAACACTGACCAATTTTCCAATCATAGCAAAGAACGAGACAGACAGACCCGTTATTTACAGCCACGAGCGAGACCGCACGACAGAGACAATAGTACTCAAGCTCGCAGTGTCCTGATTGGTCGACTGGTTAGTTCCAATTATTTGTAAATGCGCGAGAGTACTTGCAACTTACTTCTTTTTATTTTGAACTCAAAATTAAGGATTATAAACTTTATTTCTTTAATATTAGAGTTTGTTTTTGGTTGTGTCAGTTGTAATGTATGGAGTTGTAAGTTAGTGTATGGATTATCGGATTATCACTTGGTAAGTTAAGTTGTGACTCTAAGTTATGTTGTGAAGTGTGAAAAATGTTAATTAAGGGCGACTATTCTGAAAAGGCTCGCGTTTATAATAAATGCTTACTAAATGCTTCAGGATGACATTTTAGAAAGAAGCTCATAAAATGTAAACGTCATCTTTATTTCATTTATAGTGGAACTAGCAGCGCCCCGCGGTTTCACCCGCATAAGTGTCGATCCCGTGGGAATCATCATCATCATCATTTCAGCTGAAAGACGTCCACTGCTGGACATAGGCCTCCCCCAAGATTCTTGGGGTTTGCCATAACCGCCACGCTTGGCAGGCGGGTTGGCGATCGCAGTATGGTGGTGAAATGCATAGAGAACGCTGCTGCCCATTCTCCGGTACGACCCTTAGTCGCCTTTACGACACCTACGGGAAGTATGGGGTGGTGCTATTTATTTATTTATTTATTTATAATAAGCACACCAACAGCACAGTCACTTACAATTCAAATGAAATATCATGTAAAATTAGCATTTCAGTAACCATGCAAATAACAGGTATGCATAACATCTAAATTAAAAAATATATGAGACGAAGGAGAAAAATAAAAAGTGTGTCTAGAAGCTTTCTAGAACACTACAAAAAACAAACCGATTAGAGCTACATAGACATGCACTCTACACTCTCTCTAAATAGGGAACGTCTGTATGAAGCGAAACTCATGGAGAAAATATCAATAGGAAAATCTGTCAAGTTGGACCTTTCATTATATTGCCTTGCCATACGTGTCAGTGGGCTATTAAATGTGGTATTTAAGGTGGATGTAGGCAATTCAAAAATACGATGATGGCGCTTACTACGTTGGCTTTAAGTATAGGACCACACAGACATACCCGTGGGAATATCGGGATAAAAAGTATCCTATGTGTCATTCTGATGTATAACCTATATTACTGTAAAGTTTCATCATAATCCGTTCAGTAGTTTTTGGGTGAGAGAGTAATAAGCATCCATCCATCCATCATCCAAACTTTCGCGTTTATAGTAGGATAAGATAGTAGGATTATATGGCGGAAAATTTTGCGTATGAATGTCGATGGCTATAAGAGTAGGGGAAGACCAAAGAAACGATGGATGGAATGTGTGAATGATGATATGGTTAGAAAGTGGGTGACTACCGAGATGACGACTAATAGAGAAGTATGGAAGAAAAATACATATTGCGCCGACCACAAATAGATTGGGATAAGGACTGGAGAATGAGGATGACAGTTTCACCCGCATAAGAGTCGATCCCGTGGGAATATCGGGATAAAACGTAGCCTATATGTTAATCCGGGGTGTCAGCTACCTCCATACAAAATTGTATCAAAATTGGTCCAGCCGTTTGAGCGTGAAGAAGTATCAAACATACAAACTTTCGCCTATATAATATTAGTGTGATAGTATGATAAGAAGCCTTTTTCACCATTTAGTTTTCTTTGACAGTTCTTCTATTATTGTAATAATGGTTTAATGTGGATTTCGGAAAAGTATAGGACACTTCAAAACGGTGTAGGTAAACATCATGAGGAAACCGGCATGTCCTAGAACCAAAAATTCTAAAACATGTCGTCGCTCGCATGACTAAAAGTCCTATCTAATTTTTCTCATTTTTTGGCTGATTTGGGTTGGGACAGCTACATTTTTATATTCGTGATTCTTTACACTTTTCACTAGCCGTCGTACCTCTATATTATTTGGATCTCAAAATATAACCATTTAAGTCAAATAATTTATTTCAAATCGGCACATTAAAGGCACTTTAATGAAAATTACAGCAAAATTGAATTGATTCTAGTCGCCCCTTCCAAAAGGTAGTGTTCGTATGGAGAAGAATGGGCAAGAAACTCCACCGTTACTCTTTTAAAATGTTTTACAAGGTTTTGTATACAAAATATAATTATATGTGAAGAAATTGAAACTTAAACTAAACTTGGGAAATGTAGCTATATACCTATATACTATGGGTACAATTCTGCCTTCGGGGAATATCGGTTTACGCTTATCTAATATAACGATTAAATTAAGTAGCCCTGAAGTCTATTCATTCATCCTAATTAGATAATTTTCAAGTAAAGCAACATTAAACTGTCTATTTCCTACATTAGGTACTAAATGCAACTTAAATAATGAACAACTTGAAAACATTTTACAATGTGCCTTTCATTGATAGAAACTGTATTTTTATGACTTCCTATTACTACAGACTGTTTATGGATTCCAAAATAACGATCGATTGTTTAAATAAGTGCCGATCAATAACTATAGATGGCGTTACTTACAGCGATTTGGATCAAAACCAACTCAAACTGATGTAAAACCTGAAATTTTCTTTACTTTCTGAAAAAGTAGCTAAGATAACATAATTATTCTCTTTAAAACTGACTAAAGCAACTTAGAAAACTGTGTAGGTAAGATGAGTGAGTCTCCTGAAAATACCCAAAAAAGAATGAAAAATATAAGAGTTTATACTAATACTAGCTGACCAGGCAAACGTTGTTTTGCCATATAAATTATTTCTAGCTGCCCGGCGCTATCGTTCGCGTGGTGTCCTACCCTACTCCTACCCTACTCCTACACTACTCCTACCCTACTCCTACCCTACTCCTACACTACTCCTACCCTACTCCTACCCTACTCCTACCCTACTTCTAGCCTACTCCTAACCTACTCCTACCCTACTCCTACACTACTCCTACCCAACTCCTACCCTACTCCTACACTACTCCTACCCAACTCCTACCTATAAACCTCACGGAGCCTGAGACCTTTCCAACGAAAGCAAAACCGTGGAAATCGGTTCGTGCGTTCTGGAGTTATAGCGTCAGGAAGGAAAACCCGACTTATTTTTATATAGTAGAATAAAGAGGTAAAATTTGTTTGTTTATTAGTTTGTATTTAAGGGGTAATCTGTGGAACTACCAGTCAGATTTGAAAAATTATTTTTGCATTTGATAGCCCAATTCTCGAGGAAGGCTATAGGCTATATAACATCACGCTATGACCCTTAGGAGGCGAGCAAAAAGAAAAAAGTTTGAAAGTACGCTAAGCAAAAACGAAGTAATAGCGGGGGCAGGAGACGCGATGCGACGGGGTGGGGTCGATCTTGCCGCGGTTGGGCTGTGGATGGGTGACCATCTTTACAAACCGAGACCCCTCCGTGCCTCAGAAAGCACGTTAAGCCGTTGGTCCCGGCTGTCATTCGTGGAACTTTGACAGTCGTTACGGCTAGTCAGAAGCCCGAAAGTCTGATAACCAGTCTTACCAAGGGGTATCGTATTACCCAGTAACTGGGTTGTGGAGGTCAGATAGGCAGTCGCTCCATGTAAAATACTGGTATTCAGCTGCATCCGGTTAGACTGGAAGCCGATCCCAACATACACATAGTTGGGAAAAATCTAGGCAGATGAATGTAAATAATGTATGAGAGAGGTACTGTAAGCAAATTACTTTAAAACTTTAATGAAACGTAATCACGTTTACCGATCAGCATTTTAATTTATGTAGTACCTACTTATGGTACCTACCTATCCATTAATTAATTACACGTTCACCCAAACCACACTGTCAACTCCAACGAAGCTTTAACCAAACCTAGTATTTATCCACCTATTATTAACTATAAACGGTAAATCATTTAAATATAATACTTTTAGGGTTTCGTACCTAAAGGCTACCAACAGGACCCTATTACTAAGGCTCCACTGTTCGTCCATTTGTCACAGGGCTGTATCTTTTGAACCGTAATAGGCAGACAGTTGAAATTTTCACAGAATGTGTAGGTTAGTTTTTTATTAGCCTTTAATATCCCACTGCTGGGCAAAGATCTCTCTACTCTCTTTCCACCTCTCTCTGTCTAGAGCTGCCAAGGACCAATCTTTATTAAAGGAGTCCAGCTCAACGAAAAAAAAAAAAAAATTAAAAGCGTGTCCCATAAACGAAACATGTTTTTTTTTACACGACTGCCCAAAAAGGAGTGTTATTTTACTAAAGCATTTAAGAAATAAGAAATTGGAGATACATGAAGAAACCTCCTCGTGTAGCGCAGTTTGTTCCGCCAGTTACTCAACTGAACCGAGTGCTCGGCGCATCTTGGACAGTCACACCCAACACCTTTTTTGACTGGCCAATTCTTCCCTTGCCGTGGTAGGGCCAAGCAGCCTGCTGTGTTTCGTCGATGCGTGGGAGTTCCAGTTCATAAGGCATCTTCTGGGCACGCTCATTCCATCATAGACCTCATCCATCGCTTTCCATCAGGCGTGATCGAACACAAGAGCGAGGGGGGGGGGGGGGCATTCAGCAATAAAAAAAAACAAAAAATATATTACTTTATTTTAAATATGGTGGTACAGAACCCTTCGTATACGAGTCCGACTCGCACTTTGCGTCTTTTCAAGTCTTAACCAACATAACGGTTTTGAAAGGTTAAAAACGCGTTGATGTCTTTATAATGACAGTTAACTTGCTCCACGATTATGTTGATAATTCTATGAAATTATATGATTTCAATAATTTATTGTTTCATAATTTTCCAATTTAGTAGTCTATAGAGTCTGTAATGGTTTTTTAAAACATCTGCCCTCGTTAAAGGCTTTTTTCGCTGTTTGGTAAGTAGGTAAGAAAATGCAGCTTCGACATCATTTTTTATCATCTGCCTAGCCTTTTCCCAACTATGTTGAATACATAGAGCGACTGCCTATCTGACCTCTACAGTATTTTACATAGAGCGACTGCCTATCTGACCTCTACAACCCAGTTACTGGGTAATACGCTACCCCTTGGTGAGACTGGTTGTCAGACTTTCGGGCTTCTGACTACACGTAACGACTGTCAAAGATCCACGAATGACAGCCGGGACCAACGGCTTAACGTGCTTTCCGAGGCACGGAGGGATCACGGTATGTAAAGATCAACCATTCATCCACAGACCAACCGCGGAAAGCGTAGCTTAACCTGATCGATCGACCTGTGCGGCTGTTATTATTTAGTCACGGGCCCCTCATATTTGATGGTTTAAAATGGGATGTATTTAATATATGAAAACAGCTATAAAATTGTATATCAGCACTTTAGAATAATAATAAATCAATAATTCAACATTATCACTTTAATAAACATGAACCAAATTTACAAAATAAATATACATTTATTAAAGTAATAATTTCATAAACAACATACTTAATTAGCTTTATATAATAAGCTACATCTTATTATTATTGCTTGTAAACCAACTTAGACCCGCCATCGGAATTGGTTTTCGACACAGTTATAGTGCAAACCATTATTTTTATAGTGCATTCGATTAATTTTAAAGCTAAGCATATTTAAAGTGGAAACCATTATTTTTATAGTTCATTCAAATAATTTTAAAGCTAAACATTTTAAAGTGTGAGACATTATTTTTAAAGTGCGTTTTTAAATTCCCCGTTTAAAATGTATGGACCTGTAAGTTTGTGTGTTTATTAATTAACACAATAGGTAACTGAAATAGGTTGACTGATGGCTAGTTTGACTGACTTTACTCCACAAACGTTAATTTCTAACATAATTGAAGATGTTAACCTATTATTGAACATCAGCCTGTATAAGGGTTTAGATAAAAACTGACGCAAGAACTGACTTGAAGGCTTGTCACTGTAGATATCTAATAAAGAATATTCTATTTTACTGAAATAAAACATGAACATGGTTTTGTTTTTGACAAAACAGTAACTTTTAATGATTGAACATACTATTTACTGAAAAAAAAACAACAAGATAAAGGAAAACCACCATTACTGTAATATAAATAAATTTCAATGGTTTGAACGATATCACCAAATGAATAAAACAGTTAATTTAGTGACCTTCTAGCTACTTTAAACATTAAAGTATACTGTCATGAAGGTAACATTTTGCCTCAAGCTTTAACTGTTTTCGGATCATTAAAAAATATTGTTTTGAACGTTAGCCTCTTATGGAACTGTTTTAAGGAGTTCAGATTAATGTTTTTTCATTTTCATTTATTGCTTATTTCTTTCAGTGTACGCTTTTACAATTTATTCCGGTCTGATCCCCTGAACCGCCCCTCCACCTCCCCTCCTCGACTAAGTGATTTTGAAATATCACTGACTTGCGCTAAAAGAAAACTTCATGAGGAAATCACTGCAGTTTCAGCATTGAAATCGCATTGAGCAAGAATGTTGATCAATGCCCATTCCTAATCTCTAAGAGAACATACCATTGCCTTACAGCGAGAGTTACAGGCTCCTAGCGCTAATATTATTTATAACTACACGCAGCTGTCATAACTCGCGAGAAAATTGTGGGAATTTCCCAACAATGTAACATAGATTCATAGTTTTCTATTCGTAGCCAAAGTGCGATGGTAATTGATGAAAGGGACGTCTGCACTTGAAATGTAGTCTGTGGTCTGTCAATTCTTCTTGTTCTACTGTCATCGTATATCGCATGTGCTAACATTATTGTTTTAAATTATTTTCTTATCAAAGTCCAATTGCCTTTCTTTATATTTCTTCAGGTTATGGGCCGTCCCGTACCTGCCGTATAGTGTTATCTTTGAATATGGCGAACAGTTCATTGATATCTATTGAGAAGCTCACTGGCAGAGATAATTGGGCAACTTGGAGTTTCGCAGTGAAAGCTTATTTACAACACGAAGATTTATATGACTGCATTTTAAAGGAACCCATATCTACTGAATCCAACTCGATAAAGAAAGATATCAAAGCCAAATCGAAGTTAATATTATTAATTAACCCGATCTTGTATGTACACATTCAAGAGGCAGTTAATGCTAAACAGGTTTGGGAAAATTTAGCAAAGGCATTTGAAGATAGTGGACTATGTCGAAAAGTTGGACTATTGAAAGAACTAATAAACACTAGTTTGGATAACAGTTTATCAGTGGAAGATTATGTAAATAAAATAATGTCCGCGGCACACAAATTAAGGAATATAAAATTCCATGTAGATGACGAATGGTTAGGTACTCTGATGCTGGCAGGCTTGCCTGATATGTACAAGCCAATGATTATGGGGTTGGAAAGTTCCGGTATGAAAATTAGTGCTGATTTAGTAAAGAATAAACTATTACAAGAGGTTAAAACATCAGACACTACCGCACTTCATACAAACACAAAAATTCCACCCAAAAATTATCAGCAAAAACCTAAAAAAGGACCAAGATGTTTCCATTGTAATAAATATGGACATCTCAGTGAAAAATGTTGGTTCAAGAAGAACAATGCTAAAACTGAAATTGATAATAACACAGGATTTGTAGCATCGTTTTCCGCATTCACAATGAATGACTCTGTGAACTGGTATGTTGACTCTGGCGCCTCCATGCATATGACCATGCACCGGGATTGGCTCAGCGATGTCACGACTCCACCTGTACAGAATATAAGAATTGCCGACAACAAGGTATTGAAAGTTGAATGCTGTGGTAATGTATCTATAAAAGTGAATACAAATAACAGCACCGAGGCAATACAGGTGAGAAAGGTCTTATATGTTCCAGAATTAAAAACAAATTTGCTATCAGTAAGCAAGATAATAGCAAAAGGATGCAAAATTCAGTTTAATGAAGTTGGTTGTCAAATTTACAATCAAAATAATAAATTAGTTGCAAAAGCAAATCTCATTAATGATACATATCAATTAAAATCTTGTAAGAATGAAGAAATGCAAGCAATGACAGCAAAGACTGATTATGATACTTACCTGTGGCATCAAAGGATGGGCCACTTGAATTTCACAGACATTAGTAAAATGCCTAAATGTACAGAGGGAGTAAAGTTGTCACCGAAAAAGGAAAATAGTATTTGTTTAACTTGTCTCGAGGGCAAGCAGACCAGGCAACCATTTCCCAGCGAAGGCTCGCGTGCAACGGAGCTGCTAGGGCTCATTCACAGTGACGTATGTGGACCGATGAAAAATGTTTCTATTGGCGGTGCCAGGTATTTTGTTACCTTTATTGACGATTATTCCCGTCGTGTACATGTATATTTTATTAAAAGTAAAGGCGAAGTTTATGACAAATTTGTGGAATTTAAGAATAGAGTAGAAAATGAAACGAACAAAAAAATAAAAATCCTGAGAAGCGACAATGGTACCGAATACAAAAATAATAAGTTTGAAGCCTATCTTAAGAACTATGGAATATGGCACCAGACATCTAATCCTTACACTCCCGAGCAAAACGGTCTCAGCGAGAGAATGAATAGGACATTAATAGAGCGTGCTAAATGTATGATTTTTAATGCTGAATTGCAAAATACATTCTGGGCTGAAGCAGTAGCCACAGCCGCCTATATTGTCAACCGCTCGCCAACTCGTGCTTTATCCGATGTAACCCCACATGAAGTATGGACTGGAGAGAAGCCTAATTTAAGTCATATGAGGATTTTCGGATGTCATGCGATGGTACATATCCCTAAAGAAAATAGGACAAAGCTTGAAGTCAAATCACGTAAGTTGATTTTTGTAGGGTACAGTGACTCTACCAAGGGCTATCGATTTATAGACCCTGAAACAAAGAAAGCAATTATAAGTAGAGATGTTGTATTCTTAGAAGCTACTGTAAAGAGAAACAAAGTCGTTAACATTCAAGAAAAGGAAAAGGAAGAAAATAATAAAGAGAAGGAAAAATGTACTGACAAAAAGGAGAATAAACTGAAGAATAATAATTTAATAAAAGAAAAGAGAACAGTGGACTTACCTTTATTTGAAGATCACGAAGAATCTGGAAAAGAAAACATAGATGAAACAAATGAAACACAACTTACCTCTCAAATTCTTGAAGTTTCTTCTGATGACTCCGCTCTATTTGAAGATGTTCTTGATGAAACATACTTACCTGATCAAACAGTGGAATCACTGCCGCAACCTAACATGGCTCTGAGACCACTTCCGCATCGAATAGAAAGACATCAGAATAATAATACCACATCATTTATGTGTTTGAACGGTGAGTCAACCATGATTCTATTAAATAGTGATCCGCAGAACCTTGAAGAAGCTATCAACAGTGATAAGGCTGATGACTGGAAAAGAACTATGAAGGAAGAATATCAGTCATTAATAAATAATAACACTTGGACACCAGTAAATTTAGAAGAAGAAAAAAATATCACTTTGTTCGAGAGAACATTGTAATTAATTAACTTTATAATCAAGTTGCTGTTCGTTATCGATCAACTGCAGATATGGTCGCTGATGCTTTAACAAAAGGGCTCCATCGTCCGAAGCATGAAGTTTTCACCACATCAATGGGTTTAACTATAAAGCGTTTGCGTCCAGGAGAGGATGATGAAAATATCCAATGGACGTCTGCACTTGACACATAGTCTGTGGTGCTGTCATCCTTCTTGTTCTACTGTCATCGTATGTTGCATGTGCTAACATTATTATTATAAATTATTTTCTTATCAAAGTCCAATTGCCTTTCTTTATATTTCTTCAGTAATACGTGGGACTGAATGTAATATTTTCCCTGTTAGGTTGGGTATCAGGAATTTAAAAACACTGTATCCTTTATTATGGTTTTTGTTTGTTTAGGTAATAAATACAGAGTTCCTTTTTATATTAGTATTTTTTTAGTGGTAATAGATTGGTGAGGAATGAGAATTGAGCTCAGTGGATGCATAATTTCATAGTGTTCTAGAAAGCTACTAGACACACTTTTTATTTTTCTCATTCGTCTCATATATTTTTTTAATTTAGATGTTATGCATACCTGTTATTTGCATGGTTACTGAAATGCTAATTTTTACATGATATTTAATTTGAATTGTAAGTGACTGTGCTGTTGGTGTGCTTATTATAAATAAATAATCTGCTTTCGCGATTTATTTGCCAAAAATGTAAACAAATATGAGTTTATGTAAAAATAACTTTCATTCCTACACAATAAAGTTCAGTTTATGTTACAACTTCAATCATTTTTATAACTTTTTCAATAGTGCTAGTAAGTTTGAAATCAACTTAAACACAATAAAAATAAAGTTGATATTTGTTTAACTTGAAATAATATTAATTTGAAACATAAGTTTGAATAGAATTTACATACATACCTATACCTTGTTCACATGGGGGTCTCATACTCCTTTTACTTCGTTTACGTTCATACACAAAGAAGAACAACAGAAAAGAAGCACATAACCGGTCGAAGTGGAGGTGCTTGGGGGAGGCCTATGTCCAGCAGTGGACGTCTTTCGGCTGAAATGATGATGACTTTCATACATCAGAGGGGCAATACCTGTAATTTTAAGAACGTTCACAGTCTACTCAATCTGTCAAAAGTACCTCTAATTTCCCTACATTTCTGACATGTTTTTGACATTGATTGGCGCTGAGATGAGATTGCGACTAGATTTTACACGTTTTAAATTACGAAACACGGCCTTCTGGCTGGTTTGTTAATCTCAACATAATTAGTAGAGGTTTCTAAGATAACCGTCATAACTTCACCTAGCTTGTTTAAACTTAAAGGTTTATAATCTCGGATCTAAACTAATGAAAGCTTAATTAAAATGGGTGCGTGTTTATAGTCCAGGAAAGTGGCAAGTGTGAGCGGTATTATTTAACGATGCGGGTATAAATTACGGCGGGAGAATGAGTGCCACGCCCCGCGCCCGGTCGCCGCCGGCGATTTCGGTGGGGATTTGTCGATGGATGGTATATCGATAAGTTGACCTTTGCTTAGTTGAGGCTTCTTAGGGCAGGAGAACATCCATTGCCTGACGTATCGTGACGAGACGTGTCTAATTTCTTAATCTTATAATTATAATTAGTTATTCTAAATAAAAACCATTTTAGTAACCAAAGATTTAGTAACTAAAATAAATTACAAGTACTGATGAAACACATTATAAAATTAATAAATCAACGTCAGCTTTAAAATCATTCAATCATCATTATTATTATTCACAATCACACAAAAATGACAACGTTTCTAGGACAAAAACAGTTTTTAGTTGACTAATAACTGAACCGTCTCATCGCACTGCAATTACAAACAAAATATTTACCTAAAATATAGATTTAAACGATGACCTTGTGAAGGCCGCAGGAACCCGTTGGATGCGAGAAGCACAGAACCGGTCGAAGTGGAAGTGCTTGGGGGAGGCCTATGTCCAGCAGTGGACGTCTTTTGGCTGAAATGATGATGATGATAGATTTAAACAATATAAATGAACTGAACACAATATATATATATACGATACAGTCCCAACAAAAAAACGAATAGCTTCGAAAAACTCCACAAAGGTCGTGGACTCGACGCATACGCATTTCAATTATCAATATGTTTTTATTACTCCTACTGGTGTAACGTTACGAATAATGTTTTATTAGCTACTGTCTGAGGTCATTCATGCCACTTGCTATTCATAAAAACGTTGATGGCTACTGATCGCAGTCATTAAACTTTTCAAAAGCTCTGTGTGTCGTAATTTGCCTGGCTGGCAGAAAGGCAGGCGCACTTCTTACTATTACTAAATTCATTAATTACTAGCCTAGTATTTTTAAGATAGAAAAAATATGTCTTACATGAACCCACTATTATTATTTTATACTATTTTCAATTATACATTAAACTTGTCTATAAGAATAGTTATTCAATGCTTTAATAATAATTTATCGATATCGATATCCCAACAGCACACTACATCACTATTGCTCTCAGTAACAAGGCAGCATCGAACGATGCATTCTGGTGATTAACCATTATTATATAAAGTAAATTCAATAATGGCCCGGTGCTAACTCGATGTTTACTGATGGCCAGCAATCTTCACAAAACAATTTTCTACCCTATCCTATTCAAAATTAAGTTCAGAGTTATGCAGCAAGATCTCAACGAATTTTGACTCCGACAAAATTAATTTTGCAGACACAAAAGTATTTAAGCCGCAGAATTTGAAGGAGATTTTTGTTTTTGATCTGCAAGTGTAGATTTGTGATCGTTATGGGGTAATACCAACCAGTGTTGCCAGTATATCGCAAATTACCCACATAAAGGGTAATTGTGCGAAATTTTAGGGGTTGTCTTGAGAAGTGTTCGTGAGTTAATGGCTATAAGTGCAGACATTTTGCAGTAAAGTTTGGTATATGAGCGTGTCTGTTTACTTATGTGCATATTTTCACGCCATTCTCTTTTTGGAAGTAAGTAGAGATTGTTAGTACCTCAGTGATGTTGGTTTTAAAGTAGTTATTTCGATTTTTTATTTTTATTTATCTTTTGCCAAGTAAGTTAGCTAAGTTATTCAGCTTTAAACTATCTTTGTCTAGGCTAGGTTGGCTTAGCGTCTTAGGCTTATTTAGTTATTCAATAGTGTCATCATCATCTGCCTAGCCTTTTCCCAACTATATTGTGATCGGCTTCCAGTCGTAACTGGATGCAGCTGAATACCAGCATTTTACATGGAGCGACTGCCTATCTGACCTCCACAATCCCATTACTGGGTAATACGATGCTCCCTAGTGATAGATGTCCTTCTAAAAAACTTGAAGAAAAACACAATTTAGCCACAGTACCCATTTCGATACCATTGAAATAATATTCCCATCCAAGTTTTATGTTGTTTAAATATCAAATAAATAAACAGAAGACTATAATCTCTTCCAAAACACCTAAAAAAAATTAACCCATAATGTTTCTCAATCCACACCGTAGCTGTCATAGCCTCACAGCCATAAACTGCCCGTTAACAGAATTCATTAAAGAACTGATAATTATAAATAAAGCAAACGAAACCGCTATTAATATCACAACCAACCTCGGGACAAAATATATAATTTAAAATATTAATATTAACTAATTATACGTTTAAAAGAAATATTTTATGCATAATGATATGATATAAATCTCGTTACGGTTTAGGGCTGGGACGAGGTCGATGTTTGGCGAATTTTAATATCGATGTTTTTATTTTTTGTGTAAAAAAATTGCTACTGTTTTTACCTAAGGAAATCTTTTTATAAACGATTTGACATTTGTTCTAATTGATGAAAATATGTTTAATTTTTGATTTGATACTCTGAGGTTAACTTAATTAACACATGCTAATAGGTCTTAGGGACTGGTTTAATAGGTAATTTATGTACTTATTCTATAGTAAATAAATGACTACAATTCAGTCAATCTTACCAACTACTGATCAGCTACTGTTCTGGTTTTTCGCCTAATGAGCCAAAAATATTATATACTAATCCGTGGGTAAGAGCC
Organism: Oligia fasciuncula; assembly: GCA_963082905.1. NCBI lineage: Eukaryota > Metazoa > Arthropoda > Insecta > Lepidoptera > Noctuidae > Oligia > Oligia fasciuncula. The sequence goes on from OY720409.1 coordinate 2,672,179, forward strand.
GTCGAAAGCGACTAGGAGTAGACAAAAAAGCCTACTATAGAATATAAAACGTTTTATAGATTTATAAAACGTTTTTCTCTATCCTAGCAATATTAGTTTTACCACCCCACACAAGTCTATAAAAGTCTATTTTAGTAACGCCCTTCACATAATCCCTTCACACAATCGCATATCACCGTCGCCACGGCAGCATCAGCACCAATTCATAACCCATTCTATCGACGTTCGCATTCAATAAAACACGCTCGGACGCAATCAATGCACATAATAAACAGCTGAACGTCCACGGGCGTAACTTTAAAACAAATAGTTCTCAGAAACGAAAACTTTCATAACTTTACCAAATTGACACCTTGTTGAGACGAAGCAATTCTTGGCGATTTGCGCTGCTCGTAAGTGGCCTATTATAAAAATACCAAGTTACTTCTATCACAAAAACACGCAAAAACAATCCTTATGTTTATTAAGGTAAGGTGGCATGAGAATGTAAGAGTAAATTGGTAGAATCGTTCTCAGAATATCGAGCCAGAACACATCTCATCGACAACTCGTTTTGTGTTTTTTTCCCATCACGGAATATCAATGAAATTTGTTCGAGCCCCAATTATGTGGGCATGCCTTTATTTTCGTATTGGAAAGGGTTCCGTAATGATTTTTTAGTTAACGCGTTTATTATTGGTCGTTTATATCGTATTGGTGATTAATCAACGTTTTTTTGGGGTGGCTCGGTGATTAAATGGTGTGGTAAGGTGCAAATGTGATTCTTAGAATTATTGGGATTTTTTGTTTAGATTGATACTTTATTATTAAGTTTGAAGTTTATCATCTTATTAGGAAGTGAGTTGAATGATAAGCAGTACCATGTTTTGTGGTGGATTGTTATCGAACATTCAGATTGCCTTCTGAGTAAATATTGATTTAATACCCAGTAATAACTGGATTAAAAGTTCAGATTAAACGTATAAGATTTGCAGCAATTATATTCCGAATTTGTAACATTTAATTTCAAACTTCCCATTAGTCTTCAAAATTCAAACACCAAGTACAGCCAGCACGCACATTTACTGAACAAGAAAAAAAATCTTTCATTTTTAAACTGCGCTGTTACGTCACAAGGGGCTGCGCGCGCACGTTTTTTGCTCGTGTATAATATGTTTAAATATTTGTTAATGCTGTGGAGCGGTAATAGCCAGTGAGTTATATGTGGACACGCCCCGTATCGATAGCAGCGCAACACTAGTCGATGTGAATTTAAATAGTGCTTTCTTTGGTTCTTACGAGATTTTTATCAGATTGTAAACATATTTGAATTGTGATTTCTATAAATGATAAATGATTTTATTTCTGTAAGTAGATTTGTACAAACACGTTTACACGTCAATCATATTTTTTTTAACTAGATGAGGCCGGCGTTTCTTATCTGACTACTTCTGAGAAAAAGGCCAAAAATAATCCTAGAGGTCACAGTCTCTTTTAAAGTCCAGACATAATCTTGGTCAGATCATGTGAAAACCATGTAGATTGGTGTCTTCAAAGGTCTTTTGAGGAAAGAACCACACAGATATACACATATTTGTTATTTGTTCATATTCTACTTAATAAAAATCTTAAAATCATTTACTGACAAAAAACGCAGAGCTTAAACCACTGGGTCCAGAAGAATGACACAAGAGTTTCATAAATAGCGAAAGTAAGGATTTTTGGAAATTCATTCCCTAAATAATAATAATAATTGTTTTATTTTGGAACAACATAGGTACCATTTCATTTTCATTCTTTTTCATTTTCTTTTTTTTTTCTAAGGAGTTTAAAGTTTGTATGGAAGTTTGTATTTTTTGCCGATGGAAAATCTCATCGGACACACTGCTTGTTTTTATTATAAATTAGATATTCCTTTAAAATTATTATCCTTTATGCTTTTCTGGATAGCATAAAATGTGGAGCGGGGTTAACAATAATTAGTTCTTAAAATTTTCGATATAATTCCATTAAGGTCATGCTACAGCTCTAAATAAGTATTTAGATGTGTAACATATTAACAATTAACGATTATTATATAATATAATATATGTATAATAATATTACAAACGGGAAAGTTTTTGAGGATGAATGGATGGATGTATTAGCAGCGCCCCGCGGTTTCACCCGCGTAAGTATTGATCCCGTGGGAATATCGGGATAAAAAGTATCCTTTGTATTCATCCTGGTTATAAACTATCTGTTTGCCAAATGTCATCCAAATCCGTTCAGCCCTTTGTGCGTGAAGAAGTAACAAACATACAAACACACTCACAAACTGTCGCCTTTATAATATTAGTGTGATTAAGTGTGATAACATAAGACTCATTTATGAAGACATTAATAAGATTTACAAAAAACATTTAATTTTGGCGTTGACAACATTGATTAGTCAGTGATTGAGGAATTTGACGAATAAAAATTAGTGAATGTCTGTTATTTGAGTGCAGTTGCATGCATAATAAATGTATTATGATTTTAAGAGCAGGAACTAGTGCATTTATATTTGCATAATAATGATATCGTTCGTATAAATTATGCATAATTATATGGCTATCTGAATTGTACCATCTCTTCCTGACGGTGTTTAGAAGCTTAGATACTGTTCAACTAAAGCTGGAATCTCGATTTAAATATAGGTACAGAATTAGTTGGAAATCTGACAGTTTTGAATCGAGGTTCGTGCTTGAGCAGCGTTTTTAGTTACGGCCAAAGACTAAAGACGATTATTTAAAAAATAATTTATTACCAATTTACCTAGGTACCTACGCTTAGAAATGTCGTGTCAATTCTAATTAATTTCGCCATCTTGGATTTTCATTTTGACTTCAAACCACGAAAGCGACGTCCATGACGGTTTTTTTTTTTTTATATTGGCTTCAGTACCCTCGAAAACCATGAAAACTATTACTCTCTCTCTCTCGGTCTCTTTCTATTACATATAAAAAAAACTCGCATGGAGGGGGCATAACGCTTTTTCGTTACGTGACGATTTATAAAAGTTTACTCCGTAAAAGAACTCAGTTTCAAAATATTTATCACCAACTTACCAACGCAACGCTTAGAAATGTCGTGTCAATTCTAATCAATAATACTATAATTAAAATTACTCTTATTTTGTATTAGGTAGTAGCAGCTTATTCAAAAGCACTTTTCATAATTTTCTATTGCAGATGTCCAAAAGTGGTGGTGACCACTTTACATCGGTGATCTGGCTATTTGACTACCACACAATCTATAAAAAAAAAACTCTGAGAAAATATTTAAAAAAAACAATGAAAAAGAAAAGTCAATATTTTTGATCCAATATTTTTCTAAGCCGGGCTCATTGTTCTGCTATCCCTACATCACCGGCGCTGGCGCAGCACGATGTTCAGCAATACGCTGCGCTAATTACCGGCCGTAGCCGCCAAGCTCTTGTTTTTCTTAGTTTCTCTCCAGCCTACTTGTTTGTCTGCTTTGTTTGTGAGAGCTTTTGATTGTTACACACCATTCATCTTACGAGTGTATGAGAGTGGAGTTTACAGTTACCTTTTGGAAGTTACAAAGTAACCTCTAAAATTGCCTTCAACTGTCAAAAATTATCATGAAATCTATGGTCCCTTGAAATTACCGTATGACACCAGAAATTTCTGTATGACACCAGAAATTTCTCTATGACACCAGAAATTTCTGTATGATACCAGACATTTCTGTATGACATCAGAAATTGCAAGTTGGCCCTGAGATTGCAGCATGACCCCTGATATTGCAGTATGACTCCTGCAGTTGCAATTGTTGATCCTAGAAAATGTCTTATAACCCGTGGCTAAATAATAACAGTCGCACAGGTCGATCGAACAGGTTAAGCTACGCTTGCCGCGGTTGGTCTGTGGATGGGTGACCATCTTTACTTACCGAGACCCCTCCGTGCCTCGGAAAGCACGTTAAGCCGTTGGTCCCGGCTGTCATTCGTGGGTCTTTGACAGTCGTTACGGGTAGTCAGAAGCCCGAAAGTCTGACAACCAGTCTTACCAAGGGGTATTGTATTACCCAGTAACTGGATTGTGCAGGTCAGATAGGCAGTCGCTCCATGTAAAATACTGGTGTTAGCTGCATCCGGTTAGACTGCCCCCTGAAACTGACATACAACCCTTTGAAATTGCGAAAGCTACCTTAAATATAGCCTTTAAGATCTTTTCTTTAATAATACAACCATGCCAACTTCGGCTAACGGTAACTTTTCCTTTCTAAAAAGTATAATAGGTTTTTATTACAGTATGATCAAAATTTAATTTGAACATAAGAAGTCAAGTAAAATAAACGCATAATACAAACTGGCGGCTTTCACTCCAACTTCCTCTAAAAATAATTACCATTAACAATTTTTTCTGCCCCCGTCTCACGCCCATCCAAGGCTAGTTTTTAAAATCAGCGCATACTTACCCGATACAAATCATCGGCATTCCGAGAAGGCCCATAATTGGCCCGATATTGGCCCAAATAATAGGCTTTAATGCCCAAATTTGGGGCCCATAAAATAATGATCTAATGAAGTTACCCTCAGGCGTGGAACATGAGTTATTTTCGGGTTGTTAACAAATTTGGAGTTCGATTCGGTGGGCTTTGGGAGGTCAGCAGAGTTCTTGGTAGCTTTTTATACAATCTCGGTTAGGGTGAGTCAGTTGGAGCATTTTAAAGCGCCATACTTGAAACTTTTTGGTGATTTTTTTGGAAAAATGGTTTGACTTTGGTCTACGCGTACAATTTGAGAATCTTATACCGCGCCTGAAACTTCATGAAACTACTGGCTACTGATACTGCTACTAAAACTGCTCTCATGAACATATGGCTGACTCTGACTATCTGGTGTATTGTGTGTCTTTCAGTCTGTGCTAAATAAATGTATTTTCTTTCTTTCTTTATTTAATTTCTTTTTTCATTTGCTATCTAACAGGCCTGTCTAAAGTTGCACTGGCGCCACATCTAGACTGCCTTAGCTTACTGCTTTAGCCTATTTAAAGGCTAGAATAACCCTTAAAGAGTAAAAAAAAAACACTTTTATCAGCCTGTCCAATCCACTGCTGAAAATAGGCTTGTCTCAAGTTGTGTTCGCTGGCGCCACATCTAGTTTACCTCAACTAACTTCTTCAGGCGCTAGAATAACCCTTGATCAGTAAAACATAACTTATCTTATAATACGATAGAAAATCTCCAATCTGCTGGCTATTCAGTATCTTCAACTCAGACTGTATATATCAAATCCCTCTCAGAAGTTTTCAAAACACTCTTCGTAAACAAACCTTACTCACCGCAACAAAAGCTCAATAATTTACTTTAGCGAACAAATTAAACCAACACAAAACAAATTTATGGTCGTGCGCCATATTTATTGAAATTATTGACAGCGCCCGCGCATATTTATCCTATATCTTTAATTTTAACGTCAGTTAACCGACTTGTGTGTTTGTGTACTGTTTTGTTTTGGTAAGTACTGTTGGTAACAGAAGTTTTTTATATTATAGAAATACAAATATTTGTAGGAACGCAAGTACTATCTACTGTATTGTGTGTTTTTCAGTATGTGCTAAATAAATGTATTTTTTATCACATCTATTCAAAAAGAGCTAGTGTATTCTTCGTAAACATGACTAAATAGCTCTTTAATCACTAGGGACTAAAAGTGATTTGAATTTGAAATGTGGATATTGTTAGTAAAAGTGCCAATCACCGAAGAGATTAATCACGAACATATGGATAAGTAACACAGGCTCTATGATAAAGTAAAAAGAGCGCGAGCCAAATTAAAAAAAAAAAGTTTGTGAAAAAATAAAAAACGCGAGAAAAGCATTCTGCCTTCGTTCGTAATTGTTTACTTCAAAATTGTAAGAAAATAAATAAACGTACTATTCTTATTCATAAGTTGCACTTACTTATTTTTTCATAGACGGTGATAAAAAGTAGAGTGACCACCTCGGGTGCAACACTATTTTAAGCTCGAGTGACGCACTTTGAACACTCTCGCCTTCAAAATAGTTGTTTGCTCCCTTGGCAAACAATCTACTATACTCTCATTCTATCTATGAGCTGTCAATAAGAACTTCAGGCTTCTAGTGGTTCAGAAAATGTTTGATTATGAAATTGTCATCCTGTCATTATTATATTATTGATGTCGTGCTGTGTATGCCTTAGCGAGTAATTCATCACTAAATAACAGTTGTATATTGTGTTAGTTGTAACTGATATCTATAGATACCATTATAGTTGTAATCTTGGTTGTAAGGTAGTAGAGTCCTTACCTACTTACGAGTGGTAGCTCGTAGGTTCGAATCCAGACAGGCGCTTTACTTTCTGTAAATTATTTCATCACCACTGCTCTCAAAACGGTGAAGGAAAACATCGTGAGGAAACCGGTATGTCCAGAACAGAACCAAAAATTTGAAGACATGTGACATCTGCCAATTCGCACTGTGCCCGCGTGGTGGATTACGGCCCACTCCCTCTTACCGAGAGGAGGCCTGTTTCCCAGCAGTGGGGATATTATAGGCTGATTATGATTAATGAGTTGATAAGTGTCCGAAGAGTTTCCAAACCATTTTTATTCTATAATTTTTTGAAAAAGTTTATGTTATTAAACTCTGCTGCAACGACATAACAAAACTAAATGATTTGAACTAAGTATTGAATGCAAACATGAGCTTACACACCGACACACCCCCTGTGGGTGTGTGTCTGTAAGTGTAGGTGTTTGTGTGTGTGGTGTTGAGCTCAAATTGGCTCCCACTTCGTCTCTGAGCATGAGTTGAGGAACTAATAGGCGGGGCTATGCTGAGGGCTGCCACGCTCAAGATATTTTTGTAAATATCAATTATTTAATTTTAGTTTAATATCAGTAAGATATGGCTATAAGAGTAGGGGAAAGAATTGGTATTGCTGATAAAAATGTATTTTGTCCTTTAAAATCAAGATAAATACAACTTTAGTTTAACCAAATCTAAAAATAACTAAATTAAATCTTAACTAAAAAATAGCGCCGATATATTCATCCGCATCGCTGTCGACTGATTATTATTACGTATTGCTGATTCTAAAGATTATAATTCTGTAAAACCATATTTGTTACGATCGCGTGTCATATTTTAATCAACATACAACCGGACACTGACCTGCAAATTGCAAAAAAAAACTTTAGTAAAGAGATTGAACTAAGCCGGTAATTTATTTATTTATCATGCATACGAAACATTCACATCTCGGCACCCTGTCATAATCATTGTTAGGTACACAGTCATCAAAAAAAGTAATTTAAAAAAAATAAACCGACTTCAAAAAGAAATTAACTCAAAATTATGAAATAACTTTAATTTCGGAAGTCGGTGGGGATTTCGCAGACTACCCTATCGCATCCCTGTTAAGAGACAAAATCTACCTTAGATTAAAATCTCCAACAACTAACAAAGTCACTTAATTCCCTACTAACTAACGCAGTTAATCATGTAACTTATAATTGATGACATAATAAACAAGTTGCCTGCCAGTCTCGTAAGTAATGGCGACCTTTTTAGCACGTGCAGGCAGATTTAATCTCGATAGTAGCCTATGTAACTATGATGGAACTGCTTCCTACAATACGACCGACGTAATAACTTGGCTGGCCTGAACTTTGCGCAGAACGCTGCGCAGTAAGATTTTTTAGGAACCAAATGGTGACATGAGGCGAGTGCGAGTGAGAGAACATGCGCGAAAGTTCTTAGTGCCTATGTTCAGACTTGTACTTCGTATTGTACTTGTAACTAGCGTTAAGGATAAAATAAACTTACCTATACCCTTCATGTCTGTGTAGAGACCAAATAGATACTTTAGATCGTCACTTCTCTATTTCTTGATTGGGCAATGTTAAAGGCACAGAGAAGAAAAAAAAACAAAAATGTCAATACCGTTGCCATTTTTTTTATTTTGAAGTGAAAACTTCGAGTGTACGACTATACGCCGACAGACACTACGGCGACAGACTGAACACCGACAAGACTTTACTTCGACGGGACTCTTCGCCGACAGGACACTTTGCCGACAGGACTCTTCGCCGACAGGGTCATCAGCGACGCAACTTATCTCCGATAATCAGATACTTTTTATTTTTCTTTTTGCGGATGGGAAATCATCAAATGACCCCTCCCGCTCTGTGTGGAGCAAAGGGAGTGTCAGACTCTTACTGACTAATACCCACCCGTATTCCTTCCTTAGCCCTTTATGTTCCGGGCCAGCGGTAACCCTTTCGGACAATCCCGCTGACCCGGCAGGCTTCGGCCCTAAGGGGCCCCTTCCTTGATGCTGACATCTCTTTGAGGCGCGCGTGGAACACGTACGCGCCATCCAGTATGGGCCTGGTCTTGATCGGACGTTGAGCTACCCATTACTCCCCGCCCGCAGGCCCGCTCCTACGGTGGCCGGGAGTCGTCACGTGGCTCCCGAAGCCCGGAGCGTCTCCCGCGGCGGCTGGGATGGGAGGCCCTCTTCCTGTACCGTCCCGCCACCTCCTTTGCTAGCATGACTGCTTCGCAGAGGGAGGTGACTGCCTCCCACACCCTCTCGCCCCGGACCATGGCTTGCACCAGGGCCGGACGCAAGAGATCGCTGCCACTGCCGATCGCCTCTACGAGGACACGGCGGTGCTCTGCCCAAGCGGGGCAGACCTCCACCGTGTGCTCCATCGTGTCCTCTGGGCGATCCTGGCAATGGTGACACCCGGGCGTTTCCTCCCGCCTGATGATGTGCAGGAACCTCCCGAAACATCCGTGTCCGGTGAGGACCTGCGTCAGGCGGTAGGTGAGGGCGCCGTGGCGCCTCTCTAGCCACTCCTCAAAGAGGGATCTTATCGCCGCTATCGCGGCGTTCCCTGCGCTGGGTTGCGACAGTCGCTCTTTTCATGCCACCATGAGATCGCGCCGGAGATTTTCCCGAAGAAGCGGATTTTCCCCCCGGTGTAGTACCTCCGCGCGCCACTCACACAAGCGCGCGAGGACTATCGCCTCCAGATCCCATGGCGGCAGTCCGGCAAGGAGGCGCGGGAAACGCTCCGGGCTTTGGGAGCCACGTGACGACTCCCGGCCACCGTAGGCGCGGGCCTGCGGGCGGGGAGTAATGGGTAGCTCAACGTCCGATCAGGACCAGGTCCATACCGCATGGCGCGTACGTGTTCCACGCGCGCCTCAAAGAGATGTCAGCATCAAGGAGGCCTTAGGGCCGAAGCCTGCCGGGTCAGCGGGATTGTCCGGAAGGGTTACCGCTGGCCCAAGACATAAAGGGCTAAGGAAGGAATACGGGTGGGTATTAGTCAGTAAGAGTCTGACACTCCCTTCGCTCCACCCAGAGCGGGATGATTTCCCATCCGCAAAAAGAAAAATAAAAAGTATCTGATTATCGGAGATAAGTTGCGTCGCTGATGACCCTGTCGGCGAAGAGTCCTGTCGGCAAAGTGTCCTGTCGGCGAAGAGTCCCGTCGAAGTAAAGTCTTGTCGGTGTTCAGTCTGTCGGCGTAGTGTCTGTCGGCGTATAGTCGTACACTCGAAAACTTCATAGGCGCGTTGGGCATTTTTTGAGATAGGAAAAAACCATGGAACTGGGGACACTGTAACCGACACCTCTGTTTTAAATTTTAGCCATTATAAAGACATCAACGCGCGGTACGTTTTCTTTGGGAAGAATGACCTTCAAACATATTTATAAAATTACTATGCGTTTTGACGTTATCGCTTCTGTCTGCACTTCAGGAGTGCCACTGTTTTCTTCTTCTGTATGGCTACTTACTGGTTACTGTTAGCCTGCATCATAACACTTTGCCTCTCAAAAGCCTCTCTGTTTAAAAAACTTTTATTAAAATAAACGTTTAACTTTTTTTTTCCGAAAAACGCCTCTAAATTAGTTACCTACTTGCATTCATTTAGGAGCTTATAATACTTTCTATTAACAATAAATTAAACCGACGAAAACTGGGACTGAAAAGCGAAAAATAACAAAGACTAAAGAGTCTTTGTTATTTTTCGCTTAGTGCTCTTAAAGAGTCCTTTATAATCATTGGTTGTGCCAGCCCTGTCCACGAAGCCGAGGGGCTATCGATATAACAATTTAACAGGGACGTTTCAACAGCAATAAATTAAATGAGTTAACAGCCTGCAAATACTCGTGGTTGCCCGCAACCAGCAACCAGCCACCAGTAACCATACACACAACAACATGTAAACACATAAACAAGATTATGGTAATAATTTAAAGAGTTTTTGGATGTTTAATTGTCTTCTTATATAATAATAAAGAATTAAAGAGCTTGTTGTGAACAAGCTCGTCTTCTAGTGAGTCATGATATGCCTAGCCCTTTTCCGACTCTGTTGGGGTCTGCTTCCAGTCTTACCGGATGCAGCTGAATACTAGTATTTTACATGGAGCGACTGCCTCTCTGACCACCAGAAACCAATGACTGGGTAATACAATACCCCTTGGTAAGACTGGTTGTCAGACTTTCGGGCTTCTGACGACCCGTAATGACTGTCAAGGATTCACGAATGACAGCCGGGACCGACGGCTTAACGTGCTTTCCGAGGAAGGGGTCTTGGTATGTTAAGATCGTCTTTGTACCTTTTTGTGCGAAAAGTTTAAATAAATAAATAATTACAGATATTAATGTAGAAATTTTACTATAACACAATCTTATGGCTAAAAGAGAACTTTTAAAGACAACCTTAACAACAATAGAGTACGTTTTATTGAGCTCGAACAAACTGGTCTTATTAAGGTGCCACTAGTCGATATTTTTACCATAAAAATTTCGTGAAGGTATTGCTCCACTGTTTGAAATTGTGTATCCAAAGTTAAACATGATATCGTTTTGACTTATTATTAATAATGTCTGTACGGAAACAGAATAGTACTCGTAAAATAAAAAGCCATTAAAAAGTTATGAGCCAACAAAGATTCCTTTTTCTTGCTATTTTAACGTATTTTTGGGTGTAAATAAGTAATAAAAGAACTGTAAAATACTCAAAACCAATTCCGTACCGATAAAGCTCAGTTATCGAAGAGTTTATTAAACTTTATTTTTAATTGATTTATGCAGTGGTTTTTTCATAAAACTCGATTTTTCGAAGCACTTTTCGAATTTTTTTACGCGCCTATCAGTTCGGAACGGTTTTTCTGTGCGTGAGAACTAGACGTTGTTCGTGTAGACTAGCTTCTAACTGCTCATCACTGATACTAGCTCTGTCGGACACGAAGCCAGGTGAGACAGCATGCTTTTTGGCCATGACCACCAGTGAGTTCGAGCTCGCGACTAGTTTACTCTTGAAATACATCACTGATTTAAGGTAAATTCGCAGTTTCCCGCGATTTCGTCTATGTATGTTTTATCATTTTGAAGTGAAACTTCTTCGGCGGCGATTCGATGTCAGCAGCAGGATTGTCAGAAAGGGTTACCGCTGGCCCGGAACATAAAGGGCTAAGGAAGGAACACGGGTGGGTTTTAGCCAGTAAGAGTCTGACACTCCCTTCCGCTCCACCCAGAGCGGGAGAGGTTATTTGATGATTTCCCACCACAAAAAGACAGCGTGCTTTTTGGCCATGACCACCAGTGTGTTCGAGCTCGCGACTAGTTTACTCTTAATCGGTTTCTTAGTGCTAAGTGTTTTAACAACATTTTTTTAATCATACTAATATTGGTCTTTGAATAATGATCAGTTTCACTCCTAAAATCGTTCCAATACTTGAGCAATGTCCACAGAGAGGCTTGTGTTTGTTTTAAACAACGCTCATCGCTTCCTGTCTGTCCGTATGTTTGTCACATCGTGTTTTCATCACAAATATTGAGTTTCCGTGCTGATTTAGTGGAACGAAAGAAAAATAGGCCTTTTTGGGACCTTTCCTTTAATTTTTTTTTATTTAAGTTTTTTTTTCTTTCTTTTTTTTTGTAAAATATACATCGGTTCCTGTTTTCTTCATTTATCATTTGTGTAATAAATATAAGTGGGTTTGTAACACATTATTAATTAGAGCAGTCGTGGCCCAGTGGCAACGGCTCCGACTTACGAGCTGTAGGTCGTGGGTTCGAATCCAGGCAGGCGCTTTACTTTGTGTTAATAATTTCATCACCACTGCTCTCAAAACGGTGAAGGAAATAATCGTGAGGAAACCGGCATGTCGTAGACCTAAAAAGTTGAAGAAATGTGACATCTGCCAACCTGCACTGGGCCCACGTGGTAGATTGTAGCCCACTCCCTCTCAAGAGAGGAGGCCTGTGTCCCAGCAGAGGAAGCATCACAGGACTGATTATGGGATTCCTCGATAAAGATCCTTAAATATGTCATCATGAAAGGCTATTGAGAGATTTTTGATGCGTGAAAATGTAAAAAGATCTTTCTTTTCGTGTTAATAATAAAAAAACTGCCTTACTCCGTTCTTCAAAAGTCCTTAATCGTTCAATATCACTACACACGCGGGACACAAGCCGCCTCTCAGTGAGAAGATATGGGCTGTAATCTACCACGCGGGCCCAGTGCGGGTTGGTAGATGAAACAACCATACGCACATTGCATACAAACTTTAAAAATTCTGCATAAAACATATTTTCGTGTTAATTCTTTTGTTTTATTTCAAATTAGGTGTTATCAAACTACTTAAAGTCTTGAACAAATTCCGTAGCTCTCTGCTTACCCCACATGACACAGCACACTAACAGCACCGGTTAATATATTGACGCACAAACATACATACATCCGTTTCCGTCCCCTATTGACTTTACACTTTGGCCACCTACCTGATTAGGTACAGTCAGCGAAACAGTTTGATATACAGGCAAGGATACGCATCTTGCACTAGATTATAATTACATTATTTACTAGCGACCCGCCTCTGCTTTGCAAGGGTTTTTCGACTTGAGAAATTATCATTTTTTTATTATTATATGTAAGTTAAAAATATTATTAAACTTATATAATTATTATAATGAAAAAAAAAAATAAACAAAAGAATACACATAAACCTTCCGGGATAAATATCTAAATGATGTTGAAAACCGTAACAAAATCCGTTGCGTAGAAGAACAACGTGGTACACAGAGATACAAGAAAAACGACTTATAGATAGCGACATATACTTGTATAGCAGGGGTTGGTAGGCCTTTGCATACATATTTCGTTTATTTTGGACTACTTTTTGTATTTTCTAATAGAAAACCCCAAGAGCACTATGTGGCACTGAACCCAGAATCCCACGTTCAGAAATCGGGCCTGCAAGATTAACGAGACCGTCAATGTTTTCACTACGATACAAATAATTTTTTTTTATAATTGCGAGAGTAAAAAAAAAAATTAAACGACTACGCTAAGATTTTGCTACTTATCATCCGTATAATATTAGTACAAAAGATAATAAAGTTATCCTTGACACTTATTTCGTTGGTTGACTGTCCCTCCCAAGTGTTGTTGCAGCGTCCTACATTCCAATTTTAAGATAAACATATTAATAAATGGTAGTTTTCTTCCATTAGATAGGAAAATATTGGATGTGTCATCGTTTGGGAAGGTTTTTGACAGTTGTTCGGAAGGGTTAAGGGGTGAGTGTGGGAGGATGGCCCAGTGTTGGCCCAGTGGTGGTCCAGTGGTGGCCTAGTGGTGGCCCAGTGTTGGCCCAGTGGTGGTCCAGTGATGGCCCAGTGGTGTCTCAGTGGTGTCTCTGTGGTGGCCCAGTGGTGGCCCAGTGGTGGCCCAGTGGTGGCCCAGTTGTGGCTCAGTGGTGGCCCATTGGTGGCCCAGTGGTGGCCCAGTGGTGGCCCAGTGGTGGCCCAGTGGTGGCCCAGTGGTGACCCAGTGGTAGCCCAGTGGTGGCCCAGTTGTGGCCCAGTTGTGGCCCAGTGGTGGTTTAGTGGTGGCCCAGCTGTGGCCCAGTGGTGGCCCAGTTGTGGCCTAGTGGTGGCCTAGTCGTGGCCCAATGGTGGCCTAGTGGTGGCCCAGTAGTACGAGTTGTAGGTTGCTGTGTCTTATATTGTCAGCTACAGTTTACGATCATGTTTTCTAGATAGTAATTAGTTTTTACGAGTTATAGGTCGTAGGTTCGAACCCAGCGCTTTACTTTGTGTAAATAATTTCATCACCACTGCTCTCAAACCGGTGAAGAAAAACTTCATGAGAAAACCGGCATGTCCCAGAACCAAAAATTCGAACCCATGTAACGTGACATTACTGGGCCCGCGTGGTGGATTACAGCCTCTCACACAGAGGAGGCCTGTGTCCCAGCAGTGGGAACATTATAGGCTAGTAGACCAAACCATATCAATGTAGACTATGCATGTTTTCTTAGCACGATCGTCTGCAAATATACTTTCAACAATCACCTTTATCATTTAATTCCCGGCTTTCACCAGAAATCAGTTTCCTCTACACATCGTTTACGAACAAACAAGCACTATTTCAACTCGGTTAATAATTAAACTCAGTGATCATTGACTTACGATCGGGTAGGCGCCTAACAAAATGGTGGCGTCCGATAGCTAATTAAAAGCAATATTTAATGGCGGAACGCCCCCGCGGTAAGGGTCTGGACGAGTTCGGACATTTTTGATTGGGAGGATGAGGTTTTTATGTAGATTCTTTGGTGATGACTCTTCGGGTTTATTGTAACTTTCCTGAAAAGGATTTCCTTAACTCCACACTATAGGTACACTCAGTCGTTTATCAAATTGATACATTACGTTAATTTTCTGCGTTAGAGCCATTTCATACAACTGTCAAAGGTTTTGATATATGGGCAATTAAGGTGCTAATCAACGATTTTTTTCCCCGACTTTAGCATCACTATCCTTAATCAACTCACAATATTTTGTAGACGAATAGGTTTATTATAAGAAACATAGTGATAATAATGTTGGGCTCACCAGAACTTGCTTAGTAGCTAACCAAAACCATCAACCAACTACCACCATCTTGAAAAGTTACATCATCAATCATGTTTTCTGTTCACCATTCCCTTTTCAACACGTAAAAAACTACGTAAACTTATGCGGGTGAAACCGCATTATCTGGTTATCTAGTTTTATTATCTTGTTTCCCAAATAAAGCTTTACCGAACAAGAACCACACCACCTGTTACCCGATTATCTAGACAATTAATATAAAGCATTGTGTGTTTCCGCGCTGCACCGCTGCACCGCTGCACCGCTGTGTAGCTAACTGAACAAAGCGCTTTTATATCTGGGAGCTGAGTAGTAGGTACTGTTGCTAATAAGCCTTTAAGTATCTTTGCTGTCTATCTTGTTTATGACTTACTAGCTGTGTCCCGCGGTTTCACCCACATAAGTGTCGATCCCGTGAGAATATCGGGATAAAAAGTAGCCTATATGTTAATCCAAGGTGTCAGCTACCTCCATACCAAATTTTATCAAAATTGGTGCCACCGTTTGAGCGTGAAGAAGTAACAAACATATAAACACACACACACACACACAAACTTTCGCCTTTATAATATTAGTGTGACTAGCTGCGCACCGCGGTTTCACCCGCATAAGTGTCGATCCCGTCAGAATATCAGGATAAAAAGTAGCCTATATGTTAATCCAAGGTGTCAGCTACCTCCATACCAAATTTTATCAAAATTGGTGCCACCGTTTGAGCGTGAAGAAGTAACAAACATATAAACACACACACACACACACAAACTTTCGCCTTTATAATATTCGTGTGACTAGCTGCGCACCGCGGTTTCACCCGCATAAGTGTCGATCCCGTCAGAATATCAGGATAAAAAGTAGCCTATATGTTAATCCAAGGTGTCAGCTACCTCCATACCATACATTTTTTACAATCTGCGACTAAGTGGCTCACACACTTGTTAAAGTTCAACTACTTTTGCATTTTTTTTTTTTTTTAAATAACTTGTAAATATGTGAGCACCATGTATCTATCACTTATTTGATTTACCTGTCATTGCTTAATTTTTAATTCCTTTTACCTTTTGTGGTAGATTAATTTTATTATGGGTGCATCGTGTTCACATATAATTTTTATTATGTATACAAGACCTTGTAAAACATTTTAAAAGAGTAACGGTGGAGTTTCTTGCCCATTCTTCTCCATACGAAATCTACCTTTTCGAATGGGCGACTAGAATCATTTCTATTTAGTTTTTTTTTGACGTTCAAAAGTGCCTTTAATGTGCCTATTTGAAATAAATGATTTGACTTTGACTTTACCAAATTTTATCAAAATTGGTGCCACCGTTTGAGCGTGAAGAAGTAACAAACATATAATAATAATAATAATAATAAGGGTGAAGGTCAAGGGCCTGATTCAGAAGGCAGTACTCCTCGATACGGCTCGCATTGTGAGGAGGTTCCTGTCTCTGGAGCCCTAACCACCGGTAGCTTGGACCCTGCTCCCGACACCGGCGGATCGCTATTTTTTTATATTTTTAAATGTTTTTTATACTTATTTTATATTTTAAGAAATATTTAAAAATGTAATTAGATGTGTAAATAGACAAATAAACGAAAATAAATAATAATAATAATAATAATCATTTTATTTTCAGGCAACTAAGGCCCATAGATAAAATACACAAAATAATCTTATAAAAATAATAAACTAATACATAATTAAAAACCTTAAAACTATGAACTATACACGTAACATCGGCGTCGTGTTTCGCTGCGTGGTGTCGCGTAACCGTCCACGGAAACGTCGATATACGACACCTTTCGGCCAAAAGTCCTCTTTCAGACAGGTCTGTAGATGTTGGGTTGGAACTCGTACCACAAAAGACTTGAAGTTGATGTTGTGGCGCGATTCCAACCTTTCGACCCTCAGAGTCCAATTGGTCTTCACCTTCAAATACTGCACGACTTCCTCAATTGTCGTTGAGTGATGCAGACGTGAAAGGTACAGCTGCATCGTAGGCACAGCAGGGCGCAGCAGCATGTTGGGTCCACTCAGTGCGGTGCCACGCAGGTTACGGGAACAGGGCTTCTTCTTCTTCCTTTCCACTTTCGTGAAACCCTCCTCATCAACCTGGCCGGATCTTGGCAAAGAGCAACGGACCGCAGTCAGGGCAGGTTGAGCACCCTTTACCAGCTTTTCCCCTTTTCTGGTTTGTCGCTTAGGCTGCGACGCATCTGATTTGCCGCTGGTGACAATAGCAGCGTAGGCACGTTTAGGGGTCGACGTACCTACTCGTGACGTTTCCGCAGCCGGTGTTGTGGCGCACACACTCACAAACTTTCGCCTGCATCATATTAGTGTGATTAATGTGATGTCACTGGCAAGTTATGTCAGCACGAAAGCGCGGCGCGGAGTAAACGCATCTAACAAGTGTTCATGCTCAACTTTTTCCAAAGCACTCTTTCTCAGTTGTCTCCTCTACTGATGAGGTTAGACTGGAAGCCGACCCCAACATAGTTTGTAAAGGCTAGACTGATGATGATCAGCCTAGTCTTTCCCAACTATGTTGCGGTCGGCTTCCAGTCTAACCGGAGGCAGCTGAATACTAGTATTTTACGTGGATAAATAAACATGAGAAAGTTTGGACAAGAAACAAATTAAAACAGAAGACGATCAAGCAGGGGATCGAGGAGGGGGGGGGGGGTGGAGGGGGGTTCAGGGGATCAGAACGGAATAACTCAAATAATTTGAATTTTATGGACCTAGTCTGAATTAAAGTTTATAGTCAAGGCGTGCGGGTGTTGGTGCCAACGGAAGAAAACGACGATTAGCCACGGTAAACAGTTTATTTTACACGAGAACAGTTTATTGTACACGAGAACAATTTATCACAGGTAAGGCGGGAGAAATCGAGAGCCGTGGTCGGTACGAACTCGTTACGTGTGCTCTGCGGATCGGAGCGGGCGCACGACTGATTGACTCGAAGCGCGGCGCGGGAGGGACGCGGCAGGGGCGGCGCGTGGGCAGCGCGGCGCGCATGCGCGGCGCTCGGCCGATGTTAAGCTAGCTCTGCGGCCGCGCGCCATACTACGTTTCAATCCCAAAAAATGCGCGTGATAAGTTTTATTATTATTATTATTTTATTATAACTTTTATTGAAAACGGTTTTAAGTCTTTTGTATATTATTGGTTGTAATATGTATGACAAAACAAATTTAGGGCATATTGTTTTTAGGGGTTTCAATTTTGCGGCATGTGATATTATGTGACATTAAGTTCAGGCAAGTTATCATTTGGACAAATGATGATTAGGACAAAAATTATGGCCCTTTAGATTATGGATAGAAAGTTAGGGAACACAATAGAGAACCTTCAACTACCTATAACTTAGCATAAAATATAATCAAGTAATCCCTCAGGAGTGCCTGATTATTTCTTTGTGTTAAATCATACTGTGGCATCACAGCTAAAGTGGAAAAATTTCAACTAACTATTGGAAGCCACTGTAAGTATTGTCCAACAGAAATTGCAGTGTCTGGAAAAATACTGCCAAAAAAGAGACCATTTCAAGTTACTTATGCGTAATAAAATTTTATTACTTTCGTGCCCCGTTATGAGCGTGTTAAAATCAACAGTGTCCACATCCTGGTCAGTTTAATATTTAAATAATAAATGATAAATGGTTGAGAGCAACACAAAAAACAAATGACTGCAGTGCCAATGTTAATCATTGCAAATTATAAATGTTTGTCTCACTTTGTCCTTAAGGGCTTGGAACATGTCATACAATTACAGAGATATGAAAAAGCCCTGTTTTTGTTTGGACTTTAGAATCGGGTAATTGCGTAACACACTAGCAGTACCAATGAATTTCATTTTGACAGTTCAACAACATTCATTGCGTTATTTACGTTGTTGAGATGGCAAATTCGAACATATGAAGCAACTAGCTGCGCCCCGCGGTTACATCCGCGTAAGTGTCGATCCCGAAGGAATATCGGGATAAAAAGTAGCCTATATGTTAATCCAGGGGGTCAGCTACCTGCATACAAAATTTTATCCATACAAAATTTTCACACACACACTCACAAACTTTCGCCTTTATAATAATTATTAGTGTGATTGATTGGTAATAAGAGTAGATAATATCCTCCAAAATGATTGAGATTTTGATTGATAGTATGTTACGCAAGTAGGGTACAAGTATAGCAATAGTTTCCTTGAAAATTAATGAAGGTATACCGGGTTAAATTAAATTAACTAGCAAAACTTCGCAGAAAAAATGGATATACAGTGTTATTGGTAAAACATTAACAACCTCTTAAGAGGTCATTGTACTTATCACTAGGAACAACTTTTACTATTGGACCAAACCGGAAATCGAGAAAAAATAAATCTGCTGTTCCCTACATTTTGACGAGATAAACGAACATAAATGTAGGGAACAGCTGATTTTTATTTCATTCAGGGTGTCAGCTACCTCCATACAAAATTTTGTCAAAATTGGTCCAGTCGTTTGAGCGTGAAGAAGTAACAAACATATAAACACACACACACACTCACTCACAAACTTTCGCCTTTATAATATTAGTGTGATATTAAGTAATTTCAAAGGTATGTTTTCCATTGAAATTGTAGAGCCATGAGGCACTTATACTGTGCATGAGGCATCGGGAAAGCTCTTGCTATATTTCCATTTATTTAAGTAATGTAGGTTACCTGAAAAACGAATGCCATACTCAAAACCGCTTACCGCTTCTAACTCAACCCAAACAATTCGTTACGGCGATTAATTTGGTGAGAAGTGTAATCGATTTTTCGTCCAACTGACTCCGATACAAATAATGAAAACGACGTACGATGATAACTGTTTCCATAAGTGAATAACATGTTCCAATTAATTATCAACTTCTCTTTTAATGTGGAATTTGTAAATAACTTAAATGTTATGATACAGCAGAGATTGAGCAGTGGTGGCCCAGAGGTAACGGCCCCGACTTACGAGTTGAAGGTCGTGAGTTCGAATCCAGAAAGGCACTTTACTGTGTGCTTCGAGTAAATAATTTCATCACAACTGCTCTCAAAACGGTGAAATAAAAGATCGTGAGGAAACCGGCATGTCCTAGAACCAAAAATTCGAAGACATGTGACATCCATCAAACCGCAACGGGCACGCGTGGTGGACTATGGCTCACTCCATCTCATAGAGACGAGGCTGTGCCCTAGCAGTGGGAACACCTTAGGTTTTTAATGTCCAAGGCAGGACACGTTAGCCGCATGCACTGTGGCTGGGCTACAGTCTCCACACGGTGGTTGCCTGAGGATGGACGGCGCCTCCGAGGCCGGCCCAGGAAGAGGTGATGAGACATCCTAGACTCGTAAACATAATTATACTTCACTACATGGTTCTAGCTGCACCGGCGCGGGTTTTTCAATTCCTGGTAACAGCTTGCACGTCAATGTCCCTTACACCGTATATAATTAAATTAAGACATTGAAAAAAGGAACTTTCTATTGTTTTCTTCAAGTCTTCATATCTTAACAGAACTCAGTCTATCACAGTCCACTGCCGGACATAGGCCTCTTCCAAGCTACACCACATCATCCGGTTCTCCGCCTTCCAGTTAGTGCCTACTGTTGGAAGTTGCAACATTTTGATCAATATTTACACATTGTAACATTATATCTTGACAGATCATCTGTCACCTGTATTGTGTCACTTCCTTCAGTGTGCTGTCACTCGATATAAGCATTCAAGGTAACCAGTGCGTGTTATTTAACGATTCTTCCCATCCCTCATCTCCTGGAAACCAGACCAAGATACAGTCCATTAAAGTTCATGCGGGCTTGCTGAGCCAGCATTGTAACACCGCCGACAACCCGAACACCTACCAACAATTCCTTTTAAGGTCGTAGGTCTATGGTACCAGGTAGACAAAGACAATGCTTTAGCATATGCCAACTTCAGTTAGCATTTGTATATTGGTCGCAACTGCACTGCTGAGACAGAAGTTCCGGATTCGATTCCCAAACTTTAAAAACTAATATGGAGATTTCTTGAGCAAACTCCATAGTGGACTCTGTAAACAATTTTAACGTTTTTCCTTGGCAAAGAACTTCTGCACTCTGAAACAATACCTCTCATTATTCAACACACACTCACAAAATGACGTCACAACAAAACAACCACAGCTTTGCAAGTTCAGTGGCCAATAAATAAATATAATTAATTTTTCGCACCGTCTGTCTGTCCGTGGGTCTGTCCGCTTCGGCGCGTGCGTGACGTACGGCCCTGCGTCGCGATTCGATGGCAGTTAATATTATATTTATTATACTAATAAGGAGATAACGTTTTGTCGGTTCAAGGAGCGAGGTTGTAATGGCATTTCTTTCATATAAATGGTAAGAAGATTTTGGCGTTACAAGCTTTCTTGTTGTTATCCTGGTAAACCTTCTTCAGAAATACACCGACAAAATTCAATATGATCTTTGATACCTATGGTCGATAGGATAAACCATGGCCTTTTTCTTGTGATAAGGTACCTAATAAATGCGTGAGTATGGTGAGGAATCTTCAACAGGTGTATGTCAAACTCCTGTACACTTAGCATGACTATGCGCTTTTATCTCTACTCTACGAATAATAAACATCTCTTTCTATACAAACTGACAGTTTCTTTCGTTCATTTTGGACATCGCACCGTAGAAATGTTTCTACAATCTGTCATTTTATCTTTCGTTTCCGTTTGTACAGTGATCTTGCTTGAATAGTATTAGTAGGTATATTTTCGGTCATAGAAATAAAACTAAAAGATTCGGTTTTACTCCATGACTGTACTAATGATGAAATTTGACAGTGGGTCCAGTCGACGTATTCAAAATGTGATTACGTCAACTGGACCCGCGGGTCCAGTTCGAGTGGGTCCAGTTGACCAAAGACTCGCTATGCGCGCTGCCGTATATCGAATAAAGTCACACTATATAAGTCCTAGTATTATATGAGGATTCTTGGATTAGTAACTAAGCATAGTGGTTGTGGCACTTCCTACCCAGGGTACGTTAAACCTATAATAAACCGTCAGTGGAAAGGAGAAAATGCTAAACTGCCATTTGAGGCAAAATTAGTTATACTCGTATATAACATACAGGAATATTTTTTTATCACCATCCAAATTTCTACAGAGTGTTCTACCTATGAATATGATCAACTTTCACTATGGGACGAACTCTGAAATCACGAAAACAAAATCAGCGGTTTAATACAAAAGTTCAATACCTACCTACTTAACCGAAATGTAAGTATGAAACAGCAGATTATTAATTAATCAATTTTAATTGGCTCAGATTGTTTGTTGTTGTTGTTATGTATGTTGTTGTTGAGAATTCAACGATATTATTAACTCATTTTGGCCCAAATGGCACTTTAGCATTTTCTCCATTCCAGTGACGATATGTATTTCCACTACTGAAAGCTTTTCTAACGTACCTACTTCATGTCACAACTTTTATAAGTAAACTGAATCAGTTTGACAGTGTGAGGGGGATAGAGTGATACGTGGCGCGGGGAAGTGGGGGCAAAATACGAATTTCAGCTGAAGTATTACAAGCCTTTAAAGTAAAGAGTGGAGTTGTTTCAAAGTACATCAATTAACACTTCCAATATGCCATCAGATAAATCAATAGATTCTTGACCATGGGAAAAAATATGTAGTCAAACCCCATAAGAAAGTCCCACACCATAGCCGAACAAAACAACACCAAAACCACTATTTTTACCCCGAAACAAACATGATTTTTTACGAGCAACTCCAGGCTACATAAAGCATTGTGATTTAAAAGTAAAATGCTGGACAGGGAGACGGAGCGTCGCCGACAGTGACACACGACCTGGCCCCCAAACTGCAGGGCCCGTTGGTAGAATAAAAGAATTGTTTTGGGCCAGAACGCCGACGAATGCCGCGCATAGCTTGGACCCCAATTAAGATCCCGTAAGATTGTCGTCTTGTGTTTTTAGTGGGCTGTAGGGGCAGTATGATTGAGGAATTTGAACGGATATTACGGCTGTATTAAAGTGGAGGACTCTTTGGCTCTCGGCATGCTCAGAGTAAAAAAAAAAAGTTTTTGTCTGGAAAATAACTAGGCTTTCCGAGGAGGAGAACTAAGAATGAACTAAGAAACAGGTTCTATATCGCTTATACCTACTTGTTAGTTTATTTGATAGGATATCGGAATCATTTTTACACGTCATATTACAAAAAAATAAACCAGATGATGTCGGCGTTTCCTATTTGAGTACACTGAGGAGGAAAGACGAAACAAACTCAATTTATTATTATTTATTTAGCTTCCGTGTTTTCATTTCCATAATAATTAATCAATGTCTTCTCTCTTCAGTAATTTCTGTATTTACCAGCCAGTTGTATTTTGTGAATCTTAGTTTTCTCAATTACCACGCCATCCACCATTTGCTAGAGGCATCTGGGAATAAATACCTACATCGCCTTATATTTTGACATCCAAGCCTACTGATCAAAAGCTCTTGTTTTCATTGGTCTTAAATTATCACTAGATTAGTATTTATATCCTCTGATACAAAAATCAGAACAGAAGACAACTTACACCTGTCATTATATAGTCACATTAAGCCCAAAGGTAGTAGGATTGTCCTACAAAATTATTCGCCACAGCCACCCTACACAACCGAACACTTTTTCAACGTTTTTATTTGTCCCAATCTGTTTTTTAACACCTCCCAACGGCGCGGGCGCAGCGTGGAGATCTCGTGATTATTACTACACAGGATTTAATGAGTTTGTTTCTGATTTCACTAATCGAGATTACGGTGATTCATAACTAACAGACTTACATACTAATCACCGTGTCGCTTGTGGTGTAAGGAGGGGGGTAGAGAAACAGGTGCGTGGTTTTGGGTAATTAGAAAGGAATATGTAGTTTCTTGAAGGAGCTCGTGGCTAAGTTATAAAATCTGCACGGGTCGATCGATTAGGTTAAGCTACGCTTTTCGAGGTCAGTTCATAGATGGGTGACCATCTTCACATAGCCAGACCCCTCCATGCTTCGGGCAGAATGTTAAGCCATTGGTCTCAGCTGTCATTTGTGGATCTTTGACAGTCGTCAGGGGTCGTCAAAAGCCCAAAAGTCTGCCAACCAGTCTTACCAAGGCGTATCATGTTACCCTGTGACTGGGTTTTGAGGATATTCAGCTGCATTGGTTACACTGGAAGCTGACCCCAACATAGTTGGGAAAAGGCTAGACAAATGTTGATGTGTCCTCTCTTCTTCAGAGGAAACCATACCATAACACCATATACCTGGTTAGCCTGAAGTCGTAGACAGAAGTGTTAGCATCCATATTTGGCCAGTTTTCGTCCAGTCTCAAAAGTGCGAGCTTATTGCCATAAACCCAGCTGCAAATCCAGACTGATCTGTTACTGAGCATTTTCTAATGAAAAAACCCAAAAATACTTTGCTCGCCCGACTTGTGGCTAAGTAATAACAGCCGCACGGGTCGATCGACCAGGTTATAAGCTATGCTTGCCGCGGTTGATTCGTGGATGGGTGGCCATGGCTATCTTTATAGACCAAGACCCCTCCGTACCTCGGAAAACACGTTAAACCGTCCCGGTAAACACGGTAAATGGTCCCGGTTGTCATTGGTGGTTCTTTGACAGTCGCTATTGGTCGTCAGAGAGCTGCATCTGGTTAGACTGGAATCTGACCCCAACATAGTTGGGAAAAGATGATGATGACTATGCTCAACCAGCACCCTAATTGCGTAACACACTATTACCCTCAATTTGAATCATTTTGAAGCATATTTCTAAACCATTGCTAAATATGTTTGAAAAATGTGTCTGCTCAACAACGTAAATAACGCAATGAATGTTGTTGAACTGTCAAAATGAAACCCATTGCTACTGATAGTGTGTTACGCAATTACCCCGCCGGTTATCGAACTGACTAAGTCTCAACTAGGTCAACCAGGCATTTATTTTACAACCAGTAAAAAAACCTTATTGGTCTAATAAATAACTTAATACTTTTTTTATTAGAACAGAAACGGTTTCTAAAGAAACGTTATTAATCAATCAGTGAGTAATTATCCTGAACATTGATACGTTTAACGGCCTTATAGGTGTGTTAATTAATTCCTAGTAGGTTAGTTTATAGTCGTGTGGAAGATGCGAGATTGTGACCAATTTATTAACGTTAATTACTATAAAACAGCGTTAGTCAAATGGCTTATAGAAAAATCATTCTATTCTGTGAAGGAGTGTTTAGACTCTGACATGTTACTATTTACAATTTGACAAGTACTTGACATTTAAAAATAACTATGATATTTTATGCACCAATTTTATTAGCTTCATTTATTTAATTCATGTAATCAATAATTTTACATGCTAGTTTTAGCGAATGGTTTTAGAAACTTTAATAAAAACAACCCGGCCATCTGTAATGTCCCTACTACATCATCATCTTCGTCTGCCTGCCTTTTCCCAACTATATTGGGGTCAGCTTCGAGTCTAACCGGATGCAGCTGCATGCCGGTATTTTACATGGAGCGACTGCCTATCTGACCTCCACAACCCAGTTACTGGGTAATGACAGTCGTTACGAGTCGTCAGAAGCCCGAAAGTCTGACAACCAGTCTTACCAAGGGGTATCGTATTACCCAGTAACTGGGTAGTGGAGGTCAGATAGGCAGTCGCTCCATGTTAAATACTGGTATTCACCTGCAGGTGAATAGATGTTTTTTTATCTGGAATGTCTCAGTAGCAGCTCGGAGTCTGGATTTCCGCCCGGTTGATGGTAATAGGCTCGCCTCATATTACATCGGACTTAAAAATAACTGGCGAAATATGGATGTCCTATAGGTACCTACTCCGAGAGCAGTGGTGGCCTAGTGGTCACGGTCACGACTTACGAGTTGTAGGTCGTAGGTTCGAACCCAGACAGGCGCTTGACTTTTTGCAAATTATTTCATCTTCTGCTCTCAAAACGGTGAAGGAAAACATCGTGAGGAAACCGGCATGTCCTAGAACCAAAAATTCGAAGACAGTCATGTGACATCCACCAACCAGCACTGGGCCCGTGGTGGATTACTGTCCATTCCCTCTCACTGAGAGGAGGCCTGTGTCCCAGCAGTGGGAACATTATAGGCTGATTATGATAGGTACTCCACTGCCAAAGCCTTCGGGTAAGCAAGGCGTAATGCTATGTATGTCTATCAGGGTGTAATTATCCTGAACATCGAGACGTTTTGCGGCCATATAGGTGTGTTAATGAATTCTTAGTAGGTCGGTTTATAGTCGAGTGGTGGAGATGCGAGATTGTGACCAATATATTAATGTTGACTACTTATTTAAGGATGGGAGGATTTGCACCGAAGCGAATGTTAGCCATGACTTTTGTTTCAAGTAAAATTCATGTGCCAACTCCAGCTGGCACATTCCTTTGGGGAAATGCAGTCGGAGAGACTTTTTGAAAAAGCCTAAGTAAAAAGTCATAATTCGAGGTTTGGTTCTCGCCTATTATCTCCTCCAATATTGGACCAATTTAAAAGATATTTCATAAACAGAATGAGAAGGATATATACTGTGTCCCTATGTTTTTCTCTTTTCATTAATAGTTGTCAAATTGGAACACTAGGCAGTGGCAATTTTGAGCATTTTTTGAGGGTTCTAGTGCTTATAAAAATAATGAATCATCAAAAAGTAAACCTTTGGCAATATTCACGCATCAATCAATCAACTCAGCCTATCGCAGTCCACTGCTGTACATAGGCCTCTCCCATGCTGCCACAACACCCTGTCCTCCGCCTTCCGCTCCCAGTCCGTCCCAGCCACCTTTTTGAGGTTTGTCTGTCCATATACCTGGGGGGCGTCCCATACTACGCGGTCTCCACTCCAGAGGCATGTTAAAACGCAACTAGACTATTTATCCCAAACCTAACTTAATCACAGGCGAGCGCTCATTTGCGTCAGGCTCATTCCCATTCGCTTCGGTGTAAATGCAGCGTCCATAACAAGGCTCCTGGCATAATACGAGTTAACAAGCTGATAGTAAACCAATTAT
Source organism: Oligia fasciuncula (assembly GCA_963082905.1). Classification (NCBI taxonomy): domain Eukaryota; kingdom Metazoa; phylum Arthropoda; class Insecta; order Lepidoptera; family Noctuidae; genus Oligia; species Oligia fasciuncula. The sequence goes on from OY720409.1 coordinate 2,699,190, forward strand.
TAAGGGCAGTAAACTGTTCCCAGTAACCAGTAACCAGGCTGCTCACAAAATAAAAACCCTAAACACATTCATTAAACTGTAAAACGATCGCTGAAATTCGGTGAAGCTTTGCATTTTGTAAATTTATTGGTAGTATTTTTTATTGTTTGTGCATATTTTGTTTTATTTTACATATATCATATACAGAACGATACAATTTGACTTTCGGGCTAAGAAGAAACTGAAGTGGCAGTTTGTCGAAGAATGAAAGAATCCATACTTACTATCCATACCGGAGTAGGTATGGATAGTAAGTATGGATTCTTACTAATATTATAAATTTGACAGTAACTCTGTCTGTATGTTACCTTTTTAGGCCTCGGATTTCGATAAAATTTGGCAGAGAGATAGATTGCATCCCGGGAAAGGACATAGGATAATTTTTATCCCGATATTCCCACGGGATCGACACTTATTCGGGTGAAATCGCGGTGCGCTGCTAGTAATATTATAAATGCGAAAGTGTGTCTGTCTGTTACCTCTGCACGCTTAAACCGCTGAACCGATTTAAATGAAATATGGTATAGAAGGCTGCCAGGCTCAAATGGGATTGGGCGGGTCACATTAGCCGTATGCACGATGACCGCTGGGCAAAAATCTCCACACAATGGGTGCCTGAAGATGGATGGCGCCGCCGAGGCCGGCCCAGAAAGAGATGGCGAGATGACCTGGACGCGTACCGCGAGGGCTGGTTCGAGGTGGCGCGGGAAAAGAGTTTCTGGAAGGATTTGGGGGAGGCCTTTGCCCAGCAGTGGGACAGCATAGGTTAGCAAAAAAAAAATGGTATAGAGATAGTTTGAGTCCCGGGAAAGGACATAGGATAGTTTTTATCCCGATATTCGCACGGGATCGACACTTGTGCAGGTGAAACCGCGGTGCGCTGCTAGTAAGAAAGACAATACGTTTATATGTGCTAAACGTGACGCAGAGAATGAACTTTGCGATAGTAATTTCATCACCACTGCTCTCAAAACGGTGAAGACAAACATCGTGAGGAAACCGGGTTGTCCTAGAACCAACAATTCGAAGACATGTGACGTTTACCAACCCGCACTGGGCCCGCGTGGTAGATTACAGCCCACTCCCTCTCGGAGAGATGAGGCCTGTGTCCCAGCAGTGGGAACATTACAGGCCAATTATGCCACCTAAAATTGAGAAAATAATTTCTCTTTTAATTTGAATCCTTATCTGCGACCGAGAGCAATACTAATTATCAGTTAAAGGTAATTATAGGAACAAGGCAAAATTAATTAGTTATTCGTAAAGCAATTATCGACTGATTCATTAATTACGGCACCTTGCTATTCTGATTGCTTTGAATTAGGATTTAATTTACTTTTCTTTTAGGTAGGCAGTGGGTTTTTAATTTTCATTATATTACATTTTCCTTGCGCAGATAGCTAAATAAGGCTTTATTTTTGGCGCCTTTTTTCTCTACCTATACAGGGTGGCAGGCAACCTGATACCGTGGATTCAGTACATGATTCTGAAATATGGATGCATGAAGAAGCCTCCTCGTGTAGCGCAGTTTGTTCCGTCAGTTACTCAACTGCACCGAGCGCTCGGCGCATCCTGGACAGTCACACCCAACACCTTATTTGACTGGGCAATTCTTCCCTTGCGGTGATAGGGCTAACGCCCGCCGGGTTTGCGACCACCCTCCTACTGGAGTCCGGCGTCAAGCTGCCTGCTGTGTTTCGTCGATGCGTGGGAGTTCCGGAGCATTAGGCATCTTCTGGGCACGCTCGTTCCATCATAGACCTCATCCATCGCTTTCCACCAGGAGTGATCGAGGTCAAGAGAGGGCTCATTCAGCAGAAAAAAAAAATAACTGGCTATTAAAAAAAAAGCTTCAACGCAGGGGATTCAGAATCATGTACTGAATCCATGGTAACACGTTGCGCGTCGATTTTCCTGACACCCAGTATGTCTTTTTGACCCTTAATTTCCCACTGCTGGGCCAAGGGCTCCCTTCCCCTTTTCCAGCTACGTCAGTTCTCAGCCAGTAAGAGTCAAGTTCGTCCCTCCATCTTAGTCTTGGTCTGCCGCGATGTCGTCTAGCATTTAATGGGACCCAATAGTGGTTCTTTAGCCCACAGGTAATCTGACATGCAGACATGTCCGGCCCGATCCCACTTAAGATTGGGAGCTTTCCCTTGATTTTTTAATATAGCCTATATTGTGTCCCACTATTGGGCAGAGCCTCCCCGTTTCCCTCCAAATCTCTCTTGTCAGTGTACAGATTAATGTATATTGTCTTTGGGCTCTGGCGATGGACAAAATTGTCAACCTTTTATTATCTGAGCACGAGGCTTATGGCAAAATTTTATGTTTTTTTTTTTTGTAAAGTGCCTTTTGTTTTTGCAAAATAAACAATTTTATCGTTTCTGTTTTGTGCGATCTCTGGCCCTGTTGGCCCCGCAATCATGATTGGACTGCTTTCCCTTCATAACTTATTTTTTCCTAGAATTAATAATACAGGTACACAGTCGATGATTGAAATGAAACTATTTGAAACAGAAAATAATAAAATTATGCGTAAAATTGATTGCATTTATGATTGCACACGACCAGTAACTGAAATCATAACTTCAGTTGAGGGTCTTATAATAATGACTTATCCGTTGTAAAACTTCCCATTCAATATATTATACTTATTATTATTATACTATCTGCGTGTAAATTGCAAACACTTCTTCTGAGGGAGAGAAGGTACCTAAGGGACCTGTCCACCGCCGACGAGAAATTGATTAGTTATCAACGATTTTCTTGCTGAAGACAAGACACGTACAAAAGATTTTTTTTTGTTTAAGTACAGAAGCCAGCACATCATGTTACTACAATCTGTCAAATTTCTTTAATAGATATTCAACTTTATCGCTAAATCATAAGGTTCAAAGTTGATTGGGAAAATTTGACAGTTTCGGGTAGCTTGATGTGCTGGCGTCTGTACATAGTGATAGACTATGTACAGACGCCAGTGTGGCGTCGGAGTACTACTACTTAGAATACTACGTAGAATACTTTTGAATCACTTCGACGCCACACAGTTCTGACGAGAACTCCGTTCATTAGTTTTGAATTTCTGACTTTGATCATCTACTTTTGCTGTTGACTGTACCATAGCGTGAGGTGTACTGTTAGTTGTAGGTACAACTCTACCTAACCCTTTGAGCGTGATGAGGCGTGATGTTATGGCGTCTATAGGCACCTAATGTGGGAAGATCTCACCAAAGTATCCACACGAATGAGAAGCAATCTATGAAAAGGTGCTAGTAATTATAACATGAACGTACAAACAGACTTGTTATTTGTTCGTACGCGCAAACAACAATATACAACGTTGTAATGCTGTGTGTTTCCGGTGGAAAATGTCTATCTAACTAGCCGGTAAATATCTGACGGACATACGGGAACATGGCGTGGCGAGCTAATTTTATTGAGTTAGTTTTAAGTAAACAATGTAGAGGGGCTTGTGGCAAAGTAATAACAGCCGCAGGGTCGATCGATCAGGTTAAGCTACGCTTGCCGCGGTTGGTTCGTGGATCGTTACATACCAAGACCCCTACATGCCTCGGAAAGCACGTTAAGCCGTTGGTCCCAGGTGTCATTCGTGGATCTTTGACAGTCGTTACGGGTCGTCAGAAGCCCGAAAGTCTGACAACCAGTCTTACCAAGGGGTTTCGTATTGCCCAATGGTCCAATAGGAAGACATTTCAGAAAATCTACAACCATTTGTTTATAATTTAGTTTTTCTATAATCACCACCACGTGATTTTAAGTGATGTAGTTGAAATTAATGCTTGCTTTGAATTAACTTATTCAGTTAACTTATTCCGTTGTAACTTCAAAACTTTCAAACGACAACCAACAAAAAAGCCTCCAGCAAATATCCATAAAAATAAATTAAAATCCAAAATCAGTTCAATGTAGTTCTCCTATCCGTCTGTTCGTATGTCCCACCGGTGCTACGGAACGTTCTCGTTCATTTCATTACCGATCGTGAGCAGATATCGTTACTGCGTGCCGAGTTCACTGTTCTAGTATACGCAAGAAGTTCAGATAAACCGTCCCAAGTAATTGGTGTGAAACTAATGTATTTCAATTAGGGATTCTAGCGCCTTTGTCTTATGAGTGTTCTAGGGATGTTACAATTTTCTTTATTACAGTTTCGTTGGAGAGGTGAAACGAGAGTAGGAAAGCTTTTGCCCGGCAGTGGGACATGAATGGCTAATAATAATAGTTTCGTTGCTTTCTGTGGCTGAATTAAGATTTTTTTTAACTGCCACATATATTCTCGCAGTATACATTAAAGTGCATGTCTGTTGCCATGTATGTAGCTTTCGGTATTGGTGGTTGGCGGTGGTTTATGATTTATTTATTTAATTTTTATGTGTTATACGGCCTGGCTGGCAGACAAATCCTCCACTTTTGGTTATTTAGTCATTGTTTCGTAAATTCTTAAGAACCACATGATAAGAATTTTTGACTGTAGAAACTTTGGTCTGTAAATGAAAGATAAACGATATTAATAAACCACACCAAAAACAAAAGTCAACCATAAATGCCATCATCATCATAATCATCTACGTAGCCTTTTCCCAACTATGTTGGGGTCTGCTTCCAGTCTAACCGGATGCAGCTGAATACTAGTATTTTACATGGAGCAACTGCCTATCTTACCTCTACAACCCAGTTACTGGGTAAAACGATAACCCTTGGTAAGACTGGTTGTTAGACTTTCGGGCTTCTGACGACCCTTAACGACTGCCAAAGATCCACAAAGTCAACAATAAATGTCAGCAAATATTTATGAAAGTTTTTCTAAAAACCTTACATATACTAGGTACAAAACCCACTCGACTCTAAAACATAAATAAATAATTATATGATTATGTTGAATGAACCTTAATCACCTGCTAATCACAGCTCTTGGAGTACCATGCGGGCTAATAACGTAATGACGTGGGAGAGAGAGCGCGATTTATGATAGACAGAGATAGGTATATGTCGCGGCTGATCGTCTCGAATTAAAGGAGATGCGTGCACGCAAATTTTAGAAAGTCACTTTTTGATGTTTGGATAGGTTTTTAATGTGATTTCGAAGATGATTGCAGTAGAAGTCGTGTTGTGGAAGCTGCTTCTAGAAATATCGACATTATCATCCTCGTACCTACTGCTGAGCAGTGGTAGTCCAGTGGTAACAGCCGTGACTTACGAGTTGTAGGTAGTAGGAACCCAGACAGGCGCTTCACTAAGTGTAAATTATTTCATCACCATTGCTCTCAAAACGGTGAAGGAAAACATCGTGAGGAAACCGGCGGAATGTTCCAGAATGTAAAATTCGAATTTAAGACCTGTGACATCTACCAACCCGCACTGGGCCCGTGTGGTGGTTACAGCCCACCCCCTCTCACAGAGAGGAGGCCTGTGTCCCAGCAGTGGGAACATTATAGGCTGATTATGCTTAAGTAACGTCCTACCGCTCAACCTTATCCCAATTTCGTTTTTAAATACCTTTATTTTCATACTAGCTGCGCCCGGCGGTTTCACTCGCATAAGTTTCGATCCCTTGGAGATATCGGAATAAAAAGTAGCCTATAATATGTTAGTCCAGGGTGTCAGCTACCTCCATACAAAATTTTATCAAAATTGTTCAAGCCGTTTGAGCGTGAAGAAGTAACAAACATATAAACACACCCCCACAAACTTTCGCTTTTATAATATTAGTGTGATAGATAAGAAATATCCTTCAAAATAATTCAGATCGTGGTTGAATATGTATTACGCAATTAGGATGTTGTTTCTAAGTAGCCGAAATTTTACAAAATGGCCGACTGAAAAAGAAGATTTTTTTTTACTTTTATAGCACTCAGAGAACTACAAAGTGCAATGAAAAGTTCCCAAGTTCCCGTGACTTTTAAAAGTAAAACTTTTCAATCTTGAAACGTCTTGCAAGTACTTTTAAAATGGCCCAGGATTGAAAACAGCTGTTCTTGAAGATTACAATTTATAATATTTATAAGTCATTATGATTATTCTAAGGATTTTTAGTCGATTCAGTTATCAAAAAAATAATCTGTAAACAATAAAAATAACACCTTTTAACGTTACTTTTAAGAAGCTGTACCGTTTAGTATGCATTATGAAGATATAACCATAAACATTTTATTGCTATGACGCTATCAAAAATATTTCCGCATAATACCTTATTAGTAACCGCTGACCTGGAAAATGCAAGCAATAATCCGCTTTATAACAAAGGTTTTAGTAGCTAGAATGGTGTGGTAGTTTTCGAGAATGATGTCACATGTTGTGGTGTACTGGATTGAAATGATATCTACCTACTTATTTTGTGAATTTAAGTAGCGATTATATCAATGATATCAGTAACCCAAATAGGTTAGGCCCATTGTACAGTCAACAAAACCGATAAGTATGCAGGATCGTCGGATATAGTTGAAGTTTAGTAAGAAACCAATGGATGTTCTCGAATAAAATTTAATTAAATTTATAGAAAACAAATAGCTTATTTGTCAAATTAAATTTCAGTCGACAACATCCATCGGTTTCTTACTAAACTTCAACTAGTTATATCCGACGATCCTGCATACTTAGTTACTGTTTACAAGTTTACAAGGCACGGTTTCAGCGCGAGCCACACCGTAGAATAATCGTATGAGCTTGTATATAATGCGCATACGGCACCATGCCGTAGAGCCGCCGTGTCAGTAGGTACTGTCAGTCAACAAGTTTCCGTAGTGATCCGTACAACACTGACGACCGTGCGACATGGCAAACCAACCGTAGCTTTTCTCGGCAAGAAACACGTGTGTAACATTCCTAGATAATTCCAAAAAATAGCATTTCCGGAATTATTTTGAATTCGCCCGCATAAGTGTCGATCCCGTGGTAGTATCGGTATCAAAACATTATCAAATATTTTATATTGATAATGTTTTGATATAACAATATCAAAATTTTTACAGACTAGCACCGCTGTGCCCAAAAAGCTGGCAGCATACAATATTTGCCATATTGTATGGCGATAGTCAATGCGGCGATGGCTAATTCTATAAGGTGATATAAAATTCGAATTATTGTCTGGTCTTATATCACTCGGACTTCGCGTTAGAACGATCACGTATCCCGGATCCGCGAATGAAGAGTACGCTGGTCACAACCGTAACCAACGTCATCCTGGTCATCACATATCTAATGAATAAGTGGAAAAGTCGTGATTGCGTCAGTTTAACTGATTAAGTAATGAACACTTTCCATTGCGTGACACGGACCTGGCAGGGGGCCAAAGGCTGCGGTGATGAAAACGTCGAACAGGATCGTATGGCCGACATTATTAATTGGGTAACACGCATATAACTACTTTAGTACAGACGCCAGCACATCAAGCTACTACAATCTGTCAAATGTCTTTAATAGATTTTCTACAGATAAGGTTCAAGGTTGATTGGGAAAGGACCTTTTTAGGACAGGTTCGGCGTCCATACATCGTTTTTCTAAGAACCAGCAGAGACGTAAATATACTATTCTGTGTTCTAAATCTAAATATATAAAATTCAAAGTCCTGACTGACTGACTGATATATCAACGCACAGCCTAAACCGCTGGTCCTAGAGACATGAAATTTGGAGGGTATGTTCTTTGTGAAGAGTAGGTATCCAATATGAAAGAGTTTTTCGAAATTTCACCCCTAAGAGGGTGAAATTTCACGCGAACGAAGTCGCGGGCATAAGCTAGTAATGCATATATTCGATTGAAACTAAATTAAAATCATGAACACTTCTGAGAATTGTAAAAAATCCAAAACACTTCCAGATTTTGAGGTTATAATTAACGTTTATTACAATGCCAAGTCGTCATTCTCAGTTGTTGAGTAGGTCCGTATCAGACAATCACAGTCAGAAGTCGATATTTCAAGAAGAAATCAGAATTCTTTGTTCACGCCAAGTTGTTAGATAAAATCGGAAGACTTCATTGGTCTTAAGATAGGGGGGACCTATTTATATGATTTGAGTACCTATACCTTTTTTTTGTTGTCGGGTGGAAACCTTCAAAAGTTGTGTGATTCAGAGTGTGGGATTTTTACCTCACTAAAACCACCCTGGTGTTCACCATCAGCACATAGGGGTGGTCCCGGTTCCACTTAAAAGACCAATTCCGGAATCCCCCCGTGCAACGCCTATGACTTGAGTACCTATACAAATAACTAATAGATGATAAATATAGTTTTAAATGGAAATTAAAATATCTACCCTTCTTGTTTATTTACCTAGTTTCTTCCACTTCTATTCCCAGTTTTTTTTCGCCGGTAACCCTGTATCTCTATCTGCATCCAGTGCCGGATTAAGACTACTTCATGCCCTAAGCAATCCACGCCTATAGGCGTTCATATCCACCACACATATATCATATATATGCGTATCCACTAGTCGCCTCGTATTTTTCCAAAACATCATCAAGATTGGCGCACATCTCTAGATTGACTTATATCTTGTTGATAAACAGCCTTGCCATTCTTGTGCTAGCAAATACTTTTTCGGTGCTGTTTCTGCCTTATGGTGCCCCCCGAGACGTGATGCCCTAAGTAATTGCTTAATTTGCTCATGGGCTAATCGGGAACTGTCTGCATCTTCAACCTCTGCTCACCCCATATTATGAACCGTGAAGCTAAACTCAGTGATATCAGTTGCATCACAATCAGACCACGTACGATGACTTAACGACTATACTTTAAGAGACAAGCACGCGTTGAGGGAATGCCTAATTGTTGAGGGCTGTGGGGTAGGGCTGCCGTGATTAACATTCGAATAAATGCTTATAATTATAATGGTAATTTAGAAACACAGAACACAGCGTACTCTCTTGACACCTGGGGGCCTAAAAAGGCCACTTTGGCAGAATCATAAAAGGATAACATTTTTTATACCTACGTAGTGCAGCGAAAAAAAGAAAATCACGGACTGTCTTCGCCATATTATGATTCATAATGTTGTCCTTTTATGATTCTGCCAAACGGCTTTTTTAGGCGCCCTGATCTTTTTTCCAGATCACATCAGAAAGATTTCTACTCTTACGCAAGGTTAAATACTCTTATTAGAAATCTTTCTAATAAGTAGATACCCAAGTAGCCCAATTTATATATTCAGATTTTCTTACGTGGCAACCCTAGCCGGAGACAGAGCCAATGAGTGACAAATGAATGTTTGTTCAATAATGTAGTTCGGACGCGTAACTGATGCAACTATGCTAGTAGTTAAGTATAGCCAAGTATAGCCAACTATGGCCAATAGTCCGCCGACTGCTAATAGAATATTATAGGAATTGTTGGCGCTATTCCTATTAATAGCCATAGGAACTTGCCGTACTATCTCTGGGTACTTAATTAATTAATTACTATCGACTGGTACTGATGGCATCGATTATGTAATATTAATAAGTACCTACTGGGAACTGTCGGGCGTACCTAGTTTGTGTGTAAGCGGTTAAAAGGTAGCTATTTAAAAAAAAAAAAATTTTTCATTTGTCATCATCTGCCTGCCTTTTCCCAACTATGTTGGGGTCGGCTTCCAGTGTAACCGGATGCAGCTGAAAACCACCATTTTACATGGAGCGACTGCCTATCTGACCTCCACAACCCAGTTATTGGGTTTTACGATACTCCTTGGTAAGACTGGTTGTCAGACTTTCGGGCTTCTGCCTACCCGTAACGGCTGTCAAAGATCCACGAATGACAGCCGGGACCAACGCCAACAATGGGGGGGTCTTGGTATGTAAAGATGGTGACTATTTAGTTTTTTTTTTGTCTCAGGTAATGTAGTGACCGTCTTGACTAAGGTAGTGTACGATCCTCCCTCATAAAGACTATCTAACTGGACTTTAGAAATGACGGCCAAGAAGAACCTATTAGGAGCATCTGCGCCCTGCATCCAATCGGAATTCAAGATCCGATTTCTATGTTCTATTTTAGGGAGAAAACATTCTGATCTAGTGCGCAACCCCTCATACAAATAGTGTTATGGCAACCTACTTCATTTTTTTTGAAGTGAAAACTTCTGGGCATTTTTTTAGATGGGAAAAAACTTTTTTTTTTTTTTTAACGTTGCCCCACACAAGAAATTATCCTGTATTGTGGGTGCGTTTACAAACATTTAAACTCACATACACAAACAGCCAGACCCGGAACAACTACTTGTAGGTCATACAAATATTTGTTCCGTGCGGGAATCGAACCCGCGACACGCAGCGCAGCAGTCAATCGCTTAACCACTGCGCGAACCGTGCCGTCATTGATCTCGCGACACTGTTACCGACACCGCGCTACATTCGGATGTGTTCGCCTGTCCTCGGGATGTATTTGGTTTTAGATCCGATATGTTAGTGAGTGATGGCAAAGTATTCTGTTTGTGTTTTGTTTTCACTTCTGTCGACACTCCCGGAGTGCCACTGTTTTTTTTTTTTATTCGGATCGGATGCTTTGCACTAGGTAATGATAAAAATTAAATGGCCAACCATAAATTGTCATTCTTTGGCATAAAGCAGCGGGTTTTCCGGTACAGACCGCTGCAGGTTGATCTATGGAAAGAAACGGTCACAATCTTTTACCTGTTCCTTTATGTGTGAGCGCATAAGTTAATAGATTAACTAAAACTAGCAAGTCATTTCTCGTAAACAGCATCCGTTTTTATAACAAGTTGCCAAAGCCGGTTACAGAACTTAGCGATGGAAAGTTCAAAACCCTCATCAAACGTGTCCTTATCAAAAAAGCATAATTACTTATAAGATTAAAGACTACGTTGAAGACAAGGTAGTTTGGCAATAATTCCTTCTGCACATGTGGCTTCCCTGGCTCCTCATTAACGGCATAACTATGTAAATGTCTATTAACTGCTCTAAAATTACGATGTTTATTTTTTATTTATTTTTTACATTGTATACTTCTTTGACATAATCTTTTTATTATTTGACATTATACAGAAAAAAATCTAATTTTTCACCTCTTTATTAGTGGTTGTAATGCCAATCATATCACTTGGTTTTAGTGGGTTTTAAATATTTTATTTTTTATTTATCCTTTTGATAGATTCTTATGTTGTAAATGTGACGACTTTGTAGGCCTTGTAGACTTTAGATCTGTAAACCATTTTTTATTTTATCAAGTACCTGGTACTTGTTGACAGGCCTACGCTGCCCTCCCATACCTACTGTAATTTGAAAACATTGTAACAGCCAATTTATTTTTAAAAAGTGTAACCGTGAAGTTTCTGGCCGGCTCTTCTCCATTGGAAACGACCAATTGGAACCGTGCACCTAGCTTCGGACGTTTCATAAGTGCCCATGAAGGCGTATGTGAAATAAAATATTTTGATTTTGAATACGGGGCTATTTTACCCAAACCGATCGGCAACGACTATTCTTTACCCGGGAACCGCCGTCTTTATGCAACCAATATTCTTCTTCTTTGTGTCGATGGCACGACAGTTCATTAAATTTGGATGACCATAAAAACTTCATCACTTTCGTGACATCGACGGTGACAGCGGAGAGGTCAGAGGTCATCTTCGCTGCATTTTTGGGGCACAGAGTGCAGGATAAGGAGGTGGAGTATAGTTTGCGACGTAGCTCCACATCCACACCCTGCTGCCTTAAGAGAAAAGATATTAATCTTCCTCATTCTGAAGTTGTCAAGAATGTATGAAAATGACAAACCGTTTCATTCTCAGTGAATCGATGATTCGTAATCGTCTTTGTACGAATGTAAAATGCCAATACCGATCGATCCTTTTGAAATGACACCGCTCTCGCTGCACATTGCCTAACAATGTTGCAATTCCGTACTTAAACAGTATTATCACGCTTAGACTTCCTTTGGCGTCGACAGAGATGATCTACTGATAGCTTCATTAGATACGCGAGCTACATGGGTTATTGGTTATTATAGAAATGGCGCATACTTTCTAAAAAGCCTTAGTGTAGCAAACATTGTCACATTTTCCTTTCGTGGATATCGTGGTTATATAACACCATAGTTGCACCATAGTTGCGTAATTCACACTTTTCTCACAATATTATACATTTAACATTAGTGATGTACCTAAATTATATATTTATAGCAATATAATTTAAAAGAGTTCCATGGAGTTTATTACCTGTTCTTCATAGCTACCTACTACGCTTTGAAATGGGCAGGTTTCTGACTGACCGCCTCCTTGACAATCCAAAAGTGCCTGTATAGTTAATTGAGAAAAAAGCTTTGAGTTTGAGTTTGACTTTCAATCACAATCAGAAGAAAATTCCTAATCCATTGCTTCATAGGTTTCAAAAATTCGTCTGCTTAGCAACGTAAATAACGCAATGAACGTGGTTGAACTGTCAGAATTCAACGCATTGCCATTGTGTGTGTGTTCGCATATATCCTGCTGATTGATAACAGGATAACATGAGGAAACTGCACTATGAGCGATTATTAAAAAAAAATTGCTTTGCCATACATTTTGAACACGTAGGTTTTTTAGGGTTCCGTACCCATAGGGTAAAAACAGGACCCTATTACTAAGACTTCGCTGTCTGTCCGTCCGTCCGTCTGTCTGTCTGTCACCAGGCTGTATCTCAAGAACCGCGATAGCTAGACAGTTGAAATTTTCACAAATTATGTATTTCTGTTGCCGCTATAACAACAAATACTAAAAACAAAATAAAATAAATATTTAAGGGGGGCTCCCATACAACAAACGTGTATGTTTCGGTGTTTTTGGCTTGTGGTACGGAACCCTTCATGTGCGAGTCCGACTCGCACTTGGCCAGTTTTTTTTTTATAACTGACGAAACATTTCGACACAGGTATGTCTAGAATCATGTGCTGAATTCATGGTTTCAGTTTGCGTCCCTGTTACCCTGTATAGAGTTAAGCAAGGCAGAGAAGATTTTGTAGTTTATTCTGATTGACACCTTGTTTAAAATAGAACATTGTTTTGTCAAATTAAAACAAAGCACTGCATTGTGCAACAGACCCAACAATCGAACACAAAAAAAAAACAATTTAAAACCAAAACTGTCAGCTGTCAAAACTCCCGCCAACCGTGCGTTTAGTTGCTGCATCACTTGCATTCACCACGAAATTAATTCTAAGCGCATAACACGAATTAGTTATGTTTAAATGCGTCTTGTTGCCTCGCCACGCATAGTTATACGCACTTGACCACACCGTGTGTTCCTGTAGTTTTGAATTGAATGCAACGTTGTTTATTGAATGTATACGGGTTGAATATCATATTTTGTAAAGGTATGGAGTTGATTTGATTTTTTTTCCTGTTGGAGTAGATATTAGATTATGCGTTAAGGCAGCGTTTCTGTTGCTATAATAGGTAAAACAAAGAAAATACATTTATTTGTGGTAAACATGACGTAGAGAAAAAACACAAACACAAAAAAAAAACTGGCCAAGTGCGTGTCGGACACGAAGGGTTCATAACAACAACACATAACACTGAGATTTACTGTCGTGGCAGAAAACACCGCTTACTGGCTGTGGCTGTTCCAACACTTCCAACTTGCCGTACTTTTGCACACTCCAAGTCACCTATTCCTCAGACATCAGCCCACCATCAGCCGCTATTAACGCTCTCGTGACGACGACGAGACCGACGAGAGCGTTATCATCCTCCATTCATTCGCAAACATATATGTATGTTTGCGAATGAATGGAAGATGATTCTGTCAGAATGTTTGAATTTTTGTGAGAAGAATGCATGAGTGTGTTAAATAAATTATTTGTTTAAATAGTGTAATTGGCTTCGGCCGTTCTATTTAAAATAAATAAATAACGCTTTTTCCTTACGTGACGATTTCTATCAGTCAACTGATATAGCGTAAGATGCGTTAAGGAACTTCATACAAAAATAAAAAACAGCTTATTTGAAAACCACTGCTCCACGAATTCCCTGTCGCACAATCTTTACATGCACACGTTATTTTTGCGATCACAAGTTGTCTCTGCGAATATGATCGTTATAAGTTGCCATCAATATGCAAGGCAGGCGATTATAACATTATAACTCTAAACAAAACATTAAATACAACTTAAACATTGTTTGAATCTTGAAATCTTTGGTATATAGGTGGTCTTCTATGTTTATCAAATTTCTTTCTAGCTAGAAAAGTATTAAATCTTCTCTTGGTAATTCAATTCGGCACACAAAAGGCAATTTTCTACGTCAACATAATTACAATAAAAATTAACACTGGATAAACTTTTGAACGAAGTTAACTAACAAACTATCCTATCAGTTTTTTGGATTACAAAATTATTATAATCGGATTGTTGCCTACGACTGGTGGTTAAAATGGTTGGCGATAATCCGATCTCGATAATTTCAAAGCCTAATGACGATCTCGATAAACATCAGAGTAGTTCTCCTGGGCACCCTCTTTTTCTAGTCTTTGGAACAGCACGCCGAGGTTTCCGTGTATCTCTGTAGCAGTAGTGAAGAGTCAATTTTTGTAAGAGGTAAGCAGGAGTACATATTATTTGTCTATAGAATACTGACTGTGCCATTTTTCAAAGGGAAGCCGGTAGGAATCGAGTTTTATGGAACCTTCGCCACTGCTCTGTAGTCATCCTTTTTCTAGCCCTTGTGATGGGTCTATAATCTAAATATATAAAATTCAAAGGTTTGACTGACTGACATAGTGATCTATCAACGCACAGCCCACTGGAGGGATCGGTCTCTCGGGATCTTTATGTAGGCCTATTTGACTTTCCCGGTGAGAGCCTTCATCAGAGTTTTAAAAAAACCTGGGATTGGTTAACACATGATTTGTATTACTCTTTATATCACCATCAACATCTTCCTACACTTGTCTTATGGCACTTAAGGTCAGCGCAATACGTTTTTAGGGTTCCGTACGAAAATAGTAAACCGGAACCCTTATGGTGAGACTCAGTCTGTCTGTCGGTCTGACTGTCTGTCTGTCACAGCTGGATATCTCAAAAAGCCCGTTTTTTTTTCTTTCATTCTCCCCTGTCAGCCGTATTTTCGTCCTTTATACTCCTTATATTATTATACTCTACCATTACTCTATAAAGAGTCAATGAAACGAAAATATTCCACATATGTAACCTCATCCGGGTGATAATGTGGATGCCGTTTCTTAATACAATATGACGCCACAGTTGAGCCATTTGATCTATTCTCCGTTATTACGTCATTGTCGTTATGGCGCATCCTTTGACTCGCGCTGCCTATAAGAGACCTAATTCCTTTTAATGCCATAGTTAGCGCACAGATCACATGCGTAGGAGTCTATTACTTGCCAAGTGTAGCAAGGTTTAGTAAAAATATATAACAGTTGTTGCAGAAGAATGGTTATGTTTTGACACGGTTTTGTAACGGCTTGTGAGATGTATTGGGTTTGAGTTTGGTTGTAAAACTGCAATAGGAGACGATACTAAGCACTTTGGCAACTTGTTGAGTCGTGATGAAATTCGACAAATCTATCTTTTCATTGTGTAGAGAAGCTTGCTGGAAGGTATTATTACAGGTACAGACGCCAGCACACCAAGCTACTACAATCTGTCAAATTTATCTATAAGATTTTGAACTTTATCGCTAAAGCAAAAGGTTCAAAGCTGTTGATTGGGAAAATTTGACAGTTTCGGGTAGCTTGAGTGTTATTTCTTTATGATCTCAGATCACGGTTAATTTGTAAATATTCTACAGGTGCTTAGATTGTTAATAATTGATGTTTTTAAACAGTGCCTGGTTATGGGCCGTAAGTGCTAAGCGAATATTACAGTGTCGCATTTTGAGGTACATAGTTAAAGATGTTGCTCCATAAAACTGGAATTCGGCAGCCTCCGTTTAGACTGGGAGCCGACCCCAACATATTTGGGAAAAGACTACACGGATTAGTTAATATAGCCTCCCCAATCGTTTTCGGTCACGGTGGCCAATCTCAATGGAGTTTAGCCAGGTACGCAGGAGATATTATAGTGCACAAGTGTGTGCGCAAACACAGGTGCACTCTCTGTTCCTTTACTCTCATAGTCCGATGGGACGGCAATCCGACACGACCGGGGAGAGTTCAGGCGCAGGACCAACGGCTTTACGTGCTTTCCGAGGCACGGGGGTATTAAACCGCCAACTTCCAAACTTCGGACTCTTACTAAGAAATTCCTAATGGAAAACCCAATAAAATTTTAGTTAATAACGATGCTATATTAATTGCTCTTCAGAAAAAGGTAATTATGGGAATAATTTGATATGATCATCTTTTTTTTTTTTTTTTGCGGATGGGAAATCATCAAATGACCCCTCCCGCTCTGGGTGGAGCGGAAGGGAGTGTCAGACTCTTACTGACTAAAACCCACCCGTGTTCCTTCCTTAGCCCTTTATGTTCCGGGCCAGCGGTAACCCTTTCGGACAATCCCGCTGACCGGATATGATCATCTGAGGTTAACATCAACTCTAATTCATTCTGGTAGTCAAATGTAACTCTAGGTATATCCACTGTAGCAGCCCTAGAAGATAGTACCTACGACTTTGTTTTTTTTAAAGCGAAGTCTACGAATGAAAGTCACGTAGAAACGACGTAAATCTATCACATTGACCAGTGTATCCTCATTTAAATATGTCCGTACCCCTAACAACATTTTATCGCCTCCCAGAAATTTACAGCCTAATCACACATTCTTCTACACAACCATATTTCACTATAACACCAATTTCGAGGTAAATTAGTCAATTTAGTGTCACCGGGAGCCACAATTTTTAACTACACTGTCGTTTACACGTATCACATACACTCGTGTCAAGAAAATCAGGATTCCCGTCGGGTGTCATAGTAATAATTTAATAGGTGCGTCAAACGTGCTGGCTTCCTGCAACTAGGGTGGGGTGTGCGTAATGCATTGTGATGCAGTCTGGCGCTTGACGTTTTTAATCTATGACGTGATGACGTTTTTGAATATCGAAGGCGGCCATTAGAATGGCTGGAGAGAAATGGTTTGATGCAATGAGTTTGATGGCTTCACACAATGGACGATATTGGTGATAGCACAGACTACTTAGAGATACTACGGGTGATAGTTTTTTGTTCATTCAATGAAATTTATTACTAATTCATAATTACGTAGGTATCAAACAATTGCCCGAAATCATCCTTTGCATGTGGTCTTCGTTGTGCGTAGTTTTAGGTTTTACGTTGACGTGACGCGGATTCCTTGGTCTGTTTCCCACAGCAGTTTTCAATCAAAAACCTTTAACGATGTTTTTCCCTGTTTTGCGCCAATCTTGGTTATTGTCATCTTCCCATTGGAGTGCCTTCCTTCGTCTGTTTAGTAACTACCTACCTCCATGACAATTATTTGCAAAGCGATATTTAAATATTTCCTTTAAAAATTTTCCAACATTTTCAAATCATCCATTCCACATTTCATTCATTCTTTTTTTTTTTATTTTTTTTTTACGTTTTCATATATTTTTTTTTAACCTTAGAAACGTCGAAAGAAATTCGTAAAGATAGTTCAGTAAGTATTATTGATTGATTCTTAAAAGCCATTTGTTGTAAACAATTTCATAGTATCCTTTTTCCTAGTATCTATTACCTTTTTCATCACTGTTTTTTTTGTTTACCTTACTATCCAAATCGAAATTCGCAAAAACAACATAGCCTATGATTATCACAAACTATCCCTCATTTCAAATCGATCACTCAACGAAATGACAGATGCGTTCCTTAAACTTTTTGCAACCAAACGTGTTTCGAAAATCGAATCCAAACATGTTTAAACGGCCAATTATAATGGCAATTTGCTGGCATCGCTCCCGACAGCGTTAGAACGCCCATTTTAATTCTTTAAAATAACAGTTTTTGTCCATGGTTTACTTATGACGGCGGATCACTTTACGAAACCTTTTTTGTAAAGGTTTTTTTTTATTTGTGAAGAGATTTATAAAAATGTTTAGTTCGCAAATTGGTTATGGTATTGGAGTAATTAAGAAAAATAAATGTCAACTGTCAAAACTCCCGCCTATAGTTGCGTTTAGTTATCGTTATCACATTTTGTGGTTATTGAATCTGGGGGCACGGCAGTGCCCCGCCAAGTCGAGCATGGGTTTTTCATTTGTTAATGAATCAGTATTTCCATTACACGAGGCAAATTAAAATTGTACTACGTTCGCATACAAATAAGTAATCAGAATCAGGTCAAATAGCCTTCAAGCTAAATATATTCAAGCTATAAAATTGATTCAAGCTAATCTCTTCATTCATAACTTACCCACTAGTACTATTAATATGAAATCGTACAATAATAATCTTTTACTATCCGTGGCGACCTTTGTTTGTGGTCTGGAATCTGGATACTTTATGCCACACAAGGACATAAAGCCGTGGTCACATTTGCGACTGCCGCTGTAAACTCTAGTCAAGTTAGAAAATAACTTGTAATGTGGTAGCTCCTGGGAATTTAATCTTACAAGAATGATTTATTGGCTATAATTGCTGTTATAGTCTTCGGAGAAGAAGGCTTCAAAATGAAATAATAGAGGTTGCTATCAAAACGGTGAAGGAAAACGACGTCGGCCTAGATTCAAAATTCGAAGACATGTGACATCTACCAACCCGCACTGGGCCCGCGTGGTACATTACAGCCTACTCCTCCTACATACTCTTAAAGATAACCATAATTATTGGAATAATGTAGATTTGGCAATAAGAGCACTCTGCGAATCACAAACTCTGCTCTTTAAAAAACCGAAAAAAAAAAATCCTTTGCATTAAATTCAATATGTTTCTAACAAAATTGCAAATCAAATCTCAAGTCACGCAAAATCGCAATACGACAAAATCAGTTGCACGACTTATCGCAGATGTGAACCAAACCTTCCTATTCAATATGTATCACTGAAAGATCTATGCAATCGCTAACCAAACACAATACCAACCAAAACTGAACCTTCACGGATAAAGAATTAAGTTCTCTTTGCAATGATGATGTGTGAGATATATTAGGATTCATACGACCGATCTAATAAAGATGGCAGATAAGATACAATTGTCACCGTTTAAATTACTCAATTATAAACAGGTCATGTAGCACGTTTATGTGCTTGCAGACTCAAGGAAATGTCTGGGCAAAAAATACAGAGCTGATTTTTAATTGTTGACCTTGTATGTCAAGGTTTCCGTAATTAAAATCAGTTAGAATAAAAAAAATAAAATCCATAAATGAAAAGTCATCGATAGAGTTCACTCATGATAGACATAACAGTTTGGCAAATCATCATCTTCAGCCCGACTTCACCCTGAACATAGACCTCTCTTTTCACGTGTCATTATCATTCTCTTGTCATTATCCCAATTTATTTGGAATCAGCGCAGCATATTTTTTCTTCCATACGCCTCTATTTATAGTGGTCATCTCAGTAGTTTCACTGTCCATCCATCGTTTCTTTGATCTAATTGTACAGACGCCAGCAGGTCAACCTACCCGAAACTGTCAGATTTTCCCAATCAACCTTGAACCTTATGTTTTAGCAATAAAGTCGAAAATCTATTAAAGAAATCTGACAGATTGTAGTAGCTTGATGTGCTAGTCTGTACCTACATTAAGGCTCCTACAAACAGGCGCGACACGCGACGCGAATCGCGCCTGTTTGTAGGAGCCTTTATACCGAAGAATGTTGCCAGACATCCAAAATCAGATTACTCTTCAGTATGCAAAATCAGCATCAAAATTCATCTCCTCCTACTCTCAATCGCCATATTCGACTAACAAGCCAAATCTATAACACAAAGTATCAATCAATCAACCATACCATATAGCTCAAAATCACTAACACATTTGCTTTTCCGAGAACAATATTATACCTCTTGAATTTCACGCTTCTCAACTTTACGATTTCATGTGAAAATTATTTGTCAAACAACCTTTGTCAGATGGCAAAGAATTTTTTTGGCGACAAAAATATTAATTTTATATTAACACAACCGTGAAAAGGGATTGACAGAATGATAGTATCGTTTTCCACTTCATTCGAGTCATTATTGTATTGACAAACTTTTTATTTGCGTTTCAGAAAGTGAACTTTTAGGTTATGTTCAAGAAAATTAGGTTCAAAATCGCTTGGCAGTAGTTAAAGGGTAGAAAGAATGTGGGTAAGCTATCAATAAACTAACAAAAACTCATAAAGGGAACGTTTGATTTTTTTTTTTCAAACAACTGCCGTATTCTGAGAAGGTGTAAAGTGGCTCTATGGCTATTTATTTTTATTGTATTGTTAATAAGCATGCTAAGGGGAACTTGGGAACTCTTCGTAAACTATTAAACGGTTATATCGAACTAAATGGAATATAATGACCGTGAATAATGTACAATAGTCGACGGCAATCAAAGCGCATTGTTAAATCCTGACTTGACGTCTTTATCCATAGACAACTTTAATTCTACAGGTCCCTAACTGTCAAACTCCGTAAACTCTTTGCAATAAAGTTCAAATCGTTCGCAAAATGAATTTTTGAAATGTGGCAAGACTTATAAAGATAGATAGATTTCGAATTTGGAAATAATTGTGTCATGGCGCCTTCTAAGAATGGCGAGTGACAATTTGTTGCAAATAAATTCGTTTTTATTGTCGAGAGAAGATCTTGTTACACAATGAAGTGTAGGTTTCTATTGAGTATAAATTGGTTATTGATGTACTGATGTACCTATACGGTTTTTGGCACTTGTATTGAGAAAGAGGGCTGTCAATTGCTTTGGTGTCAGTTGAATCGCGATGGCGGTAAGGTACCTACTACATATTATAAAATTATTGAGATGCGACTTACACACTATTTTTTGTAGCTATTGAATACCTATTTGCTATATCTCGAAATGTTACCAAATTAGCTCTTTGTGTGTCAAAAGATAATAGATTTGATCAAGGTGATTAGAAATAAACGAATGTGACCAAAAGGACAAAAAAGTTTTGAATTAAAGTTTTGTTGGACCCAACGGAAATCAGATCCCGTACATAATTAAATATGTTAAAAATCTAGTCGTAGTCTCATCTCGGCGACAAACAAATGTCAAAAACTTGTCAAAAATTAGAGGTATTTTTGACAGATTGAGACTGAGATCAGACACTGTGAACGTTCTTAAAATTACGAGAATTTCTTCTCCGGTTTCTTTAAAGGTCAAACAGAAAGTCTGTGGCTGTTAATTGAATCGATCCTTAGCCTTTTGGCCGCCACACGTCAAAAAATCTAAAACGTGCCCTCGGCGTCAAAGTCTGTCATGTAGTCGAACCGTGGCGTGCTGGACACATTTTGGTTAAAAAAGTTAAAGAACGCGAAAATCAAACAAAATTTATATTCAGAGCAAACCCTTGTAATCATTCGTCAACACACAGTCACACATAGGTACCTACACACACATACCTACACTCACCACGCCTTATTCCGATGGGGTAGGCAGAAACTAGAGAACGCCACCTGCTACGGTCCTTACATACTCCTTTTGTCTCGTTTACGTACAGACGCCAGCACATCAAGCTACCAGAAACTGTCAAATTTTCCCAATCAACTTTGAACCTTATACTTTAATGATAAAGTTGAAAATCTATTAAAGAAATTTGACAGATTGTAGTAGCTTGATGTGCTGGCGTCTGTACATAAATCCGCGGGGTAATTGGGTAACACACTGACAGTAGCAATGGCCCGTGGCTAAATAATAACAGCCGCACAGGTCGATCAGCGGTTAAGCTACGCTTGCCGCGGTTGGTCTGTGGATGGGTGACCATATTTACATACCGAGACCCCTCCGTGCCTCGGAAAGCACGTTAAGCCGTTGGTCCCGGCTGTAATTCGTGGATCTTTGACAGTCGTTACGGGTAGTTTCTGACTACCCGTAACGACTGTCAAAGATCCACGAAAATCTGCCCGAAAATCTGACAACCAGTCTTACCAAGGGATAGCGTATTATACCCAGTAACTGGGAGGGCGGAGGTAAGATAGGCAGTCGCTCCATTACTGGTAGTCAGCTGCATCCGGTTAGACTGGAAGCTGACCCCAACATAGTTGGGAAAAGACTAGGCAGATGATGACTAACAGTAGCAATGCCTTTCATTTTGACAGTTCGACAGCATTCATTGCGTTATTGAGCAGTCAAAGTTTTCGAACATAATATGAAGCAATGAATTAGCAACATTCTTCAAAATGATTCAGATTGTTATTGATAGTGTGTTACGCAGTTAGGGTGCTGGTCATACACGCACGTATACAAAAAAATCTAATCGAAATCTCCACACAACCCCCACCGCCCAGACATCGACATTTTTTATTGTCATTTGACGAATGACAAGAAAAAATATACCCCTACTTAGAACTTTGCTAGCCTACCCAATAAAATCTACCCAGTAAATAATTACAAAATCAATTCTACCCAGCTTCAAATACAACTGCCATTATCCACATTAAAGCAACTGGAGGGTAGATCACATCACCCGTTCCTAATTCAATTTGAACCAATAAATAAGGAGCTGCGCAGAATTAATTGCGCACGCGTTTATAAATTACTTTGGAATTGTGGGGAGTGTAATGGAAATTAAAATGGAATTGTAATTTATTTGTATTATGACTTTGATTTTATTGTTTGGTTGTTAACGGAAGAACGTTATTATTTGAATGTGTGTTGAGTTTATTATTATAATGATCACAGTACAACCTATTGGATTTCATATTATTTATTTGAAGTGATCTTTCCAACTTACCTACTCTACTACTTAGTTAGGTTTAGTTTAGTAAGTAGGTACTTACCTGAGCATTTTTATTTTTTTCATATATTTAGTTACTGCTTAGGTAAGTAGAATAAGAATACATTCATTATTTACATGTTTAAATTACAATTCAATCGGCAAAATAATTACTTTTATCGTTTAATGCTTATGTGTATCGGCGATGCACATAACGATCTAGCAAATGACATTAAAATTATCTTGCACATTTACATAGACGTCTTAAATATTTTTAGAATTCCTTCATATTTTTTACGTCCTTCGAGCCGGATCGTACTATGCAACTTCAGTTTTCGGTTTTTCTATTAAGCAATACCAGCAAGTTATAGATAACAACTATGTCCAGCAGTGGACTGCAATAGGCTGAAAATCAAAATATTTTATTCCACATAAACCTACACGTACACTTACGAAACGTCAGAAGCTAATAGGTAGGTACCTACACGATTCCAGTTCCAATTGATCGTTTCCTAAGAGAAACCCGCAAGAAACTCCACGTTTACTCTTTTAAAAATAATTGGCTTTTACAATATTTACAAATTACAGTGTTTACTCATGGGTGGACAGTGTAGGCCTGTGAAAAAGCACCAGGTACGTAACATTTCTTTATCTACTTATTTCCCAAAACATTAAAGACTATAACCAGCCTCCCGTATTATACAAAGACTTTACAATTTCATCTTTCATCTTCCCACAAATTCTGTACCCATCTTAATAGTCCGCTGTAGATACAATCTCATGCTACAATGGTGTCCGTCTGACGTGCAGGCGTTACGGAGTTGCCCCCCGCTGGGCTTAACTATTGTGGGCACAGAGACGGATTGATGGTAAAAGGACCATTAGAATATTGTATACAACATCATTTTCATTGGCGCTTGAGTTAGGATTTAGATTAAATCTTGAGTATGACAGTTTAGATGATTTGCAAAACCTACAAGGCGGTGTTTATAGCTTTAAGTTTTGCGATGTAGGGGGAAGGGGTTAAGTAAACAGCGTAATGTGTAGTTCTCCAAGAGTCAACTGACAACTGACTGTTCCTGTACCTTTAATTAGTAACGTATTTATACATAGCTCGTATGTGACAATATGCAGATACTAAGACTACGAACACAGCATGTCTATCTTAACTATGTGCTATACGTGATGTACGTGCCTTCACACCACATCACCCCTCTTAAAGTAAAAAAAACTAAATTACAATGTTTTTTTTCCATGTACATTTTAAACTTTTATTCTAACTCTTACAATATATTTTTTTTCTGTTTTTATGTACTACATCTATCATATTTTTATATTTAACAATGACATTTGGTGACTCGTCCTTTACAACTTCAAACGGTCCATTATATATGGAGTTTTTGAGATTATCAATAACTCTGCTGAGTTGAATTGAATAGGTAGGTGCTATAAGAAGCTATAAGAGCCCCTTATTGTAATTAAACAGCGATAGGATTTATTTAAATTGTATTGAGAGTAAGACTTTATATTACCACGTTAAAACTAGCACTGACTCAACTAAACAAAAATACATAATAAAAATATTTGACACTTGTTTGAACGTTCGAATGGACCACGCGCTGAATTACAGCCAGCCTGCACTATAAAAGGCTAGTAAGAAAGCTATAGAGCATCGGGTAGCGTGGCCACACATGAGACAAAAAACTAACTTAAATAACATTGGCTACTTATGTAGCTGCCTTGAAAAAACGGGCACGCACTGAGAGACGGAAATAGTATCGCTTTATCCTTTTCTGTTACTTATAATAACTCAATACTTTATGCCTTTCTTGTGGAAATGAAATGGCGCTACTCGCCGTCTATACTTTTTCTAAGATAAAAAGTAATGCTATATAGATAGCCTCTACAGTACACACGACGACACGTCAAGCATTACATTTCCAGTTTTAGCTAACCTCGCATTGTTTTAATTGACTTCTCATTGTACAGACGCCAGGTCGCCAGCACATCATACAGCAAGCTACCCGAAACTGTCAAATTTTCCCAATCAACCTTGAACCTAATGCTTCAGAGATAAAGTTGAAAATATATTAAAGCTTGACAGATTTTAGTAGCTTGATGTACTGGCGTCTGTACATCGCATAATTTCGACTGAAACCTTATCATTGATAAACACACTTACAACGTTGCTAATAAACAGTGAGAAATTGAATTCTAACCAAAAGCGCCCATAATTATAAAAACTTGTGGTTTCTGAAATCTTTTTAAAGGATAGATTGCAGTTTCTACATTCCACTCCCCAAATACATCCCCGTGTACCACTTCACCCGAAACCCAAAAACACCAAATACCCCAGGATTCTGCTAATTATTAGGAGAATAATGGCCCAACCAATTTATGGCCCTCAACAAAGATATATGGTCATTTAATGGCCTGTCGCGGCCACAAACGGTCTTTTGTCTTGTTCTATGGTCAAATACTGGTCCTTTGACCATTCAGACTGTGTTTGGCCTTCATTATTGGCCATGTTAAGTTTTATGAATAAGTCCTTTGTAGTGATCATTAGTTTATTATTTTGTGGGGTTTTAGTTGTTCTTGTTATGTTGGTAACAAAGTAGTGGGATTATTGTTTATGACGAAATTAGGAAGACAGAAAGAGAACAATGATTGGTTTGTTTATTTTTTATTATTGTTGGGTTGGCTAAGGTTAGTTAAATTCTTTGGTGTTTCTTGTCCATTGAAGTGATGTTGTCAACTTTTATAAAGAACTAGCTTCCGCCCGCGGCTTCGCCCGCAAGGTATGTCGATGAAAACTATCATATGTCCTTCCCCGGGATGCAATCTATCTCTCTGCCACATTTTATCGAAATCCGTTCAGTGGTTTAGGGGTGAAAAGGTAACATACAGACAGACAGAGTTACTTTCGAATTTATAATATTTGTATGGATTGGTCTCACCCCAATGGCCGTGTTTTCCTATAATTTAGAGACATGCGAGATCTATAATTTTGACAAAGATTGTAGTTTAATTCTGTGTACTTATGAATTTAATTTTAAAGCTTTTATAATTAAACTAGCTTTTGCCCGCGGCTTTGTTTGCGTTCTTGTTCCCGCAGCCCACCCCGTCGCATCGCATCGCCTGCCCACAAAATAAATAAAATAATAAATAATATCATATACCTAGTTAATAAAATAATATCATATAGTTCTTACTTCGTTTTCAGTCAGCATTCTTTCTGACTTTTTTTGTTTTTGCTCGGATCCTAAGGAACTATCGTGATGTTAAGTAGCCTATAGCCTTCCTCAAAAATTGGGCTATCAAATGCCAAAAAAAAAAATCCGACGGGTAGTTGCAGAGATTGGCGCGCTCAAACAAACAAACAACCCCTCTTCAGCTTTACAATATTATTATAGATAAATAAGCATAGTTTTTATAGCCGCAATAAGTTACTATTTGATTTTTTAACTTCTTTCTTGTTCTTACCTCAATGATGCTGCTTTTTACAGTATTTTTTTGTGTCAACGCCACGCCTTGACACCCACTAGTAACTGTTTTGTATCCAAGGACCACATTCAAAACAACAGCTTATAAAGTTATGTTTCACACTTAACTACATGGTTTTTCTATCAACATCGATTCCTATATATTCTCCTAA
Source organism: Oligia fasciuncula (assembly GCA_963082905.1). Taxonomy (NCBI): domain Eukaryota; kingdom Metazoa; phylum Arthropoda; class Insecta; order Lepidoptera; family Noctuidae; genus Oligia; species Oligia fasciuncula. Next base: position 2,725,638 of record OY720409.1, read on the forward strand.
ACATCTACAATCCACCTACAAAACATATCGCAAAAACACAATAGAACTTCCTTTAATAAAATACTTAAAGAATGTATTATAAAAGAATCTTGTCCTATCCTACTCAACTCCTACGCAAGTAATTTTGAAACAAAATGGAGGTACAATATTGTAACTTGATTCCTTGTCGAAACTACACGAGTATTGAAACAATTGACGCTCGAAACCCATGTTCGAATTTACGTTAGATTATGGTGTGTAGGTATAATATTATTTTGTCATACATTTGTAGAACGTAGGATGTTATATTTCTTATAATAAATCATGTCAAATATTGAATGAAAAAGAACAAAGCGCGTTTTAGTTGTGATCATCGTCTCATCTGCCTAGCCTATTCCTAATAATCGCAACTATATTAAGGTCAGCTTCCAGTCTAACCGGATGCCGCCGAATAATAGGAGCGACTGCCTATCTGAACTCCACAACCCAGTTACGGGGTACAAAATCCCTTGGCGACTAACGTTTTAGTTCTTTATATTATGGTCGGCTTCCAGTCTAATTAGATGCAACTGAATATCAGTAATTTAAAGGAGCGACTGCCTATCTAACCACAACTCCACAACCCAGTTACTGGGTAACACGATACCCCTTGGCCGCTGACGTTTTAGCTCTATATCAGTTTTTCATCTCCCAGTCAGCATGAGCTATTTACGCAAAAGCAAGGCCTCCTCTCTGTGAGGGAGTGAGCCGTCATCCACCACGCTGGCCAAGTGCGGGTTGGCAGATGTCACATGTCCTCGAATTTTTGGTTCTAGGACATACCGGTGTCCTCACGATGATTTCCTTCACCGTTTTGAGAGCAGTAGTGATTAAATTATTTACACAAAGTAAAGCGCCTGTCTGGGTTCGAACCTACGACCTACAACTAGTAAGTCGCGGCCGTTACCACCTGGCCACTACTGCTCCACTGTCTAGGGAAGTACAATTGAATAAGGCCCACTATTTTGATTCACGTAATATAGAAATGGTCCTAAGGGCCTCATCATATGGAAAACAAAATGAAGACTGCCTTTGTGTGTGGGTGTCTAAGCAACAATGGTTTTGTATGAGCAGCACACACATTAAACTGATGATATCGTTATTGCTGTGGTAATCTAGTTTACTAAGGGTGGCAAGTGTCTGTCTCGAAGTCTCCATAACACCTATTTCTTGATCAGCCTTGCAAGAAAGGGAGTTTAAGTGTGTTTACGCCGTACGGCATTTCATACAAACTTTCAAGCCCTTGTTTTTCGAAATGAATAAACTCTAAAAAGTTACTTGAGAACATTTTCGAAAAATAATGGTGCAGCCAAATTAGACTGATTTTAAATTTTCCATGGAAAGATTTCCAGAGATTTCCAGTTATCTTAATTTAAACAAAACATTTCGAAAATGTGCTTAAGTAACTTATTACCTAGACCTTTGTATCCTGCTTATGCGTATGAAGTTTCGTTAAAATCGGTTCATTCATTTCGAAAAACAAGGGCTTGAAAGTTTGTATGAAATAGAAATACATCTCTTTCAAAATGTTAAGGCTGCACCGAGCGCACAGTGGCGCCCTCATCGTTTGTTTAGTTATTTCTTTTATTTTAGAATGAAATTGCAGAAAATAAGCACGTTAAGTTGTGCTCCACAAGATTATACGTTATTATTATTGTTGGGCTTAAGACTGTCAAATACTTCTCCATGAACAATTCACAAAGAATCGTATTCTAGAACGGTGATTCAGCTTAAATCAACATCATCATTAGCCTATAGCAGTACACTGCTGGACATAGTCCTCTCCTATTGCACACCATTCAACTAGATTTTCGGAAATTCTCATCTAGCTGCTACCAGCCACCCTTCGAGGATCGTCGCTCCACTTAGCCTTACGTTACTTGATTCATGGTTTCCTTGAATCATCATCTGCCTAGCCTTTTCCCAACTATATTTGGGGTCGGCTCCAAGTCTAACCGAATGCAACTGAATACCAGTATTTTACATGGAGCGACTGCCTATCTGACCTCCACAACCCAGTTACTGGGTAATACGATACCCCTTGGTAAGACTGGTCTGGTCTCCAGCTTGAATATTGATTTAAAATTGTCGGATTTCATAGTAATTTCAAGACTAGTTACATCGAGACACATGCTCGAGTATTCTCTAATCTCCCCAAGGAACAAAGCTTAGCAACATAAATACCCCCCCATCCCTAGATTATATATCCCGACCAACGTTAATCGGGACAAAAAAGTCGTACACTCCTGCGCATGTTACAGCCCTATTGTCAAGATGGTTGCCTCCCTAAATAATAGAGACATCAGACAGCACAAGACGGCTATAACTTATTCAAATTAGCCGTAATACGATACCTGGCTCTGTCGTGTACGTGCGCCCAATATCTGGGATCTTTGTGGCTTTTTGAGTGGAGATGTGTTTAGGTATGGGGTGTAGTGGTAGCGGTCGAGAGATCTCGGACGATGTTTTCATAGCTATAGCTAAGTTCAGTGATTTTCCTGGAGTCGCCTTCGTTTTGTTGTCAGTGAGGTTTTTGAGTATCTTCAAAATTTTTAATAGGGCTTTTTTCTAGTATTACTCTATGGTTACTCAATCATGAGCTGTCATAGCATATGACATGATGTCATAAAGTTTTTACTTCTCAGCTTAACTAACATGAAACTCTTGCAGACATCAATGGATAAAAAGTTGATCATTATAACATTGCTCAAAAGAACGTAGCACCAATCTAGTAAAACATTTTGCAACATTTTAATCTTTTTTATCTTCCCACTTCGGAACAGAGGCAAAATTGTAAAAAAAACTTCCCGAAAACTTCTTTAGCAGAACCCTGTACCCAATGATATAGGTAATAAAGGTGCAATTCCAAGATGGACCGCAAGCCGCAAACTGCAGCTGCAGGTTCAAGCGACACTATTGGTTTCTATGTATCTCTATGAAAACTGCGGTCAACCGCAGCCGCTAGCCGCATTTTCGCCTGCGGTTGCAGTCTGCAGCCCATCTCGGAATTGTACCTTAACTTAAGTGTAAAAGATGATGATGATTGTTGTAAAGAAATATACGCAATAGAATTAAAAGTAGTTTTATTTCTTACGGAGCAACCTAGTTGTCCATCTTGACAAGTACAGAGTATAGACCACGAAGACTGTATGTGGATCTGGTAATATACTCCCTGTGGAGCTATCTACTAGTGAGGGTATCGAAGAAAAGGAGCAAAGCAGAGAAAGTAGCCCTAACTCTCAAGAAGCTAGTGATCAAGAAGACAGTAGTATATTACAGACTGATTCCGATGTTAGCTTGTATGTGCCAAGTGATGGTGATGAATCCAATGGATTAAGTAATAATGGAGAACATTCAAGGCAAGGTACTCGTGTGAGGAAGCAGACCCTATTTTATGAATGTAACAATGTTTCATTAGAGGATAATGAGCCTAAGACGTATGAAGAGGCTATGAAAAGTCCAGATTCATGTAAATGGAAAGAAGCAATAAAGAAGGAACTACAGACTCTTAAAGATAATAACACGTGGAATGTGTGTGAATTGCCAGATAATACAAAGGCGGTTAGTAGCAAATGGGTATTTAAAGTAAAGAAAAATAATGGTGTTATACAATATAAGGCTAGATTAGTAGCTAGGGGATTCGAGCAGAATGTTGTATTAAGTTTAAATGAAATCTATGCGCCTGTAGCGAAGTTAGCAACATTTAGATTGTTTTTAGCAGTAGCAACAAAACTAAAACTACCTGTGTACCAGATGGACGTTACTGGGGCTTTTTTGTATGGTGAAATTGGGGAAGATGTTTACATAGGCTTACCTGAAGGAGCTTATAATGATGGTAAAAATATTGTTAAATTAAATAAGGCTTTGTATGGACTTAAGAAGTCGGCAAAATATTGGAATGATAAGTTTAACTCTGTAATGATTAAAGAAGGTTTTAAAAGATCTCAGTGTGACTCATGTCTTTATTCAAAATGTAATGGTAAACAACAAATGTATTTGATAGTGTATGTTGATGATTTGTTGCTTTTTGGGACAAATGAAAGCCAAATATGTGAGCTTAAGTCAGTTTTAAATAGGGAGTTTGAAATGAAAGATTTAGGTCTGATTTCTGATTTTCTGGGGATAAATGTAAAGCAAAACTTAAAAAGTGGGGTGACAGAGTTGTGTCAGAAAACTTACCTAGAAAATGTTTTAAAAAGATTTAACATGTATAACTGTAAGCCTATTTGTACTCCTATGGACCAACATTTTGATACTAGGATACTAGAAAATAAATGTGAAGTAAATAGAAAAACAGAAAGGTTATGTAGACAAATTGTTGGATGTTTGATGTATGCTGTATCGGGCACAAGACCAGATCTTGATCTCCACATCACGCGCCTGTTTGTAGGAGCCTTAAAGTCAGGAATAAAAGTGTGAGAGACCTTTTTCTCGCTTCCCATCGCATCGCATCAGCCTCCAACTGCACCACGCACCCAACCCCACTCATTCTCGCACCAAACACGGCGCTTAGTGTCATCTGATTTATATAAAGTTATTTTGTAAAGAATTATATTACGGACGTGCCTGTAATGCTGCTTAATGAGTTATGTTTGTAAAAGACATGTAAACATGAGCTCGCATGATTGGTTGTGTGTTTACGGAGATATTTTCACGCTGGATACGTTCTGTAAGTTATGATGTAACTTTATATTTTTATGTGCGTTTGTTTTAGAATTATTTTGTGTGGTGGGTGCGTTCAAAGTGTCTCTATTATTTGTGGATGTTTTAGAAGGCGACTAAGGAATATCAAAGTTTCAAAGTCAACGTTTTTTATTTGTTAAACTAATCTAAATACCTACTATTAACACAGAGCATGTAACACCCATACATCCATACTAATATTATAAATTCGAAAGTAACTCTCTTATGTTGCCTTTTCACGCCTAAACTACTGAACGGATTTAGATAAAATTTGGCAGAGAGATAGATTGCATCCCGGAGAAGGACATAGGATAGTTTTTATCGACATACCTCGCGGGCGAAGCCGCGGGCGGAAGCTAGTTAAGATATATATAGCAGGGTACAGTCATGAATGATTATTTTTCAGCAAATTGATACTCTGCGTCTATTCGGCGTGTTCAACATTTGTGTATTGTTGTAGCTTGTGTACAGAAGCCAGCACAAGCTACCCGAAACTGTCAAATTTTCAATCAACTGTGAACCTTATAGTTTAGCGATAAAGTTGAAAATCTATTGAAGAAATTAGACAGATTGTAGTAGCTTGATGTGGTGGCGTCTGTACCTACTGAATCCACGGTGACAGGTTGGACGTTGATGTACCTGACAGTGACATCCTGTAAATCTACCTATTCTATTCCAGACAAAGATCCTCATCATCATCTGCCTAGCCTTTTCCTAACTATGTTGGGATCGGCTTCCAGTCTAATTGGATGCAGCTGAATACCGGTATTTTACATGGAGCGACTGCCTATCTTACCTCCACAACCCAGTTACTTACTGGGTAATGCGATACCCCATGGTAAGACTGGTTTACAGACTTTCGGGTTTCGTACTACCCGTAACGACTGTCAAAGATCCACGAATGACAGCCGGGACCAACGGCTTAACGTGCTTTCCGAGGCACGGAGGGGTCACGGTATGTAAAGATAGTCACCCATCCACAGACCAACCGCGGCAAGCGTAGCTTAACCTGATCGATCGACCTGGGCGGCTGTTATTATTTAGCCACGGGCCCCTCTTCTTCTAGACAAAGATCCTCAGACTGATAAAGTCCGTTTATATATCCAAATTTAAAATTAGAACACATATAAAAATTCCACCTGTCAAAGATGCCCCAACCGTCACACAACACCATTTAAGTTTTAAACAGACTCCCGAAAGATATGTGACATCAGAATACGGCATTACAATATATTAAATTATACGAATAGGTGAATTCCCGCCGCTTGATGGCCGGCTGTCCATTGTATGGTAGCTCAGTGGCTACCTTATGTCAAGACAGAGGTAAGTAAAGAAGGCCCACAATAATAAACCACTGGCCCAGTATGTTTGCAAGAAACTCTTTTGACAAACGGAATATCGGCAAACGGTAACGGAATAATCATTAGCCACAGTTAATGCTAATAATGCAATGCTATCGACAACTGCGTTTGCAAACATTTGTAATATTGTTTTAAGGGGCTTACAGGACGTAAACACAAAAAACGCAAGTTTTAGAAACAATAAAAATATATGATCAACTACAGTAAACAAAATCAGAAAAATATATGATATTCTTCAGGATATATGCTAGGTAGATAGTGTGTTGAAAACATAATACCTACAACTAATTTGATACGATAGAAAAAAAAAACATGAAGATACCTCTAAAAACCTTCTTTTTACTTACAATAAAAACCATACTAATGTACATTACTGTTTTTTGTCAAATTATTCTACAAGCAACATACTACCTAGACCAGGGACATGGGACTTTTTTTTTTCGTATGGAACATCATCAAATGACCCCCGCTCTGGGTGGAGCGGAAGGGAGTGTCAGACTCTTACTGACTAAAACCCACCCGTTTCCTTCCTTAGCCCTTTATGTTCCGGGCCAGCGGTAACCCTTTCGACAATCCCGCTGACCCGTCAGGCTTCGGCCCTAATGGGCCCCTTCTTTGATGCTGACATCTCTTTGAGGCGCGCGTGGTCGTCTCGCGGCTCCCGACGCCCGGAGCGTCTCCCGCGGCGGCTGGGACGGAAGGTTCTCTCCCTCATCCATCCCGCCAGGGACATGGGACTTATAAAAACATGTCTGCGGAAATGTGAGTATACGAGACAGGCGTTTTATCAGTAATAGGTAGGTATACTCGTGCAGTCGTGCATAGAATCAACCTTCTGTTCTCTATCCTTGTATTGACCCACAGTTATGAAGATATCCTAACTCTTGAATAAAATTAAATTGAAATTGCTGTCTACTTTATAGGATTTATGGTCAATTTTGGATTTTTGCTGTGTTTTGTTATGTAAAACCGTTCGGTCTCATAATGGTGGTGTGTCGTATTGAAAAGAAATGGGTTTATTATGGTGTCTGGTTCCGTTCGGAGTGTAGGAAGTATCGTTCTTTAGCTTGGGAGTTGATTCTTACGCAAATGCCAAGCTTGAAGCTCATTTATTCAATACTAGCAGCGCCCCGCAGTTTCACCCGCATAATTGTTGATCCTGTGGGAATATCGGGATAAAAACTATCATATGTCCTTCCCCGGGATGCAATCTATCTCTCTGCCAAATTTCATAGGAATCCAATGAGTGGTTTAGGCGTGAAAAGGTAACATACAGACAGACACACAGACACACTATAGCATTTATAATATTAGTATGGATGGATGGACTTACAGTAAGTACTTTTTGAACGTCTTGGTCACTTCATTGCCCCCCTAAATCGCCCACCCGACAAAGCTTTTTGGTTTTAACATCTTAGTGCAACCCTTAGGGCCTGTGCACACCACGTTTAAAAAACGTGGTGTGCACAGACACGTCTCAAAAACGATTTTTTCATTATTTTACTATCCTTCGTTCTACTTAAAGGACTGGCCGGCAGCACAGCACGGCACGACTAGCAATAGACAGAGTTGTGTGGAAATGGGAGAGAGAAGCCCTGCTGTAGCAAAGGGTACATTTTTGTAATAGGTAAGCCGGAGTAAATATTTTTAATATCATTTGTCTATAGAATACTGACTGTGCCATTTATCAAAGGGAAGCCGGTAGGAATCGAGTTGTATGGAACCTTCGCCACTGGTTCCTAGGTGACTTTACAATTGCCCAGAGGTGTGAATTTACAATTTGATAGTCAAAGTGTGGATGTCTGATGTCATGATGTCTGATGTCAATCTGTCACATTTCTTTAACTGATTTTCAACTTTGTCGCAAAAGCATAAGGTTCTATGTTGATTGGGAAAGTTTGACAGTTTCGGGTAAACCAGCCGTTTGAACAATATACAGGAATATTTTTAACCAGTGCGCCTACTGAACCATGAAGAATTCATGGTTCAGACCGAATCTATTTGTAGGGTAGAAATATTTTGTAAATTTTCAAAAGGAAATCAGCTCTAGATAGAAATAGAAAAGTACCTATGCGGTCAAAATGTTTGGCAGAGCAGTTTTTTTTTAAATATTCGACTAAAAATTATAACGCAGTGAGGTGATTCAGAATCGTGTAGGTACCTACATAATTTATGGTTACAGTCTGCGCACTGGTTAAAAATGTATCCTGTATAGCTTTCAAATTTTCCAGGCAGACAGTTTACAGGATTTAGACAAAGTTTCACAGACAGTTTGTCGGCCAAACCGAACATCAATGTTGCGTAAAGTTATTTATACACTTATATAATAACTTAATAGAAGACCGGACAGCTGTCATTTCGCACAAAGATCATGAAAATGAGCAAGTAATAGACTTAAACATAACAAAACAAGATGTCACCGAGTCCACGTGTCTTTGACAATTTATGATATTCCGACACCTTTTCTAATATTTTTTGTGAGTTCGTGACCATCTGTCGCCATTGTGTGAAAGAGAAACTAATGGTTTTTGTATAGAGTTCTAATTTTGCGTTAAATTTTAACAATGTTGTTATGTGTATGTTATAAAAGTGTTTGCATGGTCATCTAATGATATTGAATGTAATATTGAGTTGTCACTCGATTTTATACGGTTCAAATTGATTTTCAAAGCTTAGCTACGGACCTTGTTAAATTAACAGCGGTGCTATTCTGTAAAAGTATCACCGTGAAAACTTAGGTGAAGTGAGCTTTCAATAGTGTCATTGTCAATTCCTAGCAAAAACAAACTCACATCACCTAAGTTTTCACGGTGAGATTTTTACAGAATCGACAGGCTGTAATGCTAAATAACGAAACTGCTCAACGTCAACAATTCACAGTTGCGTGTTACAATTCACAACTACCGTCAACCTAACCAAAAAAAAAACTCTTAACTGACTTTAAAAGGGAGCAAAAAGCGCCACTTTAGAAGTGACCATGGCTAATGAAAAGCCCACAATATCACAATGGGTAGCTAATTGAAATCGACACCGGGACACAATAGGAATACAACAGTCATACGTTTGAACGAGGGTGCAGCAAAAAATTTGGACATCTGGTGGGTACTGTGATGCGTGTTCGACCGATTCGAGTGCGCAGTTTGAAACAGGCCTTTAGTGGCTAAATCACATAAATACGTATTAAGTAGTATTACTCTTTGATGAAGTGATAAGTGCCTTTTATTACCACTTTTCGTAACGTAAAATGTGAGTATCAAGACTATTTATAAAAAAAACTGGCCAAGTTCCAGAAGGGTTCCGTACCAAAAGGCAAAAACGCCGAAAAAAACACCTTTGTTGTATGGGAGCCCCCCTTAAATATTTATTTTATTCTGTTTTTAGACAGAAAATACATCATCTGTGAAAATTTCAACTGTCTAGAGATACACGGTACGGTATCTTACGAATTTCAAGTTAAGTAACAGCTTGATTATGTTCATAATCATAATCAGCCTATAATAATCCCACTACTGGGACACAGGCTTCCTTTCTTCGAGAGGAAGGGGGCTGTAATCTACCACGCGGGTTGGTAGATGCCACATGTCTTAGAAAATTTGGTTCTAGAACATGCCGGTTTCCTCACGATGTTTTCCTTCATCGTTTTGAGAGCAGTGGTGATGAAATCATTTACAGAAAGTAAAGTGCCTGTCTGGCTTTGAACCTACGACCTACAACTCGTAAGTCGCGGCCGTTACCACTGGGCCACCACTGCACTGCTTTATTATGTTGTTGTGCTTTATTTGTGTTGTGTACTCGTATTTGTGAACTCTTCAATAAAAAAAAAATAGCATCCTATCTATAATTCAGTACCTTGCAGTGGCGAAGGTTCCATACAACTCGATTCCTACCGGCTACGCTTTGAAAAATGGCACAGTCAGTATTCTATAGACAAATAATATAATCATATTAAAAATATCTACTCCAGCTTACCTCTTACAAAAATTTACCCTTCGCTACTGTTACCTTGTATACCTAAATCAGAATTGAAACGATCCTTACCTGAAACCAAGCTTAGTAATGTGGTTTCATTATTAGAAGATCGCACCCTACATCGTTGAACGTACAACACCATCTAACAACAATTTGCAACCAATTGAGCATGCACTGGTATTCACACCCCATCACGAATAACAAGAGAATGCTCACTCTACGGGTAGAATTATAACATTACCATTGATACAATATTATACTTATAAATAGGTTAAGGGGGAAGCTATAAGGTGGCCCGCGAAATTCAAATTTTCTTACGTTTATTGCAATTTACTGGTCAGTATTAAGTTGTACGTTGATTAAATTATGATTCGCGGCCGTAACAAATATGTATTTACAGAATTATAATCATTAAAGTCATCAACACAACTCTCTAAGACCAAGTAATCCCGAAGAATGACTATTTCATGAAATCTTGACATTTGGGGATTATAATAACTTAACAAGTTGTATTACTGATTGTTGTTGTTGTCTAAGTTCGAATATTTTTAAATGTATAAATTCAGATAGTACAATAACATGGTACCATCGAGTTATGAAGCTGGATCCTATAGTCGGACTTTTAATTAGCTGCAGTAAAATGACAGCTTATGTGTTAGGTAATAGGTAGGTACTACGGGCTGGTATCCGCAACTCCACGTCAATGCGCGTATTTTGCGTACAGCTTTAAATGTGTTACTTAAATGACTGAAATTGGCGTCTTTTTGTTTTTTCGCGGCCATCAACCAAATCTTGTTTTTCTAGTACAGAATAGTGTAACAAACGAAACTTCTTTGACATGCATATCTCTAAACTTTGTCCGAAATGAGTGCCATTTTACTGCAGCTAATTAAAAGTCGGACTATAGATAACGGAACTGTTGAATAGGTACTCGTAAACCCCTACTAGACACATCTAATGAGCACACATTCGATAGGTTTACTGATAGTTATTCAAGACTTCCGTTATCTAACGTCCAGGGGCCCAAGTCTGCTATTTTTATAAATTCGTCATTCCAACACGATCCCATTGTCGTTTTGCTAAAAGTTCGTAATCTGCTAAATTCATAATGGTCGATCATTGGTCGGTCAATGGTACAGAACTTAAACGATACTCGTAACGAATTAAAAGCAATGACTGCTCAATGACGTTCTAATGGTAGGTCAGGTCACTGATCAAAGGAACTGTCAAAATTTTAGCAGATTACCGCCTAAGTCAGTAATTCATTAGGTAGGAGATTACCATTCTATGCCATTTCTTTCATTGGACCATTGCAAAGTCATAATGACGCCATTATATTAGTAGATTACCAAACTTGTCAAAATCAACAATTATGAAATCAATGAAAGAACATTCTGACACTATTGTAATAGCAGACTTGAGGCCGGTATATCATCTGACCAGCTCGATGTTACCATATTATTTTGTTATCATCGGAATGCATACATTTGCGATTATTCAAAATAAGACCACTAGACTAGAAGTGATTAACTATTCAAATATTCCGTTAGCTACCATCAAGGTTACGTCCTACGAAACATCGCCATATCTTTTCCTCACAGCGATTTGAAATTTACCGTCATAGGAGTTACTGCTCTATATTAAAATGCCTATCTAATCACATGTTTGGTTGTTATTGGTCGTGGGGACCATTTTGTCCGGATCTCCTTTGTAATAGATAGTACCTACATTATTATGTACAACATAACCACAGGCCTGCACTTGGGGAACACCAAAGGAAAGGCCGTTCTAAGGATTTCAATAATACGTTTATTATCCATAATGGAAGATGTGTTTACAAATATTACATGACGTGTGATCCCACACAAGGCTACAAGAGTAGTACGGTCACTTTGCGAAAGTAAGGATTAACCACTAGAGGTGCTTCCTTACAATTGATGTTGTGATGCGACCCAAGAGGTAATAACCTAACAAATAATGACCTAAGAGACCTAATCATTCGACCTCATTATCATACCATATTATACCACCCACCATCCATAATAATATTATAAATTCGAAAGTAACTCTGTCTGTCTTTAAGTTACCTTTTCACGCCGAAACCACTGAACGGATTTCCATTAAATTTGGCAGAGAGATAGATTGCATCCAGGGGAAGGACATGGGATAGTTTTAATCGACGTACCTTGTGGGCGAAGCCGCGGGCGGAAGCTAGTATTATATGAATACCAGTATTTTACATGTAGCGACTGCCTATCTGACCGCCACGGCCTAGTTGCTGAGTTACCTCATGAATTGATTATTTTGGATACTACCACATAGATTATTAAATCGGCCTCTCTGAATTTGAAAAGAGTGGAGTTGTTTCGAGTCTGTTGTTGTTTTCTTAACCCTGATGTTACTGAAACGATTATTTCCAGGAAAGCCAAGAAGAGGTGGCGTTTTAAAAGGCTCGTCGTAATATAGGGGTCGTATGCTTGTCGTACGCATGCGTTTTTGGTCTTTTAAAATGCCCTTCGCAGTATCTGGATTATTGATTCAAATTATGCTGCACTTAAAGCACATTACGACACGGATCAACACAAAATTTAAATTTTCACCACACTCTAACCAAAAAGGACTGTGCCTATTTAAATAAAACCGACATACACCTTTTTGACTCTCAACAACACCGCTTATTTCACGGTATTCAACTATTCATGGCTGCCGCAAAAGATTTTTTTTTGTAACCTCTCGAAAGTTATACGTTTTTTTTGTAAACTTAAACCAATTTGCTCTAGTGGATTAACAGGGGTTGAAATTTGAGTCAGAAATGGATTTAAAAAAGGACATGATTATTGGAAAGATTTAATGAGTTTCTAGAATGTTGCGGTTCACTTTGAAGGATTTAAAAAGGACGTAACGCGTTTTTGTATGTGAATTACTGAGGCGTGTTGTGTGATCTTCTTGAACACAGTTTTACTGGGCTTTTCCTAATTCGCAATATAATTAGTTGGTTGTTTATGACTTGAGTTTCTTTTCTCCGTAATAAGACTGCACGTATTCTCTTCGTGAACGTAAACCTTACATTACCGCACGTCTGCACTAAGGTGAATGTAGGGCAAATTTGTAATAAAAACTTATAAAACAAACATACACAACTTACAACATGTCTATATTTCCAGAATCAAATTATTTTACGTCACATCCATAATAAAAGGGGCGCCAATTGTCATTAGCACAAATCTATAGTTACTCCACCAGGCTGCTACTGGAAATTTCCAAATGGATGACACTTAACCTTTCGTTTAAAGAACGTGGATCCACGCGATACACAATGGCTTTTTAACTATTTTTGTAATTACGGTAAGGTAAATGTACCAATACTCGTCGGGTTATGAAATTCACTGACTTTGAAGAACTGCTGCGTGAAAAGTATTGAATTTAGAACGAAACTTTTTACATTACGAAATAGTGAAATTATCCGTTATTCTAAATAAGTTTTAATGTTTATAATTTTTCGTGATAATAAATACTTATTGAAGCAAATGTGAAAAAGGGGCGATTTGTACCAGTAGTCGCCAGATTTGTACTATTAATCATCAACTGGACCCAGTAGTCGTCAATTTTTGATGCTAATATGAACTCTCAGGCCTTTAACATAGAGTTCAATATGATTACACATTAAAACAAATTGTGTTTGTCTTTCATAATTATGAGTGGCAAGTCTAAGAAACAAAAAACATATATAGAGTCGAACATATAACCTCCTCCTTTTTGGAAGTCGGTTAAAAAGGTAGGTAGAAGACCAAATCGCAAGAAATTACTAGCAGCAGTTAGCAGAGTTGGTAGGTAAATTGTAATATATTTTTGCTTAAAAAATGAAGATATCAGAATAAATTTTGACATGAAAATGTCGTTTCAGTCTCTGGAAAATTCAAAATTTTTGACCGACAAATACATGTAACATTTCAACCGTTAATAACTAAGAGAATTTGAATGGTAATGATTGAGCATTCAAAAGATTGGTCATAATTGTACTAATTTTGAAGCAAAATATAATTTACCTTTGACGTCACATCGCAAGTACAGACGCATACGCCCGACCCTCCTTTTTGACTATGCGTCGAAATTTCAGTTAGGTTATAGTATAATTTTGAAATAATCGAGTTTGTTTATAGTGTACTCCGACGACGCTTTAATTTAGCTACATATCTTTTAATAATTACTAAGTATTAAGATTTTGATATTTCCAAATTCTGAATGCCCACAAATCTTCACAAAAGGGTCAGCTTCAAATATAAATAGCAATGAAATCTACTCGGTTCGTTAATTTAAAAATAAATGCAAAATGACTACTTACCACTTTTGGGTGCTTTTGTGAATCAATGATCAATCAACAATCGTAGGTCATGATGGGCAGGGTGCACTAGTTAGTAATCAATGAAATTTCGTCATATTTGCCAAAAGCCTCCATCAATCCGTCAGATATTTATATATTCACTACCAGGACATGTAACACTATTGCACAGAATGACTTTTATTCGCCCTGAATATCCTTTTAAAAATTGTCCTAATCTGACTTTTCAAAGTGTGATTTAGGGAAAGCCCACAATTTATTCATCAGATTTGCTTATTTAAGTCGTTATGGGTAAGGCCGCACATGATCATACGAAAATCAACGGCTCTGAAGATCACATTAATTTAGCCCTTTTTTATTTTTAAATCTGAAAGTGAACTCCTAACCACGGGGCTCCCATCAGAAACTTTCCCAAAAACATTTTCGGTGTTCTCTCGTCATGCCGCACCTACTCAGCTATCAAACTTTCGCCCTGCATATGCTTGCTCAAAAACCCTCTGGGCTCTACCAGACTACCATAGCAAAATAATTTCAAATGTCGTCTCACACCGGCCGTAAATCTGGCCAAAAATGAAAAAAATCTCAATCAAAGTAAGCTTGCATCATAAAGAATGCAACGAGTCTCAAAAGCCCAGTGCCGAGCAAATACAAAAACGAAAGAAAATCTGCAGCAAGTAGCAAAAAAGATAAAGATATCGTCTCTTACAGACCGTAAATCTGCTTAGAACTGAAAAATATCACATACGGTGAAAGGTTTCTTTTTAAAGAGTGCAATGCAACTAAGTACAGTCTCGGGCAAATACAATAGTTAAGGCAGTATCGGAAACCGTATGTTTTTTTTTTACAAAAGCCTTTGAGTAAATAATAATTCGCCTCATAACGACTGTAAATCTGCTCGAAATTACAAAAAAGCCAACCAATGAAACTTTCAAATCTATAAGCCTAAAAATCTAGTTATGAGCTAATTCAAAAGCTAGGCTAGCTAGGGGGCTAAATATTCAGGTATTAACCTGAAAACTCAAAAAAATTATCGACAATCGTCAAGTTATTAATGCACCAGGTCATAGTGCAAGTGCGTACCTACATGCGTCAAGATTACGAGAACATTAGGAAGTTTCAACGGCAGAAGACTTAGTAAGAAGACACCTCTATATAGGTGAGGATTTGATTGTAACTGTACCAACCGCGCTAAATCTGAGTGAGTTACTGTTGGAAAACTAGCATCAATTAGCCAGAGCTTATTTACAACTTGTTATTATACCTTTTTCAGTAAGGCAGTTTAGGTTAGAACTGAGAATACTTTATACGGGCCGAGTGAGTGGAGCGTGCTTACGATAGGTACAGCGAGCGAAGCGAGCCCTTTCTATACACGAATAAGCAGAGTGCGCTTACTCAAGCAATGAGTGAGGGAAGCGAAAACAGTTTAAGAGAAACACAGTTTTATTTCCAAATGTAGCCCAAACCTTATAATGTTTGTACAGACGCCAAGCACATCAACCTATTACAATCTGTCAAATTAATTTAATGGATTTTAAACTTTATCGCTAAAGCATAAGGTTCAAGTGACGAGTTTAAAGACAACTATTGAGCGGGTCCCAGTAATCGTCAAAATAGCACTTAATATGACGAGTTTTGGGTCAAGTAGGACTTTTTAGGTACCAATAGATGTCACGTTCGAAAAATAATACTTTTATGATAAAACTGTTCCAAACTTTAAGTTACATCATTAGCAAATTAACTTAACTCATTCATCAAACGATCAGACTTACCATAGACCCCACTGAAGGTTCCTAAATCATAAAACAAAACTGAGCGCCGAGTTTGACATTTAGCAGTTAAACTTGCAAAAAAATTAAAAAATTGTGGGACACACTTTTCAAGTAAGATATCTCAGCCACCATTACAGTTAAAACTCAGTGTAGTTATTTTAATTGTGCAATATGTTACCAAAAATATGTTGCCATAAAAATCGGCCAATTAAATATTTAGTAGACAGAGATATTGAAGTTTTTAGACAATTTGACGACTTCTGGGTCCCTGTCGACTTCACCCGCGTTTACCTTATTCAAGCGCGGGGAAATTGCGTAACACGTTATCAATCGGAATCGGTTTCATTTTGACAGTTCAACAAAATTCATTGCGTTATTTACGTGGTGAGCAGACAAATTTTTCCAGGTTATGAATCAGTGGATTAGCAATTGGCTTCAAAATGATTCAGATTCCGATTGATAGTGTTACGCGGTTAAAAGACAATTGAAGCTCACCGGAAAAATTCTCGAAACAAAGGAGAATCCCCATCAGAAATCAGACAAGAAAGTGCACGTACCCACAGAGACAGATGCGCATAAGTCACAACAACATAACGACCATGTCACACGTCGATCGCATATACTCACATGTACCTACCTACCTGAGTAGGTACCTGAGTACTGCCGCTCATTTGCTACTTATCACTCATCTGGATGTACCTACTCGGAAACTGTTTAGATAAGCACTGTTTTGGATGTGGAGTTTTCCAGTTGTGTCAACTGTAAAAATACGAAGTTTGTTTCGGCATCGAGCAAAGGTCTGAAATTCGGTTGTAATAAGTAAATCCATGTCAACTCCGGCAGGCCAATATATTTTCAATATAGGTCATGTGAAAATTATATAGTGAAGAGAATTTCGATATGATTGAAAAACTGAAAAATTCCTTTAATCTCTCCGTCCCTAAAAACCAATCCAACCATATACTTCACCTTACCAAAATCCATGTCATCGATTGACTTTTTTATTTGATCAGAACAGCTGTCTACCAGTTTATCTTCCTCTAGTCTCAGATGATTGATTCCTTTATTAATAAGCAGTTTCAAAGTTATTTTGAAGTATTGTCGTATCAAATCTATTCAAAACGGTTCCTTGCTTGTTACCGTGTCGATACAGCGGTGTATTGGACAAGCGCCTCCGCGAAGTCAGGATTGTGTGACGTGTGACGTGTTTTGCAGGAATTCTGTCGATTCAAAGAACACAAGATTCTTTCGTAACGTAAATTATGTTACATAGCTAACTAATGATCTATTCAAAGAACACAAGATTCTTTCGTAACGTAAATTATGTTACATAGCTAACTAATGATCTATTCAAAGAACACAAGATTCTTTCGTAACGTAAATTATGTTACATAGCTAACTAATGATCTATTCAAAGAACACAAGATTCTTTCGTAACGTAAATTATGCTACATAGCTAACTAATGATCTATTCAAAGAACACAAGATTCTTTCGTAACGTAAATGATGTTACATAGCTAACTAATGATCTATTCAAAGAACACAAGATTCTTTCGTAACGTAAATTATGTTACATAGCTAACTAATGATATATTCAAAGAACACAAGATTCTTTCGTAACGTAAATTATGTTACATAGCTAACTAATGATCTATTCAAAGA
This sequence comes from Oligia fasciuncula, assembly GCA_963082905.1. Taxonomy (NCBI): domain Eukaryota; kingdom Metazoa; phylum Arthropoda; class Insecta; order Lepidoptera; family Noctuidae; genus Oligia; species Oligia fasciuncula. The sequence goes on from OY720409.1 coordinate 2,743,439, forward strand.
ACACAAGATTCTTTCGTAACGTAAATTATGTTACATAGCTAACTAATGATCTATTCAAAGAACACAAGATTCTTTCGTAAGGTAAATTATGTTACATAGCTAACTAATGATCTATTCAAAGAACACAAGATTTTTTCGTAACGTAAATTATGTTACATAGCTAACTAATGATCTATTCAAAGAACACAAGATTCTTTCGTAACGTAAATCATGTTACATAGCTAACTAATGATCTATTCAAGGAACACAAGATTCTTTCGTAACGTAAATTATGTTACATAGCTAACTAATGATCTATTCAAAGAACACAAGATTCTTACTTTCTGGTTACCATCAATAGGCAGGACCTGTGCAAGAAATTCTACTAATTATTTAATTCCATTCAAAATTGTGTAAGTTAGTTTCGGCCCCTGTTACGCCTTCCAAAGATCCGGGACCCTGGGGTCATTTTTAAAATAATAATAAGTCTTTATTCAGCTATGTTACAAATAATAATTATAGGTTTCACAAACTCTGTCTGTCTGTCTGTCCCTTTTCACGCCTAAACCACTGAACGGATTTCGATAAAATTTGGCAGAGAGATAGATTACATCCCGGGGAAGGATATAAGATAGTTTTTATCCCGATATTCTTACGGGATCGAAACTTACGAGGGTGAAACCGCGGGGTGCTGCTAGTTTTTAGTATTTCCACTATAACTATTACTCTTGTTTGGTTTAGTTTACTCTCTAGTTAAGATCCTTTTTAAATTTTTTTTAAACTGTAATTTTTAAATTGTAATCCGGGAAAAGCTTTTTATGCCCTTTTAACCAAGAAAATTGAAGTTGCGTTAATTAAATGTTGCCAGTCGTTAGATTTTCGTCAAAAAATCACTGTCCATTCCAAGATTGCCTGGAAGAGATCGCAGAAAGCGATAAAGCTGCCCATTCTATGATTTGTAAGTAGCGTTAAATGTATTTTGTTTGTATTTTCTAGTGAACAATAAAGTATAGGTACATAAATAAATAAAATGAACGTGACCTAAACGAACGAAATAATAGAAAATGCAATGCAGCCATATCAAGTCCGACCGCTACGTCAGACTACTGCACCACTATATAATCTCCTCCTTGCAGGTCATAAGTCAACTCATTGATGTAGCAGGAACACGTTACACTATCGCACACTACATTATGTGGCACATCAAGTGCTATTATGTTGAACATAAAGCGCTATTAGCGACAGAGTAGCTCTGGGAACTTTATGTTGTAGGGATACCAACTTGCATGTAGAATGAGGAAAGTTTGAACGAAATTACATGACTCTTCTACTTTGGTCGTTAAGTTATTGACATGTTAACAGTTCGTTTCGTAATTTCGTGTTGCAGGTATCTTTAAGCAATGGTCACGACGTCCTATTTGACAAACTAAAGAAGCTTCGCTTATGTACCTAAGCACGGATATCGAAAAAATTACAATCTAAAATTGTATCCCCTTTTTTGAAAGAGGATTAAAATTATTATTTACTGGCAGCGCCCCGCAGTTTCATCCGCGGAAGTTTCGATCCCGTGGTAATATCGGGATAAAAAGTATCCTATGTGTTAATCCAGGAAATAGTCTATCTATGTGCTAGTTTTCATCCAAATCTGTTCAACGGTTTACGCGTGATTGAGTGACAAACATCCAAACATCTTCACAAACTTTCACATTTAGGTATAATATTAGTAGGATTTAATTGCAACTCTTACCTTGAACCAAGTAAGACTCGCAGTCCATGGTCTACCCTGTATATCAATCAACCTACAAAGATTCGCCATCTAATGGCTTATTTATTGGGAAGCAGAGGCATCGTATTGTTTGACAGATTGTCTCAAAATTTCCGCTTTCGCGTAAAATTCTAGGCATGCGTGCACGTGCAAACACGTCATCAGCTTACCATATGTGAAAAACAGTTCAAATGAGTACCGGTCCAATAAAAAAAGAATTCATCTATAATTCATCTATATAAGATTGTGGATTAAACGAAAGCATCGTTTAATCCACAATCTTTTTGGTAAAACCATAGACCACATTAATTACATACAAATAACTGCGCTTCACCAAGGACTAGTCAGGAAACACCATAAGCCATGGCCACATCGCCCCCACGTACGACCTATGACGGTTTTTTTAGGAAATCGGAACACAAAATGGTCGTTCTTCAAACGGGTTGCGAGACAATTGTCGTTGTTTTACGGTTTTTACGGTAATATGTAGTTTATTGTTGATTTTCTTCGGATAAGACGTATTCGGGGAAATTCGCGGGTCACCTCCGTCTGGGTTAAAGCGGGTCCTGCAATTAGTGGGTTTTTGTGGGAATGGGGGCGAAATGAATGCGGTAGCTGAGATTGTAAAGTAGGATTTATGATATCCGTGGTAGTTACTTTACTCTTAGTATCTACACGAATCGTACTTATTTTTAATAATTGTAATTACGGAAATCCCCAAAATTTGCCGCGCCATAGTCGCCTCCTGAATATTAAGAGCGTTTACGCCGTACGGCATTTCATACAAACTTTCAAGCCCTTGTTTTTCTAAATGAATGAACCGATTTTAATGAAACTTCATACGCATAAGCAGGATACAAAGGTCTAAAAAGTTAGTTAAGAACATTTTCGAAAAATTGTGTTACAGCCAAATTAGATCGATTTTATTTTTTTTCCATAGAAACAGAGACTTCCAGTTATCTTTTTTTAAATAAGATATTTCGAAAATGTTCTTAACACAGATGATGATGATGATGTTCACATTTCACACACAGTTTTTTTGAGAATTTAATTTTACTATGCCTTCTTTGAAATAACATTATTTGTTCCAACATACCTATCTAATATTAGTCATCGTCCCTATTTACCATATTAAATTTTCAATCACGACAAAAAACATAAAAAATTCGCGTAAACCCATTAACACTATAAAACGATATCTAATGTCTTATTAACAGCACGTTTATGTTCAAACGCCAGCCATTAACATAACTCACATTTATACGTAACATAAATTTAAAATAAAAAGTCGTAAATTATAGGTAAAACTTCGAAACTATTCAAATTGATGGTCGAAACTATAGTTACAAGATAATTACTTATTTTGGAAACATTTTTATGAATACTAAAACATAACACATGAGGAATAAATAAGTTGTCATAACGTTATTGTAAATAAAGTTTTGTAAAGGAATTAGGAATTCTTTTTCTGTCTTTCTTTCTTTTCTTTGTTTTAAAAAAACGTTGCCCCACACTAGGAATTTCTCCTGTATTGTGGGTGCGTTTACAAACATTTAAACTCACATACACAAACAGCCAGACCAGAAACAACTACTTGTAGGTCATACAAATATTTGTTCCGTACGGGAATCAAATCCGCGGAACGCAGCTACAACAGTTTCAAATAAAACGTTGCTAATGGATAGCTTGCAGATTACAAGACTAACTCAGTCTCCTTTGTAATTATTATAATAGGCTATTTGACAATGTAAAAAAAAGTAATTTAAAAAAATTAAACCGACTTCAAAAAGAAATTAACTCAAAATTATGAAATAACTTTAATTTCGGAAGTCGGTGTCTTGGGATCTGTATTTTAGTTTTATGCCACCGACTTCCGAAATTAAAGTTATTTCATAATTTTGAGTTAATTTCTTTTTGAAGTCGGTTTAATTTTTTTAAATTACTTTTTATTTCGTAATTTTTAGTTTTTGCACTAGTATTTGACCAAGGTTTTGAGATGTTTTCCCTTTGACACTACACCCGTAGCTCTTATAAATAAGCCAGGCCGTCACACTTACACGTATTAGTCCATATCTTGAAAATTACTGAATCGATCTTGATGAAACTTGCACTGTTCCCTAAGTTGAAGAAAATGTAAGCCAATAAAAAAAAATTGTCACGATCCGATTAATAGTTCCGGAGATATGCGTGGACAAACATACATACATACATACATACATACATACATACATACATACATACATACATACATACGTCTATGAAATTTTGTATATTTGTTTGGAAGCCCTAATAGATCATCATATGTGAATATAATGCAATTCCAATAATATTACATACATACGTATCGAATTGATAACCTCCTTTTTTTTGAAGTCGGTAAAAATAAGGTCATAATTATTGACACTCGTATAGATTATCGCTTTTAAAATCGATTTGCATTAATTTTATTACAAAACAATGTATTATTTATAAAAAAAATCCCGAAAAAACTTCATCTTTTTAAATCTGGCGCCACGTAATCGAAAACGGTCTGGATTGGCTGAACTTAAGATGACGTCATGATTTAGTAAATTTCTGTCTATCGTTGACAGAACAGATGACTTTTGTCTAGTATCTCGACCGTTTTAACGTTTGTTTACGTGAATCGTGACGTCACGACGTCATATTGTTAAAGATAACGTTTTGGCGGCTTATTTAAACAGTACATTTTTATTTACTATTTTTTAAAAGAAATACATTATGCAATTTGAAGTAATAGGTTTTTGTGGGCTCGTTAGACACCATTAAATAATCTGAGATGTTTATCAGAAACCAGTCAAATAGCCTATTGCATAGCACAGTTATGGCCGATTTAAAACTTTCAAAATCTAGTCGCAATTTCGTCCCAACGACAATAAACGTGGGGAAATTTGAGGTATTTTTGACAGATTGAGATTGAGATCAGACTGTGAACGTTTTTAAAATTACGAGAATTGCGACTCAGGTGTGAGTAATGTGTATTATAGAGCTACTTTTGAGCTATTAAGGTAACAATACCTATAATTTAAAAGAGTGTCCATGGAGTTTCTTGCCCGTTCTTCTCTATTGGTACCTACCTACTACGCTTTGGAATGGGCAACTAGCTTCATGTTTTTGACTCACCGACTCCTTGACAACTCAAAAGTGTCTGTAAAAAAGGATACACGTATACAATAGAAATTTACAAAAATAAAAAAATGGTTCTTTTACGTGTGCTCCTTCAATTACAGGAGACCACAGCAAGCACATATAACTGGGTGTAAACACGATAAAAATAGAGAAAATCAATTATGCATGATGAATACAAATTATAAAATTAGAAAGGAAAAAAATTAAAATTAACATATCAAGATTGAGCATTCATACGAGTATACTTAGTTATTTTGCGGTGACTTGAGTTGAGTTTGAGCAAGTTTAATTGAGTTGAGTTTGAGTAAGCAAGCTAAAGTTGCAGTGGACTGGCCATATTTGTCGAAGAGCCTAGCCTTTTCCCAACTATGTTGGGGTCGGCTTCCAGTCTAACAGGATGCAGCTGAATACCTGTATTTTACATTGAGCGACTGCCTATCTGACCTCCACAAACCAGTTACTGGGTAATACGATATCCCTTAGTAAGACTGCCATGGTTGTCAGAGTTTCGGGCTCTGTAGGAGCTTTGCCGCAGCGGTTCTTGTTCGTTCGCGATCGGCGCTTCGACACTTCGCACAGTCACGAAACCCTCATCATCAGCCCTATTTGGTGTTATCATAGATATAGATACACCAAACATACATACAACATACACCATGGGTGTTATGCTTTCAGACTAGCATGTGTTCAACAAAACGTCAGCATAATCAGCCTTTCATGATCCCACTGCTAGGTCACAAATAAAATCAAATCATTTATTTGGATAACACAGGTTCAGATGATGTTATAAAAGGTTCACACAGGCCTGTCCTCTCTTCGTGACGGAGAGGGCTGTAACCCACCACGCGGACCCAATGCGAGTTGATAGATACGGTTGGATAGAAAACGTCAACTCAATATTTATCAGGACATCAATATCCGCTTCTTGTCCTGCCCACCCTGTTTGTAACAAGTGAGAAGCCATTAGTAAAATAAAAACAGCTTTCTTAAGAATTAGTAATCGGCCTAGCATTCAGAATGACAATACATTTCATTGTTTATTCCGTCCGCGATCCAGTGCAAGTGATTCTTGTTAATTTTGAGATCTATAAATTTTGTTTTGTTAAGTAGTGATTGTTTAAAATAGTTTAAATGACATGTTACCTACTTAAAGTAGGGAGTTGTTGGGATATTTATTCACATCGAAGTTACTAAAAGATAGTGAATTCATTGCCTAACTTTTTGGGGCAGCAAAAATATTTTGTTTGGTGTCGAATTGAACTTTATTAGAAGCCTGATCACTGCAATTCAATGCTATAGGTAAGTGAGAACTTGAATGCACTTAATTTACTTTGCAAAACTAAATAAAAACGTACGTAGAGTCACGAGCATACCTAAATACCTTACACTTAGGTAAGATTCAAAAGCGATTTTGTCCTGAAGTAGGTACGGATATAGGTAAAATGTAATGGTGTTGCAAACATAGTAAGTATTCCCGAAACCATTATGAATTTGGTATTTTGTAAAAGTTGCAATCGTTATTTCACGAGAAAATTGCTTTTTAATGTTCCGTAAATGAAAGGAATTTTGTTTAATGTAGGTAATCAATAATTTTCCGTAACTAAGAAAATCTAATAAATCCTAGTTCAATACATTAATGTTTGTAAACGCACCCACAATACAGGAAAAATTCCTAGTGTGGGGCAACGTTTTTTATTAAAAAAAAAAAAAAAAGCATGACAAAATTAAGTAAGTCTAAGTACCATAAAAATGACCAAGTCACTAGTTTACCGCGCTCACTAGTTTTAGGAACAAAGTAATATTCAAATGAACAAAATGTCCGAATTGTGTGTTTCTCAGAAGGAAAGTTAGAAATTTAATTGCGTATCACAGTGACTGTTATCCTTTGAATTGGATGGTGACGGTATGTGCTGTAGAGGAAGCGAGGCGATACAGAGAAATTTACAGTCAAATCATAATTATAAATCATTTATTTGCCGGAAATATGGTAGGTACACAAGATGTTAAATTAAATTATAGCACAGGACTTAATTCACCCTCATTACGGGCATGCAATAAAAGCATTAACCCTTTGAACGCCATTGTCACATATACGTGACAAGCAAGCGCGTGCCCTGTACGCCAGTCGTGTGTCGCCTATCCTATTACGAGCGACATAAATATGTGACAAAAAATGCGGTGCACTTTATCACGAAATAAACAATTAAATCATTACTTTTGTGTGTTTTTAAATGTATACCTTAAATATTTAAAATTGTGGCTTGGCGTGGAGGGCACGTGCGTGCGTTTATGCTCTGGCGTTCAAAAGGTTAATACAGCATGATTTGGATAAGTTATTCATGCAATAGTTTCCAGTTATTATCATTAAGGAAATGTCCTTTTATAGCACTGTGTGACATAATACGCTTCCATTTTTTTATTACACATTAGGTCACTCGAGCTACAAAATAGTATACGATTCGTGTGACTTAAGGCGCCACCTCGAAAATCCAAAATCCTCGAAAACCTACTTAGCGAGCGAAAGTGATGCAATTACTTTTGAAACGCAACGCGTGCGTGCGCTCGGAAAAAAACGACGTATGTGCCAAAACGAATTTACTCGTTTTTTAACAAAATAAATGAATTAAATTTAAAACTACTTTGAGTAAGTCAAAAAAACATACACCTACCTACCAAAATGTTAAATCCCTGTTCCACATACTTAAGAAGTTACATGAAATAGAAAAACCATATATTTTTCAATATATCACCGTAGGTGTCATTTTTAATGTAAATAATTAAAATAAAAACATCTTCTTAGCTGCTCGTAAATCTGTAAATGATTTGTATATGATTTTATCATGCAGATTTTTGGCCTGGACCACTGAATTATTTATTGCTATATTATGCAAGTGTGCTCGTAAATTAGAGTAGTTTTATCTCACGAAGCGACACCACACACCTAAACTTAAAACCTCGATAACTCAAAAATTACTTTTTGTGGGTTGAGTCCTTTCTGCTAAACTAAGTCCAATTGGTCCAAATAACAACTGTCAATCCAATTTCATTCGGCTTCCCTAAGTTTCATCATCACTGTTCTCTATGTTATTTTTTTTACCTTTCAATATGAACGCCTTTTACCCTTTAGCCATTGGGTCATTCCTAGCCCCATAGCCATCTAAAAATAATAGATATTCATAGCACTCTCCATTTTAAATCCTAGCTATATCTTAGCTTCTACTACATCCCAACGACATACTTTATTATGCTAGACGCAGCACATGATTGGCTGCCACTAAACTGCCGCGCGTGTATTGAATGCTACGCTATGACTTAACGGTCGCTTAGCCCCAGTATACACGTGCGTAACACCAGTTCCTAGTACTAGGAGTTAGGAGAACTGGCTAAGTTGGTGAGTGACGTTAATGTGTACAGTTGGCTTTAGTGGGTTTTAGTGGAAAGTGTTACAATTACATTCTTTGGTACACATACGAGTATTTAATTTAAATAAATATTTGCATTACTAAAATAAAGTTATCATTATATTAAATAGCTTTTTAATCGGTAATTTATTCAAATTAGTCTGAGAATCAGCTCTTGTCGAACTTCAAAATTACTTAAGACAGTCACCAAAACGCTCGCCTTTCACCACTTTCTAGTGCTTTCGCTGGGAAGAAGAAGTGACACAAGAGTACTTAAGTTATGTGTTAAATAACTTAATTAGAATAGTCATAATTATGTTTAGTTATGATTGATAATGTGGAGGTAAGATGTTTAAAAAAACATTTCTAGTACCTCATGATTTGACATTCATAAAAAAAAAATACAAAGGAGTACTATTCCAACATCTCAATTGAAAAAAATACTAATAATTCCTAATTCTAACATCGTTGTAGCCCAACCCTAACATACCACAGAGGTCAACCAATAACCATTTTTATTGTGCTGTCAAAATTTATTGACAGGACCAACACCATTGGTCGCAGGGGCGATTCAAAGAACTCATTGAGCACCCATTGTGGTCAAAACACTTCAACCAATAAGATAATGCTTAGCATCCTGTTACATACACTTTTTAGATTCTAAATCGTTTAATTAAAGTACTAGTTACTGTGAGTTAGTATGCTACATACTTTATGTCAGTTTTTGCGTAAGTGTGGGTGAGTGTAGCCAATTGAATTGCGTAAATGTATTTACGTGCTAATGATGAGCTTGTGTGTGAGAATTTATTGGTAAAGGGTGTGTGCGTGTGTGTTGATATGCTGAATATGTGAGTGTGTGTGCAATATACAGGGTTACGGAAAATGAGTTTGTAAATCCAATTTATTTGCTAATGTAGGATTTTTACATACCTTGGTATGTATTGGGCGATACTTATTGTGAGTATAAGTTAGCCTTATTATCATTGTTATGGTCATTATTAAGGAATTTTTAATAAAATCACTCTCAGTAGGGAATTCTAAGTTTTTTGGTAAAGTTTATTGATATTGGAATATATTATCGCATTTAAAAATAATTGTAAGAACACTATTTTTATGAGCACACGTTTGTACGAGTAGTAATGTACCAAATACGGACTACGTTTTATGATTTTAATTTAAATAACACAGAACTTTGATACTTATGGTGAATTTATTTACCAAGGCTGAATACGATCACGTTTTTCATACATTATTTATATTTGTTTGTTACATATTGCTTTATTCCTGAAAATACTTTTGGTTGTGAATATACTTATACCAAAAAATATTGTGAAACAAAACTACGTTAAATACGCGCGCGCTACGTAAGCCCTGATTATTGTTGTATTTCATTCAAGACAGGACAATGACGTCACAAATTCATATTCTTCTCTTCTCGTTCTCAGACTAAGGTACCTATTCTCCTTTTGAATTTCTCTTTTCACAAGTCCGCTGGAATAAATGTCTTAAGAAACGACCTTTGTACTCCTGCTAATTTCTTACATCGGAGTGCACTTTTTATTTTTATCTATTATATCTGACTACTTATCTGGTGTATTGTGTGTCTTTTAGTCTGTGCTAAATAAATGTATTTTCTTTCTTATTTCTTTACTCAAAAGTTACTTATGTCGTATCTGTATCTATTTGGCTGTGTGTACATAAACAATAAAATAAATAAACAATACTTTCTTACTTTTCAGGTGAACACCTGCTCATTTCCAGAAACTCACGTTTAAAAGTCTTCGATCACAAATTAACAAAAAAATCTTTATCACCATAATTAATAACAGAAATTCGTTAAATCATATCATATGAAATTAATTCAAATGCTACTGGGAAACGATATAATAATAAAAAATATACACTTTACTTGTTTTATAGGCGAATATGAAGACATTAACTTTGTTGAGCAGAAAAGGACAGAAGTTTCGTATCATACAATGCATGATGACAGTGAAATTCACAGTCGGCGCATGGGTAATAATAACCAAAAGATAATTAGAAAATATACTCATCTTCATTCACTTGGGTTAGGTTAGATTCCAATTCCTCTTCCAGCCCCCATAAACTGGTCCTGAGGGACGACAGCCTTGGGGACGTCCGCCGCCCCCCCATCTAGCAGGACACAGGGCGGCGGCGCGTAGTGTTCACGCGCGCCCCTATAAGACGTCGCGGGGGGAGTTAAACACCTCGCTCCCCCCGTGGACTTGACGTGGGCCGGCACCAGCCGGGGATCGTGGAAGGCGTACAAGTTCCCAGGATCCCCGGTCCAAGTGTGGGAAGGGAACACTGGGGTGGTTTTTAGTCAGTAAGAGTCTGACAGACCCCGCCGCCCGCCCCAGGGCGGCAGACATCCATGAGGAATTTCCACCAAGGAACAAAAAAAAAATTAAAAGGTTAGATTCTAATCCAATCACAAAAAGTAAACAATAATCTAGGTACTTGTAGCAGGTGCACGCGTAACTGCAACATTGGAACACCGGTTTTTTTTTTACATTTTCTGCATTTAGCGATGTTTGTGTACCGATATGCCTATAACTACATAAATGATGATGAAATGATTTTATTTTTTGTAAGTAGGTTTGTACAAACACTTTTACACGTCAATCATGTTTTTTTTTTAAAACTAGATGAAGTCGGCGTTTCCTATCTGACTACTCTGAGAAGAAAGGCCGAAACAAACTCAGAGGTCACAGTCTCTTTTAAAGTCCAGACATAATCTTGGTCAGGTTATATGAAGACCATGTAGATCGATGTCTGAGTTGGTGGTTCTTTCCTCAAACGAAAGAACCACACAGATTGAGAGGACCTGTCCAGTCAGTGCACGCATTTGTCAAAAATCGTGCAGCTCAACTCAAGACTTAAGGAGCTCAACGATTCGACGAACAATACCAAAGAAAGGACATAGGTTAGCGCTAACGCCTGACAGTTTCACCATCGTATGAATACTCATCATCTTCCTGCCATATTTGAGTCATAACATATACTATACTTCTTTATGGTTATCTCATCTCAGTGTTCACTTAGTCTTTTCATCATTCACACGCGCCTTTCTACCATTATCTATCACTAGCTAACCCACCCCATCGCATCTCATCGCCTGCCCGCGCTATTAGGTACTTCGTTTTTGCTTAGCGTTATTTCTGACTTTTTTTCTTTTTGCTCGGCTCCTAAGGGTCATAGCGTAATGTTAAATAGCCTATAGCCTTCCTCAAGAATTGGGCTATCAAATACAAAACGATTTTTTCAAATCCGACTGGTAGTTCCAGAGATTACCCCCTACATACAAACTCACAAACTTTACCTCTTTATATTTATTAGTTTAGATTTTTGTTGACATTGGTCCTTCGAGCCGGATGGCGCGAGTTCGCGAAGCTGTCACTCGCAGGTCCACAGAGTAGGTTTTGACGTTTGACAGTGACAGCGTCACATTGGTGATCCACGGCGCCAACAATTTTTCAAATCCGACTGGTAGTTCCAGAGATTACCCCCTACATACAAACTCACAAACTTTACCTCTTTATATTTATTAGTTTAGATTTTTGTTGACATTGGTCCTTCGAGCCGGATGGCGCGAGTTCGCGAAGCTGTCACTCGCAGGTCCACAGAGTAGGTTTTGACGTTTGACAGTGACAGCGTCACATTGGTGATCCACGGCGCCAACAATTTTTCAAATCCGACTGGTAGTTCCAGAGATTACCCCCTACATACAAACTTACAAACTTACCTCTTTATAATACTAGTATAGATTGTATGGAGTTGACCTTCTGCCATAAACGTTATTAGCTAGTGTCACGGTTCACAGTAGTCCGCTAAGAGGCCCCATACTGCGTTTCCGTAATATATAGTCCCGTAAAAATTCCACCGTAAAGTTATAAAAATTGTAATTTTGTTGTTTTTCGGTTATGAATAATCAATGAGTGGAAGCCTTATTAGTGGGTATTATTACGCTTTTAGTTGCGTGGTGTGAGCAGAGATGCTATTGATAATATTTTTGGAGTTTTCGATGAAGCAGTTGTTTCTGTACAAAGGAAAAGTTTTTGTTGTAATTGAAAACCAACTTTTACTATAATAATAATATGTACATTTATATGAAAAAAATAATCAAAATTATCATAGGGCATCAAAAAATTCGTCCGCATCGCTGTCAACAGGAACAGTGCCCAAAAGGCTGGCAGCATTGCCACGTTGTATGGCGATGCTAATTCTTTGGCCAAGAAATAAGCCAGCCCTCTGGCCACGTGAAGAGTCGACTAACCGCTTGGCGATATCTCGAAAAACCAAGTGGGAACTCGGACCCCATGGCCCTAGTGTTTCAACTTTTACTTACGTAATTTGGTTTTCATAATATTGGGGTAGGCTGGTGCCATCTCAAAACGGTGAAGGAAAACATCGTGAGGAAACCGGCATGTCCTAGAACCAAAAAATTCGAAAACATGTGACATCTACGCCAACCCACACTAGGCTGTTCTCCTAAGGCCAATTCGCCATGGACGATTTGTCGACAGGATTATTATGCCCGCGTGGTGAATTACGGCCTCCTCTCACAGAGAGGAGGCCTGTGTCCCAGCAGTGGGAACGATATAGGCTGATTATGCTATGTAGAATTTTCCATAGAGGTGGATATATCCATGGATTATAATTATCCATAATGGATAACCACAAAATGTCTCTTTTTTAACATCTCCATAATAAAACGAATTGAACACCTATAGGTATAAAAAACTAGGTCACTAACGCTTTATATACTTATACTAGCTTCTGCCCGCGACTTCGTCCGCGTGACATTTCTTGCCCTCCCGACCTACCCCGTCGTTCATTTTCGCTTATCATTCTTCTTGACTTTATATCTTCTTGCTTGGTCCCTAAGGGTCCTAGCGTGATGTTAATAGCTTATAGCTTTCCTCATGAATTTGGCTATCAAATACAAAAGTATTTTTTCAAATCCGACTGGTAGTTCCAGAGATTAACGCGTTCAAACAAACAAACAAACAAACTATTGAGCTTTATTAATAGTATAGTAATTGAGCTTTATTAATAGTATAGTATATAATAAACTAGATATTAATATATAGATTCTTTGCAAATTAATGTACTACTAAAAAAACCGGTCAAATGCGAGTTGGACTCGCGCACCGAGGGTTCCGTACTTTGTAGGTATGTAACGGGTTTTTTTTTAATTTACATACAAATTTACGTTTTTCGGATTTTTTCCTTTACTTGTGCTACATGATCTTGCTTCTTGTCAAATTTCATGATTCTAGGTCAACGGGAAGTACCCTATAAATAGGTATAATATGATGGATGGCCGATGGGGCCGAAAGGTTCTGGAGTGGCGACCACGTACCGGAAGACGTAGCGTTGGAAGGCCTCCCACAAGGTGGACCGACGACCTTGTGAAGGCCGCAGGAACCCGTTGGATGCGAGAAGCACAGAACCGGTCGAAGTGGAAGTGCTTGGGGGAGGCCTATGTCCAGCAGTGGACGTCTTTTGGCTGAAATGATGATGATGATGATAAATTTTGATTCCCTTGAGAGTGTCGAAATATACGTTTTTTGCGGCATAAACGGCCGTATCTTTTTTTTACGTTAACTTAGGTGTTTGATTTTTTCACAGCTTCAAGGGACTGTAGAACTGAGTATAGTATAATTTTAACTCGATAACTCCACGCGCTCCCGAGACAAAGGGTCTTGACAGACAGACGGACTACAAAGTGATCCTATAAGGGTTCCGTTTTTTCCTTTTGAGGTACGGAACCCTAAAAACTAGTAAAAACTGTAAAAACTCACATCAACAACCTCTCACTTCGTCATTCCCACAACGCAGAACTGATTTAAGTAAGTATAAATTATGAGACTCATTATAATAAAGTAGATATTAATTTATTTATCTAATAAAGCAATAAATGCGACTATTAATAATTAACATTAAAACTCACGAGTGGACGAACAGACAGACAAATTGTATTTAAAGTCGTAAATTTTGATGAATTCTTACATATTCATGAATAGATTTTCTATCTTTCTAGTTTTTTACCTTCGTGAAACATATATTAGTTTATACGCGTTTTTTGTGCTACGGTGTTATTTATTTACTAGCTGTGCCCCGCGGTTTCACCCGCATAAGTGTCGATCCCGTGAGAATATCGGGATAAAAAGTAGCCTATATGTTAATCTCGGGTGTCAGCTACCTCCGTACAAAATTTTATCAAAATTGGTCCAGCCGTTTGAGCGTGAAGAAGTAACAAACATATAAACACACACACACTCACAAACTTTCGCCTTTATAATATTAGTGTGATATGATTTAATAATTCAAGCACATAAATGTACAGAGGCGGACTTAATGCCATAGGCATTTTCTACCAGTCAACCTTTGGGTGATGCAGACACAAAAGGTAGGTAGGGAATGCAATCCGGATTATCCGTAATCTGAAAAATCCGTATATCCGCACATTTTTACTAGACTTCCAAATCCGGATTTGAAAATCGAATCCGGATTTTTTGAATAATTAAATTAAGAAATTGTAACTAAAAAATCGAGACTTCGCTTAGAGAGTTCGCTGTTCGCGCGTCGCGTCTCGCGAGTTGTTGAGTGAGGCTCTGGGGGAAGCGAGCAGGGCGCGGGACGTGGGTCGAGAAAGTGTGTGAGGCGTCCTTGATCGTTCCGTTCATTCCGCTTACAAGTCTCTTCAGTGCATTCCGCCTACAAGCGTCGAATCAGAGCGTGCTTTTTCCGCAGCAGGAATTATGTGCAACCGAATTCGCAGCAGGTTAAACGACAGCACTTTAGATGCCATATTATTTTTGAGGACACATTTAATGTCCCAAAAATTTACATAGTTTTTTACGTTGTTAAATTTATGTTGATTTAAGTGAAGTTAAATGATTGTTTTGTTACTTTTGCTTATGTTATATTTAACAATTATAACATAAGGTATCCGGGACATCGACGCAAAAACTGTAACCACACAGCACATCATTCTAGACCCTCAGCGGTCAAGTTTTTCGTCGGTTATCGAAAAAAAATCTGCTTTTTTTTTCATTCTTCAAGTATCTGGCTGGGGGCTTAAAAAGGCCACTTTGGCAGAATCATAAAAGGATAACATTATGAATCATAATATGGCGAAGACAGTCCGTGTTTTTCTTTTTTTCGCTGCACTACGTAGGTATAATCAACGAGATTGGGATTGGATTGATTGGTATTTTAGCACAGACAAAAAAAAATTACTGAAAAATCCTTCACCAATGGGATTTGATACGGTTAACTTAATAGTTAACTGTCCAATAAGATTCATAATGTTATCCTTTTATGATTCTGCCACAGTGGCCTTTTTACGCCCCCTGGGGGCCTAAAAAGGCCACTTCGGCAGAATCATAACAGGATGACATAATGGACAGTTAACTGTTAAGTAAATCGTATCAAATCCCATTGGTGAAGGATTTTTCAGTAATTTTTTTTTGTCTGTGCTAAAATACCAATCAATCCAGTCCAAATCCAATCCCAATCTCTTTGATTATACCTACGTAAAGCAGCGAAAGAAGGAAAAACACGGACTGTCTTCGCCATATTATAATTCATAATGTTATCCTTTTATGATTCTCCAAAGTGGCCTTTTTAGGCCCCCTGTTCTCAATCGGAATGAATGAATGAAATGCACTGACCCCAGCATAGTTTGACCAGACTCGATTAATCGAATGAACCCCAAGATTCGCACTTTTCTCAAACTGAAATATAAAAATTAGAAGATATAACCAATACAAAATGAAACCCTCGGGCCGTGGGCTCCGAGTGCTCATTGTTTTTTTTTAAAGATATTTCGAAACGGCTGGTTGACACTTCCCGTGACCCAAGGGCTGGCTTTTACCTTGGCCAGAGGCTAAGCATCGCCATACAACGTGGTAATGCCGCCAGTCTCTTGGGTACATTACCAGTCGACAGCGATGCGGATGAGTTTTTCGACGCTATTTTCTAGTTTCTTTCTGTATAGTTTTAGTTAAGTTAGAATTTAATTTTGTTATTTTTACCTGTCTAAATAATAATACCTATACATACATATGAAAATTAAAAATTAAAAATAATATCTATGTGTAAATAATATTGTAATTAATAAGGTTTATGGTGGTCATTTTAATTTAAATATCGAATTATAACTAATGTGTTTCTTTTATTTTTATTAAATGCTAAAAATACACAAATGTGAGCTTTAATTTCTCATTTACATATTATTGAATATTAATGTATTTTTTAAATAAATTCGCGTAAAACCAGTAACTCTCGACCAAAGGTACATACTTAATTAAATTAAAAAAATTGAATTGACAACAATAATCTAATCTTATCTTTTACAACTATAGAGATAGCACCACAGGTTTTCTATGTTTTAGGGTTCCGTACCCATAGGGTACCACCCTGTTGCTAAGGCTTCGCTGTCCGTCCGTCCGACAGTCTGTCACAGGGCAATATATATTTGAACCGTAAGGCTCGGCGCCCACTATCGGCATCGGCACGGCTGAGGATTTTTATGCGACGAATAAAAATGTAACTTAATTGTATGATGATAAAATTTAAATTTCAATGATAATAATCATCGTAGACACTTGAAACTTTCACAATGTGTACTAGGTACAGACGCCAGCACATCAAGCTACTACAATCTGTCAAATTTCTTTAATAGATTTTCAACTTTATCGCTAAAGCATAAGGTTCAAAGTTGATTGGGAAAATTTGACAATTTCGGGTAGCTTTATATGCTGCCGTCTATTAGTACAGACAAATCAGGTATTAGTATAGGCAAATCAAGCTACCCGAAACTGACGGACGCTATAATAACAAATAAAATAAAGTTAAAAGTTAAAGGCGGAAAAAAAAGGAAATGCTAAATATTGTACGATGGTGGAGCACTTCGTGTGCGAGTGCCACTTTTTCATTAATTATGAGACTTATTTTATACCTTAAGCGTCAATAGTTTGCACTTGGAGTCTGCCAACGGGCTATGGAACTAAGGATACGAGGTGTCAAACTCACAGACCGCAATAAGAACTCTATACTTCGTTCCAAAACACAAATAGCGGACGCTGGCCGCACAGCTGCTGGACTAAAGTGGAACTGGGTTGGCCATATCTGTCGCATGTCGGAGCAGCAATATGCAAAAGCCACCACTCAGTGGATCCCCATTGACAGGAAACGACTGCGCGGCAGGCCCAGAAAGAGATGACGGGATGAGCTGGACTCCTTCTTCAAGGATTGGCCCACAATCGCAGTAGACCGGGAAGAGTGGAAAGAGGGAGTCCTTTGCCCTGCCGAGGGACAACACAGGCTTATGATGATAAAAATTGTATACCTAAACACGGTGACAGAAACATCAACGCGCAACGTGTTGCCATGGATTCGGTACACGATTCCAACACTCCTGCGTAGAAATTTTTCGAGGGTTTAAAAACAAAAATGCTGTTCCATACATTTTGACCGTGTAGGTTGCACTTTTCTATGAAACATAAACAATAACATAATATTTTTGACGAGTTATACGAACATACCTAAATGTAGGGAACAGCTGATTTTTAGGGTTTCGTAGCCAAATGGCAAAAACGGAACCCTTATGGATTCGTCATGTCTGTCTGTCTGTCCGTCCGTATGTCACAGCCACTTTTTTCCGAAACTATAAGAACTACACTGTTGAAACTTGGTAAGTAGATTTATTCTGTGAACCGCATTAAGATTTTCACAAAAAATAGAAAAAAACAATAAATAAAACTCAATTTTTGTTTTCATCAAACCCATACGTGTGGGAAATCTATGGATAGGTCTTCAAAAATGATATTGAGGTTTCTAATATCATTTTTTTCTAAACTGAATAGTTTGCGCGAGAGACACTTCCAAAGTGGTAAAATGTGTGTGTCCCCCCTGTAACTTCTAAAATAAGAGAATGATAAAACTAAAAAAAATATATGATGTACATTATCATGTAAACTTCCACCGAAAATTGGTTTGAACGAGATCTAGTAAGTAGCTCGCCGGTGAAAATTTAAAAACATATGATGGTACGGAACCCTCGGTGCGAGAGTCCGACTCGCTCTTGCCCGGTTTTTATTTTTTCGCGATTTCAAGTTTGGCCTCATAGTAAAAATTGTTCATAATGATGAGTACAATGACCTCTTAAGAGGTCGTTAATGTTTTAACAATAACCCTGTATATTACCTACCACCGAGCTGCATGGCTGTTTCTTAGCGAAGGAAAAACCTAGGATAAAAATTAACTAAAACAAAGGGTAATTTATTAATGACATCCATAGCCATACTATAATCCATCCATACTAATATTATAAATTCGGTAACTTTGTCTGTCTGTCTGTATGTTACGTTCTCACGCCTAAACCAGGGAACGGATTTCGATAAAATTTGGCAGAGAGATAGATTGCATCCCAGGGAGTTTTTATCGACATACCTCGCGGGCGAAGCCGCGGGCGGAAGGTCTTCTATACATATAAAATTCAAAGTCCTGACTGACTGATATATCAACGCACAGCCTAAACTAGTGGTCCTAGAGAAATGAAATGAAATGGAGGGTGTTTTCTTTGTGAAGAGTAGGTATCCACTAAGAAAGGGTTTTTCAAAATTCCACCGCTAAGGGGGGAGGGTGAAATTTCACGAGGACGAAGTCGCGGGCAGAAGCTAGTCAGCCTATAATGTTCCTACTGCTGGGACACAAGCCTCCCCTCTTTGAAAGGAAATAGATTAGTCAATGGGAATTGGAATACCAATGGGAATGGGTCTACCACCACGCGGGCGCAGTGCGGGTTGGTAGACGTCACATGTCTTTGAATTTTTGGTTCTAGGACGTGCCGGTTTCCTCACGATGTTTCCCTTCACCGTTTTGAAAGCAGTGGTGATGAAATTATTTACACTAAGTAAAGCGTCTGCGTTCGAACCGACGACTCGTAAGTCGTGGCTCTTACCACTGGTCCACCACTGCTCTTATTTATACTCATAGTCATTTATTCATGAACAATAAATTGTATAAGAGGGGCAATTCTGCTATTTTTAAGAACGTTCACAGTCTGATCTCAGTCTCAATCTGTCAAAAATACCTCTAATTTCCCTACAATTTGACATTTGTTACGTTTTTACGTTTTGTTTGCGACTAGATTTTGAACGTTTCAAATTACGAGAATTGGCCTTCTGAAATTACATGATATAAAAAAGAAAGTTAAATTACGGAAAAAAACACGTTAAATTTTACCACAACGCAAAAATACAACATATTTATATAGGAGTTTCGCTAATAGACCTTCAACAGCATAAAGACACTTTTAAAACAGGAAACTGTTAATCAATAATAATAACTATTAATGACATACCAACTACTTATCTATACAGTTATTAGATAGATAACAGTTACACTATTTAATTTTATACAGTTATTAGATATATTGTAGAACTAGCAGCGCCCCGCGGTTTCACTCGCATAAGTGTCGATCCCGTGGGAATATTCGGATAAAAACTATCCTATGTCCTTCCCCGGGATGCAATCTCTATCTCTGCCAAATTTTATCGAAATCCGTTCAGTGATCTAAGCGCGAAAAGATAACATACAGACAGACAGACAGGCAGAGTTACTTTCGAATTTATAATTTATTATGTATGTGTGAATAGATTCAGACAGACATAAGACACACATTCTAACGTTGCCTCTAAGCTTAGCAACGAAATACTTTAATATAGATCTTTAAAAAAATATCAAATGGAAATCAGAAACATCCGGTCTACTCGCCTTTTAAGTTGACAACCAAATATCACTTTGCTAAAAAACCACAAACCTACTTTTTCTCCACATTCCCCACGTCTCATATGTACCCGTTCACTAAATAAGCCCACGAAACCACTATTAGCATACATCTCCTCTAAACGACTATAAAATCCTATAATACACATTAATAAGCTATAAAACGACATTTATTACTAAATAGTCGGCGAGGTGACATTTGAACATGTCACCTGGTTTGGGACCAGAGCACAAAACATATTAGTAAAAGGTCCATTTCGAGTAAACTGTTGTTTGGTCTCATTTTCGGACACTTGTTTGGACACAGCCGGACACTAAAGCCTAATCTGCATTCGTGATTTATTTGCCAAAAATGTAAACAAATATTCGTTTATGGAAAAATTACTTTAATTCCTACACAGTAAAGTTCAGTTTACGCTACAACTACAAAGTCAGTCTGAAATCAACTTGATTACCATTAAAATAAAGTTGATATTTGTTTATCTTGAAATAGCATCAATTTGAAACATAAATTTGAATATACTTTAGGTTTCCTAGGAAAGCGGATCCGTCATATTATTCGACGGCAGTTACATCGATATCTGTCATTTTTACCGGTAGGTAAGTTCAGCCCATGATTTATACAACGTGTAACATAATTAACTCAAGACCTCATACACCCCAATTAGAGTATTGAGTTAAAAGCATATTGCAATGACCAAAACTTATTTTTTTAATGCTAACTATTATTATTAAGAAAGTCGTGTTGACTCTAGCATTACTTTAGGCATTTAAAATTGAGTCTTATTGCCTTGGAATAAGATTTAATTTTCTTTGGCTCAATCGACGGTTAGTATAGCAAAATACATAATTTTTGAAAAAATACCTACATTAAATTATGATGATAATTTATGTGCATATTTAATAATATAATTAACAATTTTTTTATCCGTTTGTTTCAGTGTACCTACTAACACTCGTCAACAAGTTTCACATTAAATTCAACGATCGAATTTAGTTTTTTTTTTTATCACCACTTCGCACGTATTCTCATAACACATCTGACATT
The DNA here is from genome assembly GCA_963082905.1 of Oligia fasciuncula. Classification (NCBI taxonomy): domain Eukaryota; kingdom Metazoa; phylum Arthropoda; class Insecta; order Lepidoptera; family Noctuidae; genus Oligia; species Oligia fasciuncula. The sequence goes on from OY720409.1 coordinate 2,764,602, forward strand.
GGCAGAATTGGCACCATTGCCATAGATAAAAATAGAATAGATATTATACATTAAGGTGTCAAAAAAAACACTCTGTATTTGGACACCCGTTCTTGTGTGACCGTCTGTGGCTTTCTTAGAAAACCAACGCTTTATCTTGTCCTCCGAACCGAACCTCAAAAGGAAAAACGGAACCCTAAGATCACTTCGTTGTCCATCTGTCTGTTCGTCAGTCAAGACCCTTTTTCTCAGAAACGCGTGGAGTTATCAAGTTGAAATTATTATCAAATACTCAAGGCTGCAATCTCTTGAAGCAGTTAAAAAATCAAACTTCTAAGTCAACGTAATCAAAAGATACGGGCGTTTATGTTCCGAAATCAAAACCTATAGGGTACTTCCCGTTGACCTAGAACCAAGAAATTTGGCAAGAAGCAATGTCATTTAGCACAAGTAAAGGAAATTCCGAAAACTGTAAATTTGTAGTTACATCACAAAAAAAAAATTAATAACTATTGTCATACCTACAAATTAATGACTGGAAGAATATAGTTGGGAAAAGGCTAGGCAGATGATGATGATGACATACCTACAAATTTGTACCTAAAAATTGCGCGAGTCGAACTCGAACTTGACCGGTTTGTTTTCAAGTCATCAGCCTATTTGCCTTAGTGATTATTTCCTATGGCGACTAGAATCAATTCTATTTTATTGTAATTTTTGAAGTTCAAGAGTGCCTTTATTGTGCCTAATTGAAAATAAATGATTAGACATTTGACTTTGACTTTGACCTATTTACTGTTTCGTCATCTAACGCTATAAATTCAAAGAAAACTTCCGGCAATCACCAAAGAATAACAATGCCAAAGTAAGGCAAAGTGTCTCATGTACAGACGCCAGCACATCAAGCTACCGGAAACTGTCAAATTTTCCCAATCAACTTTGAACCTTATGCTTTAGCGATAAAGTTGAAAATCTATTAAAGAAATTTGACAGATTGTAGTAGCTTGTTGTGCTGGTGGCTGTACCTACATATAACGTTTTGTCGCTTAATCCAATCAGAGATTTTAATCTTGTACAGACGCCAGCACATCAAGGTACTACAATCTGTCAGATTTCTTTAATAGATTTTCGACTTTAATGCTAAGACATAAGGTTCAAGGTTGATTGGGAAAATCTGACAGTTTCGGGTAGGTTGACCTGCTGGCGTCCGTACAAAGGAGGTTGAGTCTTATGTAGTCTAATAGGTAAAGAATAATAAAACAGACATATTACTCTCCTATTGTCCTCAATTGGGCAGAAATCCAAACTCCGGGCTGCTACTGAGAAATTCTAGATGGAAACACCCGATAACACTTTGCCCAACCCTGGAATCGAACCCAGGTGCCCAGCAGTAGCGCTTCCAACCACTAGACCAACGAGGTTCGCCCCCTATTATAAGGGACTTTAACATAACTGGCGGTGAAATGTGGGTGTACTATAGGTACACCTGTGTCTAACCCTTTGGGGGTTACAGGCGTGATGTTATGTATGATAAAGCAAGAGCAACTAGTGCCAAAAATCGCACCAGCTTACGTTCAAAAATCATAAGCCGCCACTTTCGCGCTCAGTCCTGTATACTGCTGGCAAAGAAAAGAGACAGAGTAAGAATATTTCTGTCCCTTACTGCGTGTCGGCTAAGCACATCAATGTGCACAACAAGTTTGACGTTTATGAATGAAATAATAAAAATTATGAATGAAATAATAAAAACTACACCACGATGAAACGGAAAATAAGATCTTTTTCGTGCATAATTCAATAATAGTACATTTGCGCAACTGTGAAAATGGTAAGGTGCAGTGTAATAAGCTGTAAAAATGATAGGACCTATGATGAAGACTGCCGGAATTTTTGTCCCTTTCGGTGACACGGATACCACGAGTCTATAGATTACTCTGTCTACGGTGCCATGCTACTTCTGCAAACTTTTTTGTTCTGTGGTCGAGTACTATTCGTAAACCCGTGATGTATGTGTGTTGTATAAAAACTCTCGTGAGAATTAGGCTGACCATAAATACTGAAGTTAAAGTCAAGTTAGAGTTAAGATAATTGTTGGAGAGACAGGTTGCGCGATCGTTAAATGTTATTCGGACAGGGCTCGATTATAATAATGTCGTCTAGTTTTGCAAGATTGATAATTTGATTACTTCTTTATTTAGCTGACTTATTCAGGAATGTACGTAAATGAATTTATGTCAAATAGAATAATATTTACATATAATCTATGCTAATATTTAAAATAATAATAATTTGTACATTTCTAGGAAAAAATAAGCAAAATAATCATTGGGCATCAAAAAATTCGTCCGCATCGCTGTCAACAGGAACAGTGCTTAAAAGGCTGGCAGCATTGCCACGTTGTATGGAACGCTAATTCTTTTGACAAGAAATAGGCCAGCCCTCTGGTCACGTGAAGAGTCGCCTAACCGCTTAGCGATATCTCGAAAAACCAAGTGCACTCGGACCCCATGGCCCTAGTGTTTCAACCCCAAACGGCTCGACCATATACCTAACTCCCAAACAGGTTGGAATATTTTCGCCGTTTGAGGTTATAAGTGACTTGCTGTTATCGACTTGAAAGCTTAGTTATTAACACTGCTGAACTAAAAAAAAATATATTAATGAAGTACTTAACTAATGGTAAGCTTTGTTAAATTTTGGTGTATGATAAAGCAAATTCTGTTTATCTGTTTTGGTTGTGGCATTTTGCTTTCTTCTTCGTGTGGATAACCCACACCTGGGTCATAAGGGGTTATCGTGTTTATTTATTTATCCATTTATTTCAGTCATCAAGGCCCATATAAAACACATAGGTACAATACAATATTAATATAACTTGTCGTAACCAATTCAAGCCCATGCACTTCCGGGCGCCGCCGCGTACACCTTCCCTCTCGCTTTAACCACTATGCACTAGATGCATAGGAGAGAGACAGCGATATTGCTACTGCGACGCTCACGCCGCACGCGCCTCCGACGCAGTTAGTAGACGGATAGCCAGCCCGGTAATCGTACACGTCACGAACCGCCGCGCGCGCCCGAGCTCTGACCGGCCCGCGCTTTCTTATATCGGTTTATATTATTTAAATAGTTCCCGTGACCGTAATTTTACAATATTAGTGTACCCTTTACCCCTGTTACCTTGATTATACGACATTTATGTTACACCAGTGTTTGATTCCAATATCCACTGCAAACCAATACGTTCACAGTTACGAAAAATGGCGCCCAACGTGGGGCCGAATGCCACAGTTCCTGTGAAAACTGTAAAACTTTTAGTGAAAAGACTTAGTGTGTGTAAACTGTGAACATAATATTGTGATTGTGTAACAATGCCGAAGACACGGAGTAGGCAATCCCTCAATGGTTCGCATGACGATGAACTCAACAGCGTCACGCTGTCTCGCGATAACTTTACCGCTCTGCTAACAACGATTCAGCAATCGAATGCGGACATCTGTGAGCGTATGTTAGAGCGCCTGTCGACAATCACGTCCCCTCTGACCGCTCAGTCACCGGCGCCAGCGCCGAGTGCGGCAGAGAAGACCGGCAATTTCTCACGATGCTCGTCCAGATTCTCCGGAGCGGCGAAGGAAAACGTCGAAGCGTTCATCGATGCCATTGAAGCATTTAAAGAATGCACGAACATCTGTGATGATGTCGCTATTCGAGGTATGTCTATGCTACTTACCAGCGAAGCAGCAACCTGGTGGCAGAGTATCCGCGCGGAGGTCACATCCTGGAAAGATGCAATACAATACCTTCGTGATGCGTACGGCGACCGCCGTCCTGAATACAAAATATATCGGGAGGTATTCAGAGACGAGCAGGGTGAAGACGAACGAACAGATATCTTCGTAGCGAAGAGTCGAGCCCTCCTAACACGCCTACCAGCAAACGACCTGTCTACCAAGGTACAACTCGATATGATTTACGGCCTATTACACCGAAAAATCCGTAAAAGATTACGACGCGAAGAGGTCAGTAATTTTTCAGAGTTGCTATCGAAATCTAGAATTATCGAAGATTCCCTAAACGAATCGCCCAAGCGAGAATCGCAAAAGGTCGCATCCATTGCTCCGGGTATGGAACGTAGCGAATCCGAAACGCCTACTCAGCCCGCAATGAACAACGCGCGAACATCGAACTCCGCTGCAAGCGTGAGACCGGCGCACGGGGCAGTTATCACGCCACGCGGCGACGCCGCCGACGACGGCGCTCCGCCCTCCGCCGCGCGCCCGCCGGACTCGCACGCGCAAGTTCCGAACGAGACGCGCGCGCAGCGCGCATCGCACGCGCGTGCCCCCGCCGCACGAGATGAACACGCACCAGCTGCAGCGTCATCTAAACAACAACGACCGTTTTGTGCGTATTGTAAACACTACGGACACCAGCGCGACCAGTGCCGTAAGTTGGCGGACAAAGGTGAGTCAGCGGTTGATTCTAATAATTCGGTTTCGTGTTACAAGTGCGGATCTAAAAATGTTACTCGTGAAACTTGCAAAAAGTGTAACAACGAATCAAGTTTTTATAGTGTTGATACTATTCTGCAAACTTCGGGACCACAGTTCACTCAAATGCAACAGTCTAAAAATCGTGATCGTAATGCGGGTTCCGAAAATTTGTATAATCGCGAGAAGTGTTTTGATAAACATTTGTTTAGCTTGTAGGTGTTGGGTAGCTCTTGAGGTGCTGGTACGTAGGTGCCGAGGAAGATAAATAAAATATGGCAAGTTATAAAAATGTACGTCTGTATTGGACCAGTGTCGCAGATGGAAGGGGCGAGTGTTGCCACTTTTACATGATGGTTTACATTTAATGTTGGTGTTGCAAAATAAGATTTAAAATCTCCAACATGCTGCGGCTTCACAGGAATAGCAATAAACTTACAAAAAGTTACATGAAGTTAAATTGTTTAAACTAACAAGTTTATATTTGGTTTTTAGACAATTTAAAAACTAGAGCTTAAATTTACATTCACAGGAATAGCAATAAACTTACAAAAAGTTACATGAAGTTAAATTGTTTAAACTTACAAGTTTATATTTGGTTTTTAGACTATTTAAAAACTAGAGCTTACATATTACATAAGTACATGATGTAGTGTAGTACAATACATACATACATAGTACAGTTTTACATGCATAATGTTGACTTATTAATTAACAGAAACAGTTAAGGAAATGTCTAAGAACTATCATCATATTCTATAGGTAATAGACAGATTTTATTGATGGCCCGGGAATGAGTTTTCCCATTTGGGGTCCTAACCTCCACTGCCCTAATTTTGCCATCATGCCCTGGAAACAAATTAACAATTCGTGCCATAGGCCACGACATAGGAGGAGTATTGTCCTCTTTTAAAATTACTAAATCGCCTATTTTGACATTACTTATATTAACACGCCACTTAGGTCTATTTTGTAACAAATTTAAATAATATTGATGCCACACTTTCCAAAAGGACTGTTTTAGAGAATTACACAGTTGCCAAAACTTAAGCCTATTTTGTGGAATGTTACAGACATTTCTTTCAGGATACATTGACATTGCACTCCCTATAATAAAGTGACCGGGTGTTAGATAACAATAATCATCAGTGTTTGAAGATAAAGGTAAGAGCGGTCGAGAATTGAGTACTGCTTCTATTTCAATTATTACTGTATTAAGTTGTTCGTAAGTTAAAACAGTTTTTTGCAATATTCTTTTTAAATGAAACTTTGTGCTCTTTACTGCCGCTTCCCAGAGTCCCCCAAATGTAGGCGAGTAACATGGTATAAAGTGGAACTGTATGCCACGCTCGGCGGTAAATCTATGAACTTGCATTTGGTGGTTCTGAGAAGTTTGCAGTTTATAGAGTTCGACTAATTGACTCCTTGCACATTTAAATGTGCTTGCATTGTCGCAGTGAATTTCGGTGGGCAACCCTCGTCTAGAGATAAATCTCCTCAAGCACGCAAGAAAAGTTTCTGTGGTCAAGTCTGAGGCAAGTTCTAAGTGAACGGCCTTTGTCGCGAAACATACGTACACACAGATATAGCCTTTGCCTATTACTGATCTTCTTACGCGAGAGAGTTTTACATCAATTGGCCCAGCGAAATCCACGCCGACCTTCTCAAATGGGCGGCTGGTAGCTGTTACACGTGCTGCCGGCAAGGAGCCCATTAGTTGCTTGGCTACTGAGGCCTTTTGTCTGAAACACACAATACATCTGTGAGTTATTTTCTTAACTTCTAATAATCCATTAACAATCCAAAACCTTTGGTTTAGATGCGAGAGTAAAAGCTTAGGCCCTGCGTGCAGTAGCCTTTCATGTTCACACCTTATAAGCATGCTTGTAATTAAAGAGCCTTTGGGCAGTATGACAGGATGTTTTTGTGAATAAGCGATATCAGCATAATGTAGTCTACCTCCAACGCGCAATAGACCTTGGCTGTCGAGAAAGGGATGCAATTCGGATAGATTTCCTTTCAAATTGTTATTATTGCTTATTGCTTTGATTTCAGATTTAAAATATATATTTTGTTCATGTTTAATTATTAACATTAATGCACGATCCAACTCTGAACTTTGCAAAAAGTTTGTATTTATTTTAACTTTATTTTTATTAATATTGTGTAAAAATCGCAATATGTATGCTAATAGCCTTACTATTTTATTTAAATTAGAGTAATTAGAGAAGCGCTTGAATACATAATCAAGCGGATTTGGATTTTGACAAACCAAGTTGCTGGAAAAAGCCAAGCAGGGTTCCACTGAGAGTGAATCAGCGAGAGTGCTGGAAGCAGGAAAGTTGTACTCACTGTTTTGCAGAAACTTTGGGCCATTCCACCAAATATCGCAGCTACTCAGCTCATTTGGGTTGACACCTCGGCTGACGAGATCAGCAGGATTGTCATTTGTGTTGACATAATGCCAACTGCATCCAGCTGTGTTTTGACGAATTACATTTACTCTGTTCGATATGTACGCCTGAAGCTTTGTTAGCTCAGTATTTAGCCATGCCAGGACAATCTGAGAGTCGCTGAATAAACAGACATGCCTTATGTTAATTTTAACTCTGAGTGTATTATGAGTTCGCAAAATTAATTTCGATAGCAATAGTGCAGCATTCAATTCAAGCCTTGGTACAGTCATGCCTTTCTTTTGAATAGGGTTGATTCGGGATTTGGAACAGAGTAGATGCAATTTTGTTGTACCTGATTGGTTTGTGAGTCGCAGGTACACACAGCATCCGTAGGCTGTCTTACTCGAAGCGTCTGCAAAGCCGATTAAATCTGCTGAGTCTGCTTCTGTAATTCTAATGTTCCTATCTAAAAGGATTGGCTGCATTGCAGCTAAATTATTGGTAAATTGAAACCATTCCTGCTGAACATTTGCAGGCGGACTATCATTCCAACCTGTGTTCAGTAGCCATAATTTTTGCATTATGGCCTTTGCTGTGACCACAATCGGGCTCACAAATCCCATTGGGTCATAAAACCTACCTATATAACTAAGTATGCTCCTTTTTGTAACCTTGTTCCTATTGAATGGCTCTGGAGTAGATATTATAAAGTGATCATCCTTTACATTTATTTGTAGTCCTAGGGCTTTCATGTTATAATCACCCTTTTGTAATTCTAAACTATCAAAGTGTCTATCGTTTAATGGTATATTGCTCAAAACATTATCATCATTTGATGACCATTTATGAGTATGAAAACTACCTAATTTAAGCAAATCACGTAGTTGATCTCTGGCAGCTACAGTAGTCTCTAAGTTATTATTACAATAGATAATATCATCAACATATAGATTATTTTTGATAATAGATGATGCTAGTGGGTATGCTTTTTCATACCTATTTGCTAGCTCGTCTATGCAGCGAGTTGCTAAATAACTTGAACTTTTCAAACCATACGTAACCGTATCTAACCTTATACACTTGACTGGCTGGTCAGGATTGTCCCTCCACAAAATATTTTGAAGGGTAGTGTATCGAGGATCTACTTTAATGTTTCTGAACATACGCTTGATATCTGCAGTAAATGTATATCTACCCAAGCGGAATAATAAAATTATATCAAATAAATCTTTTTGAACTACAGGTCCATTGAGTTGCAAATCATTTAAAGAAACCTTCTTGTTTGTTTTCATTGAACCATCAAAGACAGTTCGAAGCTTTGTGGTTTTGCTATTGTTGTTAATAACTGCATGGTGTGGTAGGAAATACACTGCATGCTTATTTAAATCAAACAATTCTATATCAATATAATGACCATGACCAAGAGATAGATATTCATGAATGAAATTTTTATATTGCATGAATAAATTAGGATCAGCATGCAATCTCTTTTCCAAATTCATGAACCTTTTTAATGCTAAATGAAATGATTCACCAAGGGTATCATTTACATCTGATAAAGGTAATTTTAAAGGCATAGGAACCTCAAACTGATTATTAATTAATTTAACTGAACTTTGAAAAATATGTTCGCAAAGCTCTTGCTCAGATGTTTGTTCTGTAAATATTTCTGGAACTTTTTCATTGGTCCAAAACTGGGCAAGTGTCTCATTGAGACCTAATTCACATTTTAATACTACCCTATTACATATCTGTTGAGATACCTTGGGTGGCAGATTTCCTCCTACAATGTGACCGAAGCTTGTGTTAAAGATGTGTAGCTGTGTGTTGCTAGGCTGCTGCAGTGGATGAGCAGTATTCCAGGGCAGAGTTGATAACTGCTCGCTGTGTGTTGGCAGGTTGATGCTTGTGCACTGCTCGTTCGGTAACAGGGTCTGGAAAAACACATCAGCGCCTAACAACATATGTATTTCACTTGGCACATTAAATTGGTCATCTGCCAATTTAATGTTGGGCGGTATTATGAAATTAGAGAGATCAAATTTATTCTGAGGTAATCTGCATGTTACTTCTTTTACTACATGACAAGTTACCATTGTCTTGAATGGTGTATTTAATGAATGAATTTCAATGGGAATGCTATACTTTACATTACTTTTTTCATTTGTGATTCCAACAATGCAAGTATTATTTTGCAAGGGCGTTAAACCTAATAGCTGAACAACTTTTGCAGTTATAAAAGAAACCTGAGATCCGCTGTCCAGTAACGCCTTGATAATATATTCTGTGCCGTTCCTTGCTACAATTTTGATTCGAGCTGTAGGTAGAAGCACATTATTATTAACGTTACTTGATAAGGTGACAGCTGGTGGGGTTTCACCTGAATTGCAGTGGAGCAGAGTGTTATGAGGCTTCTTGCACTCTGAGCACCGGAAGTGAAACTTACACTTGCCACCATGCATACCTAAACAAATTACACACAATTTTTGTTCTTTGGCAAACGTCAGTCTTTCGATTGCTGGCAATAGCTGAAATTTTTTACATTTATATAATTTATGGTCATTTAACTTACAGAAGATGCATGTTGCTCCTGCAGTGGCGACTGCTGTTACTTTGGTTGACTGTTGCTGCAAGTGAAGATCCTGTCCAGCATTTTCCAAGGCCAGAGCTCGTTTCTCAATATATTGCAGGAAATCTTCGAGGTTAGGTTGTATACTGGGATCTCGGTCCAGCTGATAAGCTCGCGCAGTAATGCCATCTAATTTACGAGAAAGAACACATAGCAAAATTGCATCCCAATAAATGACATTAGAGTCAAGGTTTTTAATTGCAGCTAATTGTTGCCTAATACCTGACACAAAGTCCCTCAAACTACAAGCTGTTGATTTAACAATACAACTTAAATCCAAAACTTTGCCTATATGATCATTAATAATCTTATATTTATTATTGTAGCGATCTCTCAACAGTTTGCGAGCTTCACTATAACTTTCTGGGGTTAAACTTAAATCTTTTATCAAATTGTATGGTTCGCCTTTCAAAAACGACCTCAAATAATAAAATTTTTGAATATGGTCAAGACTACTGTCATTGTGAATCAATGAATCGAACAAATTAATAAATGGCACGTATTCTGTGAATGTACCATCAAATGTATTTATGGAAATTGGTGGTAACTTTGTTCTAGGTGTCTGATGTGTATTAGAATATGTTGAGGAGCCGGAGGGGCCTGCATTTTTCTGGGTCTTAATTTGCTCGTTCAATGATGCCAAGATACTATAATAATTATTTTCTACTTGTTCGACATTTTCTTTGTCGGCAGTATCGAGATACAAAATATCTTTACATAGAGACTCATAGTCGCGAAAGGCAGTTACTAGTCGATCACGTTTGGTGATCAGCTCATCACAACTTATTTTACTTAGATCAGAAACATCAACAAAATTATGTAATCTAGTGATTGTACCTTTAACGTAGCCACGTGAGGCGATTTTACGTTTTAACTCTTCTTCCATTTTTAACTACCACGCACTTTTTTTTTGTAGTATCACAACTTAGTGCTAGAACACAAACACAACACTTTAATGTTTCGTATTGATGCGCACGCGTAGCTACTGATTTCACTGACGACGACGAGTCGATCGAATGCCACAAAATGGCGGCGTAGACGGCGTCGTGGTGCGATGTCCTAGCGTCACTTGCTGTCCCTTTTGCGCTCGTACGAAATTTGGTTTCTGTTCCGTTCGTCGGCGTGCGTAGACCGCGTTCCAGGCGCGTAACTCGAACAAATGAAGTATATTGCGATACGTGCCGTCTCGCTTGATCTTGCGGAATACCTGTTGTTGTGCTTGCGCTTGCAGCTGTACTCTTTACACCTGCAGGCTGAGATGACTCCGGCGACCGGCGATGGCGGCAAATACGATCGATGAAATTTATGATGTACTTAGATGTATGTATTCTGGGCTTTTTCTTGGATAATATTGCTGGAGTCGAATCGATATAATATTTGCGATTTTGTGGCGACGTCCAGGCCAAGAATAATGCAGAGCCCGCTTGCGTTGCCAACCAAAATGGCTGCGACACGGCCGAGAAAAAAAACTTGCCAAACCTCTAGCTTGCTTCTTCCGCAGCACGGTAGTTCTCCGCGAAGGACCAATGTTTAGCTTGTAGGTGTTGGGTAGCTCTTGAGGTGCTGGTACGTAGGTGCCGAGGAAGATAAATAAAATATGGCAAGTTATAAAAATGTACGTCTGTATTGGACCAGTGTCGCAGATGGAAGGGGCGAGTGTTGCCACTTTTACATGATGGTTTACATTTAATGTTGGTGTTGCAAAATAAGATTTAAAATCTCCAACAACATTGTTGCGAAGAATTGAAATACTGTAATACTTCGCCTTCTTCTTGTTATAAAAATGTTAATGATGTATAGAGGTATGAGCAACAGGGTGTATAGTTCACTCAACCTCCATAGAAAAGGGAGGATCCTCCGACCAGACGGGTGTTATGTCTGGCGGGCAACTGCCCAATGATTTATGTCGGGGCCGTTGTATCTATGCTAATTGTGCGGTAAACTCTGCTTCGCGATGTAGGATTTGCGTGACGTAGTATGACGCGTTGTTCGCATGTGGCGTTGTAGATACCGCTACATCACTCCCCCCCGGAGACCGGAGGTCGATAGTGGGCTGAGTCTTGTATCTTGCGATGCTTGCCAGTCCAGCTGAGGTTCCAGTGAGTCGGAACCGGTTGCCGCATAGTTCACGGTGAGTCGGAACTGTCTGCGAAGATGTCCCCAGTGAGTCGGGGTGGCGCTGCGTTATGCTCCAGTGCGTCGGATGTGGTACAGCGCCGGGTTGAGGCTGACTGCTGGCGTCGACCAGGAGAGCGTATTTCAAGGGCTCTGCTTGTGGACCGGCCGAAAGTGCAGTGTGCTGTGCCGAGCTGGTTGCTGATGAGGCTGAGGGTGATGACCAGGAATGCGCGGTCGCTGCATGCTGGTGGTCAGGATACCCGTTGAAGCCGTGGAAGCTGGCTGGCTGGGTGACTCGCCGTTAAAGCTTGCGGCAGTGATGATGACGTCACGCTGAAGTAGGTGCACGAAGGCTGCGCTGACGTTCATGTTCGGGGTCACCAGTATAGAGGTATGAGGAACAGGGTGTAAAGTTCACTCATACTCTATAGAAAAGGGAGGATCCTCCGACCAGACGGGTGTTATGTCTGGCGGGCAACTGCCCAATGATTTATGTCGGGGCCGTTGTATCTATGCTAATTGTGCGGTAAACTCTGCTTCGCGATGTAGGATTTGCGTGACGTAGTATGACGCGTTGTTCGCATGTGGCGTTGTAGATACCGCTACAGATGTTTGTTGTGTCATTCAAGAAAATAATAACTGGTCGCGTGATAGTTCGAGTGAGCCTGCGTACAGTCAAGCTGAAATACTTAATAATAATAATTGTTATTCTGTACAGAGTAATTTTTCGGCCAACGATTTGTCGAACGATCACATGACCAGCTGCGAGGTCGATAATAATAACGACCGTTTTTGTAATTTTTCAGATAATAATCATTTTTGTTTTGATGACGCCCCTAATGTAAAAGGGCGTAAGAAACATTTTTGTAATTTTTTGCAAAATGATTTATCTTGTTGTAATGATGTTTCTAAGAATGTGTTAAATATTAATAGGGTGTGTAACGACACATGTGTAGAGAACGCGCGCGCCGGTAGGAGCTCCGACAGAAAAGTTTTGCGGCCGATTTTTGATATCAAAATTTTAGACGCGTCGGGGACCGCGTTAGTTGACACCGGTGCCAAACATTGTATTGCGGGTCATACACTGCACACCCTCCTCTGTCGAAAAGGACACCCTCTTGAACCGGCGCGAAGACGTATTAAGCTAGCCGATGGACACGTTCGCGACGTAGACGTGCTCATGACTACTCTTGACGTGCACTTAGAGGAGAAGGTCATTAGGACTCCTTTTCTTATTCTCCCTGAGGCGCGTAACAACGAAACGTTGCTCGGCATGGATTTCTTATTCGCAGCCGAAGTAGTCATGGATTTTTCTCGGGAATGCTGGTATTTCTCTAATAACAGCCGCGTTCAGTACATAATGCGTTTAGAACCCTCCTTATCATCAGAGCAGTCTTGTTCCTCTGCCGACGTATTCAGGGACGACGAAGGTACATTGTTGGACCAACCTGACCGGAACCTGCTGGCGCAAACCTTGGTTACCAATACGGACATTTTCCAGCTAAGGGGAGAGTCTACCCTGTTTGCTGAGCACCGTATTGATACAGGTGAGCAACCTCCTATCTATGTACCTCCGTACCGATTGACCCCTGCTAAAAAGAAACTTACGCGTCAGAAGATTGAGAAGATGCTGAAGGACAACGTCATTGAAGAGTGTGAATCTGCCTGGTGTTCACCAGCTCGCCTGGTTCCTAAGGCGAACGGCAGCACCCGCTTCTGCGTAGATTACAGACGCCTAAACGCCGTGTCATCCGACCCTGAAATGGTTCAAGCTGTCCTAGACATTCAAGAACCAAGCAACTTGAAGCATCTACGGACATTTGTACAAACCTGTTCCTGGTTAAGGAAATTTATCCCAAATTTCTCCTCTGTAGCCGAGCCACTTACAAGGCTAACAAGGAAGCATCAGACCTGGACCTGGGGTTCAGCTCAGACTACTGCTTTTAACGAGCTGAAACAACTTCTTACCTCAGCGCCAATCTTAACCCAGGCTGATTTTAATCGCCCCTTTGTGCTCCGCACCGACGACGCGAGCAATTATGCCGTCGGAGCTGTTTTAGTCCAGGGGGAGGACAAGGGTCTTACCGCTAAATTTGTGTCCAAACGAGATGGACCGTATGTTATAACGGAGAAGGTTAGCCCTACCACCTATCTTATCTCTCCAATAAGGAACTCTGAGGAGTCTTTTGGAAAATACCATGCACAGGATTTAACGCCTTTTGTAGATAGTAGTACTGGAAGCAACGTACTACCTAATCCTGTCATTGCCAAGCGACGCCGTGGACGCCCGAAGCACAAGGGCAAAGAGCCAGTCCAGGAACGAGGGCGTTCTCCTAGACTTGAGGGGGAGTCTGTCGTAACCAATTCAAGCCCATGCACTTCCGGGCGCCGCCGCGTACACCTTCCCTCTCGCTTTAACCACTATGCACTAGATGCATAGGAGAGAGACAGCGATATTGCTACTGCGACGCTCACGCCGCACGCGCCTCCGACGCAGTTAGTAGACGGATAGCCAGCCCGGTAATCGTACACGTCACGAACCGCCGCGCGCGCCCGAGCTCTGACCGGCCCGCGCTTTCTTATATCGGTTTATATTATTTAAATAGTTCCCGTGACCGTAATTTTACAATATTAGTGTACCCTTTACCCCTGTTACCTTGATTATACGACATTTATGTTACACCAGTGTTTGATTCCAATATCCACTGCAAACCAATACGTTCACAGTTACGAAAAACTTAAAAATACTATAAATACATACAACATTATAATTACACTAAAAAAACTAACGTACACGAAGTGTCTGCGTCGTGTTTCGCTGACTGGTGTCATGTAGCCGGCCACGAAACCGGCGGTACACAACACCCTTCGGCCAGAACTCTTCCTTGAGAAATTTCTCGAGATGATGTGTCGGAACACGCACCACGAACGACTTGAAGTTCGTGTTGTGACGTGACTCCAACTTCTCGACCCTCAAAGTCCAGTTGGTCTTCACACGCATGCACTCCACGATCTCCTCAACCTTCGAGGAGTGGTGCAGTCTGGACACGTACAGCTGCGTCGGTGGGATTGCTGGACGCAGAAGCATGTTGGGTCCTGCCAGCGCGGTGCCGCACTGGTTCCCCAGCAACTGGGTTGTGGTGGTCAGATAGGCAGTCGCTCCATGTTACTGGTATTAAGCTGCATCCAGTTAGACTGGGAGATAACTCCAACACAGTCGTGAAAAAACTAGGTAGATTTATATTAAAATAGAGTGTATACTCTGTACTCGTATAGTTATCCGCATTCTTACGCAAACTTTTCGTACGCCCCTTTCTTCTGCCGTACTTCCCGGTTCCGTACGTCCGTCACCCAGGTGTTTCCCGCGACTTTGACGATAGCGTCAACTCAGCGTGCTTTTGGTCGGCCCTGACAGCGACAAATTACCTTGCATACCAAAACAGACGTATTCCACATTGGGCACCCGCTTAGATGGCACCTGAGTGAATGTGCCGCTGTGTGTCAGGTACATCCACTCAGGTGCATTCACTCAGATGCATTCACTCAGGTGCCATTTAAGCGGGTGCCCAATGTGGAATACGTCCCAAAACAAAGTTAATATAAAATCTAGATACAAAGATGGGCGCATAAACACTAATATTGTAAGTAATACTCATCAGTTCCAAGATGTAGTTTATTATAATGTAGTCAAACGGGCACACGACTTAAATGCCATATTCAAGGTATCAGGTGACAGTTAGTGGTGCAGATGTGAGAAGGAATGGAGGAGGTAACTTGGGAACTCAAATATAGGTAAATATAATCACGCCAGTATTTCCAGAGAGGGTTAGGCAGTGGTGGATAGTAAACAGACATTTCGCCAGTTATGTTTAAGTCTATGTGTCTAGCATATTGCAATCAACCGGGCACTAATCCAGAACCTGGGCTGCTACTGAGAAATTCCAGCTGGAAAAATCCAGTAACATTTTGCGCGACTTGGGAATCGAACCCAAGACCAAATTGTATACTAGATATAGATTTTTCCAAGCACTTTTCCTTAAGAGATTATGGTACAAATCTAACTTAGAAAGATGTATTAATGATTATAACTAAATATGTACCTGTTATTGTCGCGAATCATATTTTGAAGATACAACCTGACACTGACCTGCAAATTGCAAAAAAACGTAAGAAAACTTGAATTTCGCGGTCGACCACTACCCATTCACCTTAACTTTGCAACTGAGTATAAAAGCATGAAATGCACAAGAGTTTCACCTTATACAGGATATCTCATGCGCACCTGGCTCATTTCCGTTGAGATTGGCCGCCGTTGGATGTTATCGTTAGTGAAAACCCAGAGATAAAATACATACTAATATAAGTAAGATATATTTATACAAAGTAAGATAGGTATTAAATAAACACAAAGATGGCAAACTGACACACTTCACAAGTTTTGTGTATTTTATATGATTCCTTATAGCTGATCACTCTCATTAAGATACAGGTCACCCTAGTTTAAGAGGCAGGGCTCACACAATTCATGTACAGACCTTGTGGTTACAGCACAGTTATGTAGTATCTGCTTTTACTCATAAGCCTACTAGTTGTAATCCAATTTATTGCACTATAACAACTATTGTACCTACTATTGTATTTTGTCTTCTGTAACTTATTATGTTTATCAAATAAATTATTATTATTCATCATTCTCCTGCCCTTATCCCTATATAATTATCCTGATATTATTATTAAAAAAAAAACAAAAAAACAAGACAACCGAAGCTTCCAGTAATGTGTACAGTCTCGATCTCCTGAAACAAAGAAAGAAAGAAATAAATAAATCTATCATTCTCCAAATAAACTTTACCGTCTCAAATCTGTGCAACCACATTTTCATACATCCTGGTCCAGATTACATTGTGTACCACAGCAGAACTATTTCGCTGCCCACACAAAATTACTCGTGTTTACAGTTCCAAACGAAAATCAACCTTATTTCCTACACCACAAAATTTAAAACGTGTCTTACTTCGGGCACTACATAAGCTTTTATGTAAAACTGTTTGTTTAAACTTTTAGAACATTTTTACGGCGTTTTGAATGAAAATGAAACAAAAGGGAATGCGGGATTTTATACGCGTTTGGTGTCCCGTGACTTACCTACATCATCATAGCAAAAAATAACTTATGCTGATAGTAAGCCTTCAAAGATCCACGAATGACAGCCGGGACCAACAGCTTAACGTGCTTTCCGAGGCACGGAGGGGTTTTGGTAAGTAAAGATGGTCACCCATCCACGGACCAACCGCGGCAAGCGTAGCTTAACCTGATCGATCGTGCGGCTGTTATTACTTAGCCACACGCCCCTCAGACTCGCTAAGGAACTTAACTATAACTTAACTTCTTGTCTCTGCATCACCCAAAGGTTGACTTGTAGAATTTTTGGTTCTAGGACATGCCGGTTTCCTCACGATGTTTTTCCTCACAGTTTTGAGAGCAGTGGTGATACAATAATTTACTCAAAGTAAAGCATCTGTCTGGGTTCGAACCTATGACGTACAACTACTTGTAGTACTTGTTCAAATTCAGACCGTCAGACAGTATCTGTCTGGCATTACTGCTGAAATTATCCTTTTTGGCGCAACCGTGAGGCACACACTTATATTGTTGTTGAAACATTATTTTTATTTTGTTAATTTTGTATTTTGTGTTTCAAGAACTGTGTCCAAACAAACTTTTTTCTTTCTTTCTTTCTTTAAATTCCTATGTATTAAAACAATTACATGCCTCATAAAATATTCTGAACCATAAGATTAACGTGGAATTGCGCTATGAGCATAAGAAACATAATAAATCCGGTACCTATTGAATGTGCGCAGTAAGTCTTCACAATTATCATGTAAAACAAACTGTGACTTGTGAGCCGGATAAACGCGACCAGACTTTTTGTGGGGGACTAATGTGGATAACGCTTGGGTTTTTATTTATTTATTTTTAGCTTACTTTGTCCCAATGCAGGGCCCTTTCTTCTTGAGTTATTCCGTTTATCGACCCCACCAAAAAATCCACTCTAACACGCGGACACGTATGTCCAAGAATTCACCCTAGGCCTAGTCAGATAAACGGAATTCTCTACAACGCAACATACGCACAACGCGTCATACTGACGTCACGCAAATCCTGCATCGCGCAAGCAGAGTTTACCGCGCAACTAGCATAGATACAACGGCCCGACATGAATCATCGGGCAATTGCCCGCCAGACACAACACCCGTCTGGTCGGAGGATCCTCCCTTTTCTATAGAGTATGAGTGAGCTTTACACCCTGTTCCTCATATAAGCTTGGGGTGGATTCTCGGATATGAGTTTCCACGTATCCACCTTAGGGTGGATAAACGGAATAACCGGTCTTCTTTTGACTTCTCTCTGTCTTGAGCTAGTGTGGACCAATCTTGCCTGTATGCGCCAAGCTCCTTCCACCATCTTCTTCTGAGTCTGGTCGATGTCGCCGGGCGTTTTCTGGGACCTCACATGATGGTAGTTTTGGCTCTTAATGTTGACTTAAATTAGTCGTCTTTTGATTAACCAGAATAAATTAATGTCGGAAAACCAGGTAAGCCTTGCAATTGGTGTTATAGAATGGTGTAAAGGGGACAATCAATGAAGGATAGATAGCTTTAGCTACTTTTTTAAGTGACTTTTTCTAAATTCTTTTAACTTTTTATATATATTTTTTTTTTCATTTAGGAAATGGATCTTTGCTGGATCACTCGGAAGATGCTGGTTTGATATAAATAATGTTATTTCAGCTAATTTTAGTTCGACTTTTGTAAAGAGCTGTTCATTAATAATCTCATTATCATTAAGAGTGACACTTACATGAATGCCTAAATAAAAGCGCACTGTACCACAAATTCAACAGTGCAAAATGGCAAAACGGACAATTCTGGTAACTTTTCAGAAAAAAATATCATTTTATTGCAATTTCGTACAAATTTCTACGCTAAGAAACCGCAAGCTTTCTGTACATTAAACCCAGTGGCAAACCTCATGTTAAATCTACCTTCTAATTGACGGACCAAGACGCCAATAACCAATAACATCTTTCACAGAAACCCGTGCTAAAATAAACTGTAGTTGAAAGTCAAACACCACTTTGTCTTCACTTAACAACGGAGTATTTACAACTTAATTTATCTAACTTAAACCCCTCCACACATTGTAATAAGTAATTCCATGCAGTGCTTAAGATAAAGCCATCTCCACACTAGGGTGTACCTCGAGACGTTTATATTAAGTTGGAATAAGTTATCTCACTTATCATAATCTAACAAAAGATCACAATAGACTGTTACAGCATCATCAATATATTACTGTGTGGGGAACGACTGAGCGGTCTTGATACTTGAAATAACCGATACAGGTCATTTAAAAACTACATAGCTGACGAAGTTACTCAAGGAAGTACCTTAAAAGATATCGAAGCGTGATACATTCTACAAATAATTAGCTGCTTTTTGCTGTCAAATCTCAGACACGAAACAAAAGTCAAGATTCTGATAGGCTTTTCCGATAAAATTTGTTGTTAAATGTCACATCGAATACGATAAGATTATTGAATGTGATTTTGGTCTATGAATTACAATAGCTAACTAGGTATCAACATCAGCTTTACTGATTAAAGGCTTGACCAGGCTTCACAAATCGTGGGTATTTAATTAGTTACATCGCCAATTACTATGAGTAGATACTGAAAACCTTTGCCGAATTCGAATGAGTAAGTTGTCTTACTCTTAAGTTGGAAGTCGTTTTCTACAGAACTTACTTTCAACAGTCTTCAAACGTACCCACTAAACTCAAATAACCCTAAAAACACAAATCCATTACCAAAGTACCAAAATCTCTCGCTCCTCACACACGGCCCGCAATCCGGCGAGGTGTGAGTGGCGTGAATTACCGTCGCAGCGGGGGCCGAATCCCCGCGACCCTGCCGAGGGGTTCCGAGAAACGATGCTGATAGTACATGGTTGAGGCTTTTTGATGATGCTGCCTTGAGCCCTGAGACTTGATCTATGTTGGATGGATTCAATTGAGAAGTGTGATGTGTTGTGAAGGACTAGTTTTGTAGGCGCTCCCAAATGAACTCGATGAAGTCACCGCTTTCTTGGCGCTCCCAACCCAACTGTGAGTCTATCGGTCGAATTCTGAAATGGTACTCGATTATAAGTCGCCGCTAAGTGTCATGTATTCGGAGGTTTAAAAACGTCTTAAAATTAGGTATTGTTTACGAATTCAGTGGTAGATGATAAGTAGCCTAAAAAGTGCCGCTTGTAGATGAAAATAAGGCCTAATTATGCACGACGAGTAGAGACTTGCGGTGTATAATTTATGATTATGATTTTAAAAGATAAATAAAAACTTATTTAGACCAAATTACATGATTGCCATTACAACTGAAACAAATCTGAATTAATATCCTGTCCATAAAAACCACTAACAGAATTGTAAGGTAATATTGGCTTTCATAGCTAATGTTCTTAACATTATTACGAAGGATACTTTTACTCTTGCTCACACCATCAATGATTAACACACTAAAACACTCAACATTATTTTCATCTAAAATAATAGAGACATATAACAGTAACTCAGCCGGGAACGAACCCCGATATTATATCATCGATCGTTTATCTATAACCATTTAACATGAACATGTATAAAATAAAAAGGCAACTTAACGCCTTGCCAGACATTATAAAATAAATAACATTATTATGAGTAATAAATTACTGTTTATGAAAATAACTTATATTTGTATATGTATATACTTAAGTAAGACTGTCCGTATGATTATATTACTGTAATGTTTTAGGGTCGAACAAGTTAAAATTAAAAGATATCTAGGTACTTACGTACCTGCATATAAATATTCTCATAATCTCATAACTAACTATTTACACTACATACTAAATTAAAAGGCTATCTATTTAGATAAATACACATACAAAAGGATATTTAGGCGTCGAAGTACTCGTCTGCATCGCTGTCAGCCGGAATCCTGCCCAGAAGATTGGCAGCAATGCCACGTTAAATGGCAATGCTAATTCTTTGGCTAAAAAACGACCCAGGCACGACCCGGTTACGTGAAGATCTCTGAAAAAATCTTTTTAGTTAACAGTTTAGTCTTTTTAGTTTAAATACTAATTGTTTTAGTTGCATAGGTATTAAGAATATCTACAAATTAATGTAGCAATGTCAGGAATTATTATCGCTAAATATAAATTGCCGTGCCAATAGCGCGCGGCTACAAATCGATAAAATATTAGTAGGGTATTATTGGGCATTCTACCCCACCTTCCGTTCCATCGGCTCACTCCGTTCGCCTCGTCACTCTCGGTGGAGTAGAATGCCCAATAATACAAATGAAAAGTATTGGTTCGGCGCCTATTCCACCTGATGGAACGGAAGGTGGAGTATGAATTCCTACGTAGTGCAGTAAAATACTGGTTCGGCGCCTATTCCACACCAACATGACTTACAGCTTAGTACGGCCATTATTCCAAGCGCGTACGTGACGTGGATATGTCTGAAACTATAAACCTAGCCCCTAGTTATCCTAACGCCCTAGCCTACCATACAAACCACACCAAACGTAGGTTTAGTTGGTTTAACGTGAGGGAAGTCTGTTACAAGGAAACCTACGGTAACAGACGGAACTTGGGTAGGAATAGGGATTTGTGTACGTCGTGCAATGTACACAGGAAATGGTTTTCTCACCGCCGATCCCACAGACTCATAGGATCGATGATGGCTAAAGGTGTCTTGGCCACAGTGAGAGGAACACTTTAGTTCTAAAACTAAATATTAACTTACCGTGTTACCGTTATTTTAATTAAGTCATGCAGTGGACACTAGTTTACTTATTAACAAACAAGGGCGGTCACTGCTTGAACCGTTAGCCTAAAATTCAGGACAGATTGTCTCATGTCTCTTCACAGAGCAAGAAATAACATGCACTTACAGGCACACGTATATTCTATTTCTATGACCCCAGATTGGGCACCAAGGACATCTGAACTTTAGGATATCGCAAACATTAAACTAAAATTTGGGACAGATTGTCTCATGTCTCTTCACAGAGTAAGAAATGCATGCACCTAATGGCACACACACATTCTATTTCTATGGTTCCAGATTGGACACCAAGGACATCCAAATGTTAATTTAATTAATTCATACAGCTAACACTATCTTACACGTTAACAACAACTAGTTTACTTATTAACAAATAAGGGCGGTCACTGCTTGAACCGTTAGCCTAAAATTCAGGACAGATTGTCTCATGTCTCTTCACAGAGCAAGAAATAACATGCACTTACAGGCACACGTATATTCTATTTCTATGACCCCAGATTGGGCACCAAGGACATCTGAACTTTAGGATATCGCAAACATTAAACTAAAATTTGGGACAGATTGTCTCATGTCTCTTCACAGAGTAAGAAATGCATGCACCTAATGGCACACACACATTCTATTTCTATGGTCCCAGATTGGACACCAAGGACATCCAAATTGTTAAATTTGTATGTTAATTTAATTAATTCATACAGCTAACACTACCTTACATGTTAACAACAACTAGATACTGGTTGTCTGCTGTTACTCTGCGTTGCGCTTGGATTTAGATTAAGATGCTTTCTCACCTTCGAAACGGTTCGTGCACCGTACCATAGTAATTAATTGTGTCATACTTATTCTATGTAAACCACCTGACGACGGCGTCGGAAACGATCGTACAGTATAAGTGTAATTAAGTCTTTAAAATCTCAAAGACTGCAAAATTGCATCATGTAAATTTGCAGTTATAGAACTTTAACATCGTTACATGAGGTATCGTGTCTGTATGAGTAATTTCCATGTATTTAACAATTACACTGTAAGATGATCCTCGTGCATGTAGCAGTCTTTGATTAAAATTTGCCTTTTTTACGATTTCTTATTTTTAAGTATTTTTTAATTCGTCTAAATGTGTTTCATTCTGACTATACACTTTTAACGTTTCATGTAGAGTTGGGATGAAACCTTTTATAGAACATGATCTTATACTAGTTTTGATACCTTTGTTTATTATTTTATATGTTTTATAATAAGGCGATAGTTCTATCAATCTAGGATTGATTGAAAGATGATTCTTAATATCAGTACCTACTGAACATTTGCATGAATGAAATGGTTATAAAAAGTTGTTTTCGTCGTTGGATGATTTTATAACAATTTTAAGTTTTACTGCAACATACCTGTGAACTAACGTTTTGACATGGCTTCGTTTACATGGATTGTTTTGCACAAAAAAATTAAAAAAAAAATGATTTCAGGATATTTTACTATCAACTCACCTTCTATCAACTCACCTTAGCTTGCATCTTTGAATTTTTTATTTTTATTTTTACTTGTCATGCAACAAGACTTATTAAACAAACATACATACTTTATTATAATACCTATTGTATTAATTATAAGTAACAGCCTGGTATCGGCTTCACCTTTGTCGGTGAGGGTAAGAAGCTGGTTTTGTAATTCATTTCTCACGATAAAATTGCAATTTGACAGAAAAGGTTTTCAATCAACACGGTTTAATTAGACGTAAGTAACATAAATTAGTCATACACCTGTGAGGATATGTAGTTAAGGTTTAATTTTGTTATGAGGTAAATATTGCTGAAATGGTATTTTTTATGTATAAAACCAATCAATTTTGATCATAAAATTACATTCGCTCCAGTATCTTCCAGTGATCTACTGACCTTTTTCGTTACATACCTACTACAATATCCTACAACTTTAAAATGTGAGTAAGTACTACTAAGTTTACTGAATTTGATAATGTGTACTCAGCTACGGACCTGGTTTCTGCCTGCCGGCTGGTGTAACTTTCATCTGTTTTTTAATTGCTACCTAGCTACGGACCTGGTTTCTGCCTGCCGGCTGGTGTAACTTTCATCTGTTTTTAATTGCTACCTAGCTACGGACCTGGTTTCTGCCTGCCGGCTGGGGCAACTATCATCATCATAACATCTATAGTCATCTTCTAGCGAGATATATTCCATTGAAACTCTCCTCTCCATAATTATCGAGGTTGCTTATAGTTACAAAATTAATCTTAGTGTGTTCTATTTCAGGTCTGACTCGGAATTGGAATACCATTCACAACAGCCCACAGCTGCAGTAGCCGAGGTGACAAAAAAGCAGCCTAAGAAAAAGGCGGTGAAGCGCCAAACACCTGAAACCAGCGCCCACCCATCGGACTCTAAGTCAAGGTAATTTATATTACTGCTTGTATGATTAGGTGATTGATGGGTATGATAAGTCAACTAAATTGGTATGTGCAGTAATACATAATGGTTAATGAGTTTAGAATTGTAACGCAGAGAACGGTAAAATCATTGTCCTATTATATTCAATGCAGGAATGTTGTCAGTTACTTCATGAGGTATTCTTATTGAAATGGTTATAATCTAATATGTATTACGCTTTATATTCCCCATAGGATTCAACAGGGGTGTATAATACACATTAATTTAGTTAGATAAGAAATAAATGTAAATTATTATAATTGAAATGTGTAATTGTTTACAGTAAAAGACGCAGCTTGAGCTCGGACCTCTTTGGTCTGGAGAACAGTCAAAATTTAAAGACGCCATCAAGCGGGGACTTCGCTTCATCGCTCATCAGCCGTGTCGCCAACGGGAAAGTACGGCGAACGGCAGACCTTACGGGGGACTTCTACGTGGAAGTTAAAGTTTACTCAAAAGACGAAGTTGCCTCCATCCCCAAGGAAGAACGGTGGAAGAAAGCTCAGGTCTCGTTAAAAGTACAACTTAATACCAACACTCCCCAGTGGTATGGGCTGCAAATGTTTATGAGACGGACTCACGAATTGTTCGACAATTCCGAGCCTGTCTTTTATAGCGATAGTATAAGTATAAAATAAGTTAGTTTTAAATTGTTGGGGACACTAAATTAATTATTAGTAGGTACCTCTGTAAATCTAAACTATTTTTGCGTACCTAATAAAAATAATAATCTAAAATGCCTTTTTGTACCGTTTGTAACACATCTGTTGAGCGCAGTCACTGGACAGGTCACTTACGTAGTACTAATCATAAAAACAAAAATATTTCGCATTTTTGCGAAGGTGTTGCAATAATACATTCTGCATTTCGGAATCGTATAGCTTCTTATAGAATTATCGATCCGTCTGAGAATTGTTCTCTAGAATCATTTTTTAATAATATTGAAAATAAAATTAAAACGTTAATTGACATGTCTCTTATAGAACACACTTGTCTAAAAGTTAACTTCGAATATTTCGCTTTGTTTCTAATGGTTAAAAATGACTCTCAGGAGATAAAATCATTTGCCACAAAAAACTTTACTTTGCATCAGAATTATGAATTGGATTCATTATTGTCTCAAGTCAAAAACACTTTAACAAAAAAGATAGAAGAATTTCAGGATCGAGATAGTGGATGGACGTTCTTGAATAATTCCCATTTGGAAATCAATGTTAACAAATATCAACCTTTGCGCGGTTCAGGTTTTATCGAACTGCCTGCATCAATAAAATCGAAAAAAGCATGTGTTAATATTCGCAATAATGATGATTATTGTTTTTTATGGTCCGTTGTTGCTGCTTTATATCCAGCTAAAAGCCATCCTGAAAGAGTATCTTCTTATCCTGATTTTCGTAACGTATTAAACGTACAGGATATATCATTCCCAATGAGTTTCTCAGATATTACCCGGTTTGAAGGAAATAACCCTGAAATTTGTATTTATATTTATGGTTTAAAAAATAATATCATCGTAGGACCTCTTTACAAACCAAAAACTTTAAACGGAAAAGTGATTCATTTACTTTATTTAGAAAGCGATGATTTATCGCATTACTGTCTCATTAAAGACTTACCGCGACTTGTTAAGAATCAAATAACAAAGCACCACAGCAAACTGTACTTTTGTAATGTTTGTTTAATGTTTTTTAACTCATGCGTTAATCTTAGTTCACATAATTGTGGAGGTGTTGTCACAGAACTGCCTCCAAAAGGTTCTTTCATACAGTTTGAAAATTATAACAGAAAGCAAATTGTACCATTTGTTATATACGCAGATTTTGAAACAATGCTAGAACGGTATGAATCTTGTGACCCTGATCCCACTAAGGCGAGCACCGTTACGCAACAGCGACACGTGCCTATAGCTTACGCTTACCATATCACGTGTGCGCTAGACGAAAGCTACAATCGTTACGTTTCTTATCGCGGTTCGGATTGTGTATCTAATTTTGTGAAGTCTATTTATAAAGATGCACGAAAATATTACGCTATTTTAAAAAATAATGTTCCTATGATATACTCAGAAGATAATGCTCGCGACTTTGAAAACGCTATGACTTGTCATATTTGCAACCACTTCTTGTTTGGCGATAGGGTTCGTGATCATTGTCACTTGACTGGAAAGTATCGCGGCGCAGCTCATAGTTACTGTAACCTACAATACAGATTACCAACATTTTTGCCAGTATTCTTTCATAATTTGTCCGGATACGATTGTCACCTTTTTATAAAAGAATTAGGTGAAGCTCCTGGATCTATTAAAGTGATACCGAAAACAAAAGAAAACTATATTTCATTCACAAAGTTTATTTCGATTTCATCTGAGGAAAGCATTCAAGTTCGGTTTGTAGATTCTTTCAAATTTTTAGGCACTAGTTTAGAAAAGTTAGTTGGTACAATGAAAAAACAAGACTTCAACCATTTAAAATCTTATTTTCCTAATGAATCACAATTTAACCTACTCACGCGTAAAGGAGTGTATCCTTATGACTATATGTCTCAATGGGAACGATATGAACAAACGTGTCTGCCAGCAAAAAAATATTTTTTTAACTCCTTAATCAATGAGTCAATTACTGACGAAGACTATAATCACGCTTGTACCATTTGGTCAACATTTAATATTCAAAACATGGGTATGTATACCGATTTATATCTTAAAACAGACGTTCTGTTGCTAACAGATGTATTTGAAAATTTTCGGAAAACTTGTAAACGTCATTACAATCTCGATCCTGCGTTCTATCTTACAGCACCAAGTCTATCTTTTGATGCAATGCTTTTAAAAACAGGAGTTAAATTAGAATTAATTAGCGATGTAGAAATTTTTAGAATGATACAAGAAGGTATTCGTGGAGGTGTTTGTATGTGTTCCAAAAGACATGCCAAAGCCAATCATAAATATTTAGATACCTTCGATCCAAGCCGCCCAAATTCATTTATCATTTATTTAGACTGTAATAATTTATACGGTTACAGTATGTGTCAATCGCTGCCCTGTTCCGGTTTTAGATTTATGAATAGACAAGAAATAGATTTTTTACAAGAGAATTTGACAGACATCGATGATAATGCGGAAAACGGTTACATTCTTGAAGTTGATTTAATATATCCAGAAAATTTACACAATGAACACAATGACTTTCCTTTTTGTCCAGAAAAATGTTTACCACCTGGTGGTAAAAATAAAAAACTAATACCGAATTTGTACGACAAATATCACTATGTAATTCATTATGTTCATTTAAAAAAATGCTTACAGTACGGTTTAATATTGAGAAGGATCCATCGCGCTATTATGTTTAAGCAAAGTTGTTTTTTAAAGCGATATATTGATATAAACACTCAGTTACGTCAAAAAGCAGAGTCAACGTTTGAACAAGATTTTTTCAAATTATTAAATAATTGTATTTTTGGGAAAACCTTAGAAAACAGTGAAAATCGAATAGACGTTAAGTTAGTAAACAAGTGGTGTGACTCAAGCAATAAAACAAAAAAGACAATTTGTGCTGAGAAATTGATAGCCAGTCCATATTTTCACAGCGCTTCTGTATTTTCTGATGATTTAGTAGCAATCCAAATGAAGCCTTTGCGTGTTATACTTAATAAACCGATATACATAGGGTTCACAGTATTAGAATTATCTAAGACGCATATGTACGATTTTCACTACTCTATCATGAAACCTTTTTATGGTAAGCGAATTGAATTATGTTATACTGACACAGATAGTCTAATTTATGATGTACAGAGTAATAACGTTTATAAAGATTTCAAGCTCAATTTTTTAAATTATTTTGATACCTCTAATTATGACTTAAACAATGAATTTGACTTACCTATTATTAATAAGAAGATTCCAGGACTGTTTAAGGACGAAATGGGTGGCAAAGTTATCAAAGAATTCGTAGGACTGCGCTCAAAGCTTTATTGTATTAAAACCTTAAACAAAACAATTAAAAAAGCCAAAGGTACAAAAAAATGTGTAACGAAAAATTTAAATATGTTTGATTATAAAAATGTTTTATACAATTGCAATGTCATTCGCAGAAAAAATGTATTGTTTAGATCAATAAAACATGAAATATTCACTCAGAACGTAAATAAAATAGCACTTTCAAGCAATGATGATAAACGATTGCTATCATTTGATAAAGTATCTACTTTAGCTTGGGGTAATGCAAATATATTTATGTAGGTAATGCATTACCATAATTTTAAATGTAATTAGGAACCAACTGTAGTTACATGTTACATTTATAGCATGTATTTTATTGATTGTAAAACTTATAACGTATTAAATGGAAAGTTATAGGTATAATCTTACAACCTACCTACTAATATACTTAAAAGGTATGTGAGGGTGGATAGATAGATGATTGTTACTTTTTTAGTGTGAATGTAACATTGTAGTGTAATATAATTGAACCCAGCTTTATTATGTATGTAATTCTAAAATGTATGTATTCTTGGTGTCCCATAGACTTTATTAAGTACATAATTATTAGTTTTAGTAAAATATCAACATGAGAATTAGAATAGTGAATATATTTAGCTAAACAGTGTAGGTATAACTATACTCTATCTATACGGCTTCTGTTAATTATACTTACGTCTTATAAGTTTACTTTTATTTGCATGTACCTACTAAATAATACTTAAATAAATAATAGTTCAAGTTCATAAATCTGTTTCATTTCCATTCCTGATGACAAAGCGCATTGCGCCGACTGGATTGTGCAATATGACACCGATCAGCTGCACGCGCACGTCGCTTCATGTTGTACATATCAGGCTGAACTTGTCGAAACATGAACTTGATTCACAGCGCAAGGTTTTATGGAGTTTGCATTTTATAATAATATGATGGATTAGTACATGAAATACATCAGAACGCAGACAGTCGGACCGGTCACATCACGTCGAATAAAAACAGAACAAATTGTAAGTACCTATTGTACAAACGTATAAGTATCTACTTATAAAATTATTACCATAAATGCTGTTAGATATAATTATTATCAATAATTTATAACTTTGTTTGTTTCAGATCATCAATAATGTGTGACTCTCCCGATTTCATCTTCTCCCAATACGGTCAAGGTTTTCCCACTCCAAGTTTAAGCTGGCATGTTCCAGAGCAACAAATACCTGAACCAACCATAAAAAAGTCTCGAGCAAGACGGGAGGGTCTAAAACGGAAAGCATCTGAACATCAACATCCTTTATGTCAATCATACGTCATAAACAACGAAAAGAAAAAAGGTTTACGACTGATCCAGATACAGGTGTTGGACATCAGTGAACGACAAGAACCAAGTGTTGCAAGTTCAAGTGATGGTGAAGAGGTGATAGTGTTAAGTGCGCAATATGTAGTTAGTGAACCGGTGGACTATATTATGGAAGAGACCCAATCATTGATAAATAAAATTTCAAAGAAACTTTGTGGTGACGATTGTTATTAGTAAGTAAGTAATCTATTTATCTAGTACTAACTTATGGTGTCAGTTTGTAGACTGCTTCGCTGTCTAGTGGTTGCAAGCGTGACTACTGAGCACGGGGTTCTAACATTACTGGATATTAGTTAATGTATGTATAAGTTTTGAATGTTTATGTTTAATGTTTAAAGAGAAATAAATAATTAGTTTAATAATTGGTATCTATTATGAATTTATTTATTAATCTGCTAGTGTATTAAATTGTATAAAAAAATATTAAGGAAACTTGTGGCTCTTATTTAAGTCCTTAGTACCTAAGTTTTTTAGTTATTATAATATGTTTTGATTGTATAAATAAAGTATCTAAGGTATAAGTTTTATTGTAACTATAGAGATTAAGTTATAAGAAGTAAAATAATGTATTTGTTAATCTGATAGTGTATTAAAATATGTTTAAATACATAATAGATCATAGTAGTTACATAAGTTTCAAGTACATAAATAAAATATTATATAATTGCAAATAATGTAAAAACTAAATAAATAATATACTTATTTATAATTTAAAATATGTTTTATTGGCAATACATAAACAAACTCACACTTTAAATTATCTCTAATGAAATGATCTCATTACATGTCAATACTTATTTTAAAATTAATAGAATACTTACTCAATTCGATTCATTTTATTAGGGCTAATATAAAGTTTGATGTTTACGTTATCCTGAATAAATTTAAATAAAACAACCATAAATACATTATTAATAAATTTTATTAACTTCACATGACAAAATAAATTAAAATAGATTAAATACAGACATATTATTGTCCACATACCATTTTCTAATACACACCGCATTATTTAATGCACAATTCATTTTATGGTTCACACAATTAAAATCATTTTTATTTTTACAGAACTTTTTTTGTAATGTCACAAAATTAGGACACCCTTTTTCACCTATTTCAATCACTTCACAGTTTGCACATAACTCTTTAATCCACTTAATTTTTTCCAATCCCTTTGTAATAATTTTTTTATTTTCTAAATATGGTACGATGACGTGTTGAAACTCTCTGTAGTCTACAAAACCCTCACTCCAGAAAATTCCACGATTTCTTTCCAACCATCGCACCTGCTTCTTTTCTTCTTGAGTCAAATAATAAAACGAATGCGGTGGTTTAACCAAGAACGTCTGTGTGTGTTCATTACTTACTATGGCCACTTCTTTGACGATAAAATTATTATCTAAATATTTAAATCCTTGGAGTTCGACAATGATAATATCTGCGTTCATGATATCTTCTTCACTGTGTTGCTTAATGGTTTGTATTCAACAATGCAATCGTTGAGAATGAGGCAGTATGCTGAAGTTTGATCTGGTATTTCTGAATCACTCTCAATTTCTACCCTTACATCCACAACGGGTCCAGTCTTCAGATTATCGATCTGTCTAGAGCAATCAACAACAAACAACGGTGCTAACTCTTTAAATTGATTCTCGCTTAATAAAGACTCCGGACAACGTCCATAATACGATTGTTGAAATCTGATGTATTGCTCATATAATAAAGCAATTCTGTTATTAGCGAAGTTCACATTGAGGCTTTCATACGGGAAATATGTTGAATTAAGATACACACGAACATCACGAACATAGCAATGATCAAACTGTGACATGTCAGAACTTGCATTATTTTTTCTACTTGTTTGTAGTCCAATTATAACATATCTTGGTTTTTCTATTTGAGATGAAGTTTTGATAGACCAGGTATGTTTTGTAGTTTTAGGTAAAGCGGGGTATTCATATAGATCCCAGTTTCTAAATATCATCTGAAGCGATCGATCTTTTTCCAACAGTTTTAATAAACTTATTTTTTCTTTATCTGATACTTTAACATGGGGTACGCGCCATATGATTTTATTGATTTGAATGTCTTCCACTATTTCACCGGTGTTCAGTTTTACAGCGTTCAAATTAGTGTTGCTTCGTAACAATATTAGTTCATGTCTACTATTTATCACAACTTTTTTAAAATCTTCTGCGAAACCGAGAATATTCCGAAGTGGTATAGACGCAGAAAAACTTCCTCCATTAACATTTTTTATACCATCGATACTCCAACCCCAAGCTTTGGATAATTTTGATTCATTCTCACTCATTGATATTAATGATTTCATGGTTGTAGTTATACCTGCATTTTTTATTTTATCAATCTCCACTCCGTTTAGTTCGTACCTAATATCTTGGAATAAGAAGAGTAGTCCGTTGTTCGTAAAATTGATACTAGTAGCTTTCTCTTTTGAATCTTTTTTGCTGACGATAACGGTTCCTTCTAAATACAGAGTGCTGGCTGATGGTAATATGTAAAGATCCTGTTGGTTGATAGGTATGCGAATTTCATCGTTCCTGTTGAAACTCGTTACATAAGGTTTGTACGAATGAAATTCGATTCCTTCTATACTGTTGTCGTAAGTCGGAGTGGAAACGACGTCTAAGATATTCATTTTATCAATCCGATCGCTCTGAGAAATGTCTTATTGTCTTTAGTTAACTTTATTTTGCTCTTAGAACGACGTCTTATTTGGTAGGTAGCTTGAGTAGAACTGGTATTTTTCATTTGTTGAGGCAGATATTTATTGTAATCAATCATTTTTTCTTCTAAAATGTAAATACAGCTGCACTTCTTCACCACGCAAATTAATTAAGCGATTGTTTATATCTAGTAGTCGAATATGTACGCAGCTTATGTTGTTTTGATTGATTGGAAAATATATAGCGTTCTTCGGGATTTCTATGATTCTGTATCCAGGTGGCACGTTGAGTGCGAATTCGTGAATTATGTGACTTGTTTCACCGTTTATGTAAGAGCCGCTCACAATGTCACATTCGATCCTTACCACTGTCGTCGGTAAAATGTTGACTGGATACTGTGACACATGCCATTTATTTGCTTTCAAGACCTGCTTGTCAAACCCTAACAGTCTACTGAAAGAGTATTCTTTCTTAAAATTAATATCTTTTGAACAGTATATGTTAGTTTTTAAAGTATTGTTATTGCATTGTAATTTGATGGAAGCATCTTTTATTTCAGATTTTAAATAATCGTTGATATCTTGCAATTCATAGCTGCCTTCCGGTATTTCAATAACTTCGTTTGAGCCATAATAGAACTTGTTATTACTTTTATCAATATTTGGTATAGAATTAAATGTTGAAAAATGTAATAAAGCACATTCATATTCTCCATTTAGTTGCAACGTATTAGGATAGTACGTAGATAAAACTGATGAGTTTCCAGTTATCGACAAAGTGAGTGACATCTTGCAAATGATTGTAATAAAATAAAAACAATTTATTTTATACATTTTTATTCCAAAAAGTCCACAGATATTTTAAACATAAATGACCACAGTTTACAGTGTTAAATTTTTGATACCTTGTGTAGTTGTATGAAACTTTACAATTCTTGAAATATCCTATCAGTTCTAATGGAGGTTTTAAATTTCCATAGCTATCAAAATATTCACAATAGTCATATACTTTTACATAAGCTACCCAATGCGTTCCTTCGTTTTTAGAATCGTCTAAGTTGACTATACCACATTCCATACGTTTCGGCTTCCTTGGTAATTGATCTTTCATATATACTCCTCGGAAATATGGGATGTCTCTTGCGTAGTTTTGGATGTCTACATTAGTTAGTGGGCGATTGGGTAGCTTCTTGTTCAGTTTTTTGATGATTTTATGAACAATCCTTTACCGTTTTTATAAGGCTTTATGTATAATCCCTTACCCACTGCTAAACCCTCCATAGTTCTGTTATGTCGTTCTGTCTCTCGCAAGTTTTGCTGAGCTGATTTGTAATCATTCACAGTTTTTGCAATTCCAGCCGCACCACCAGCTAAAGCTCCTAAAGCCGACAAACCAGCGAAAATTGGAATTAAAGGTAGAACTCCTCCAGTCTTTGGTATAGGTATTACTCGAGGTACTCGAATTCGATGATGTATGATTGGAAATAACTTTTTTGCGGATAAGTAAGCTGCTTTTATTAAAGTCTTATTATCTTTGCGTTTGAGTTTCTTAATTTTTGAATTTATTTTTGAAACTAAGCTTTTAAATGTTTTAATGCCTGATCCAGACTTTAGTTTCGCTTTCATAACTTTGCTCACTAACCAAGAGCTTAGTTTTTCACCTTTCCCGGCATCTTTTGATTTAAGTCTTTGTTTAGCCATGTTAAGTAGTTGTAAATCGGCTTTGTGACGATTTGATAAGTCTGTATGGTTTGTATACGCAATGTCGTGTTGCATGCAAGCTTCATCTAGCTTATTTACACCTCGGTCACCTCGCGCTAAGCGTTTGTGAAGTTTGGTTCCTGGTCCGCAATAATTGTATCCTGGCAAATGAACTTCGAATGGTAGATTATTAATTATGTTGTTAACTAGTCCACCCCCTTGCATTACTCAAATTATAATGATAGGATTTCAAATGAAAAATGATTATATAATATCTTAGTCCATTAATGCAGCTTTTTCAATCCAACTGTTTTCTGCACTGTTTAGACCTAACCATTTAACATACAATTTATTTCCTTTCTTTTTCAAAACCTTTTCTATCAAATAAACATCAGGATAATTAGATTTTTGCAGTTCTTGTTCGTAAAAAGCGCCTAATATGATTTGTTTTCTTTGATCTTCTATGTGATATGTCACTGGTAAGGTTTTATTTACCTTTTTTATAATAAATAATTCAGTTGACCAATTAGGAGTATAACCTTTCTCAAAATTATGTTTGTATTTACTTATACGAACACAATCACCAACTTTGAATTTAGGCTTCCACTGAACTAAAACATGTTTGTTTATTTTTTTAATATTTTCTTTGATTATTTGTTCATTACATTTATTCACATCAACCGGTTTAAATTGAATAGTACGATGTTTTGTGTTGTTATATCTCTTCAATGTATCTTCCAATGGTAGCCCTAACCACTTATAGTTTCCATTGAGACTAAAATATTTATATAATTTATTTTTTACAGTTCTAATCAATCTCTCTACAATGGATGCTTTTTTGGTAGAAAACGATGAGTAATGGTTAATGTTGTGCTGTTTCATGAGCGTTTTAAAAGTGATGTTATAAAATTCTGTCCCCATATCAGTTTGTAAGTTAACAGGATTATTACGACTGCTAAGCAGTATATGTTCGAATGCACGAGCAACATCAAATTTATTTTTCGATTTTAACGGTTCAGCCCAGACATACTTTGAGAAGCAGTCAATCACCACTAAGATGAAAGCATAACCTTTGTTATACTTTTTCAGGTTTTGCATGTCCATCAAGTCTGCTTGCCATAAATCATGGATTCCTTTCAGAATAACAGAACGTCGAAGAAAATTTCTTCGTGCTGCTTTGTGTATTTCATTTACAATTTGTTGTTTTACCATTACGGAGTTTTTTGAAGTAATTTATCTACCTCTGCTTTAGTATAAAAGTTATCATGCAAATGAGTTGAAACCTCAGGTATTCTTGTTTTTAAAGTAGCTTGAACTGTAGTCTTTGCATCTTTTATGATTTGAGAACGCAATGTACCAATCAGGTTATTAAATTCTTTAAACGTATTAGCATTCAATTGATCTACATAATCCTTGTTCACAGCCAGATTATTTATTTCATTTAATGTGTTAGCATTCAATCGATCTACATAATCCTTGTTCACACCATCGTCTGCTTCTACTGGAGATCTAATTCCTCTCAGTCTTGATGTTTTTAAATCGAAATCTCCGTTTTCTGATTTTATCAATGCATTCTCATTAAACTCGATTAGCTCTGATAAACGCATTCTTTTGTGAATGTAATGTCCGAATTTGTCTACGTTCATGTTTAAGGTGTATTGTATTGAGAGGTTGGTAGTAAAATAAACACATTTTTAGATATTTATTTATTTATAACTTTACTTTCACGCAATTCTTCAATGATAGATATAATTTCATTATCTAATCCTGTGTTGCCAGCATCTCTAGACGCAATTAATAATTTCAACCTTTCCACTAATTCATTTGGATTATCCCAGTACACTAAATCTACGTTTTTTCTCCACTTTTTTATTAACGGTAGACCCTTTCCCTGAACTGCATTCTTCAGTTTAAAAAGAGGTTTAATAACTTGCAAATATTTTTGTCCTTTATTACTTTTTATTGGTTTACTTGGATCATAGTCTCGACGATGTGCATTTGTAACAAGTAGCATCGACTTATAATTTTGCATATCATTATCTGTAACCAAGCTTAGATCTACATCTTTCTTAAGCAACAACTGTTTTAAGCCAGGTGTATTTTGATATTTACGTCCAGCCACGGTGATGTATTGATCGTTGATCGATATGTAAGCAGAACCTAACAGCAGTTTCCCGCGGTCTGCTCTAACTCCAAATGGAATATCTACCAACGCTTCTGAAGATACTGACCAGGATGACGTATCACAATCTTGATTCCTTTCAACTACTGATTCATAAGAAGAGTCACTGTCGATATCGGATTCATATTTGTTTTCATCAGCATTATTATCATTACTTTCTGCGCTACCAATTCCTTCTTTCTGCAAAGATTCGTTAATAAACGGAACATCAGCAAAATCATCACTAGCATGCAGGAAAGGAGTTTGCTTACTAGCATTAGCAATTAGGTTGAGAGGGTCTGTTACAGGTTTGAAAACAGTTTCCAGTGCTTGTTTATTGGTAATCTCAGCATCTCTCATTTTTCGTACTTTTATCTTTACAGCTTCTGCTGCATCAACAATTTGTCGTTTCAGTGATTTTTCCATATTGTTAAAATAGGGTGTAATGGTTGTGGTTGTGTGTTGTTGAAGTAGGGTCGTAAGGTGAATAATAATGTCAGACAGGTAACAGCCTTTTATATGTATTCGTGTTCTTAGTCAAAGACTACAAATGTATCAAATTTACTTCTATAACATCCTTTGTTTTTGGAACAATCTTTATTAATTACAACATAATTAAAAGGTATACTCCATATTTCAGAACACATTTCACGAAATTCAATCCATGTCATGTCAGTGTTGACGTGTTCTTCATAAACATGTCTCATATTTCTTTCATCTTGTTTAAACAATACGATTAGGTTTGCGTTGTCTCTTATTAACTGCTTAGGGATTTTACTATACGTCTGATTTAGATAAAAACAATCGATGAACTTGTGTCTCCCCATAGCAAAATAATCACGCATACTACTTTGATTTTCACAAGCAACATCATCAAATACAATTATAGAATTCGGTTTTGCGGTCTGAACACTCAGTACTTGCTCATTTTCATGATATTTCTGAAATGAAATGTCTGGTACTCGTTGCAAGACTTTTTCTAAAAAAACGTACTTGGGTTGTTGCAAGGTTTTAGAATAAACATAAACATTTTGAAATCTTAAACCATTCTCGTGTATAAGAAGACCTATTAATAAATTAGTTTTTCCACAGTTTGACGGCCCGCAAATGATGCATCGTACCGATTTAGGTAATAATTCTCCATGGCGAAAACCAGTCTCCTGAGAATGAACACAAAGTTTGTTCACATGTAACGATTGTGGTTGTTTTACAAATTTCATGATGACTGCTTGAAACGGTTATATTAATAATGAGTCAATTAATGTATTACATTGACATTTATAACACATTGTCGCTAACTCGATCAAATGTACGAGCAACCGCCATTCCAACCACCGAAAGCGATGAAGGTGAACGTATCAACAGCTATTTAAAATGAATCCAAAAAATTATAGTCCTCGATATGAAATTTACAACAAACATCAAATTCGTCTATTTTCGTTCAGACATTATTGGGCGACCGCTCAATCACAAAAAAGGTTGGTGATGGAAATGGTTGATGCAGGATTTTTTTATTGTGGAAATTGTGTAAACGATAAAGTCATGTGTTTTTCTTGTGGAGGTAGTATCAAAGATTGGGAGATATACGATGATCCTTGGTTACAGCATGCTACGAACTTTCCTGAATGCTATTATTTAAATGCTGTGAAAGGAAAAAAATATGTTGAGAAGTCAATATCCTATAAAGAGTGAATGTTAGAAAGAATAAAACGAGTCGAAAACTGAAGTACATCGAAGAATAGGATCCAACCGGACAAGCCATTTATGCTATTGTCAACCAAACAAGATTCGAAAGTGGAGTAGCACCCAAACCACACACTGGAAAATATTTCCGTTTCATCAGGTGGAATAGGCGCCGAACCAATACTTTTCATTTGTATTATTGGGCATTCTACTCCACCGAGAGTGACGAGGCGAACGGAGTGAGCCGATGGAACGGAAGGTGGGGTAGAATGCCCAATAATACCCTACTAATATTATCTACAATATATAAGGAGTAGCAATCGTTGAATAAGACGAAAAAATTATGCTTGTTCTCTGTCGCAGAAATACGACACGAGCGGTAGGGGCACGGAAATATGTGTCGCATTAGAAGTCACAAACGAACTTTGTTTAATTTTCGAATTACAATTTTGTGAGTTGAAATAATAACTTGGCAACAATCGTGCGAAGAGTTCTTGCCGGCTCTTCTTCATAGGAAACGCCCAGTTAGAACCGTGCACCTAGCTTCTGACGTTTCACAAGTGCCCATGTAGGTTTATGTGAAATAAAATATTTTGATTTTGAATTGAGAAACACCCCATCCCTAACATAGATTTTTCGACTTGGATAGTTCATAACTACATTTGAACCAATTTGTTACGTACCTATGCGTATAAAGGAGAAACTCAAATCTGGTCCAAAAAAAATTAAGAATTCTAGAACCTAACAATCAATCAATCAGCTCAGCCTATTGCAGTCCACTGCGTGACATAGGCCTCCCCCAGGCTACGCCACAACACTCTGTCCTCCGCCTTCCGCTTTCGCTGCTTTAGGTCGTCCGTCCATCTAGAACCTAACGATGGTATTCAAATTAATTCCCATACCAACACTAATAACAATACAAATAAATAAAAACACGACCCTGGCATGTGTCGGTGGACACATCTCACATAACTCACGGGTTCCGTAGTTACATCGGTATGAGAGGATAACTCAATCTAACACGTGCTTTTGAAACAGGTGAAATAAGGCATGTGTCGTGTTTTGTGTGAAAGAGCTTTTTGTTGTTTTGTTATTGATTAAAAAAAGGAAATAAATGAGACTTTAAATTCATTTAAAAGGTATTGAGGTGGCGTTTAGTTTAGTAGAAAGAAGCTTAGTGAAACAGACTAATACTCGGTTCCTATAAATAAAATCGAATCGTGTTGCTTACCAATGGTCATCATCTGCCTAGCCTTTTCCCAACAATGTTGGGGTCGGCTTCTAGTCTAACTGGATGCAGCTGAATACCAGTATTTTACATGGAGCGACTGCCTTATCTTACCTCTACAACCCAGTTACTGGATAATACGATAGGTACCCCTTTGTAAGACTGGTTGTCAGACTATCGGGTTTCTGACTACCCGTAACGACCTTCAAAAATCTACGAATGACAGCCGGGACCAACGGCTTAACTTGCTTTCCGAGGCACGGAGGGGTCTCAGTATGTAAAGATGGACACCCATCAATGAAAACAAAAACATGACCCAGCTTGCTTACCATTTTTTATTGAAAAACTTATATTCAGGCATAAAAATAGATTCGTAAGGTAATTTTACATGTGATAGCTACTTCCTTTGAAGGAGCCTTAAATGTCATCTTCTGTCCCCATG
Source organism: Oligia fasciuncula (assembly GCA_963082905.1). Taxonomy (NCBI): domain Eukaryota; kingdom Metazoa; phylum Arthropoda; class Insecta; order Lepidoptera; family Noctuidae; genus Oligia; species Oligia fasciuncula. Next base: position 2,803,789 of record OY720409.1, read on the forward strand.
TCATCTTTAATGTTCGAAAAGTGCTGATTATTAGCCTAATTTGAATACCTATTGGAATGAATTTTAGGTACATTAATAATAATATATTTTTTACACAACAGTCTTAAAATTATGTTACAAGAAATAAGAGACAAAAAGGGGCGAAGATCTCATTGGGCATCGAAAAAATCATCCGCATTTGACATTGAGTTTCAATTTATTGATTGACAGAAGGTCAGGAACAGGTCAGGGTTGGTGGAGGGGCTTGTGGCTAAGTTATAGCAGCGGCACGGATCGATCGATCAGGTTAACCTATGCTTGCCACGGTTGGTCCGTGGATGGGTGGCTATCTTTACATACCAAGACCCCTCCGTGGCTCGGAAAGTACGTTAACCCGTTGGTCCCAGCCCAGCTGTCATTCGTGGATCTTTGACAGTCGTTAATGGTAGTCAGAAGCCCAGAAGTCTGACAACCAGTCTTATCAAGGGGTATCGTATTACCCAGTAATTGGGTTGCGGAGGTCAAATAGGCAGTCGCTCCATGTAAAATACTGGTATTCAGCTGCATCCGGTTAGACTGGAAGCCGACCCCAACATGGTTGGGAAAAGGCTAGGCAGATGATGACTAATTACCCACTAATAAGTAATTACTGTGTATAGACCAAACTAAAACACTATCGGAATGTTGCACACTTGTACTGTAAGCGATTAGTAAGAAGAGTAGGGCGCGTCTTCGTGGATGGCGCTATCTGTATCTTCTTAATTTAAGATTAAAACAATAAATTACAATAGTAACCCCATCCTCAGAATACCAAATAACCCACGGATCCCAAAAACCCACGTACACAATGAAAAATCACGTTAAACATTTCAATTCCGAAACTAAAAGGTTCTTACCACATATAAAAGTCTTACGTTCATTGTAAACGTATCAAGTTACTGATAAACGGCGCGGGCGCAGCGTAAAATGTCCCGAACGGCCCTCGATTAAGATCGGGAGCCTTCGGGCGAGATCGGGTATTGTCGGGATGGTTCGTTTATTGGTAGAGGTGAAGATTCTGTTGGTTTAATTGGATTTGAATTGGCAAGTGATATTTAAGTAGTGTTGTCCACTTGTCCAGTAATTTTTGACTGAAACTTAGCAAAAATCTTCTCGTTTTAAGGGTATTAAGAGGCAGCTATAGTCCGCGCGGAACTATAGTCGGACTTTTAATTAGCTGCAGTAAAGTGACAGCTTAAGTGTTACTTAAATGACTGAAATTGGCGACTTTTTGTTTTTTCGCGGCCATTAATCAAATCTTGTTTTTCTAGCACAGAATAGTGTAACAAACGAAACTTATTTGACAATTTAGGACGTACCAGCGAAAGCCGTTAAACATAAATAGCCTTAGTAACAAATTAAATATCCCAGAAACGGATGACCTAACGCTGCTCGGTTTAACATTGGACAATAATTTAACATGGAAAAAGCATATTAAAAATCTTAAGACTAAATTATCAAAATTTACATACGCATTAATTAAATTAAAAAGCAACACAAACTATGAGACCGCGCTCTCAACATACTATGCCTATGCTTATGCGTGGTTTAACTATGGCCTAATATTGTGGGGTGAAAGCACAGACTTCTGTGACATCTTTATCATGCAAAAGAAATGTATACGCATCCTTATGAACATTGAGCCATGGGAAAGCTGTAAACCACATTCTATAAAAAATAAAATACTAACGCTACCCTCTCTTTACATACTACAAGTAGCTACATTTGTGCAAAAACACAGGGATTACTTTAGATCAAACATAGAAGCAAACCAAAACTATAACCGAAGAAACAAAAACAAGTTGATTACACCGACACCAAAATTGAAAATAATGAAAAATAGCCCCAATTATAGAATCGCAACAATTTATAATCAATTACCAAATTATATAAAAGATGACGAAAATACAAAATCATTCTATAGCAAACTAAGATCACTTTTAATAGAAAAATGCTACTACACAGTAGACGAATTCATGACGGATAAAACTCTAAAGATATGTCGCTTGTAGGTACTTCTTTTCATTTTCTTTATTTTGTTAAATTAGGTCTGAACAAAGACATAAATATTGTATATCCCAGTGACATTAAGATTTGATTTTATTTTGTACTGTAAAATGACATAACATAATTCAATTCAATTACGAACAATGAATTGACATGACTTGATTGTAACTATAGGTACCTATTATTATTATAATTTTTACTACTTACCCACTAAACTAATATTATCTGACGTAAATGTGACTACCTGTGTTATTGTATTGTACTTATTTTGTTTATTACCGTTAATTGGACATCTTAACGACATCTAGACTACTATTTCTATTAGATTATTTGTTTTTAAATTGTAATTTGTTTGACTCAATGTATGTTAATTATTCAATTTATGTTGTTATGACCACAAACTCAGCAGCAAACCAACATTATTTTGCAGCGCCCTGACAGGGTTCATGTACAAAAACCGATTCTTAGAAATTATTCTGTAAAATGTGTGATGTACATGAGAGCATATAAATAAATAAATAAATAAACTCAGTCCAAAATGAGTTATTATGAAGTGTCATTTTACTGCAGCTAATTAAAAGTCGGACTATAGTTGGCCGCGCCTTAGGTGGGGACGGGGGTGAGGGCGGCGGGGTTGCCTAGTGGTCGCAACGCACGTACTGAGTAATGACAAAGCGCCCCCGCCCCTTCGTCCCACCGCTCACATATCTAAGGCGCGGCCAACTAGTTCCGCGCGGACTATAGGGGCACACACATATGCACTACGGTATTTTTGGTCATTTGCTTACCTAATTATTTTACGCCACAACGCCAGGTACTGCAAGGGTTGGTGACGGGCTGACGGCTATGCAATATCGCTAAAAATAAAATACTCCTGAAAGATAAAGAAAATTCACCGGGGCCATCCCGTGAACCGTTTTCCCTATCATTAATGATTCACTTTTGCAATAAATTAAAGCTTACTAATCTGAGAGCCATTGAATTCACATAGAAAAATAATCTATAATTATTTGGTAATTAATTACGTAACACACACTATCAATCTCAATCTGAATCATTTTGAAGGATCTATGAATATTGCTAATACATTGCTTCACATGTTCGAAAAATGTGTCTGCTCAACAACGTAAATAACGCAATGAATGTTGTTGAACTGTCAAAATGAAATCCATTGCTGCTGATAGTGTGTTACGCAATTACCCCGCACCGCAGGTCGATTTTCGCTTCCGTACAATATTATTTCTTTATCCACAAGCCGTGTGCCCAATGGGATTTGCCATATTGGCGAAAATTATGGACTTCTATAAAAACGTTTATTCCATAATTAACCCTTTTACGGGATGAATTTCCAAAAATCCTTCCACAGTTTCCTTCCTAAAAGATTTATGAAAATTCGTTACTCATTGTGGCATGGACACATTCAAACTCAAACTCAAATCATTTATTTCAATTAAACCTTGTACAGGCACTTTTGAATTGTCAAAATTAAATAGTCTGTCAGTTAGTCAGAAAGTTGAAGCTAGTTGCCCATTCCAAAGCGTAGATCTCTATGGAGAAGAACGGGCAAGAAACTCCATGGACACTCTTTTAAATCAAGATATTACAAAATCCTGCGTACATTATTCTTGTTGCTTCTATATGTGAGAACAATGTATTGGACACACCACCTGGACCACCTGTATTAAAAATGTTCGTAGTTTATTTTGTTTTAAATACCCATTACATTTGGATCGAGTCTATAGGTGCAATTGCACTTTTGTAGGAAACAGCAGATGCCCATCAAATTATTATTGGCTACTAGTAACAGTACCAACAACCATAGGTATGCTTAATTTAGTTTCCCATGCTCTTGCGCACACTATAAGTGAGAAACCATCACTTCACCATAAGCTACCGTGATTTCAAACCAAATCACGATGCCTTTCAATCGTACCGCCCACTGTTTTCGATAAAGCAACGGACAAACGAACGAACATTATTGACGGAGTCTACACGCCGAAGTGACGTACCATTACTTTAGATAAAGTGTTGAAGTGGAAATATACGGGTGGGTATTTTGAGAAAGGACGCAATGTCTTTGAAAGGAGAGTGAGAGCAGGAACGCTTCAATCTGCGAGGTAGGAGTGGTTTTCATTTTGACAGTTCAACAGCATTCATTGCGTTAATAGCGTTGTTGAGTAGACAAATTTTTCGAACATAATTATGAAGTAATGGGAGCAGTGATGGTGATAACGGCCGCAACTTACGACTTTTAGGTCGTAGGTTCGAACCCAGACAGGCGCTTTACTTTGTGTAAATTATATCATCACCACTGCTCTCAAAACGGTGAAGGAAAACATCGTGAGGAAACCTGCATGTCCTAGAACCAAAAATTCGAAGACATGTGACATCTACCAACCCGCAATGGGCCCGCGTGGCCCACCCCCTCTCACAGAGAGGAGGCTTGTGTCCCAACAGTGGGAAAATTATAGCTGATTATGCTTATTATGAAGTAATGGATTAGCAATATCCTTCAAAATGATTCTGATTGAAGTTAATAGTGTGTCACGCAATTTTTCACGGACTTTATATGCCAAGCACCCTGCTTGGCATATAAAGTCCAGGAGGCCTAAAAAGGCCACTTTACAGAATCATAAAAGGATAACATTATGAATCGTAATATGGCGAAGACAGTCCGTGTTTTTCGCTGCACTACGTAAGTATAATCAAAGAGATTGGGATTGGATTTGGATCGGATTGCGGAAAATAACTGAAAAATGCTTCACCAATGGGATTTGATACGATTAACTTAACGGTTAACTGTCCATTATGTTATCCTTTAATGATTCTGCCAAATTGGCATTTTTAGGCCCCCAGAATGTGACGTGTCCATCACTGCCTGCTTGAATTTATGATTCTGCCAAATTGGCATCTTTAGGCACCCAGAATGTGGCGTGTCCATCACTGCCTGCTTGAATTTTTATCTTAGGTTTTTTGTTGGAAAGCAGTTGAACGACCCACTTAATAGGGACAGATATAAGCTACTGGAAACTTGCAATATCAAATATTCACTTCTCGTGGGTACACATTTGCTAGTCAGCGAAACGGTCCCGAGGCTGACTGCCATCGAACCACGCAAGTTGTTTATTTAATAAGTGTGATTGAAAAAATCGTAGTTATTATTATGGTTTTATAATTTTCTGGCAAATACTTTACTGAGAACACTTGATTATACTTTTTAGTGCTCGTGATCACAGGGCTCACTTTTTTAATTCCAACCAGCCACCATTTAGTATGCCTACGAACTTGTGGTGAATGGTTATGCGAATCCCGCACCCCCGGCCATAGGCAGAGATGGAACACCGCGGTGGTTTTAACAGGTAAGAGTCCAGCATGCCCCTCTGTCACCCCTACGATGGAGGAAGTCTGAGGATGAGGATTTCCAAAGCGCACAAAAAAAAGGCATATTAATGGTGGCTGGTTGGTACATATAGTATACGGTACACCCATATAGTAGTAGTAATACAAAGCATTAAAAGCAGATCCGTTTACAAATTCAAAACATCACAGTGATTTGACACTTAAAAAAACCAAAATCACCCATAACCAAAATCACCCGTAACCATTGACATACCAAGCTGCAACCTAATCCTACATTATCCCAAAAAAAACATTAAAAAAAACCTCCCAATTTTATAGTTAACACTAATGGTGACAATAAAATACTCTAACATGTTTATCCGTATGTCTGTTTCACGTACAGAACCATTCGTTCTCATCAGTTGTCTGTTTGTTACACCTCTGCTTACCTGATCGGGTTACATGACGTAATGATAATGACTCTATCCAATCTAAGAGATAGGGTTACAACAAAATATTAGTAAATGTTTGTATTGGGAAAATAATGGGATAATAAATTTGGGAAGTGTCGGTTCTAAGACAGTTATTTTCGTGTTTTTTTTTTAATGTAATTGTTCAACTGGACATGTTGTCTTTGTAAGCTTAAATTATGGAGGGAGCTTTCTTCTTGGGTACTCCAACAAACAGACATAGATTCCCTCTCATAGAGAGGAGGCCTGTGTCCCAGCAGTGGGAACATTATAGGCTTATTTTGTTGTTGTGAACAGACATACAGTGCCCTCCAAAAGTTAGCTAACATTTTTCCACTTTGGCTGTGATGCCACATTATAATTTACACTAATATTATAAAGGCGAAAGTTTGTGTGTGTTTTTATGTTTGTTACTTCTTCACGCTCAAACGGCTGGACCAATTTGGATAACATTTTGTATGGTATGGAGGTAGCTGACACCCTGGATTAACATATAGGCTACTTTTTATCCCAATATTCTCACGGGATCGAAACTAATGCGGGTGAAATTGCGGGGCGTAGCTAGTCATAATTTAAAATAAAAAAATAATCAAGTACTCCTGAGGGATTACTTGATTATTTTTTATGATTAGTCAAAGGTGTTAGTCAAATAGAGCGTTACAGCAGTTCAAACATTTAGATCACTAGAATTTTAAATCGTAGTGTGGTGTACGGTGTATCACAGCTGAAGTGGAAAAATGTCAACTGAATTGTAGAAGCCACCTTATGTAGGTACACCTATCGTTGTTTAAACTAGATTTGACTACAACGAAGTCTACCCTTTTTTTGAGACTTTTTTTTGCGTCAGTGCCAAAAAATGTTTTTTTTTCTTTCTATGGTACACCCTTCGCTAATTATGTATGAGTCCCGTATAATTGGAGATAAGTCTATTGCCATCGACTGGGCACGACTCTTGACTGGATGACCGAATGGATTGGATAAGGGACTGGATGTTGCCAAAAAATCTGCTAACGGAAAACTCCAAAAACATTTTACCTGACTTGGGTACGTATATCCTATACTCCACATTATCAATAGCTCTGCTGGGATCTACTAGACCAACGGGACAATAGCAATGGTGAATTGGTGGCAGATTGACATGTCAAATTCATGTCAATGTCAAAACTTTATTACGTCATAATTTTTTATAATTTAGTAAAATTGTAGTAACAGCAGAGCCCTAATTGCGTAACACACTTTCAAATACAATCCAAGGGTCTTGAAAGAAATTTCCAATCCATTGCTTCATAGGTTTGAAAAAATTGTCTACTCAACTACGTAATTAACACAATGAACGAGACTGAACTGTCAAAATTATAGGAATTGTGATCATCATCATCATCTCCCTGGCTTTTCCCAACTATGTCAGGGTCAGCTTCCAATCTAACCGTATGCAGCTGATTATCAGTATTTAACATGGAGCGACTGCCTATCTGGCCTCCAAAAACCAGTTACTGGGTAATACGATATCCATTGGTAAGACTGGTTGTCAGACTTTCGGGGAATTGCGATCATTTGTCATTTTATGTTGTTTTACGCAATTACCCCACTGGTTTAGTTAAAGGTTCATGTTAAAAGACAATTAGTTTAAAGACACATTGTATCTTTATTACCTTACAAAACCACAAACAATACCAAAGGTTGAACGACCCAAAAGAAAAGCTAAATAAAAAAGGACTCAATAACATTTTAGCAAACAATTACTGGTGCCATAACTCTTGCTGCACAGATATGTTTAGCAGGTAATATAGTTCCCGAGGTGCGCGCGACCAGACGGACAGACAGACAAATTTATAAGCAGGCGTTAACGAGATGTATAGAACTGTGGTGGGCGAGGGTAAGGGAGTAAAGGTGTATTTTGGTGTTGAGTTATTTTATGACAGAGGATTTTTGTTGGTATGTCTTTCACATTATCATTAATTTGTAGTAGACATTTGAGATTCTGGTAAATGAATACCTACATCAAGGTAAGGAATAATAGTAATATTCAGAAGTCTATAATTTATTGTTGTTTTATTATCTAAATTTAATAATAATATTAAGGCCGATCGACCCCGAAATCCATCTTCTGCAATTAATACCACTCTATATCTAAATTATACCTTCCTGTACCTACATTATTTTAATATAAATAAAATTAAATCTATTCATTTATTAAATTATTTTTATTTACAAACGCAGAGAGAGCTACGTTGTCAAAACCAGTTGATATAATAACAACCCTATATATTGCCTTTCAGCCATGCCTTTTGCAAATAAAAGATAATTAAAAAATTTAGTTACCCACTTTTCACACCACACAAAACCGCATTTGCCGTGGCAAATTGTATAAATTCCCAAATTCATACAATTCCAAATACCAAAATATCACGCGCGCCCTTATGCAGCAAGCGCCACGAAAATAAAACGTTCCGAACAAACAAATAAACAAATATAATAATGTGCAGGTGTGAATGGGCTTCGGCTGCCGTTGAAACGAGACAAAACATACAACTTAACGAGAGTACGAAAGAGACGGGTACACTTTGACGAAGAGCTACGAAGATGTACGAAGTTATAGAGCGGGTTGTTAATTAGTTTCGTAATATTTGTTTTGTTTACTAAGATTATGTTGTGTTTTTGTGGTTAGCATTTTAAATGGTTGTGGATTTGTCGAATAGAAGCTTCTGGTTTGTAAATCTTATAATAGTTAGTTTCTTGGCTGATAAACGTAACAACCACCAAATGATAATTTATTCATTTGCAGGATACTAAACAATCATCATCTGTCTGCCTTTTCAAAACTATGTTGGGGTCGGCTTCCAGTCTAACCATATGTAGCTGAGTACTAGAATTTACATAGAGCGACTGCCTATCTGACCTCCAAAACCCAGTTACTGGGTAATACGATACCCCTAGGTAAGACTGCAACTGGTTGTCAGGCTTTCGAGCTTCTGACGACCCGTAACAACTGTCAAAAATCCATGAATGACAGCCGGGAACAAAGGCTTAACGTGCTTTCCGAGGCACACAGGGGTCTTGGTATGTAAAGATGGTCACCCATCCACAGACCATCCGCGGCAAGCGTAGCTTAAGATCGACCTGTTAGGCTGTTACTATTTAGCCACGAGCCCCTCTCAAAGCTACGAAACACTATAAGATGACTAGCTTCTGCCCGCGTCTTCGTTCGCGTGAAATTCTATTTTTTTTCTTTTTGCTCGACTCCCAAGGATCCGTGTTGTTAAATACAGCCTCCTCAAGAGTTGGGCTATCAAAAATGCACAAATAATTTTTCAAATCCGACTGGTTGTTCCAGATAAAAGCGCATTCAAATATAACAAACTCTTCAGCTTTATTAGGTACTAGCTTCCGCCCGCGGCTTCGCACGCGAGGTATGTCGATATAAACTATCCTATGTCCTTCCCTAGGATGCAATCTAACCCTGCCAAATTTTATCGAAATCCGTTCAGTGGTTTAGGCGTGAAAAGGTAATATACAGACAGACAGACGGACAGAGTAACTTTCGAATTTATAATATTAGTATGGATTAGTATAGTTTTTTTTTTTTTTAAACGTTGCCCCACACTAGAAATTTCTCCTGTATTGTAGGTGCGTTTACAAACAACCCGGAACAACTACTTGTAGGTCATACAAATATTTCTTCCGTGCAGGAATGGAACCCGCGACACGCAGCGCAGCGCAGCAGTCACAACCGTGCCGTCAAATGGATGGAACTGTTTTCCTAGGTTTGCAAAGTACCTATATGAGAGGAAACTAAAAATAACTAAACTTTCTCTCGACATCCTTATAACCCTGCACCAAAAACCAAATACATCAAAAAATAATATCCTTATTAAAACACACAAGCTTCTTATTATTCCGCACACAGCGTTTATTATTTAATTATTAAACAAAATTACCTCTTTTAGAGGCTTTTACGACAATTTCTGATCTCATAAATGTTTGTAACCGTTGTTGCACGAGCATTTTTACGAGAAACCTTCGGACATACAAGCCGAAAAATAAAATAATAAAAGGGAAAAAAATTATGGACGGATTTGGAAATGGTTACGGTTATTCTTACTATAACTACCAGTAGGTACGGGGGATCAAGAAATTTTACGCGGACGAAGTCACGGACAGAAGCTTGTGTTGTATAATTGTATGAAAGGGCTCATCATCTGCCTAGCCTGTTCCCAACTATGTTGGGGTCGGCTTCCAGTCTAACCGGGTGCACCTGAATACCAGTATTTTACATGGAACGACTGCCTATCTGACCTATGGCTGTTACTAGGGGTTGACATAATCGTCATCATCTTCCACAGCTCCACTTTTCCCACTGGTGGAAAAGAGGTTCAGGGTCTCTTTTTCATGTTATTGGAGGACAAACTAGTCGAGTGACGACAGACGCCACCAAGGTCAATTCCCATAATAGGCTATTTGACAATGTAAAAAATAAGGTCATAAATTATGACCTTATTTTTTACATTGTCAAATAGCCTATAATTATTGACACTCGTATAGATTATCGCTTTTAAAATCCATTTGCATTAATTTTACTACAAAACAATGTATTATTTATAAAAAAAAACCGAAAAAACTTCATCTTTTTAAAACTGGCGCCACGTAATCAAAAAGAAAAAAGAAAGGACGTCATGATTTAGTAAATTTCTGTCTATCGTTGACAGAACAGATGAATTTTGTCTAGTATCTCGACCGTTTCAACGTTTGTTTACGTGAATCGTGACGTCACGACGCCATATTGTTAAAGATAGCGTTTTGGCGTACATTTTTATTTACTATTTTTTAAAAGAAATACATTATGCAATTTGAAGTAATAGGTTTTTGTGGGCTCGTTAGACACCATTAAGTAATCTGAGATGTTTATCAGAAACCAGTCAAATAGCCTATTATTACCAAAAACGTTCAAAATCTATCCCCGCTCTCATGTCAACGACGATCATTGTCGAAAAAGTAAGTAAAATGGGGTAAAAATTATTGGAATCGATTCAGTTACTTATTCTGAACAAACTACCTATATTCAGGTTTCGCATTTATACTAAAAATAACGTTATATAAACGCCATGTTTTTCGCATTACCAGATCTCGGTTTCTGGATGTTTTTAATGGATTTACATTACCTATATGGATACAAAGTAGCTTATGACTATGAGTAGTTATGAACATTCAGTTTAATAGCTATATGGGCAGGTTATGATATGGTCATTATAATTTTATGTTCATAGGTGAGAAAACTTCGCTTACATATAGCAGTTAAGGATACTACGGTTCATTACTAGTTTACATTGCGTAAGTAGTATGTCAATAAAAACATTTAATGCAACATTGAAGCGCGATTTTTAACCGACGAAAAAACGGAGGAGGTTCTCAAGAGCGGAGTTTTTTTTATTTGAAAAAAGAATCAACAAAACTAAGGGGCTTACAGTACCTAAACGCAAAAAACGCAAGTGTTCCAAACAATAAAAGTATATGATTGAATACAGTAAACAAAATCAGAAAAATTTATGATATTCTTCAGAATATATGCTAGGTAGTTAGTGTGTTGAAAACATAATATAACTAATTTGATACGATAGAAAAAAATCGTGAAGATACCTCTAAAAACTTTCTTTTTACAATAAAAACCATACTAATATACATACAATAATTTTGTTTTTTTTTCAGATTATTCTACAAGCAACATACTAAAACACTAGTGTTTTATTTTTTTTTGTTTAAACAATAGATTTTTTGTAATTAAATAATTGCTTCATATTTTGCAATAAATTACCACCGTTGTGTCATCGCGCTTCTCTTTCTTTTCTATGCAGTCCGACAGTGACCGCGCTTTAGGTCATATAGGTAAGCCCCGTAAAAGCAGTTTTTTTGAGACAATCAACTATATACAGAGTCAAATTAAATTAGCTAGCGGAACTCCGCAGACGTGATGTTTATCGATATCTAAATATGATAAAACAAAAAAATAATTAATTTGATGATTTTTATGGGGTCATCGACCGCAAGTAATGTAGTCACTTGAAATATAGTTTGAAAAACAGATTTTTTTTTTGTTTAAACTTTACACACAAGCCGGTCGATTCTGTAAAAATCTCACCGTGAAAACTGAGGTGATGTGAGTTTGTTTTTGCTAGGAATTGACACTAATGACAGCACACTCCACGCTCACTACACCTAATTTTTCAAGGTGAGATTTTTAGGGTTCCGTACCCAAAGGGTAAAAACGGAACCCTATTACTAAGACTTCGCTGTCCGTCCGTCCGTCTGTCTGTCACCAGGCTGTATCTCAAGAACCGCGGTAGCTAGACAGTTGAAATTTTCACAGATGATGTATTTCTCTTGCTGCTATAACAACAAATACTAAAAACAAAATAAAATAAATATTTAAGGGGGGCTCCCATACAACAAACGTGTTTTTTTCGGCGTTTTTGCCGTCTGTCTGTTACCAGGCTGTATCTCAAGAACCGCGGTAGCTAGACAGTTGAAATTTTCACAGATGATGTATTTCTGTTGCCGCTATAACAACAAATACTAAAAACAAAATAAAATAAATATTTAAGGGGGGCTCCCATACAACAAACGTGTTTTTTTCGGCGTTTTTGCCTTGTGGTACGGAACCCTTCGTGTGCGAGTCCGACTCGCACTTGGCCACTTTTTACAGAATAGCACCGCTGATTGGTATCGATACCTAATTACCATAAAACACATGGAAATAGATTTTCTCAGGTCATACTTCAAGTAACAACACAACCAAAGGTTGACCCATCTGGTCTGCGGAGTTTCGTTAGATAATTTTATAATTTTATTGGTACCTTCGCTAGATTTATCAACACGGCCGCCACTGGGGGCCTAAAAAGGCCACTTTCGCAGTATTATAACAGGATAACAAATGAATCATAATGGACAGTTAACTGTTAGATAAGTTAATCGTATAAAATCCCATTGGTGAAGGATTTTTCAGTTATTTTTTCTTGTCTGTGCTAAAATACCAATCAATCCAATCCAAATCCAATCCCATCTCTTTGATTATACCTACGTAGTGCAGAAAAACACGGATGTCTTCGCCTTAATATAATTCATAAAGTTATCCTTTTATAATTCTGCGAAAGTGGCCTTTTTAGGCCCCCAGATCTTCAACAAAATCAAAACCCTTATAAAAATCATGTAAAGAATCGACAAAAATGACTTCAACATCTGTTCAATATTTCGCCGAAGTAATCTACAAAAACAAACACCAAGAAAAACGATCTTACACCAGCTAACGATATTCAAAATAATTACCTGAAACTAATTATTTTATTGCAAATGCGAGCGCAAAATACGGCAGTGTATAACTGCCTTAAAGCCTCTGTTACCGTGAGATGTGTTATAGCGGACACTATTATAAGATTATTAGCATTCGCTGGTCTGTACCAGACTTTATTGGCTTTTTATTGCCATCTCTTGAAGTGACAATCAGATTGAAACTGACCTTAATCAAAAAGACGTAACTTGGAAAAGGTTTTATGCAAATTAAAGTTCTGTCGCTTTGCAAATTAGGTTGTAATTTGATTGGTGTGAGAATGACATCTGTGGAAATGGTTCACGTCAAAAGCTGAGGGCAAAAGTGTCGTATGAACACTTTGTTTAAAAGATCTTAATTTCAGTTTGTTAGTATGCACATAAAAATGTGTTTTATTTTATTGATATCCTTTTGAAATTGTCAATTTGTTATAACACCTACACGTTAGTGTTTTTCGGACCTAAATTAGGTCTCGAAAATGACGAGGGTCTCGACCATAAGAGGTTTATTCTGAATTCAAATTATTTTTTAATATACCTGCTGTTTATGAGGCAATGATTAAGTAGAGTAGATACTTTTTTTTCGTGCACTTGCTGGCTGGTAAGGTGTATTTTTTATTATTTTTTTATTTTGTAATAGAGATGGCGTGAAGATAATATATATTGTTTTTGTTTATTTGAGAGCATCCTTTTTTCGTTATTTTGATCTGGGAACGTGAAAAAATGTGGCAGCTGCTTTAGTTTCTTACTTAATAATGGTTAATTTTAGGTTGATTGTTTGTGTGAAAGATTAAATAATGGAGAAAAAAAATGAAAAAGTGGACGATAGAAATGGGAAGAACTGGAGAAAATTGAGAAAGCGGCCCTGAAAGTGAAAAGAAAACGAATGCCAAAGAAAGGCTTCTTATCAAATAGAGAAGGCACGAGCATTGTTCATCACGCTAATTCAAGGCGGAATGGCGATTTTAGACTTATAATAACTCTAGGTTCAGTTTGAAAGATTTACATACGTACGTACGTACGGTTACTTAATGATAGCGTGACGGTTGACAGGGGAGAATGGAAGAAGAAAACGTGTTGCGCCGACCACAAGTAACATGGGATAAGGGCAGGAAGATGATGACGTACGTACGGTTACTTATTTAAATACGTACCTACACCGTGCGATCAGCATAATACACACATCAAAAGTGTCTAGGGATCAAGCATTTTTATGCGGATTTCTTGAGATTGAGATGTGGCTTTGTAATAAATTTATGATTTTATAAATTTATATGGATCCTTTTTGGTGCATTTCATAATTTGAATCAGGAACTGTGAATCAAATTCGAGTAAAAGATGAAAATCAGCTGTCAATATTTTCCCTATAAAAACATACAACGCATTGAAGACATTATTAGTGCTACTGTTTCCCTACTACTGATTAAAACCAACGTTATTATGGAGCGGCGACGTCATTTAAGCAGGGAAGAAATGCTCAGAGCCGTGGGAATGATAGAAGCTGGTTCCCGGCAACGTACTGTGGCTTTAGCTCTGAATACAAGTCAGAGTGTTATCAGTCGACTTTGGACACGTTACCGAAGCACTGATACCGTGGCTGAGCGCCATGGAGGACGGTATCGCTGCACCACACGGAGATAAGACCGATACATTCAAATCTTAACTCGAAGAGCTCCAACAATAACCGCCATGATGTTAGCCGTGAGGCTTCATCACTCTTCAGGGAACTTAATTAGCGACCAAACAGTCAGAAACCGCTTGCATGAAGTGAACCTTCATTCCCGAAGACCGCTACGGGTACCACCTATAGCAATGCACAATCGTAGGATTCGATATCAATGGGCTCTTGAACACAGAAATTGGGCAGAAGAACAATGGCGTTTCGTGTGCTTTTCTGATGAGTCTCGTTTTGGTATGAGACCGGATACAAGACGTATACGACACTGGAGAACCCCTGGACGCCAACAGCGATTAAAATCCTGCCAGGAAGTCCATCCTTATAGTGGTGGAACCATCATGGTATGGGCGGGTATTTGGATCGGCGGAAGAACTGAGTTGATTTGGATCAGAGGCAACCTCAACGCTCAAATTTATGCTGAGACGATTGTATCAGACGTCATCGTTCCTCTACAAGTGCAAATCGGTCCCTTATTTCAGTTAATGCATGATAATGCACGACCGCACACCGCAAGAGTTGTAAGACAGACTCTCGCCGCAGCTAACATCAATGTCCTGCCCTGGCCTGCTCAGTCGCCAGACTTGAACCCGATTGAGCATGCATGGGATATGCTACAGAGAAGAGCTCTGCCGAATATGGAGGGTATCCAGTCGCAAGAAGACCTTTTTTTGTTGTTGCAACGAACATGGGCGGCCATTCCACAGCGTGATTTGGATGAACTCATTTTGAGTATGCCAAACCGATGTTCTTGTGTTGTTAGTGTTCGCGGTAGAAACACGGATTATTAATTGTTTAAGTTACCCAATAAAATTTTAAAGAAAACTGTTATTTCAGTCTTTTTTTCGAACTTTTGTGTTAGTGGTTCAAATGTCAAAAATCCCTTTATTAGGAAAATGGCAAATTTCTTTATTAATGCAAAGGTGACTTGGTTTATCGTTACTGTGACAAACGGAAACACTTTATTTGATGAATCCTTAAAGAAAATTTTAATTAATAGGTATCAATCAGGAGAAAAGTTATTGCAAAAATATATGTTGATCCCTAGACACTTTTGATGTGTGTAGTTAAATCATTTTTGTTAGACCTTGCAATCAGTAAATTATAACTAAATAACTTGTATATAGAATAGAATAGAATAGAATAGAATACTCTTTATTATGTCCATATATTGTGTGTAAAGTGTATGTTGTAAAGCAGTTAAAACTACATATCTGTCACAAGCTTTGAAAGGTGAATCACTAGCCTCATGAAGTGCATAAATTTTAATGAGTTATCTAATGTAACTTAGGATAAGTGCATTTTGTTTATTGTTCCATGAGTAATTAAAGAAATTTGAAAATAAAAATGAGTTTGAAAGAAATCCAGGATTTTGCAATAAATACCTAATTATATATTTATATACATTATCTATATATCATTCATATTTTTGTTCATATTAAGCATTGATAATGTTCAAAAAAATCAAAAGTCATTTTATTGAAATTAGCTCCGAATCAGCACTTTTCGAACGTCAAAATTACTTATGACAGTCCCCCAAAACGCCCACCCTTCACCACTTAATAGTGCTTTCGCTAGGAAGAAGAAGTGGCGCAACAAACTCCCGAGCAGCACAGCTGTTTGTTCAGTTAAATGGTTGTCATCTCGACAGCGTAAATAACGCAATGAATGTTTTTGAATTGTCAAAATGTAAGACTTTTGCAATTGTTGGTGTGTTACTCAATCACCCCTCCGGTTTCCTCACGAAAGCAAAAATAAAGTCACAATGCTCCTAAATGACTCATTTACACTTAACCGAAAACTTGAAAACCGATTAATATTTTAAACGCAAGCAAACAAAAGAATAAAAAACAAAATAAAATCATAAAATATGTGTACCTTTCGCGAAAATTACATCATTAAATACCGTATAGTGTTGCCGTTTTAAAAAACAATTCTCGAATAAAAACAAAACAACTCTATGGTCCTTCATTCGGAATTTAATAAAAACGTGTTCGCAAAGGCTTTAAATAACGAACAATCGTTTAATCTCGAAGCGGACCAGAGACAAAACGGTGGTGCATTATAATGCAAAAATTAATTTTCACAAAGATAAAAAATGGTTAGGCTGCATGTTTGTTTGTTCTGGGTTCTGTACCTACATATTTATCAGTTAATTAAATTTCTGTAATAACGCACTGCCAAATGAAATTGTTTACAGATTAAATATCTAAGACTGATAACTATTGTTTTTCTCATAATTATTTTACCGTCCCTCTCCAACGGGGTAATTGCATAACACACTATCAGTAGCAATGGGTTTCATTTTGACAGTTCAACAACATTCATTGCGTTATTTACGTTGTTGAGCAGACACATTTTTCGAACATATGAAGCAATGGATTAGCAATATCCTTTAAAATGATTCAGATTGAGATTGATTGATAGTGTGTTACGTAATAAGGGTGCCACTCCACACGCAAAAGCCAAGTGCATAATATTTTAAAGAGATCAATAATTAGGGTGAACAAAAATACGTTCAGTTTTTACTACGATATGAGAAAATAGTTAAAGAAGTAAAATAAACTAAGGACTGCCTCGTTGGTCTAGTCGTCGCAAACACTGCTGCTTAGCATGAGGTCCTGGGGGTCTACTCCGAAGCGGTTAACCACTGTATCGGCCGAATGTTCGGTCATTTTCTACTACCATTAATTTCCTATATTGACTATTGGTCCCGACCAAACTGTGCCAGTCCGAACCTTTTTAGAACCCTTAACCCTTTTTTTTTTAATTCGTAGGACAACAATATTCGAATCAGAAAATGACCGAACACTGAAACATTCGGCCGATACAGTGGTTAACCGCTTCGGAGTAGACCCCCTGGTTCCGATTCCCGGGTCGGGCGAAGTGTTATTGGTTTTTTTATCTAAAATTTCTCAGTACCAGCCCGGAGGGTTTGTGCCCGGTTGATGACAATAGGCTCAGCCCTATTAGTGTTTCGAGTGCACACACGAGTGGCACGCGTCAGCGGTAGAGGCTACTCCTGCCGTCGACACGCGTCGATGAATGTCGACGGTTTCATATGGGGCTTCAACATAACTGGCGAAATATGGGTGTATACTAAAGGTACACCTATGCCTAACCTTACGTGCAATGCAAGCGTATGTTGAAAGCAGTTACTTAAGGAATTAAAAGGTACAAGTAAGGTACTTTGACCTAAAGCTGGATCCATTGCTTCATATGTTCGAAAAATTTGTCTGCTCAACAACATAAATAACGCAATGAATGTTGTTGAACTGTCAAAATGGCTTCCATTGCTACTGTTAGTTTGTTATGCAATTTTGATAGGTTGTGCTACAACTGACGCGCGCCCTACCGTACTGCCATCTGACCTGGCATTTGTCAAAAACCGTTGAAATCTCCTGCAAATCGCCAGTTCCTCATACAGATCTCTAATCCAGCTCACAAAGGCTCAGCTCGCAGTTAAAGTCAGTCGCCGCATGTTTACGAGAACTGCGATATTTATTTATTTCGACACGGTCCTATGTGTGAGTTGTTTGTTGTATCGAGACGTGTTGCGAACCAATTTGGTGAACGGTCGGGGGATACTGTGGCGTTTCGGAGAGGTAGGTGAACTCAAACTCAAAGCATTTCCTTCAATTAAACCATTTACAGGCACTTTTGAATTGTCAAAGAGTCGGTGAGTTAGTCAGAAAGTTGAAGTTTTGCCCATTCTAAAACGTAGATCTCTAGGGAGAAGAACGGGCAAGAAACTCCGTGAGATTGATTTATCAGCATGTAGTTATTTTAGGTGGCTTTCTTCTAAACTAATATTTTAAAGAAATATTAGATTTTTTATGTTTGCGTTAAGCCATTGCTCCCGGCTGTCATTCGTGGATCTTTGACAGTCGTTACGGGCTGTCAGAAGTCCGAAAGTCTTATCCAGTCTTACCAAGGGGTATCGTATTACCCAGTCACTGGGTTGTGGAGGTCAGATAGGCAGTCGCTCCATGTAAAACACTGGTACTCAGCTGTTTCAAAAAAATCAAAATGTAGAGTCATTTATTCAAATTAGGCTAAGAACAACATTACTTATGACAGCTCCCATCCATCTCCCATCACCTCCTAGTGCTTTAAGCTGTTTAATTCTTCTTCAGTTTAATTCTTGGTCCTTCCATCCGCAGTACTCCTCAATCGTTTCGCGAAAGTTTTATTTTTAATCGGCGATCAGATTTCGTTGGCTCGTTCTGTGCGTGTATTTTATTTATATTACATTAAAATTGCTTCCAATAAATATATATTTCCATTCAAATAATAATATTGATTGCGGAACCCCAAAAAAATAAATTGTGATGTGTTTTTAAAGCCAGTCGCCGGGTTCCGTATTTGTTTATAAAGTTACTGTTAACTTTATTTGGTTCACAACTTCAGGTTTTATTATTATTCAATACATAATGGGGTCATTGGTTTGTGTTGTTGATGACTGACTTTGGGAATCGAAATACAGTAATGTTTCACATTTTGTTATCGTTAGGCTATAGTTTTCTCCTTGGATAGGCTTGTTCACACACAGAGAAGCATAAAAAACTGAGGAGCAGTTCTCGTAATTTTAAGAAAGAAAGAAAAGAAAGTAAAGAAAGAAAAAAAATACATTTATTTAGCACAGACTAAAAGAAACACAATACACCAGATAGTCAGATAATCGTAAGAACACCAGAACGTTCACAGTCTGATCTCGGTCTCAATCTGTCAAAAATACCTCTGATTTCCCTCCCTACATTTTTGACAAGTTTTTGACATTGATTGTCGCTGAGATGAACGTTTTAAATTACGGGAACTGGCCTTCAGATCACTTAGGCACCAAATAGTTGACAATTTCCGATGCTAAAGTCCAGCAGTTAAATGCTTAAGGCAATGCCTTTCATTTTGACAATTTAACAGCATACATTGCGTTGTCCAGCAGACGAATGTTACCATGTTTCAAACATATGAAGCAATGAATCAGGAATGATTGAGAAAGGTATACATATTGGGTGCTGTTTTTCCAATTTTTCACCTTTGATTCTACAAACATCTAAACTTTAAACAGAAAATATTTGATTTTTTGTAAGTTTGTTTTTACGCTTTCACGCTAAAACGGCTGAACGGATTTGGATGGGCACATGGGTAGACCTAGATTAGGACATAAGGTACTTTAATTACACGAAAAGCATATCTAATCGATTTCCAAAGTAGGTATCTGATTATCGGAGATAAGTTGCGTCGCTGATGAGCCCTGCCGGCGAAGAGTCCTGTCGGCGAAGTGTCCTGTCGGCGAAGAGTCCCGTCGAAGGAAAGTCTTGTCGGTGTTCAGTCTGTCGGCGTTCAGTACGGGATCGAGACTTATGCGGGTGAAATCGCGGGGTGCAGCTAGTTTTTAATAATCATGATGCACAATCAAGACGAAAACAAGTTACTGTCTTAAAATTAGCATTTATAAACTAATTGAAAAATCAAAAACAGCGGGATAATTTCGTAACACAGTTAACAGTAGGAATGGCTTTCATTTTGACAGTTCAACAACATTCGTTGCGTTATTTTCGTTATTGAGCACATACCTTTTTCGAGCATGTGAAGCAATGGATTAGCAATATCCTGCAAAATGATTCAGATTGTGGTTGATAGTGTAGCTTATCACCAAAACATGCTTTACCTATAAAGAAATAAACAAAAGCCATCCTAAAAAACAAAAGAATTTTGTAAAGAAACATAGGTAGGTAGGTAACACATATGAAACAATATCACATCAAACGACTCGACAACGAGACTGCATGAATAACTTGTAGATATTCCATGAATTTTGATGTAACCCTCCCCTATTTCTATTCATTCTTTATTTTATTGAAGTCTGGGTTTTTGAAGGGTGGAATAGTAAGATAACAAAATAAAGTTGTTTCAATACAGTCTTCTCCTTCTCACCGAGAGGAGGCCTGTGTCCCAGCAGTGGGGACATTATATAGGCTGATAATGAGCGGCCTGTGGCTAAAAAATAACAGCCGCACAGGATCGATCAGGTTAAGCTACGCTTGACGCGGTTGGTCTGTTGATGGGTGACCATCATTACATACCGTGACCCCTCCGTGCCTCGGAAAGTACGTTAAATAAATGAAGTCAGTCGTGGATCTTTTACAGTCGTTACTGGTAGTCAGAAGCCCGAAAGTCTGACAACCAGTCTTACCAAGGGGTATCGTATTACCCAGTAACAGGGTTGTGGAGGTAGGCAGTCGCTCCATGTAAAATACTTAGTATTCAGCTGCATCCGGTTAGACTGGAAGCCGACCCCAACATAGGCACTAAGAGCCTACCTAATAGTACACCCACATTTCGCCATTTATGGGACGAGGGGGGCTAGTTGTAGTTAAAATGAGAACGTAAATAGTTAAACAAGACCTGGGAATCGAACCCTGGAGCTCATGTTCAACAGTGGCACTTGCGCACACTACACCAACGAGGCAATAAATGCTATGAATTACGATTCCTTTTAATAGATAACGATATTCCTTTCAATCTTCAAGACAAATTCTCTCAAGTGTTCAAATAATAAAACCCTCAAAGGTGCTCGTTACGACCATTTAAAACGCTTTCAAAATAATTAAATTTGTGTCCCGCCATCTTGTAGGCAATTAAATTAATGTTTTGTACACTGGGTGGAACGGGCGAAAATGTAAAACTGTTTATTGAAGAGGTATCGATAGGTAAAGCTTTTTTTTTCATCTTGGTTTGTTTTTCAGTTGCTGTCTAGAAGTTTTAGTCCATCTCTCTATTTTAGTGTCATGCGTCAGCTTAGCGTTTTTTCAGAATGACCCCAGTTTTTCAGCGTGACCCTAGTGACTTTCCATAATAAGCATAGGGTTTTTAGCGGTTATGCAGCGTGAAAGTAGCGCTTTTCAACTCAACCCCAACGTTTTTCAACGTGACCCTAGCGTTTATTAACCCATTGTGTTACTCTTCCTAAATTGAACCTGAAAAACAAAACGTCAAAAAAACATTATCCATACTATATTATACTTAAATTCTAAAGTAAATCAGTATGTCTGTCTTCTGACCTTTTTACGCCTAAACAACTGAATGGATTTCGATAAAATTTGGCAAGGAGATAGATGGCATCCTGGGGAAAGACAAAGGCAACTTTTTGTCCCGTTAGCATATTCCCAAGGGATAATATCCGACATCCACGCGGGCGAAGGAAGCTAAAGAGACGTAATCATCTGCCTACGCGAAAATACTATCTTTGTTCATCCTTGAAAGAGTATTTTAAAACCATTAATAACTAACACATAGATGCTTTAAATAATCCACCTGAATCCCTTACTTAAACACAAGATAGTACATCAACACAGGCCGAGCCAAGGAATTATTATCTTCCGTAGCCAGGGGCCAGCAATATACCCACCTATTTCGAACCAAGTGATATTTCTTCCCCCACACCAGAAATTAACTTAAAATAAAATATCAAACACACCTTAACACTAATAAAAATCGAACTCCCGATAGGGGGCCATAATTATAAAAATTAACATTTTATTGGTCAATTATAATAAATGATTTAGAAAACCTTCGGGCTAACTCGCTCGTTAAAACAGGCATGATTAAATGGTTTTAAACCAAAATAATCGCCTTTAAAAATAAATATTTAAGTCTTTTTATTTTCGCCACTGTCTCGTTACGGCGCAGAGCTCACATTCAAGCCGACGCTGTCAAACTGCTTCTATCTCTTTCTGTCTTACACCTTCTTGGGTTGAAGTGTAGTGTTGTCTTTGTCGCACGTCTCGGCAATTTGCCGACATGTTGTTATGCTGCAATCAATTGCCATGCGCAAACAGACGTCTATGATATATCCAATTAAGTTGAACTCGCGGGTAAGGGTGTAGCTGAGTTTTTTGTATCTTGTTTTATTGGATGAGTGTTTGTGACGTTTTATTGTTTGCAGATAATAGTGGTAGCGATTTGTATATTTTTAATTGAGGAGAGGAGCTACTTACTTTATTTTTTGTGTATTGGTTTTGCGAGAAGATTTGAGTCTTTAATACTAATATACTTTCAGTTTCTGCTTCCAGTTATTTAAATGTTGTTGGCCCAAAACTTCGCCATTTCTACGGCGTTATCGGTGGCAGCGTAGAGGTCACTGGCTGCATGTTTTGGGGCACAGGGGACACAGGAGCATAGTTTGACACAGCTCCACTTCCACACCCTGCTGCCGTTTCTGCTTATGTTTAGCATCATATCCTTTTTTACATAGAGCAATCTGTTTTTAGGTATTTTTCCACTTAGGTTCCATAGTATTAAAATAGGTCTTGTCTTTTGGTGTAATTATTCGTTAGGACTAATCGTTGTCAGAATACAAATTTAGTCGATTCGTATTACTGCATAAGCATAATCAGCCTACAATGTTCTCACTGCTGGATCAGGTCACAGGTCTCCTTTCTGTAAGAGGGAGTGGGCTGTAATCTACCACGCAGGCCCAGTGTGGGTTGGTAGATGTCACATCGTCATCGAATTTTTGGTTCTAGGCGTGCCGGTTTCCTCACGATGTTTTCCTTCACCGTTTTGAGAACAGTGAAGATGAAATTATTTACAAAAAGTAAAGCGCCTGTCTGCGTTCGAACGTACGACTTACAACTCGTAAGTTGAGGCCGGTATCACTGCTCTGTCGTATTACTGACAACTACTTATAGATTTACCGTGATTGCGTTGTTAAAACATAAACACTATCTTTATACCTTAAAAGATTTCTTTACATTTCACTTGTAGTCCACTGCACCAATAACTCAAATTGTATTTGTTGCAAGAAACAGATTTTTTCATTCCGCCTCTACCCAGCTAGCGCGTCCGTCAGGTAAACTTAAAGAAATTTACTGAGTATTAAATCTTTGAACAAACAAGTTGTTCTTGCTTACTCACACCAACTCACTCACACACACTCGCGTAGGGTGTACGGTGTGTTTATGTTAAACACACACACATTTGTAGAGAGTTAAGGCGAAGCTTGGTAGCAGTTGGTTTTTGTATTTTTGATGGGGAATATGGTTGTGCCACGACCGGTCGTGTCGTGCACGAGCTATAAAATAGTATACGATACGTGTGACCAATGCTGTGCTAATTTCACGTCGTGCAATAATATGCTACTTAAGTCACACGTATCGTAATGTACAGACGCCAGCAGGTCAACCTACCCGAAACTGTCAGATTTTCCCAATCAACCTTGAACCTTATGCTTTAGCTATAAAGTCGAAAATCTATTAAAGAAATCTGACAGATTGTAGTAACTTGATGTGCTGGCGTCTGTACTATTTACCATAAATAAAAAATTCTTGGCAAAAATATGATTTTTTTCTTAATTGTAGATCTGTTAAAACATGTTCGGAATGTTATATTCAATTAAAAGTTGATATTTTTTATGTTATGCATGCACTTGTTATAAAAATATGGTTTATGTAATTTTTTTAATTGGTGGTTAATTGTAGACTTTCGCTGTAATAGTAAAAAATGCTCAAGATGTTATTTCCCATAATAAAACAATAGGTACCTAGGTACATTTTTTTCTGGGTAACTACTTACTTTAATTTTTGGGTAGGGTCGGGTGTCTCACAATGAACCAGGCAGCTACATTTAACCACCGCCAAATCTCGAAAATGCGACGTTGTCAAACCGCGCTAATATGAGTGAAAGAGAGGTATTTACGTTCCGTTCCTGCCCACTAGTTTGCGTGGCGATCGCGTGCAAAATGGTTGTGTGAGGAGCATTTGAAAGCAAACTGACTCAAAAAGTAAGTATTTTTTGCAAATTTCATTATTTTTTAGCTTTTTTTGTTTTAACAATATCGATTTATTTATATATACAGTGTTTTCTACGGTTATTCAGCAATTAAAAGCGCTATAATTCGTGTTTTTACGAGATTGTTTTGCCGGTAAAATTTTGAGGTTAGTTATCAAAACGTGGTGTGTCTCACAGTGAGCCACCTGAGTGTGGTACACATTGAACCATGGTTCATTGTGTACACCCTACCCCAGTCGTTAAATGAGTGTATTTTTTACAATTATTTTAATTTGTTATAGAATGGCGCGAAACAAAGTAATAATAAGAAAAAGAGGGGGACATTCAGCTGCCGACATGCTTAAGGCTCTTAAACTGCACAGATCAGGTGAAAGTATCAGAAAAGCAGCGAAAATTTATAATATTGCTTATCCAACCTTACGACGGTACTTGAAGGTAAAACCTTTTTTATAGTTATTTGAAGGTTTTACCTTCAAAAACCTAGTAAAAAGTTATTTAGTTTTTTACTTAGTTTTGAAAAACTGTTACTTATTTTTATTATTAAAATGTACAAAACTAAGACTCTCAGTTTAAATGCATAAGATTTAAAGTGATTTTAATAAATGTAAGACTGATTTTTATTATTACTGTTTTTTATTATTATTATATTATTATTACAAAGTATTTGTCTTATAAATTGAACTAGAAGACATAGTAAATAAGGTGGCTCAATGTGGACTATGCCCTGGTTAAATGTGTACCACCTGAAGGACACAATGAACCAAAAATCATTTTTCATAAAAACCTGTTTCACACTGAAACTAAAAGGAATATGAGAAATTAATGTTTTACAAAACTGAAGCTAAATAAATATGCTAACTATACACAAAAAATTAAAGGCATTGATTGAAAATCCAGCCCACTATAAGACTTCGAAATTTACCTGGTTCAATGTGAGACACCTTACCCTACCTATAAAATTTTCGAAACTGGAATAATGTCCTTTTAGTAAGTTTCACATTTTAAAATTTTCCACATCGCGAGCGTTTACTAAAGCCAGTTAAGGCTGGGGCTTTATCACGACATGAGCTACTGCCGTTTGGCTGTATGACTAGTAGTGCCGACACGACATGAGCAAAGAATTTGAAAAATAATATTTTTAATAAAATATTTAAATAAATCTTTACTGTAACGGGTTTTAATTAATCTATTCGGTCACTCAGCAATAAATAGCTAGGTACTATTCATAAACTAATTGACATAAAACCTCCAATCGTCTTTACACTTCCCCTTAACACACACACTCACACCCACACACCAACACACCCACACGTAACAAGCTCGGTATCTCGAGACATATTAGTAAGGGGTGGTTCTCACCCCATTTAGATCAACTAGCCGACACAATTGGTTAATGGGGCGTATGATTTTACAACCCCTTTACATGTGTACGTGATTATTGGCCGTAAACGAGCGAAGATCGAGTGGGTAAAAGTATTTTTATTGAGCCTTGTTGGTGTAAGATTGTTGGGTAACACTTTGGGTTGTCTTAACAATATTATTTTCTTTGTTTTATTTACAATGCGTATTGATTACTTTTTATGATAAATATTTCCTTTTATAAGATACTAGCTTCTGCCCGCGACTTCGTCCTCGTGAAATTTCACCCTCCCCTCATTCACCCTCTTAGGGGTGGAATTTCGAAAAACCCTTTCGTGGATACCTACTCTTCACAAATAACACACCCTCCAAATTTCATGTCTCTAGAACCCGCGGTTTAGGCTGTGCGTTGATATATCAGTCAGTCATTCAGGACTTTGAATTATATATACAATATAGAATATAGATACTTTTCCAGGATAACAAGTACCCAGTGTGGGTAGTGTGTGCCCAGGATTTAAAGAATAATTATACCAAGTTTCATCGTAATCGAACCGGTAGTTTTTGCGTGATGCCTGAACAAACAGACAGACAGACAGACAAAAAATTTTTAATCACATTTTTGGGTTCGGTGTCGGTCTAGTAACACCCCCTGCCATTTATTTTTTTGATATTTTCAATGTACAGAATTTGGACACAGGCCTCCTCAGAGAGAGCGGGCTGTAATCCACCACGCGGGCCCAGTGCGGGTTGGTAGATGTCACTTGTCTTCGAATTTTTGGTTCTAGGACATGCCGGTTTCCTCACGATGTTTTCCTTCACCGTTAAAAACATTTAAAAATTTAAATAAATTGTGGTCCGCCGGTGTCGGGAGCAGGATCCAAGCTACCAGTGCGGTGGTTAGAGCCCCAGAGACAGGAACCTCCTCACGATGTTAGGCGTATCGAGGAGTACTGCCTTCTGAATCAGCAGGCTTCTAATCCAGCCACCCAACAAGAACCTCCTCAGGTGTTGGTCGAGGCTTTTGTCTATTAAGTCATCCAAATTAACATTGTGTCATTCAGCACAAAATCCTCACCTTTGAAAACTTCATGAAAATCAATTTTGAGAACGCCTACAAGTCTACAAGATCCAAAATCACCTCTATAGCAACCAAACGACTAGGAGTATATAACCAAGTCGTGGTTTCAATTCCCAAAAATAGTCAAGAAATAGTCGTAACGCTATGCCAAACGAAAGTAATCATTAAGTGATTCCAGAGAAGGTGCCTTGGCCTTTCCCGCCACAATCCTCACCTGATTACCGCGGAACGCTTACATTTTTTAATTTGAATATTTGGTGTCAGAAAATAGTCAAGAAATAGACGACTATTTTTTGACATAGTAAACCAGGTCGAAATTATCATGGTTAGAGGCGACGAATTTCGACCTGGTTTACTATGTAGAAGTATGTTAAATTTCCACGTGAACTTCTACATAGGTACAGACACCAGCACATCAACCTACCCGCAACTGTCAAATGTTTCTAATCAACTTTGAACCCTATGCTTTGGCGATAAAGTTGAAAATCTATCAAAGAAATTTGACAGATTGTAGTAGCTTCATGTGCTGGCGTTTGTACATTTTGTTTTGGTACGAAATCTACTGTCTAGCTTTTTATAGGTTTTTTTTTTGGGATGCATGAAGAAGCCTCCTCGTGTAGCGCAGTTGGTTCCGCCAGTTACTCAACTGAACCGAGCACTCGGCGCATCCTGGACAGTCACACCCGACACCTTATTTGACTGGTCAATTCTTCCCTTGCGGTGGTGGTAGGGCTAACGCCCGCCTGGTTTGCGACCACCCTCCCACCGGAGTCGATGCGTGGGAGTTCCAGTGCCCTAGGTATCTTCTGGGCATGCTCGCGTTCCATCATAGATCTCATCCATAGCTTTCCATTAGGCGTGATCGAGGTCAAGAGCATTAAAAAAAAAACCTGTTAAAGTGATTCCGATATTCTACATATTTACAGAATAAACAATTTCATTTCACATTTAATAAGCCATCTATAATCGTCACACGTTCACACGAATTAAGTGTGCAGATTTGGTGATGCACAAACTCTTGCTAAACGATTTGGGTCAAAAGTTTGTGCTAGACTTTTGACCCAAATCTTTGATCCGAAACTTTCCACGCCGACGACGGTCCTGCATCACCAAGGCTTTCTAACAATACACACAGTTCTTATGTGTCGTACACCCCCACACACACACAGAACAGCAGAAACAATCTTTCACAAGGAGCTCAACCTTACCTTCTACCACAAACAACCGACGGTTGGTGAATCTAAACCTCATCTTATTAAAAGCATAGCGGGCCTCTGCGTGTTGGCCCCTCGTACGCCTTCCAAATTTAGGCACTCTAATTGCGTAAGTAACACACTATCAACCAAAATCTGAATCATTTTGAAGGACATTGCTAATCCATTACCTAGTTTTAATTTCAGTCATCAAAATAAAATACCGTTCGAGTCCCACTTCAAAAACGTTGCACCCACCTGATTAGTCCCTAACCACCTTATTAAACTCCGCTCAAAAACGTAAAGGTGCAAGAAAACATGCGCAAACGCATCCCCTAACCAAATCGACCAATTTAAACTGCGTTTAACCTCAACATCTGTCAGTTAAGACAATGCTGCAGGAAATAATCCCTATTAACTAACAACATTAATAAATTAACTTATAATGGAAGTTTTGGATGGTACTCTAGTTAACGATATTCGTATTTATATAAATTGGTGGAGGTCTAAACTGTTGGGCGTGTGTCCATTGTTTTGTGGTAGATGGTCACGGAAGGCGTTATCGTATCGTGTGTTCTACTGAACCCATAAAAGTGTTTTTTTTTTGTCTGGGTTCTTCCATTTTAATGAATAGGTAGGGATTTTGGAAGGAACCCTTCGTGTGGGAGTCCGACTCGCACTTGGCGGGTTTTTCTTTCTTCATGGTCTATCTCTAAACTTGGAATCTCACTTTCTTATAGTTAGTAGTGTAGCGGTATCTACAACACCACATGCGAACTACGCATCATACTGACGTCACGCAAAATCCTGCATCTCGCAAGCAGTGTTTACCGCGCAACAACGGCCCGACATGAATCATCGGGTAGTTGCCCCGTTGCCCGCCTGACGAAACACCCGTCTGGTTGGAGGATCCTCCCTTTTCTATGGAGTATAAGTGAACTTTAAACCCTGTTCCTAATACTTCTTTAGTAGTATAGTTTTTTTTATCGTATCCTAATGGACACTTACTCCCGGCGCTATCCCATTTAGAGGGCAGCACTCGCTGATGGGATAAGTGGGTGTTTAAATCCCCATTTTTGGGGTAATTTCCCATGAATACGCCCCTTACCTGTCGAGACGCGCTTACCGACTATTAGTCATATATTTTGTAGTTAACTATTAGAAAATTATTGAGTTAAGTGGGTAGGCGGAATAAAAAATACAGCCTAAGAGGTTTTTTACTGTCAGGGGTAGAGAAGATTTTAAATACCGTTTAGGGTCTTGCTAATTAACAAGTATGTGTCTGCAAAGTCAGAAAACTGTGCCTACAAAAGCATAGCTAAAGGACCAAGCCATTTTATCAACTAAAGGACTTATAAGAAGTACAGACGCCAGCACATCAAGCTACTCTAATCTGTCAAATTTTCCCAATCAACTTTGAACCTTATGTTTCAGTGATAAAGTTGAAAATCTATTAATGTAATTTGACAGATTGTAGTAGCTTAATGTGCTGAAGTCTGAAAACCAGTCGTCTTACCAAGGGGTTTCGTATTACCCAGGCGCTCCATGTAAAATACTGGTACTCAGATGCATCCGGTTAGACTGAAAGCCGA
Source organism: Oligia fasciuncula (assembly GCA_963082905.1). NCBI lineage: Eukaryota > Metazoa > Arthropoda > Insecta > Lepidoptera > Noctuidae > Oligia > Oligia fasciuncula. The sequence continues at coordinate 2,833,632 of OY720409.1, forward strand.
CCCCAACATAGTTGAGAAAAGACTAGGCAGATGATTAGTCAATAAAAACGTTATAGCAGTTCAAACATTTGGATCACTATATTTTAAATCATAATGTGGTCTGTCACAGCTGAAGTGGAAAAATATCAACTAACTTTTCCAGGTCACTGTAAATATTTACAACTAGAAGCGCCCCGCGGTTTCACCCGCATAAGTGTCGATCCTGTGGGAATATCGGAATAAAACTATCCCATGTCCTTTCCCGGGACTCAAATTATCTCTGTACCAAATTTCATCTAAATCGGTTCAGTGGTTTAAGCGTGAAGGTGACACCCTTTCGCATTTATAATATTATAGTATGGATATGAGGGCCTTAAACTAGAGGTATATAATCATTGAATTCTACCTGAACTATGAATAAACTTGTATGTCAGGTATCTCATATGTCAGGTATCTCACTCAAGGTATACATAAAAATTATCTAAATTTCCTTAAATATACCTAGTAAATAACTTACCTGACTATAAATTATGGTTTTATTCAAATTAAAATAGTTTGCTCAGTTAACTACTTAATCAATAATAATAGATAGTTATTATAATAATAGATATTGATATCTAAAGCATGATGATATCAAAAGCCGTGGTGGAAAAGTGGTTGTAGGTCGTAGGTTCGAACCCAAACAGCCAATTTACTTTGTGTAAATTATTTCATCACCACTGCTCTCAAAACGGTGAAGGAAAACATCGTGAGGAAACCGGCACGGCATGGCCTAGAACCAAAAATTCGAAGACATGTGACATCTGCCAAACCGCACTGGGCCCGCGTGGTGGATCACGGCCCACTCCCTCTCACCGAGAGGAGGCCTGTGTCCCAGCAGTGGGAACATTATAGGCTGATTATGATGATATCTAAAGATTCAATCATAGTTCATACATGCCCTGTACAAAGCAGTGGCATTGCACCTGCCTCCTGTTGCTCTCAGTAAGAGCACTGCTGCTACCACTCCTTATCCACCACTCCAGATATAAAGGTTTATATGTGCCATGTGCCTAGCTGCTGAGAGGCAGCCTATGTATCCGCTCATTCATCCGCTTCATTTCATCCACTTCTTGTGTCTTTTTTTTACATTATTCTCACATATAGAAGCAACAAGAATAATGTACCCAGGATTTTATAATATCTTGATTGCAAAGAGTGTCCTTGAAGTTTCTTGCCCGTTCTTCTCCATATAGCTACGTTTTGGAATGGGCAACTCTTTCTGGGCCGGCCTCGGCGGCGCCGTCCATCTTCAGGCACCCATTGTGTGGAGATTTTTGCCCAGCGGTCATCGTGCATACGGCTAATGTGACCCGCCCAATCCCATATTTAATTTTGACAATTCAAAAGTGCCTGTACATGGTTTAATTGAAATAAATGCTTTGAGTTTGAGTTTGAGCTCCGTCAATCTCCTGCATCAACGCTTATTTACTTCTAGGTTTCTAAGGACGGAAATTAAATAAATTACTAGCCGCGAGTTCGTCCGCCACCCTCCCCCTATACACCCTCCTAGGGGTAGAATTTCGAAAAACCCTTTCTTAGTGGATACCTACTCTTCACAAAGAACACACTCCAAATTTCATGTCTCTAGGACCAGCGGTTTAGGCTGTGCGTTGATATATCAGTCAGTCAAGACTTTGAATTTTATATAGATAAGTCGCTTGGGAAAAAATGATCTGAATAAGTATAGTAATACGGTACAACACATCTGTTCAGCAAGAAAATACACGTCATGTTAATAAGCATATTACTTTCTCCCCCATAACAAAACTATAATAAGCAAAAACACTAATAATGAACAAAACAAAAAACAATGGCGCATCAATATCTCGCAACTGCCAATTTAATTTTCAAATAAAGAGCCATAGAGCCACCAATAACACAGTCTGTGAGAGTGTTGCCACACCACAATAACAGTGTTGCCAGTTATAATAACGTGCCATAATGTTGCTACATGCGTTCACGATCGCCAATCACACATAATGACGCTTATTTAAAGTTTATTGGTTTATTAAATGGCGTGTGGTAACGTATGATAACTTTATACGTCGAAGGCTGAATAATTACGTTATATGTGATATTTAAGTAGCCCGTTACCGGTTACTAGTTACTGGTCAATAGGTAATCATCTTCGCGTTTTTTTGGTCGTAACAAAAGACTGTATGGCTCAGAAAGTAATGTCCAATTAGAGAAATAGCCTTCACTTCCTTCTCTTTATTGGTTGAGTAGGCAGTAGGATGGCTTGCTTGATGCTTGGCTGCCAAATCTTTGGGTAAAATGAACCTGCCTACCAAAATATATTTTGTGACTTACAGATCGTTCACTATAACATGTCCCGTGACGCGATTGGTAGCACTGTTCTGTCAGTCGTCATTTTTAACTCTATTAATATTGTAAGCTTGGCAAGCTATGGTGCCAACATGACGGCCGGCAAGGGACAAGTTATAGTGAACGGTATGTAGGTAACTGTGGGCCCAAAAAGCACAGAACCGCAGCCTCATTGCGTAACACAAGATTAATCACGACGATTGTGATTAAGTAAATTCATTCATTCATTGTGTGATAATCATTCAGCTTGTGTCACATTCTGAATGATTTTGAAGGTTATTGCTAATCCATTGCTACATAAATGTTCGAAAAAACCGTCTGCTCAACAACGTAAATAAAGCTATGAATGTTGTTGAACTGTCAAAATGATAGTCATTGCTATTGTTAGTCTGTTACGTAATTACCCCGCTAGTGACCTGAGATCCTGAGATAGTGAGGTGGGTTCCCGATAAAACAGGAAGGATGACGCGCGGCCTCGCATAAGATGGAAGGAGTGGAGGGAGGACTTTGCCCAAGAGCAGCACAGCGCCAAAGAAGGTAACTTTCAATAGTTTCAATTATAAATTAAAGGGAAACTCATGAAATCATTAGTAATCGCACTGGTTGAATAACGGTACCACTTCTCCGCCCTATTTTTTTTTTTTTTTCTTCTTTGGACCCTATTTTATTTACTTTCCTCTTACGCATCGAAATGGCTGCGTATTCCAAACATTTTAAATCTCGACCACTGATTGGCTGGCTCTAAATGACGTCACAGATTGATCGACGGCTCATCTAGATAACCTAATCAAATTATTAGAACAAGCACGAAACCACTTTACCTTTACAGTTCCAAATACGAAAAATGAACTCTATTTTTGAAGGATTGTTGAGGGAATGTGAGTTTTGTAGCTGCAAAGTTAAGTTTGTCTATTTGTTGGTTAGTATCGCTTAATCTTGGAACGTTGACAGCGGTTTAAGTGTTAAGGCGAACAGTTAATTTAGTTTTAGGAATATCTGTTTCTGTTAATCTGTTTGGTTATTGACTTATTGTTGAGTTGTAAAATTTATTTGATTTAAAGATAGCTGTAATAATAAAAAATCGTTTATTAATCAAATAGTCTTCTCACATTTCCTTATAACTAAAGTACAAATAAACTACTTCTAAAATTATATTATTGTTACAAGGAAAACATGTTTGAAATAGAATGTTGTAAATGTAGGTATTTAATAAATTGAAATTTAGCAAGAATGCGTCCAAACGAATGATAAAGTAAGAAGGCATCAGTATGAAATACTTGGGGAGGTAGTGTGAGAGTGAAGGTATGAGGTAGCTGTAACTTCCTAGTTGAAAATTGGTCGGAAAAGTATGATTTTACTCCCTACTCATTTATTTCTATCTCTAACAGTATGGCCGTCAAGAGAATGCTTCCTGACACCTGTCAGTGTCAATTCCAGTAACTAATAAACATCAAGTTCGCAAAACACCGACCCCTTTATTTTTAAACTTCGCTTTAAGTTAATTAATGATTAGCGACTGTTTATCCATACATTTTTAACGCTTAAACGTCTCTTAACTTGAAGCAACGTTTATAAATAAACCCCATATTCGTTTGTATGAAACTATTGTGTAGAATGCATTTTCTCGTCGGCCGCACTTTATTGTTATTGATTTACATGTTACTAGCTGCGACCCGCGGTTTCACCTGCATAAGTTTCGATCCCGTGGGAATATCTGGATAAAAAGTAGCCTATATGTTAATCCAGGGTGTCAGCTACCTCCATACAAAATTTTATCAAAATTGTTCCAGCCGTTTGAGCGTGAAGAAGTAACAAACATATAAACACACACACTTACAAACTTTCGCCTTTACAATATTAGTGTGACTTTCAATAGTGCCATATGCTTCTAACTTGAGCTTTCAGCTTGAAACTCATTGTTTTGGTAATTTGTTAATCAATCAGTAGGTGTCATCATATCCGTCCATAACTTAAATAATTAATCTCATTGTTTTGTTAAACTACTTGCAAATTATAAACTGTTAATTATATTAATTAGTGCTATATTCTTACATAATTTAATATTCATTGATTGCATTCCATATTATTATAAAAAAGATGTTACAAAACGCGCAAAGCTAGGTACAAAAATATACCGAGACCATCCCTATGTGCTGATGGAGATCACCGGGATGGTTTTAGTGAGGTAAAAATCCCACACTCCCCGACCTCCCTCCGCGGAGGTCGGGTGCCTTTTGAAGGTTTCCCAAAGACAACAAAAAAAAAAAGGTAGAAAAATATGGACCCTGAAAAAGATAAAATTACAAAAAACAAAATTTAAACCAGTATCTACAAATTTATAAAAAAATAAACAAAGCTGTAATACTGTCTGAAATAAAAGATTGTATTTATTTATTAACATTAGAAGTGACTATTTTATACACCTACTAACACAAGACATTTTTCTTGATGAAAACATACATTTCACAGCCTGTAGATTTTTTTTTTTTCTTTTGGCTTCGCACGGTTTGTGCATTCAGCCAATGTCACGTTTTGTTCTTTATTACGAAGGATAGATTTTTTTTAATGGTTGCTCTGAGAATTGATCAAAAAGTTGTTGAAAATTTTAGAGCCAAATACCTACTGAACCAAAACGGAAATGAAAAATTGAATTCTATCACATTTACTTATGGTCCAAAAAATCTGAACATTTCATATGGCCCTTAAAACATGTTCCACATTGATGTTCAATGACCATAATTAATTAAAGCGCGGTCACTCTTGACACATGTCAAACATGTCGCCGACCATCGACAAAATTATGACAGCCGCTGTCAAAATCATTTTGAACTTTATATCTAGTGTTGTAAGAGTAAAAAAATATTTATCGATTGGTAGTTTTAAATCGGTAGATTTCTCTGTGATGTGCGCCGAAACATAATGATTTTAAAGTTATTAATTAGTGTATTAGCGTGTTTTGATTGGTCAATGTTATGTGATTGAAACGTACACATTGTTTAGATGTTGTCGCTTAAGGATTTGTTGTAGAATGTGTAAATTGTTGTTGTTTTATTTTTACAGCAACGACAAGCTGGATTTTTTGTGAAGAATAAAAAATTTTGAGAACTTGAAACATAAAACGAAATACGAAATTGGAGATTGGAGCAACATTATACAATTCTGAAATAATGATTTATAACTTTAGTGAGACAATGTGAAACTCACTATGAACCAAAATCATAGAAAACAAAAAGTTTAATCTATCTGAAACGTAACAGGGCTTCAAAGGGACTCGTGTCTAAGTAATAACAGCCGCACGGTTCCATCGGTCAGGTTAAGCTGCGCTTGTCTCGGTTGATTCGTGGATGGGTGACCATCTTTACATACTCTACTACCCCTCCGTGCCTCAGAAAGCACGTTAAGCCGTTGGTCCCGGCTGACATTCGTGGATATTTGACAGTCGTTACGGTTGGTTACGGTCAGAAGCCTGAAAGTCTAACAATCAGTCTTACCAAAGGGTATCGTACTTATTACCCAGTCACTGGCTTGTGGAGGTTAGATAGGCAGTCGCTCCATGTAAAATACTGGTATTCAGCTGCATCCGTTAGACTGGAAACCAACCTCAACAAAGTTGGGAAAAGGCTAGGCAGATGGTGATCATCTGGAAAATAGCATCAAAAGCAGGTACAGCATTTGAATTTTTTTTTAATACGAGATCTCCCGTGGTCCGGTGTGCTTCTGGCAGAGGCTTTCCCCACTGTCTACATTGTGCTCTGTCATCTGCAACTCTGATCCAGTATGGCCCCAAGGAAAGATGAGAGTAAGTACTGTAATAATCAAACATTTTACTAAAGTTACATGAAAAAAAACAAATGCTATCTAACAAATTGCAAATCTTTTTTGCTCAGCAGAATTAGCCCAGCAGTGGGTAGATATTACAGATGATAATGATGTTGAGGTGCCTCGCTCGTCATTGTTAGTCTACAATAATAGTGCTCGCCATTGTTGGACGTTTATATTAATATAAGTCACAGGTCATCAGCACGCTCTGGGGTACACCGTTAGAGTGTGGGGTAAGGTATAAGCTGGTAGCGGTTTTAATTATTGCTTACCTGCGGTGCTATTCTGTAAAAATCTCAACGTAAAAACTTGGGTGAGTGAGCGTAGAGTGAGCTGTCAATAGTGTCAATTCCTAGCAAAAACAAACTGACTTTAACTTTATTTATTTATTAATAACCAACTTATATTAACAGTTTGCACCACACATACAAGTTATTAGTCAATATTAGTAATTCCACATGTCATACAATCATAAAAATAGGCTAAATCACATAATAAAAAACTGGACAAAAGATGAAATTAAATGAAATGTAACAAAGTTGGTCAACATTAGATAAAAATTAGATAATATTAAATAAAATTAAACAAATTAAAACAGAATACACAATTATTACAGAATTAGGATAAATTGGAATAGAATTATTATTAACAAGTAATTTAATTTGTTTACTCCAAGGAGATTGTACTGGGAGTGGCAATGGACTCCAGGTATCGAGTAGCAGTGTCCAGGAATCTCAGTTCAGCACTCGCGAAGACATCTAAGGACTCATCATATAACAGAATGTTGTTGATATGGGTGAGGGCCAGGTACAATGGACTGGTCTTAAGGGTTATAGTTTGAGGTATTCTGAATAGAGGACGTCGGCGAGGGCGAAGTGTGTGCCTAATAGCTAGTGGGATATCAAAGGAGATGTCCTGAAGTAAGGAGGAATTGAAATGGGTACCACGAATTAGGCGGATGAAATATTTTACCAGACTAAGATTTCTCCTTAATTCTAAACTTTGGTAGCCCACCATACCCAGCACAAATGGTGTTGGGTACATATACGGGTAATAACCATAAAGCTTTAAGTAGAGGTAGCGGACAAAAGACTTCTGGATCTTTTCGATGACCACTTTTTCATGAGGGTTCCAAATTGCGCTATTGGTCTCTAGCAAGCTGCGAATGAAGGAGTTGTACAGTATCGTTATGGCTTGACGATTATTGAAAGTTTTGGCCTGACGCAGGACAAAACCTAAGTTTTTTCGGGATTTGTTGCAGGTCTGTATTATGTGCTGGTTAAATGTAAGATGTGGATCGAAGTGAGTACCCAGATCACGTACGGTTAAGACGCGTTTCATGGGCTCATTGTTCATAGTGTAGATGTTGTGTATAGGTTGTGCGGCTTTTGAGTAGGTCATGACCACGCATTTACTAACGTTTTGGTTGAGGTTGTTGATAGTGCTCCAAGTGTGAATGTTGTCAATGTCGAGTTGAAGTGCGGCTGTATCACAGGAGTTAGCTACTGGTAGAGCAACTTTGACATCATCAGCATACATTAAGACAGTGGAGTGTTTTACAAAAGTGGGGAGATCATTAACAACTATTAGAAAAAGAAGGGGCCCGAGGTTAGTGCCCTGACCTATGCCAGAAGTAACGAGTAGTGCTCAGAATTGGCATTTTTGTATGTTACAAATTGCTTGCGGTCATGCAGATAGTTCGCGAAGAATTTTAGCGATGACACAGAGAAACCTGCCAAAGCTAGTTTACATAGAAGTACGTCGTTGTCAACCCGGTCAAAAGCCTTCTGGAAATCAAAATAGGCTACATCAATCTGCATTTTGTCATTAATATTTTTAGCTAAGAGAGTAGTTATATTAAGTAGATTTGACGCGGTTGAGCGATTTGGAAGGAATCCGTGCTGCTCATCCGCGAACCACCGTTGCAGCTTATTAAATATTTTTTTATAGAGCACCGATTCAAATACTTTGCCGAATATCGATAGAACCGCTATTGGCCTGTAATTTTTAACGTCATTTTTGAGGCCGCTTTTATGCACAGGGATTACCTTAGAGGTTTTCCACTCCGTTGGATATATGTTCGTTGTAATAGATAGGTTAAAGATAAACTGCAAGGGCAATTTGAAAATTTCGCAGCCGTCCTTAACCAGGTACTGTGGTATTCCATCTGGACCCTGAGTAGATTTTGGAGGAAGTCGAGCCATAGCGCCACGAACCTCAGATTCGTGAACGTAATCAATATCAACAAGATGGGACATATTATTAGGAGACGCATTAGCAGCAGCGAGAGCATGCTCGATATTTAATGATGGTGAGGTTGATAGGAAGACGCTACTGAAGTATTTTGAAAACGCGTCTGCAACTTACGTTGGCGACCTGTCACCAAAGGTGGCCTGCTCGTTGTTTTCTCTGTTACTTTTTACATAGGCCCAGAAGGTTTTGGGGTCACATTTGATATTTGACTGAATACGATTAGTGTAAGAAGCAAAATCTGCATCTGTGCTTCTCTTTAATAAGCGCCTATAGTAAGTAAAGAATGCATAATGGAGTTGGATATCATTATTCTGCTTGTATAGCTTGTGATAATAGTTTTTAAGGTTATTTAGTTGGATAGAAAGAGACGTAAACCATTTTACCACTAAGTTTTCACGGTGAGATTTTTACAGAATCGACCGGCTACTTTGCTTGCGACGTCCGCGTGGGTTTTGGATTTTATCTGATGTAACACACAAATATTTGATACTAACCCCCCTATTTTTTCCTGAAGGAGAGCTGAGTGAAAAGCAGTGCTGCACTTCACCCTGGATTTGTAGCTCTAGGTTACTTGTCATAGATAGTTTAAGTATGATGATGATTGATTGATGATGTTTGGCTTGGCCTTTACGATTTCAGTTTAATCGAAAGGACGGTTCCAGGGAATATCATTATTTAAAGGCGCAATATTTATTTTTACGTACATACATGTCATACATAAATCCGCACCTTCTTCCCATGGAGGTAGGTAGAAACTACAGAACGGAACCTGCTACGATCCTCCTTACATACTCCTGTTGCCTCGTTTACGTTCATACATCGTCGTACACGCACGCCGGAGTACGCCGCAGTACCTACTACGCACCTGACCTTTCTGAAGGAAATCACCAACTAGCTGGCCCGACACGACGGACGTAGTCCTGTATTGATTTAAAAAACACGTGTCGTCATCTATCTATCTATATAAATAAAAAGAAAAGTCCTGACTGACTGATTGACTGACTCATCAACGCCCAGCCCAAACCCTTGGACCTAGAGAGCTGAAATTTTGCGCAGAGGTTCCCTTTATAATGTAGACAAGGAATAAGGAAGGATTTTTCGAAATTCAACTCCTAAGAGGGTGAATGGGGGGAGGGTAAAATTTCACGCGGGCGAAGTCGCGGGCATAAGCTAGTTATCATAATAACGTTATTGTTGTTCTCCTCGGGAACAGCACTTTTTTTCGGAATGAAAGGTACCCTATGTCCGTTTCTGTACACCTGACAACGTATATGCAAAATTTCAGGATGATCGGTTCAGTGGTTTAGGCGTGAAAAGGTAACAAATTTACTTTCGCATTTATGATATTAGTTAGGATAAGGCCAGATTACCTTTCTAATAAACATCCGTAAACTGTAGACTGGTGATGAAATGTGAAACAAAATCACTACAAGTTTATTTATACAGGTTCTTGTAACTTGTACCCCAACATAGATACAACGATAACTCTGTAACAACTTGACGTCGAGATCTCATCATTTGTAACAATACTGACAGATAACTTAATATCCAGCCGTAGCAGTGACTTACTAATTAATAGCTCAGCGCATAGTGTTTGTTTAGCGCCTTGTTCATTAAATAATGTCCGGTAACTATGACGAGCCACGGATCGCTTTGCGTACCAACCGTTAAATATAATTAATATAATTTTGTTAATCCATACTAATATTATAAATTCGAAAGTAACTCAGTCTGTCTGTCTGTATGTTACCTTTTCACGCCTAAACCACTGAACGGATTTCGATCAAATTTGGCAGACAGATAGATTGCATCTCGGGGAAGGACATAGGATAGTTTTTATCGACATATTTTGCGGGCGAAGCCGCGGGCGGAAGCTAGTTTTAATATAATTTGCGCTTAGTTAGGTACTCCGTCGTATGTATAATGAAAAATGGCAGAGCAGTGGTGACCCAGTGGTAATGGCCGCGACATGAGTTGTAGAAAGAAAGAAAAGACGTTTATTTGCGGTGAACATGACGCAAAAAAGAACATAAACGCAAAAAATAAAGTAAAACAAAGGTACCTAGAGGGAAACATGCGTCACATCCACGCAAAAGGAAGGTAGGTCGTAGCTTTACTTTGTGTAAATTATCTCATCACCACTGCTCTCAAAAAGGTGAAGGAAACCATCGTGAGGAAACCGGCATGTCCTAGAACCAAAAATTCAAAGACATGTGACATCTACCAACCCGCACTGCGCCCGCGTGGTGGATTACAGCCCACTCCCTGTGTCAGAGAGAAGGCCTCTGTCCCAGCCATGGAAAAAATAGAGGCTCCGATAAATATTATTGAACTGTATAATGCCTGCACCTCTTTTTGTAAATTACAAGTAATTCCTATTTTGGGGTCCTAAAAATACTAAATAGCCGGGTAACATCCAAGTTAGCTCCCGTGGCCCGTAACCCATTTGATCGGGGACCCTGGCTGAGTTACAGCGGCCATAGTTAATGTGAGAAAGTTCCGTTAAATATTTCCCTTACTATTACGAAAAACGGACCGTTTTACGCACAAATCGTTAATTTTGACATGTTTAATTCAATACGATTATTAACTCAGACTTAGGTACTATGATTCGTTTTGCTTAACAATCTTAGTTTACTACGGCTCTTTAAAAACATTTCAAAGGAAAATACTCGTTATTCTGCTGATGAAATAGATTCCACTTTGACATTAATGTCGATAGAAAGGCAATCTATTTCGGTTTAGTAGAAATGTGGCATGAAGGGAGGAATTCATCAAGTTCTTCATCCCATCAGCCATTAAAAATATAGTTAGGTACTTACTTACCACTTACAAAAATAAATACATTGTTCTTGGTCTTAATAAAAGTTCATTTCCATCCTAAGTTAAAAAGTAGAAATCGTCCTTTTTTACAGAGATTTTGGTAAAAGAAGCCAGTTACAATAAATTAGCCAGAAGGGTATAGTTTCCTGTCAAATAAATACTACAAAATGATTAACTGAACTCGGAGATTATTCAAGGATTTACTAAGTAACGGGCCCGTTTCAAACAGTATTAATTTTGCGACAAAAAAAACCCTTAGCCAATTTGCAAAACCCACCATTTTGGAAATCCTATTAAAATAGTTCAAAAGATTTGAATAAAAGTTTTAAATCCTCTTCCAGCGCTTTTGTAGCCGCGTTTTGACACTTGCCGAAAATACTTATTATTTCTCTACCGCTGTGTTCTAAATTTTTTTAATAATACCTAACTCGGTTTTTTAAAGTCTACTGAATAATTTCATCCATACTATACTAATGATGACAGGCGTTGCACAAAGGAGTCCTCTGTGCAACGCCTGTTAGGGCACATATCTGGGGAGACTATAAAAGGATCTCCCCGTAACCTAACTGCGCAAGCGAGCATGGCAGCACGTGACTACTGTGCGCCGTCTTTCCGTCCCTGATGTCACTCAGTGGACCGACAGAGTACCAATTCTAAGCGTCCGCGACCCCAAATTCCCGCCTGCCTCAAATGCTGTGGGGTTTTGGCGTTTTAGGCGCCGAGGCGGTTGCCTCCCCGAACGCCTTCTTCTTTCAGCGGGATCAGCACAACTGGTGGTACCTACAGCTACCATCAAGCAGCGTGTTACAAAAGGGCCCTCTTTACAGTCTCCTCAGGGATGTGCCTTTCAGGCGTTGCACGGGGGGGTTCCGGAATTGGTCTTTTAAGAGGAACCGGGACCACCCCTATGTGCTGATGGTGATCACTGGGGTGGTTTTAGTGAGGTAAAAATCCCACTCTCCCCGACCTCTTCAAAAGGCACTCTCCCTCCCCGGAGGACGGGTGCCTTTTGAAGGTATCCCCCCGACAAAAAAAAAAAGGTCTATTACCAGACATAAATATGAGACATTTCAGCTTCATCTCTAGATGGGCCGCATGCTAGTTTCCCGCTGATTTTCTTTGAAAATACCTAACACGAACAGATATCTAAAACCCTCAATGTTATTGTGGTTTTAATCAGTGTTATTTATTTAGTTTTGAATAATTTGAAAATCTAACAGTATTAAAATATTAATAACTGGCTGACCCCGACTTCATACCACCTCAGAACAAAAAAAATGCCGATCCATACAAAATGTATGAAAAAATCTTTTAAATTTTTTCGTGAATTTTCCCCATGTTTTAGTAGTTATTCTGCTATTCGGGGCGGAGACAAATCTAACAAACCAAACATCATCAAAATCGGTCCCGTGGTTCTTGAGTTATAAATGGTGTAACTAACCCGACTTTCTTTTATATAAATAGAAGATAATGTAACAAGTATATAAAAAGAAAGGGAAATAATCAAAGGGCATCGCAAGGCATGTAAAAAATGAACGAATCATATTTTGCGACTAATCTCGTCTCAGCAAACAATTTAAGACGGTTATAACTCCAAGGCTTTAACTTCTTGCATTTCACCGTGCGGTTAACTAATCATAATTACTTTAAAAAATGTCCAGTTAACTCCACATTAACAAAAGTTAATCTAATCATTTAAAATCTGCCGCCAAATAGGCGGTGCACACAGGATAACTTTACAAAAATCTTCAAAAAACTTATCTTAAGTTTGTTTGTGAAATCTTTTAATATCCTTATAATGTGCCACCCGCATCGCTTCGTGGAAAATTGGCTTACATCATCCGGGATTCGAACCCACTTACCTGCTAAGTAATCCTTTTGACTATTTGACTTTTCGCGCGTCAGTGGTCACCGCACTTTAGTGGAATATGAAAATAAATTGCCATATTTTTTTGTTGATTCTACTTTAATCTATCTTTTATGTGTGTGAGAACCGAGTTAAGCAAAGATGGGAAAAAATAACCTAACCACATATTGCCATTTTTTACATCTTTTGTTGAATAACTGGCAATATGCGGTTGCCTTTATCGACCAATCAGGATCGGATCGGTCGATCGATCAGGTTAAGCTACGCTTGCCGCGGACCCGCGGTTGATCTGTGGATGGGTAACCATCTTCACATACCGAGATCCCTCCATGCCTCGGAAAGCACGTTAAGCCGTTGGTTCCGGCTGTCATTCGTGAATCTTTGACAGTCGTTACGGGTCGTCAGAAGCCCAAAAGTCTGACAACTACCCAACTAACAAATTAATGTTTTATAATAGTTAAGTTGACGTTTTACATTTTCAATTAGTTTTTGAAGATTGGTCGCATAAACGTAAATATAAACGTTTATAAAACGCGAATTAGGCCCAAATTACAGGACAATATTATCGTTTAGTAGTTATGTAGAAGTCAGCCAATGACCGTTGAATGTTATATACAAGTTAAATAAAAGTACAAAGACTGACTTTTCGGTAAAATACTGGTTGTGATGAGACCCATATGTGACCGCTTATGTCACATAGCAGTTATAATGACGTTTTCAAATGACTGAAACGTTGTACTAGTATCCAACAATACGACTCAAAGATAATCGTTTTGATTCTCGTGTTAAATATTGTGTGTATAAAAAAATAACAGAAAAATGTAAATGAAGTTAATTTTCATGATTACAAAATATCTACACTGTACATTATTTAAGCGAGTTTGATATAATAATAGGGGTTAATCTTTCAGGGAACTTTAGTTTTATGACAATGTATATATGTGTTTTTGTGAAGTTTTTAACGCCCTCCCCTATTTCTTTGGATTTCAATGGATTGAGTTAATTATCCAAAATATGTTTTCATAGTAAAGCTCCAACCATCTTGTTTACGTTATATAGCGACCTCTTCATTACACTAATATAACAAAAAGGCCGCGTAGACTTTTCCTTGAGACCATGACGCCGCAGCCATGTTCAGACGACTTTAGGGTTCCCTAATCATTACTTACATAAAATCTAATAAACATTGCTTATCTTGAACAGAGATCTAACGCGGCCCTTTATAATATATTCATCTTCTTTTCGTATCGATGGCTATCTAATCAAATAGTACGTTTAGCCCAGATTCATTTATTAAATAGTTTTGTTATATAAAGGTCATTCACAAACGTTTAAGGGGCGTTTTAATTATATAAAAGTTATGTTAAGATTCGCACACGACGACGACGTTTGTTTTACGAAAACCTTTTATTTAACCGAAACCTTTTAACGACCAATACAGTGTCCAATAAACGTCATGACTGGCATCATTATCCGACGTCGTATAAGTTAATCCTGAAAACGTTTACTCAATATATGCACTCACACCATTAAATGACGTCATATAAGTTAGTCTTGAAAACGTTTACTCGAGATACGAACTCACACAATTATAAGACGTTATATAAGTTAGTCTTGAAAACGTTTACTCAACATATGCACTCACACCATTATATGACGTCATATAAGTTAGTCCTGAAAACGTTTACTCATCATATGCACCGACACCTTTGTACGACGTCGTATAAGTTAGTCCTGACAACGTTTACTCAACTTTATATTAAGACATTACAGTCACGCGACTGAACCGTCGCAAGATAAACGTCTATATATCATAATAGTTAGCTACATACCACTATATAACTGTTACATAACATGAAGTCTTATAAGACTGGAATTATACGACGTTTTTGCTAGTTGGGTAGTCTTACCAGGGGGTATCGTATTACCCAGTTACTGGGTTGTGGAGGTCAAATAGGCAGTCGCTCCATGTAAAATACTGGTATTCAGCTGCATCCGGTTAGACTGGAAGCCGAACCCAACAACGTTGGGTAAACGTTGGTTAGGCAAATGATGATTTTTTCCAGTTATTTTTGTCATCGACACGCGAAGAAGAATGACTCTACCCTTCGACAAGTCCCATCAAGGTATTTTATAGATAGTGATACCTACTGTAAAGTTGTTGTTTATATCAAGTTTATATTCATTATCCTTTAGTACTAACTAATCTATATGATTAGTTATCATTACCTACCTACCTACCCACTTGGCGCGTACCTACATGGAAGTTAACCCTACAGTAGATAACTTAAGGTGGAACTAGTCGCGAGCTCGAACTCACTGGTGGTCATGGCCAAAAAGCACGCTGTCTCACCTGGCTTCGTGTCCGACAGAGATTGAATTGCAGTGATGAGCAGTTAGGCGCTAGTCTACATGCACAACGTCTAGTACTCACGCACGGAAACACCGTTCCGAAATGAAAGGCGGGTAAAAAAAAACTAAAAGTGCTTTGGAAAATTGAATTTTATGAAAAAACCACTGCATAAATCATTGAACTCTTCGATAACTGAACTTTGTCGATACCGACTTTGTTTGGAAGATTTTACAGTTCTTTTATTACTTATTTACACCCAAAGTTACGTCAAAAATAGCAAAAATCAAACACATAACCCCTTTTAGGCAGTAGGGTAAAAACGAATCTTTGTTGATTCATAACTTTTTAATGGCTTTTTATTTTACTATTCGGTTTCCTTAGAGACAAAATTAATAATAAGACAAAACGACATCATGTTTAAACATGGATGCACAATGTCAAACAGTGGAGTAATACTCTCCCGAAATTTGTATGGAAAAAATATCGAATAGTGGCACCTTAAGGTTCGATATTGGTTAATAAGTATCTTATTACGTAAAAAGGATTCTCAACTAAAACTAAATTAAGTTGAGTTATTAACCAAATACGAAGAGTTTTGAAGAAAACCTGAGGGCTACGCTGTGTAGCGGAAGCTTCAGGTTTATTTATTTATATTTTATTCTATTCGGGAAACTTACAGCTAATTTATACAGTGTTCTTAAACAATATGCCATTGAAAGTCATTTAAAAGTTTCCACTGAAAAACACTAAAAATAAAAAAAACAGCAAAAAGGTCTGTTTGCTTCAAAATAAAACCTTTTTCATACCTAACCCCCTTTTTACGACGCCTGCGGTTCGATACGAGGTGGCCTATTCTTTATCAGCAACCACACGATACATCACTAAAGCTCCTAAATGCCACTTTTGTTTTCACTAAATATACGTTTGAAATCCGATTACAATCCGTACCAACACCAATAAAAACACATGACTACCGTGTAGGTAACTTACATTAACCACCTCCTTGAAAAAGACCTCAAATCTTTTCCTTAACCAACCATCCACAAACTCCTCACGATCGATATCGCCATAAAATCCAATCTGATAAGTCTACACAAAATTTTATACCACAAACAAAAGTTCAAAGAGATAATAAAAAGGTTTTACCGAAAATTTCCTACATATCGATAGTTGATTATTAGTTGTGTCACGTCCCTACTCTGCATTCATCGCGCGGCGCTAGTGTTGTCATCATATCGATGGGTGACGTCATTGCTATATGTGTGGTCGTTTGCCAATTTCTTTATGTTGTTGGTTTCGACTTTGGTTATTTAAATGAGAAGGATTTCCCCTCGTTTACTTTGTGAGTTGTTGAGTTGACGATGGTTGACATTAATGTCTTATTTCTAGTCAAACTATTGCAGTAAAGTGGCCATACAATTAGGTAATCTATAGGCTTCCTACTTATAAATAACTGGTAGTTTACCTACTCTGCTCTGTCAATATAACATTTGAACAGCAAAGTGATCTGGGGGCCTAAAAAGGCCACTTTGGCAGAATCATTAAAGGATAACATTATGAATCATATAAGGCGAAGACAGTCCGTATTTTTCTTTTTTTCTCTGCACTACGTAGGTATAATCAAAGATATTGGGATTGGATTTGGATTAGATTGATTGATATTTTAGCACAGACAAAAAAAAAACTGAAAAACCCTTCACCAATGGGATTTGATAAGATTAACTTAACAGTTGTTAACAGTTGTCTGTCCATTATGATTCATAATGTTATCCTTTTATGATTCTGCCGAAGTGGCCTTTTTAGGCCCCCTGAAGAGCAATTCCCGTAATTAAAAACGTTCAAAATCTAGTCGCAATCTCATCTCAGTGACAATCAATGTCAGAAACTAGTCATAGGGAAATTAGAGGTATTTTTGACAGATTGAGACTGGTGTGAACGTTCTTTAAAATATGAGAATTGCCCTTATGAATGATTTATGCTTTCTGAAATACCTACTCAGTCCATGTAGTACCTACCCAAGTAATTCCAAACCATTGGAAAGATCACTTAAAATGCATCTAATTGTGGTCTGCAGTTCCTTATTGTATCAAACCTATATTATTATAGTAGGTTGGTATCATGTTTTAAAGAAGCCATGAAGTTTCTCTGTCTGTTATAATTCTCTAAGAATTGTCCAAGGTTTACCACCATAGGTAATCTTTGTCAAATAAAATTGTATTTTTTTAAGTACGGAAGCTACTTTTCTGTAAGTATAGCAAATTATTTGGCTCTCGCTAATTGGTTTGTTCTAATAAATTTTATATAACATGCTATAATAATGTTCCCACTGCTGGGACACAGGCCTCCTCTCGGTGAGAGGGAGTGGGCCGTAATCTACCACGCGGGCCCAGTGCGGGTTGGTAGAAGTAAATGTTATATAATTAGGTAATAAATAGCTTTTCTGCTAAATCTCGGAACTTTAACAGCCCCCAGATTATAAATTAAATGAGACGTGAATAAGGCACTGTAATAATTCTAAGTGTTGAACCCGTAACCTTTCATTAGTTGGCGCACTTTACCCGCTAAGCTATAGCCGTTTACTGCCATTTACTTAAACACGTGAAGTATTCAAGTCAATCATCATCATTTTAGTAGACTTTTCCTAAGCCGGTATGTCGGGGTCAGCTTGTAGTCTTAACTAGACGGTTAAATGTCTGTGTTTATGCTACTTACAATATGTGAAACTAATTATTGTCCATGTATGCTACAGGCATAGCTTTTTGGTTTAGGCTGTAAACAGACTTGAATCATGACTATTTTTAAAACAGACTAACGTTCGTTAAATTAAAGGGTTTTTAATTTTGAACTTTATTTTATTTTTATTGTTGGTTGTTACTGTGGTCATAATGGTACACACACACTGCTAAAATTTCTAGTTTCTACCTATCAAGGTTCAAAAGAGGTAGTCCTGTGACAGACAGACGGACAGCGGAGCCTTAGTAATAGGATCAAAATGGCGCCCTATGGGTACGGAATCTTAAATAGGAAATTTAAAAAAATAAAGAAAACCACCAACTAAATGAGTAAAAACATATATTTTATATATCACTCGTTGATTTTAAATTACTACATTTTCGTATTGAGTTAAAACGAAACATTTCTGGGGTACAGTCGCGAAGAGAAGTTACTCGATATACACACAAATACACTTAAACTGTATTCTTTTACGTCTAGACACACATAATATGTACAGGTTTACTATGTTCCATTTAAATAAAGAGAATGTACAACTAGCCTATAAGATTGCTAATGTTAGGTAATTATTTACAAACTGTTTCAGTGGCATTTAACCAGGAGAAGGAACATTTTTTTTTATTAAAGGGACATTTAAGCTGAGGCCAAACGAGCGGAATTTTTTGGGCTGTGAGTCGCGTATTTTGAATATCGCAATTTACATTCAACTGTAATTCGGTTAGGCTGCCAGACGGACGGACGTAGCTTCAGGTGCTTGACGCTGACGAGGCAAGCGCAAGTCGGTTGAAATAACGCGCGTGAGGCAGCAGACAACTCATTTTGCGTTGCCGTGTGGTAAAAACAGGACTTTAGTATGAAACCGAATGCAGCGTAAATTCCGCGACTCATTTTACGCGACTGACAGCCTAAAAAATTACGCTCGTTTACCTCAGCCTTACAATACTAAAGGTTGCGCGCCAATGGATAGACTTTTCATTTCAGATTATTTAATAAGGTATCAATTGTTTCTACTTCTCATCAAAAGTTTCATAAAGCAATTGATTGATTGCCATAAAATAGGATTGATCTTTCGCCAATTTGACGTTTAGCTGTCAAAGTTGTCAAACTAACTTCAGTTGCGTCAAGTTTGACAATATTTGTGTAGAATTGTTTACGTGGCAATACCTTGGTTTTTCTTTAAATCTAAAAAAAATAATAGATTGTCTTGTAAACAGAACAAATCGAAAGTTAAAACTATTGAATACCTTGTAAGCAGAGCAAAATATTTTTTATTTATTCATTAAAAAACATATTCTTGGACTTGACAAACAATTAAAGTTGACCTTTTGTGTTACCGAAAGAAAAGGATAAGAATAAGTTTAACTTCAAAGAAAACCTTTTCTCTGTAACAATAAAGTTAAAAAAAGTGTTAACCACGAAAAACCGTTTTGTTCAACAAATTGCTTGCGCCAATAGCCCCCATATGCGCCCAACCCTACACATAAGTTCCTTATTAAGTACAAAATAAGAAATAAATAGTTTTATTTACAATTTTCTGTATCCTTTTAATTTTTCTTACAATTAAATAAATCGGCCAATTTTCTCGTCTCACCATCTGTCAACATGTGAATGATTGAGAACGAATGAATGGGAATGCTTGAAGCGATCTCATTCACTGGTCTTTCAGGTTCAAAAGGAAGTTTAACGGGTATTGTTGAAAGCAGGCGGTGCCGGGGGCGCGCACGAGTTTGCTTTATGAGTTAATTGTTTCTGAAGCCTATGAGGTAGCCACAGTAGGCTGCAAACCACATTTTGCATGCTCCAAGTAACGCTGACAAGTCAGGACCTCTCAAAGTCTTAAGAAAACTAAAAAATAGTATAAACCCCCAATTTTTTAAAACTTATTAAAAATTAATAAGTATGTTGTGCAATCTCATGTCAAGTAATTCTTTTGGCTGCCGTTATTTCTGTAAACCAATCAAAGCAGTTGACATGATATTTGACAGTGTATTAAACATACAACACACATGCAACACACTGTCAAAAATCAACAAGAAAGGCTGAACAAATCAGCTTTTCATGAAACGGTATTCATTAATACCGTTTCATGAAAAGCTGATCTGTGTGTTCAGATATCTAATAAAATGATGGAATTGATTTTCACACCAAAATTCAATGATGGTAAAAAAATCTGAATCCACTTTTTTACTTGACATTGCACTTCACAGACCTATTATTACGATTGAGTCAGCGAAAAATACAGCGTTTAATTACAAGGGTCATTTCATTAACGCACAAACCTGGCTTTTAAGGCTGCACTGGTCGGTATTTTTTCCATACAAACGAACGTGATTGGGTGGTTACTCCGCTGTTTAACGGATAAGAAGGATGCTTTATAAATTTTACACATGTTTTTATAAAAAAAAACAATTTTCGTATCATTAGTAGTAACATCAAATTCATGATGTTAATGGCGTCACAAATAATCTAAACCACCGAGTTCGAGCTGTCGATTAGCGCAGCCTTAATAGAAGGAAGTCCTTTTTTCAGCATCTACATTATTAATTTTCGATGCGATCAAAATATTTTCGCTAATTTGACGTTTCAGGTTGACGTTTAGCTGTCAAAGTTGTCAAACTAATTTCAGTTTCATCAAGTTTTTTAAGGTACGAGTACGTTTTTAAGTAGGTATGTCCTATTCTTATTTTGACCCATTAGTATTTGTAAAAAAAAGTAGTAAGTAGCTGTACTGTAAAAAGAAACATCGCTATTACATAAATTCAATTTATACAATCTTCATGTCTTCACAAATGGTCATAAAGTTTAAGCAAGTATATATTTCTTTAAAAAAACATGACTGGCCGCGTTCAGTAGTTTCCAGTTTCTATTATATTATTTAAATTCCAATTACACTGACAGCCACATTTTTCAAGAAATAAATAAATGGTTTTTGTGACAAAAATAGTAATTTTAATTTTAAATTTTGACAGCAAAAGTAGCATGTTTAAACTTCGAGCGAAGAACTACAATTATTGGTTACCGTGGATCTTCTTTTTATTATGCATTTGAACATCAAGAAAATTAAAACAATAGTAGTATTTTTAGTGTTATTTTATATTGACGACAAGATATTTAAATTATTTTTTGGAAATCATAATGTAAATTTCACATTTAATTTTAACATCTCAGCTCAAAACGCTGCATTTGACATTTTGACGTCAAATTACAAAGAGAAGTCAGAATTCCTGACGTGAACTGACGTCACATGGTCAAAGAACCAACGTCAAGATGTAGAATTATCATAATACTGCACAAAGTTGTTAGATATTTTTATTCACATATCATATTATTACTCTAAAGGAACTGGCTTAATAAAACTACTATATTTGAGCGAATTGTTAACTTTATAGTATGTAATATGTTTTACTTTCATGTGTATTGCTACTCAATTTTGAGCTATAAGTACCAAGGACCAATTTCAACAAAGCAGTCAAAAGTTTTCTGTAATAACATAAATAATAAACATTTAAAATTTTAACTTATAATAAGTACATCAATCTGACAAGTATTTATTTTGACTTAGCTATGAAACATCAAGAATTTTCTGTTGAAATCGGTCCGTTTTACAACACTAATATTTATGCCAAAAACAATGAGCATCACTCAAAATTCTGATGTCAAAGTCAATTCAAAAATCGAACAGCCTTATCTCAACATCCAATAACTTCAATAAACCCTATAATGTCACATAATCAGCGAGTTAAAAGCAATCAATGCGAATGTAATTAAAAACGAACTTTTACGAAAGAATACATCGTAAAATATCGACATGCCCGCTAATCGCAAACACTTAATGAATAAAATCGATAATTAAAATCGACTAAGAGTTAATTGAGCTGAAAATGGAATCTAGATTTCAAATTACGAATGGCTTGGAGCCAAACGCTTTGGTTCTCTGCCTGTGTTTTTTTTTTGGTTTTTTTAAATGGCGCATTTGAACTGAATAGTGTGGTAGTTAGCGCATTCCGATGTTCGATTGTTATTTTTATTCGACCAAAGAATTCGGATCTTTTTATTGAAAATATTTGAAACTCAGATCTTTGATAGAGTTGTTTTGGAAACTTTGAAGCATCACAACAAAGGAACTTTTAAGTCTCTTTTCTTCAAATTCAGGTTTTTTTTCTTAAAAATCAATTTTCTCACGACAAAGTCACGCAATTAAAAATATATTTCCAGCGCATGTTTTCAAAACTACATTTTGTAACAACATGGCATAACCATACGCTGGTACCGACCAAAAACAAAATATTTTGTTTTTAAAATCGATTCACTCGGTAAATCGATTCAGCGAGAACTCGATACTCGTAATCGTAAATCACATGAACAAAAGACGGAAAGGAAAATACAAATTAGCCTTATAATCGCTCGTTTAAACTCGGGTTTAAAGGCCACAGCCTAGTGAAAGAACATAGTAAACAATGCAATGAGAACTGGACTGGGATAATTTTGAATCGAGAAAATTAAGAATAGAAATTTTAGACCAAAAAGTTCATGTCTTTCAACATAAGTATATATACATAATCAGCCTATAATGTTCCCAGTGCTGGGCCACGGGCCTCCTCTCTGTGAGAGGGAGTGGGCCGTAATCCACCACGCGGGCCTAGTACGGGTTGGTAGATGTCACATGTCTTCGAATTTTTGGTTCTAGGACATGCCGGTTTCCTCACGATGTTTTCCTCCACCGTTTTGAGAGCAGTGGTGATGATATAATTTACACAAAGTAAAGCGCCTCTCTTGAACCTACGACCTACAACTCGTAAGTCGCGGCCGTCACCATTTGGCCACCACTGCTCTACCACTTGGCCACCACTGCTCTGTCTTTCAACAACAAACAGCCATAGCCTTTCTACCAAACCATGCATTTTTTCAGCAATCAAGTTTATTTAAACGAATTCTTAGTTGCTAATCGATTAATTGACCGTACAGATTCTAGCATTCAGCTATAATCCGCCATAAAATGGCCGCTCGCTGACGATTAGAGTGAATTCATTTTATTTTCGGAATCACGGCAACGGATCCAAAATATACTCTCCATAACAAAAACTGGTCGTCCAAAGTGATAATGGCCATAAAAATACAGACTCAAAAACTTATAAAAAGAACGTGACACATTAAAACAATAGTCCAGACACGTCGTTAGTCAAACTAAACAGTTAAGCAACGCGTCAAAGAAATCATCAACAACAAAAAGATCTCTATCGATAAATTCCTAACGCGTAGACAAATAGTCGTAGAGAACAATCGTCAACGACTCGAAAACAATTTGGTTACGTCGCGAGCAATTACGAAACGCGATTCGAGAACGCGATAGTTTTCGAACGCATCTCTTAATAATAGGGCCCTGAACGCACCCATAATCGCCCTCATCTCTATATACCACCTATCTCTTTCTAACGCCAGTAACTCTTTGTATTGTTATCCTTGTCCGCCGTTGACAGCGCTCGTTGAAAAACCACAGACCCTGCCTATCAAGGTTTCAAATCTAAAATGTCTAATTATACCCACATCACTGGATGAACATCAAAAAAGAGCCATTTTTAATTAATTTAAACCCCAAAAACTATTATAATACGGCCAATTTTATTATCTAATAAGCCGTGACGCTAACAAGACCCGGGAAGCCATTTTGAAACCGTTTATAAAGTTGATTTAATGATATGGCTGGTTTAATGCCTTTAGAATTGATATAAATTATTGCAAACACCAACTAACGCCCACTTTTTGAAGATTGATCATGTTGACTGTTGATAAATGAGGTTTAGTAATCAAATACATTTTAATTAAAACTGGCGAATTTCATTGCGTTAGGCTAAATGCTTAAATTAATTATTGAAATTAAGATAATTGATGACAAATTCTTGGGCTTGCTCTGTAAAACATTGCCTATTCTGATCACGATGAAATGTATTCATAAATCAACTCATTCCATGCAATCAAAGTCAAACGTTACGTTCATTCGTACATTCGCTTTTGAAATACCAAAGTCATTGTCAGTCAAAATAAGGCTTTATAAGATCCCACCTCATCCTCGCCAGTGCTAAATCTCTTAAAATCATAAATAAATAAAACTATACTCTAAACATCTAGATTTACATTAATATTTACACATTTTATCACTTAGTCCACTGTCTTACGTTTCATTCTCACTTTCACTGAGTTCGTCCATGTCCATATCGATGAGTTCCTCATCATCATCTTCGTAGGAGTTGTTAAGTTGGCTGCCATCATCTGGCTTCATGTTTGAGGAACCTGATTTGCCTCCAGTCTTTGCTTCTTCTTCTTGCTGCATTCGTTTGTGTTTCGTTCTTCTGTTTTGGAACCAAACTTTTACCTGTTAACAAAAAAAAATGAGTTAATAAGGGTCTTTTTGCATTACTGTTGTGAGGGAAAGTTATCCAAACATTACTTTGTGAGTTTGGTCCGGATACCACAAGTGAAAATAAATTGCTTTTCATCGGAATGAAAGAATCATCGATGGATTCGTCTTTTATCCTAAAAATATAACAAATTCACATAGATTGGTACATATTCCAAACAAATGCATAGTTAAAAGTAAAAATGAGAAAGTAACAACAAAACAAAATAGAAAACACAAATCATAACATAATTTCATGGTCGACGAACAGCGATAAAGGATTAAAGGAACTAGCCAATAAAAAACTATTCAATGCGACCCCTCCAATCATATATCACAAGCTATTGAAAGAAAAATCCGTTGTCGAATTTTTCTGCGCACCAACAACAGATTTCCCGCCCAAAAAATGTCGGCAGCCATTTTGTAAGACAATTTGTCACGTGGTTAATGGCTTGCGAAATGTATTCACGTTCTACCCAGCCAGTACGCTTTTGAGATATTGTAACTAATGCATGGAGTCTGTATATTATCTGTTATTCTGCCAAAAATGGAGATAAGGTTGTACATTACGCTTATTTAGGTTAGGAATTGGTTTATATTTTGAATTGTCTCCAATGTGGTTTATTATAGTGAATGAGTCATGCAATAAAGGGTAATTGCTGATAATAATTTTAACTTGGCTATTGTTCTGGAAGAAATACAAGGTCCTAATGCCAATTTAAGCGCATTGCTTTTGCCAAATTATTACCTATTTGTAAATCGTGGCGAACTCAGCTGAAACTGTCAAATCAATCAAACGAAGTCAAATAATAGGAAAGATTTTTGGTATTATTGCAGTTATAACTAATCTAGTATGTAGGAATGATGGCTATTATTTATTTGAGAATATCAATAGTTAGGTCCATTTACCACAGCAAACTTTTTCGGCCAGAAAATACCTTAAGGGGCTTACAGGACCTAAACCCAAAAAACGCAAGTTTTAGAAGCAATAAAAGTATATGATCGACTACAGTAAACCAAATCAGAGAAATATATGATATTCTTCAGGATATATGCTAGGACCTAGCATATATCCTGAAGAATATCATATATTTCTTATATCATATCTTTTCAACACACTATATCTACCTAGCAGCTAGGTAGATATAGTGTGTTGAAAAGATAATACTACTAATTTGATACGATAGAAAAAAATCATGAAGATACCTCTCAAAACTTTCTTTTTATTTTACAATAAAAACCATACCATGATTTTTTGTCAGATTATTCTACAAGCAACATACTAAAGAACTGCTTTAATTTTTTAGTCCAAACGATAGATTTTTTGTAAATAGATAATTGCTTCGAATTTTGCAATAAATTACTAGCGTTGTGTCATCGCGCTTCTCTTTCTTTTCTATGGAGTCCGACAAAGACCGCGCTTTAGGTCATGTAGTCGCCTTAAGAAATCCTTAGAAAATTGTCCAGAACATAAGATTATCTAGAATTAGGTAGAAACATATAAATGATTATACTCGTATTTTTATAGTCGAAAGCAATAAGTTATCAGAATTTCCATTAAAAATTGAATGCGACGGTAAAACAGTCAAACGCCATGTTAGTTACAACGGATTGGCGTGAAATTGTTGCAATCGTACGGTTTATGGCTCCTTACAATTCCGTACAAGTTACAAATCACATTTTAGGTTATTACTGATAAAAAATTACACAACCATACACACACATTTTTACATAGCCATTAACTTTGCTTTTTGTACGATTTTCTATCAAACATTTTAGTTTTATAGTGTTTCCTATAATTGAGCTCTATCATGAATTGCTTTTTCACTTATAATTTGAATTTAGGTATAGGAAAATGAAGTTAATGCACATTTTATCTTTACACCAGCTCTAGGCACTACGTCCACAATCACATAGGGCGGCCCTTATAGGTAGTACAGCAAGCTGCGAGATCATTGTGGCTGCCTAGCTAAAATGGTCTTGTGGTCTCATTAAACCTAGAAATTAGAGTCTCAACTAGTTTTATCTCAGAATTTTCTCTATTTAATTGTTCTATCGTTCACGAGGCCCTTTCTCGAGGTTCATGTTTTTACAAAGTCCTCCGAGAAAATCTTTGGACAGCAACATCTTCATTAGAAAACCTCAATAAACTCGAACACAGTACCCACAACCACATACAAAAATGTTACAACATTGCAAGAAGAAAAAAATAGTAAACCAGTAAAATAATGCAAAAAAAAAAACTATTTGAGTACCTACCACTTAACTGGCCAAGAGTACTATCAACTATCCCAGATTTCCAACCAGAACCGTGAGAGAAAATTGATAAATATTAAAAGTTTACGGCTTAATGGCATCTCCCCCTCAATTATAAGGTCCCATACTGCGACAGACACGCTACATTACCCCCCATATATCGACATCAAATATCAATCAAGTTAGTTCCGATGCCACCCTTTTGTAACGAGTAATGGTGCGTGGAAGAGGGGAGTAGATATACTATGTATCGTGACGTTGTTTATCCTAGAAAGATCTATGTGAGAGAAAAAAGAAAATGGTTGAAGGAGTCCAAAGTTGATGATACTTCAAAGGGGTATATAGAAACAATGATAACTTTTGTACCTAATCCTCATACTCAAACGTGTCTTCAGGTAACTTGGTAAGATCGGCCATGAATTCTTTGAAATGATTAATTACAGGGAAATTAATGAAATCATTTATGAAAGTTACTTCAAAAGTACCTATGTAAATTACATAATATCGACGATGAAGTGACAAGAACTCCTAAGTAGATAGTAACTCCTAACTAGATAAAGGTTCTTGTCACTTCATCGTCGATATGTAATTTACATACATTATTACATAACATAAATTACGTATTTCTGGAAGTTATTTGTCAGACGAAAATGCCTCTAACGAGCTCAAAAGATAATTTAAAGACCTACGCAACAAGAACTCTCTAAATAGCGCATAATAATAATAATCAATGTTGTCAAAACAAAACAATATCAGTCAGATTTATACAAAGTTGGCATCAATTTATCGTACAAATATCTCACAGAACTTCATAGTGCTGCTTAGTTGTAACAAACAAAGCGATACATAGGTATTCCAAGACTATTGTGTGCATAGATAGAAACGAGTATTGTCTGTTTTAGATAGAACAGTCGATTTATTCTGTAAAATTCTCACCGTGATAATTTAGTGAATTGAGCGTGAAGTAAGCACTCAATGGTGTCAAACCCCAGCATCAGGTGGAATGACAGCTGACTTCAAGCTCAGTTTTAGGTTGTGTCCAAAACAGTTTTTTCAGAGCATATTGACAACTTTGACTGTGTGAATGTTTTGTTGCAAACATGCGCGTCATAATTTTTTCAAAGAACGATAGTCCATCTAAACTCAGTCTAGACCCGAGTCAAGATTGTCTATAAATTTTAAAGAGTGACTCAGGTCTGCACACAGCCTTAAGTGTTTCACATATGAGTCCAAATGACCGGTTGCCGTTTACAAGTACAGCTGTTACAGCCTACGTAACGTTTTCACGATACTTATGTCTTTACTTAAAGGGACATAGTTTTAGATCTTTATTCGCCATTCTACACAGTTTAGAATTCAAACGCTTTTGCTGGTTTTGAATATTAAAGCTTTGCGGAACTTCTCAATAATAATATGAATAGTGGTTTATGTGAGCTAATATTCTCGTTTATATTTTGCTGATTCGGGAGAAGACCAAATGCAATAATGCTAGGAGTTCCGCAAGGCACTATATTCGGACCAGTATCAAAAAAGGGCGAAATATGTTGCACTGTTTGGGGTACTTTCATCATAATTTTATTACGAAGAACTTTTGTTGCTAGGTGCCTTCTCCTTATATAAACATACCACCAAAGTACATACAGAACACTCAGCTCCTCTTACCTTTTGCATTTTATGTGTATTTTAACGACCCTCCACTGTTTTTACAATAGCTTTTTAACCTGTGTTTAGTCGTTGTAAATCAAAGTTTACTTAATAACAAAATGGATATTATTGCATCTTTTGTGTTAATGCCAGAGTTACATGAAGATTTTACTACGAACGTCTTAAACATGATAATTATAGTAGTAACTAATGCTGTGGAGAATGGTGTTGTGTGTTTAACTACGTAAAACGTTACCCAATTTGTGTTAAATCTTTCGGAAACTACTCTTTAAGTTATTTCCTTTTGTATTGTTTCTTTTGTGAGGCACACTTGTTTTTATCACCCATGCTAAGGTCTGCATTTTTAACTGCCAGACTATGGGCATGGAGATGAGTAAATCAATCCATAGAAGAACGTAGGTAATTTTATAGTTATTTTCCTAGATATTGGCTCTTTAACTGTAGCAGAACTGACATTATGCTAGACATGGCACTGTTTCTTTTTGTCAAGTAAATACATATTATAAGTTATAACTTAGGATAGGGATCTTTTAATTGACTTCTTCTACCTCAAAATATCTTACTCCTTTTTCCAACAGAGTTAGCTAAATTACCATCGTTTCATCTACTGTATAACCCACATTCAAAACTGCATCAATTTTCTTTCAAACCCCATCAATACCATCTAATACTTCCTTGCAAGAACTCGGATCATACATTTTATTACAATTACATAATTCAGAGACCCTATCAGGATTCTCCATTCAACCCTTGAGCCGCCCCGGTCCCATAGGCCCATTTGCCGGTTACGGGTTATTCGCCGCTCGCATCCATCATACGGTCCTTTGTACCCCTGGGGATGTGTGCGATACTATGTAATTTTGTATCATTTTACGTTGATGTTGCAGGGTTACGGTTTTTTTTTTAAGTTTTATTTTTAGTATTTGTTTTGAACTTCTATGTCTTTTTAGTGTCTAAGTATTTATCTATGTTTTAGTGATGATGTTCCTGTTTAAGTATTTCTGTAGGTCTCTAGTAGCTTAGTTCAACGCCGTCTCAATGTCCGTAATTCCTATGACATTAAGCCCGCCTATGTACATTTGTGTGCTTAAAGTATTAAATAAACAATAAATAATTCAGATTTTATAAAAAAATTAAGTCATTATTTTCAATTCTAATTGTTTTTCAGATGATGCCTAAACCTAAATTTCTTAGAAACTATTTAAACATGAGAAGAATGAAACAATTCCGTAACGTACCTACCAACATATCATTAATTCTAAAATACACTCATTTCCCATTCCGAAACACACAAACGAGCATTATACCTCAAAAAATTCGCAACGAAACGGACCATCAAACAATTATCACATTTTGATGCAAATTTAATGTACTACCACTTCGCGTTACAACAACAATAAACTTTAATTCGTTTTACACGACGCATCTGCTCATACGCACAAAACTACCGTAAAATGAACCCTCATAAAACTCTATTATACCAACAAAAGAGATCTAACAACGCTGGTCGTTAAATAAAAGTCATAAGTCTCCGCAAACAATCGTTATAATAGGAAAAGGGATCCGGACAATGATACCCGTACTAAATAAATAGGGGTGTCATTCAACATGGCCCGAAATGCGATTAAGTGCTTATGTACCCGATTATGGCGCTCCCCTACGGATTAGTAAGCGAGACAGACTTATACAAGCTTCCACGCGTTAGAAAGAGATAGAAACGAGTAGGGGAGATACGCAATTAAGAATGCCGCGCGAATTTTGGAGGAAAATTTAAACGGATCGCCGTATTACTTTATTGTAGCTCCATTAGCGAGGGAAAAGGACAGATATAGTTTAGAAAGGGACATTAGAGTGACAAATTGGGGTTGTTAGATATTTGTAGGGTTGGCGAGCTTTAATTGGATGTTAATAAAGTGATTCAGTTAGGAATAAGTGAGTGGGATGTTTTTTCGGTGGCAACACATTTTATGATGGCGACCCTTGAAACTTTGGGGACATAAAGGGTAAAAGGAGATAAAAATATTATTCTTTTTGCACATTAGCAACTTAGTTAGGTACCTACACCTTATTTTCGTACTACCACCGAAAATGTATTTTTTTCACGCTTCAGTTTTCCCGCCAAAACCGAAAAATGACAGTTAACTGACAATGTCAATTGACAAACCCTATCAAAAGACACTAAAAACAACAATCACTCAAATTGGCTGATATTATTCGTGTGCGAACTGGTTTTTGGTCAGTACCGTTGATTGATGGTCGAATTTCTTTATCTACGGCCGCCATTTTGGTATTTTGTGTTATGTAATCATAGCGAATTAGCGAGCTTGTATTTGAACCTGTGTGTAGATAGGTAACTATAGAGCCTCTATAGAGCAGATTGGTAACTATATTTTTATAGTGTTTGGTTTTATTACGGTTCCTTTTAACATTTGAATTGATTTGTCATTTAAAATATGAATTTCTTTAGGATTCTCTCTAAGTACACAATACCCCGACTTAATAAGAAATAATTTTCCTTGTTGGGTTGGATAGCACTATTAGCTTTTTTTGACGTGACAACGTCTTAAATTAGGTTGCGACTGGGAGTCACTTATGAAAAAGTGTAACGCTCGGTAACGTTACGATGAGTCACCGAACGAGAGAGAGGCCCGCCGAATGCCTTGCGTCTCTCTCCCACTCA
The DNA here is from genome assembly GCA_963082905.1 of Oligia fasciuncula. Classification (NCBI taxonomy): domain Eukaryota; kingdom Metazoa; phylum Arthropoda; class Insecta; order Lepidoptera; family Noctuidae; genus Oligia; species Oligia fasciuncula. The sequence continues at coordinate 2,864,821 of OY720409.1, forward strand.
ACTATGATCGGATGATCGGTCGTTGTCACGTAAAATCTTCGCCCGTAAAACCGACTTTACAGGCAACCATTTTTTTTATTTTGGAGTTAATGTGCCATTTCTTTTTCCAGCGAAAGCACTAAGAAGTGGTAAACAGCGGGCGTTTTAGGGTCTTATGTAATTTTGACGTTTAGTGCTGATTTTCAGCTTAATTTTAATAAATGACTTTTGATGTTGATTTTAATGTTACTAGAAATAATATTCTTGCTTTTGATGTAAGTAGATGAATGGTAAACGTACCTAAGTACCAGTAGTAGGTAAGCAACTCTATTATCCAAAGGTATCTTCAACTACAAAGCAAGCAAGAATTTTTATCAACCACGTCGTCCCTTAACATCAGCAGACACAATCAACGAGTTCCAACCATCATAAAACCTCCATGAACACTTTCAAAGACAACATCAATTAAAACCTTTCCAATTCCATAGACAAAAGCTCATCACCAAAGCGTTCATCAACAAATAGGCCAGTCAAGAATAACAAACATGAAGTTAAAATTAACCCATCAATTCACCTTCACAAACAACGAGGCTTAACGCGAATTTCCTTTGCCTAAGTGATGGCATTGCACGATAAAACGCAAGAGTCGATAATCGAGTAGGTACCGGCCGGAAGTGGAAAAGCGCCCGCTTACGTCGCTTCCGTTCGCCATTAGTGAAGCACAGAATTGTTTTCTGTAATCGTTGAATTTGTTTGGTGGAAATTGGCGGTAACTAAGATTTAATTCGTGTGTTGTGCGAGAAAGACAGCCAAGAGTTTCGTTTTAACAAATTGTTGCAACATGCATATCTATGTAAGTTGCTCCCTCGTATTATGTATTCTAATAGGTACTAGTACCTAACCAGCCTGCAAGCTATTTGTTTGTTAATCTATATTGGCGGTAAAAACCGTCGCCATTTCTCAAATTTTTTGCGGTAAATTAGTAGGCAGAAAAAACAAGAATTCAACCATTAATAGAGTCATTCCATTACAATCAATTGATATCAATTTGTTTTTTTTTTTCACCTTTTTAACGAACACCGGGCCTAAATTAAATTAAATCATTTCCTTCGCCAAATAAATCTATCTAGTCAATAAGTAAATCTTACAAAAACGATTTATAGCTGCAGTTTTATTAATTTTACAAACACGAAACAAAGTTCAGTGACTTCAATCACAACCATAGACAACATAGACGTTAGTAATAATGTAAAATTCCGCTGCAATTACATTACCGGCCACCGGACATACGAAACTTCGGCAGTACCGGAACGTTCGGTAATAAAACCGTACACGGTTCGAACGCGTGTCGATTTCCGACATTAAAAGTCGTAAGTGGAAAACGGGACGGGACATACCGTATTAATGGTGGATGATTTATCGCATAAATTTTGTTTATGGTATGTATGATGGTAATGGAGGATACATAAGTGTGTGTTATGTATTAAATAATGTCAGAAAGTATTTAGATTTAATATAGTTACCTATCTTTATATGCTACGAAGATTTAATATAGTTACCTACCTTTATGTGCTACGGATTAGCTATTGCAGACACTTGAATTTCAAGTAAGTATTTCATTTTTAAATATATTTTTTGTGTAAGTATGTTTCAGATGCAATTATATTACTGAATATTATTGAATATGGGTCTCTTAGAATGTCCAGAGATCATCAACTACTTGATACCTACCCTGAAATCCTAAGCAGTTTCTAATTCTTAGGTTAGGTACATGCTTACTTGACTGTAATTTTTAATGAATTTTCCAGGGACTTCTCTTTACAATCTATATTTCGCTGTCATCGCCAATGTTCCTACCATTTAAGCCTGGCCCTACCATGGACGTAACAATAAGCTCTTTTTCATGTCGACAAGAAACAATCATTGTTTACCATAGACAACAAAAAAAAACCTAACTCAATTAGCAGTTACGCTTTTTTTTTTCATAAAAAGAATATATTATCTGTTCAAAATCGTCCCCTTTCTCGCGCCCCCCACAGGGGACCCTGTTAACTCCGCCGTAGGACTCCGCAGGGCTACGCCCCCAATATCACGCATGCGCGCTAACACAATAAATATTTGCCACCTTTTTTATTTGCTCAATTGAGACGTAATCGAAATAGGTTTTGAGATTCGAACGTTATTTTTGTTCTGCGAATAGATTGCGATTTTTTTTATGTTTATTCGGGCTTAAATAAACGGTAGGTGGGACGAATTGGAGGAAATATAAAGCGTTTTAGTAAATTGATTTTTTTGTAGTAGTTATTGAAACGCCTGAAGACAGATAAGTTTATTTTGCAAATATGGGTATAAAGGTTAACAAAATTATTACAAGATCAGCCATATCATAGACAGGTACACAAAAACATACTAACTTAAAAAATCTTTTTCATTACAGAACTCACTTCAATTATAATAACCCCTCACCATTAAAAAGCTTTAAAGTCTTTTTTTAAATAAAGAAAGCGGGAGCTCTTTACAACTCTAGGAAACAGCTGATTCTTTTTAATAACCTACGATAAATTTCGACTCATGGTAACTGGTTGTGCGATGATGCTACCCTGTACAATGAAAGATAAGAAAAATAAAAGAAAATAAGTGAAGAAAATAGGTAGCGAAAATTCTTTCAGTTTTTTTTTTATAGTAGTTAGGCAAGTGTAAACTAGAGTCCTACAGCTCGGCATCAAATTCAGTCTTACAGAGTATTCCGAAGTGTCAGCATTTAAATACATAAATATAAAAAATTAAACGTTGACAAGACACGAATTTGTATTTTTAACACCTCTGCAATAACATTTTAAATCATTTTAGTGCCAATAATTTTGCAACGAAGGTGTGAAATTAAGCGCACACCTGTATCAATTATTACGTAAAAATTAAATAATATGCAGCTGTTTTAGTTATTTACACGATAAGATCAAACAAATCACCAATCACTGACAAAATATTATGATAATAGTTTCACAACAATAATAAATAATCAAAACCTGTGCGCGTAAACGAGAACAAAAATTAAACTCAAAAACATAAAATAAAAACATCGATAAAAATCCACGCGCGTAATGGAGAACGCACATTTAAACTTCAAAAGTCGAACATGTTAACAACGCAGCGCCGCCATATGTGAGAAATTATGACTAATTAAAAAAAATATAAACCAACGTAACAAGCAAAGGTATAAAAAACAGTCAAGGAGCATTTCCCTCAAAAATTACGTTTTCACGAGTTCCAATAATCGAATTAAGTATGGTAAACATTTTATCTTAATAGTCGACTATATACGAACATACGAACAGGCCAGCTGCGTGTAATTTAGTTAATAATATAAAATTACTTGTATCGAGTATAACCTGTCCTGACTGTACGTCATCGTGGCTTGGCTTGAAAAAAAAACATATTGGATTATAAACCTCGATGGTTGTCTGTTTACACTTCTTTGTGTTGCCATTACAGTTCATTGATTTCTCCTAAATAGGTTTAATGTGTCAAAAACCATTTAAAAATGTCGAGACCAATTTATTAGGCAATTTTATTTGTCTGATATGTCATTGTTATTTTCTGACAGACATATTTTTCTACGTTTTATTTATTTTTTTACTGCCCTATGCTTTCATTGTGTTAGCTACTACGTTACTCAAATATAATTTTAAAGTACCTCTTCCTTGATTAAACACAACATGAAGTTTTTTTTAAAATAAGAATTACAGAAAAAACGTTAACTACGGTGTTCAAGTTCTGTATCCGATATTAATCGACGTCCATTGCGTATAATAATCGACATACTACATACACTAGACAATTACGGCTACTTTAGATACTTTAAAATCAATTGATGAGTTTAACACGTAACATAAAAGAAGAAACATAGGCAAAAAGCTGAAGTGTTACGAGTTAGTAGAATCGCATGTCACTACTTTACTATTTATGGATTTTACCAGCGACTGCTTAGCATCACGCCTGTAGTAGCTAAAGGGTTGGGCAGACTTGCACCAATAATATAATACACCCACATTTTGCCAGTTATGTTTAAGACGCAAGTAACAGCGTGCGTGTGATGATTGATGCTGATTTTCAGCAGTACATAAACCGTTTTCAAGAGTACACAAGTCTATTCAGCGGAAGATTGCATAGTGGGGAAGTACTTTTTATCCATACTAATATTATAAATGCGAAAGTGTGTCTGTCTGTCTGTTACCTCTTCACGTTAAACCGCTGAACCGATTTAGATGAAATTTGGTATAGAGATAGTTTGAGTCCCGGGAAAGGATATAGGATCATTTTATTCCGATATACCCACGGGATCGAAACTTACGCGGGTGAAACCGCGGGGCGCTGCTAGTTTACAATAAAACTACTTTGTTCTTGATTAAGGTATAGCAAGACATGTTCCAAATTAAATAATCGGAAGGCGGCATTGTCTATGGTGTTCTAACTTTCTCCTCAACCCATAACTAACGATCTCCAACGACCATAAACAAGCAGCTGCTAATAATTAAACCACACCTAATTACAAATAATTTCCATTTAACATGTAAATTCTTCTTCAATTGAACTCAATATTTAAACATAACCGTAAAAAGCACGGTGCTCATCACCTAAGTACCATAAATTAGATCGGCTTTCAAGCCTCATTACTCTATAATTCTCTATGGTAATGTGTAGTTGTGACGGGAGATAATGATTGCTACTCTGATGTTGATGGAAAGACTTTTTTTTAGGATTCCGTGGGTTGGACATGTGTTAATGAAGCGAATTATTTGTGTAGCTACGTAGGTATGAATACCATTCCTACTTTGGACTCTTGTAGAATTGATGGCGAAAGGCTAATTATTATAACCTTTTGCGTCTGACGAAACTTATTTTTTTGTTAAAAGATAAGCCAACACTAAATCATCTACCGAGAACATTCATGAACATACATTTGATACCACAAAACAAACAACATGATTACCAATACCTACCTACAGAAAAATAATTAACCGAAATTGTAGATTAGCGAGGGACCGATTTTCTTTCGATATTGGAAGAAAAATGAATGAAAGAATCAGTTAACGCTAACATTGTAACTATTGCAATAAAATACAACATACAGAACCACTGCACGCATCTGTGAATCGCTCCACATTTTTTTGTTTCATCACCAGTGTTGCATGATGCGATTAGCCGCGGCGCTAATTTCCTACTGGCTGCCTTAATCAACTGTGTAGCCATGTCCATGTCTTTTTTTCTACCAAATTGGTAGTTTCCAACATTTATCGAGTTAGAACGAACTACGATTTAATAATAATTAGGCAGTTGTTTGTTCTGTAATATTTGTGTTGTCTTTACTATACGCCGTTAATTTCAAAGTTGAGCAAAGGTGTAATTTCATCGAGATACAGCGATTAGTGTTCGAATGATAGCGGTTAATACTTATATTTTTTCCCTTTCTGTATAGAAAACTCTCTGTGTAGGACTTATTTCGAGCTGATAATTACTATCCGAAAACAAAAGGTCAATTCCCGTAATCAATAACGTTCAAAATCTAGTCGCAATCTCATCTCAGCGACAATCAATTGTCAAAAATTTTGGGAAATTAAAGGTATTTTTGACAGATTGGGACAGATAAATTGTGAACGTTCTAAAATTAGGAGAATTGCCCCTCTGATCATAAAATATATTGACAGACGTAAGGTTTCCGATGCAGACGAAGATAAGACTAAGTACTAGAATGAACTTGCAATTGTTCTGCTTAGGCGCGAATTACACAGAGACGGCGTATCGTGCCTGCTTCGCGCCTTCACCTTACGCCGTCTCTGTGTAATTCGCGCCTTATTGTGTCGATGGTTACTATTCCCCGATGCTTTTTTTTTATATAGTTTGTGCCTAGTAGGTGGCCACGTTAATTGCGGCATCAGTCGCATTCTTTAGGTTATCCAAGGTGCAGGTGAACGGGCACTTAGGACACTCCAGCAAGTGGGACACGGTCTCATCAGAAGCACCGCACTCGCCCTAGATGGATGGGTCAGTAATCCCTCACTTCTTTCGAGCTTGCATTAGAAAGAGTACACAGAGGTACTTTTAGTCTAAATATATGTATGTATATTTAAAATTCGAATTGGGGCATGACACCCTTGTTCTTAACCCACAAGTATGATTGATAGCAAATAATAGAGTGACGTTGCCAAAAAAATTGGCAACGATACAGTAATTATACGATGTGTACCTGCTAAAATTTAAGACCTTCAAGATTGGTCTGCAAAAAGTTATCCTAACGACCAAGTCCGCCAATAATGGTGGTAACTGATGTTGATAATTACAAAAGAACAATCGACAATCGTCTATGAAATTCGATTCTTATTCGTTTTAGCAACTCCTGGCGAGTATTTTCGGTACTATCATCATCTGCCTAGCCTTTTACCAACTATGTTTGGGTCGGTTTCCGGTCTAACCGGATGCAGCTGAATACCAGTATTTTCAAGACCCTAGTGTTAAAATTCTCGCTTGTAAGCATAGTAAGCCTATAATGTTCCCACTGCTGGGACACAGGCCTCCTCTGTGTGAGAAGGAGTGGGCCGCAATCCAACACGGGGGCCCCGTGCCGGTTGGTAGATGTCACATGTCTTCGATTTTTTGGTTCTAGTACATGCCCGTTTTCGTACGATGTCTGCCTTCAAAGTTAAAAAAAAAAAAGTATCTTTATTTCAGACCAGTAGTAACAGATGTGATTGTGTGTGATGTTGTTGTTGTTTTGAGAGCAGTGGTGATCAAATTATTTGCACAAAGTAAAGCGCCTGGGTTCGAACCTACGACCTACATCTCGTAAGTCGAGGCCGTTACCACTGCCATGCAAGAGAAATATCCTCACAAATCCAACAAAAAAGATGTCGCCTTTACCTCAGAACAATCAATTTTCACGATCTACTGACTGACACAAAACAGCTGAAAACTGGAAATAAATCAACAATTACAGCTAACATAGTACTGACTTAATGAGTTGAAAAAACACCGCAAATGTGTTTAGAAACCAGGCTGAGCTATTAGTATTAGTAACTGACCACACCCGGTGGATTGGTAAGACTGCGGACGGATAGCAAAATAATCAATTAGTGATTCTTACAAAATTATCGTATCGGTCAAGTTTTTTCGTGAACCTGGTTGAAGGAAAGCGGGGTCCTTGCCACACCCTTGTTGTACTGAATATTTATATATACCGATTTATGTGGCTGACTTAAGAAATAAAATTTAATAGTCTAACGTGCTTGATAAACAGGGACACATACCCGCGGGGTGGTTTTGTAACACACTAACAGTAAGAATGGCTTTCATTTTAACAGTTCAACAACATTCATTGCGTTATTTACGTTGTTGAGCAGACAATTTTTTCGAACATGTGAAGCAATGGATTAGCAATATACTTCAAAATGATTCAGTTTGCGATTGAAAAGTGAGCGCACTTAAGGTTCTGTTCAAATGCTAAAACTACTTTACAAAAAGGCGGACTCAGAAAACCTATATAAACTAGAAAATTAATCAAATCAGTACCATTAACCAGCCAGATAAACAAATTACCCATAAAACAAAACGCGAGATAAATAAATCAACTGATACAATAGCAAAAACACCTACTTAAGTTACAGCTACTGCAGTTGTCGACGGTACCTGCGCGCACGCACGCCAACGCCTAATGATCCAATAATTAAAGCGGTTTTTTCGCTCAGTTTCGAACAATTAGACGCAACGCTTGATACTCTTATCGCGATTTCATTGTTACGATAATGTCGGTAATTATTTCACTTAATCCTTTATGACTTTGATTGTGTACTCATCATTGTTGGTACTTTTGAAGGTGAAAAGGTCAATTTGAGGGGAGCTATTGTTCACCTAGATTCTGTCTGTATAAAGTTTATGTGTACTTGAATGCCGCTGTCATTCGTAGAAAGTCAAAAAGAAAGTCAAAGTTCTACGAATGACAGCTGGGACCTACGGCTAATGACACCACGTACGCGTACGTAAAGTTACTGTTTCACGTACGAGTACCATCTACATATTAGTAATCTGTGCCTACAAGAGCGACAAAATGAGGAGCAAGTACAAGTATGCTCTAAATAAACATGAATCTGAGTTTAAACAAACAAGAAAAATGAGGAATAGAATTTTTTTTATTAACTACGGCAATTTAGTAGTTTTTTCCTTAAAATACGGCAAACCAGACTGTGTCATACGGCAGCTCAGATTTTTACGATAGCAACACTGCAAATGTTATCTGCGTCGCCTTTTCCCAACTATGTTGGGGTCGGCTTCAAGTCTAACGGGATGCAGCTGAATACATATACATACGCATATAGGTACATACTGCATACGGTTAGACTTGATCTAAAAATTTTACATAGAGCGACTACCTATCTGATCTCCACAACCCAGTTACTGGGTAATACGATACCTCTTGGTAAGACTGGTTGTCAGACTTTAGGGCTACTGACGACCCGTAACGAATGTCAAAGATCCACGAGTGACAGCCGGGATCAACGGCATAACGTGCTTTCCGGGGCAGAGAGTGGTCTTGGTATGTGAATATGGTCACCCATCCACGGACCAACCGCGGCAAGCGTAGCTTAACCTGATCGATCGACCGTTATTCGATCGTTATTACTGTTATTACTTAGCACAATATTGCCGAGTGTCTTAGGATATATTTTGTGTTAAAACTAGCTGCGCCCCGCGGTTTCACCCGCGTAAGTTTCGATTCCAAAATAATTCTGGAGGGCCACCCTTTTCACCTAGGGGTATAAAAAATAGCCTACGACCTATTCTTAGACCTTCCAAATACCTATACACAAAAAATCTGTCAAGCCGTTTCGGAGGAGTTCGATAACAAACACTGTGACACGAGATTTTTAAATATTTAGACAAGAAATTTCACGCGGACGAAGTCACGGGCAGAAGCTAGTATCAAATAAGCAGGTACCAATTTAATCATCCATCAGCAGCCGTGAGAATGTGGCTAACATGGGTTTTATTGGTATTTAGACCACAGTGAAGTGAAGCGCATCTAATGACGAAACAGCACGGTCAAGTCTGCAGGTTTGTGGAGCATAATAATTATACTTATGTACATAATAATAACTATTCACTTGTACGGGGCCCGCGTGGTGGATTATGGCCCACTCTCTCTCATAGAGAATAGGCCTGTATCCCAGCAGTGGGCACTATTATTCCCACTGCTGGGACACAGTCCTCTTCTGATTTTCTTACGGTTTTACGGTTTTAGACATTTATTTTCTCCAAAGGTTTACACAATCACTTACAGAGAAAATACAATAATATTAACTTAAAAATACATACTTAGTAGGTACCTACTATGACAAAATTACATTAGGATTTCGTAACATACATCGGCTCGCTGTTCCATACATTTTAACCACGTAGGTACACTTTTGTATGAAACAGCAGTTTTTTTTTAACAACTAAAAATTTACACGCTGGGGTGTCTAGAACCATCTGTTGAATTCTTTACGGTTTGCATATCGTCGATGTCAATGCCTCTATTGAAATATTCTGGAAATTATACTCTGTTCATGGCCTTTTACATTGATAATTAGTTAAATAAAAACTGGCGAATAATGTGATAGATCGCACTTTCACAACTCTAGAATGGACTCAATACCTAAGAAGAAAACGTTAGGAAATTAATAGCAGTACCTAGGTCAAGAATCCACTTGACCTACTGCTTTTTCCTAACATTTTCTTCTTTTGGTCAGGGAGATCTGCCTAATACATAATTATAGAAAAAGAAGAAAGAAAGAAAAATTGTTTATTCTGCACAAACAAAACGCACATTGCAAATAAAAAAAATAAAAAAGACAAAATATACACACACAACTAGTCAAAAGCCTCGTACTCAAGCTTAATTTTTTTTCACAATTTTGTCAATTATAGTTTATACCTTACATTAACTCAAATCACTTACATTATTTTTTAAATCATTATTTAGTTACTTTTTACTCTCCACGGCTGAGTTACCAGCCTCATCAAATACATTTTCTACCAAACATCAGTTCGTGTATTAGCGAAAATACTCGTAAAACATATTATTTAATATTGTTTAAACTTTCTTTTAATCGCGTGTTAATTAATTATAAACTTACAACAGGTGACGCAAAAAATACACCGTAAACTATTTCATTAATTGTGTTGCTACAGCTAAATAATTATATCAATTTCGTAGTTTTTCATGAGTTGATGTGGTCAATGTGAAAATAAAGAATATTATTTAATGTCGCTTGTTAATATTAATTAATTTATTTTTATTTTAAATCCGTGATTTATAAATCGTTTTTAACTAATTACCGTCATTTTATTTTTAATGACGTGTTTTTATTATAACTGTAATCAATATGCTACAGTTTCATTACATTTTTTTCTCTTTCGATAGGTAGGTACCTACAGTCACGAGCACTAATATGTCAACACTCGGCAACTTTCAATTGCGATTTTTTCCTGAAATGACGAATGTAACGTTGAAATACAACACTTTACATTAACGTATGGGTTCGAATATACTATGTTCGTAATAACATAAAATTTCATTCAAAAATAAAGGAGAAAATTGCCTTTGAATAAAGCCAAGTGTATACATACTTATGCTCGTGACTGTACGTGTCGTGTAATTCGAAAACATGTGACATCTGCCAATCCGCACTGGGCCCGCGTGGTGGATTACGGCCCACTCCCTCTCATCGAGAGGAGGCCTGTGTCCCAGCAGTGGGAACATTATAGGCTGATTATGTGTGTGTGTGTGTGTGTGTGTGTCCTACAAGTAAATGTATTATCTAGGTACTTAATATTATAAAGAAATAAAGTTTGTTTGTAAGTTTGTATTTAAGGAGTGATCTCCGGAACTATCAGTCGGATTTGAAAAAATCTTTTGCATTTGATAGCCTTATTCTTGAGGAAGGCCATAGGCTATTTAACATCACGCTATGACCCTTAGAAGCCGAGCAAAAAATCGTAATAATGCTAAACTAAAACTAAGTCATAGCGCGGGCAGGCGATGCGATGCGACGGGGTGGGTCGGGGAACAAGAAATTTCACGCGGATGAAGCCGCGGGCAGAACCTAGTACTCAATAAGTAAGATCAAAATATCAGCCTGGTATTTCAAACTTATCATCTTATTTAATCTGAAATGTTTACATTACCCTTTTAAAGACTATAATTACAATATTTCAATATCGTTAACAGCGGTAATTAATCATGAAAATAATTGTTGTATGTAGTAAGTTTGTGAAATAGGACCTTCTTCGTGATAATAAGTAAATAGAGGAGACCTTATGTTTACATACTTTGAAGCGATATTATCCATATTAATACAGTCGGAAACGTGATAGATTATAGCCATAACTGCTACAAAGTTTCTAAACGCATCTGTCTGTCTGCATGTTGATTCTTATCTCAAAAACATAAAATGTCTATGGTATGATCTAGAAGCGACTTTTATCTTTTACTTCAGATAAAACAACCATAAATGTATTTTATTACAATCTCATGATATCTAATTAATACTTCAATTATTTACTTTACACAAGATAATAATTAAATTCCCGCCAATTATTTTATAACGTTATTTTTAATAATATGGAGCAAGATATCAAATCCAATTGACAACAATCTATAACGTTGCGACTTTTGACCTCAAAGATATTAATTACTAGCAGCGCCCTGCGGTTTCACCCGCATAAGTTTCGATCCCGTGGTAATATCGGGATAAAAAGTATCCTATGTGTTAATCCAGGAAATGGTCTATCTATGTGCCAATTTTCATACAAATCTGTTCAACGGTTTACGCTTGACTGAGTAACAAACATCCAAACATCTTCACATTTATAATATTATAAGTAGGATAATAAATAAAATAATGAGCGAAATGTTTTTAACAATTAATGGGGACGTTAATTACAACATTATTAGGTATATTTGTTACAATATTCTGAGTAATGTCTCACAGATATTTTCGTAGGTATTTCGTAAGAGTAGAGTGACAAAATTTTAAGCCCAATGAAACTGAGGTTGCTAACTGATTAGATAGGTCATGCATCATCTGCCTAGCCTTTTTTCCCAACTATGTTGGGGTCAGCTTCCAGTCTAACTGGATGCAGCTGAGTACCAGTTTTTACATGGAGCGACTAAATACTAGGGGATTAAATAGGTACCCACATAAATAGCTAGATTATCGGATTAATGATTCAAAGAAAGACTAAAGAAAATGTATTTCACTATAGAGAGAAAGGAGATAATGATTATGTACCTTTAACAGTAAGTACTTACTGATAGGTTGGTAGGTATTGGTGGATCCATTACCAATGCGATAATAGAATAGAATACTTACTCTTTATTATGTACAACATATAAATTACAGACATAAATATAGAAACTGTACAAAGGGTGACACAATGGGCGGTCCTATCGCTAAAAGTGAACTTTTAAAGACAACCTTTGGATAGATTAAAAAGGGGAAGGACAGACAAATACTATAGGTAGTCTGTGGTGTACCAGTAATAATAATAAATAACTAATAATAGATCATTTTATCTCAGTGCATTTTTTGACCTAGGAATTGTACCAGGATCACTTGGCTTATACTCTGAACACTAACCGACCTATTCTGTAAAAACCTCATCGTGAAAACCTAGGTGAAATGAGCTGTCAATAGTGTCAATTCGTAACATCAAGTGGAATGACAGCTCACTTCTTCTTAGCGTGTCATCGGCAAAAATAGCAAGAGAAAAATGTATATCGTATTTTTTATTTATTTGGCCCGAAATTCAGCAACGATACCGTTCAATTAGGTCCTTACGTGTGCAGGTGTGAAAATCTACCAACCCGCATCGTGGTAGATTATAGCCCACTCCCTTTCAAAGAGAGGAGGCCTGTGTCCCAGCAGTGGGAACATTATAGGCTGGTTATGTGTGAAGGTGACAGGGCATGCGGTGCAAGATGGGAAGTGCTGACAGCTCTCTACAAGCTCACTTCACTTACATTTTCTCGGTAAGATTTTTATAGAATATACCGTCAGACCTTTAAGGATTGACCAAAACACCAACGGCAAAAAAAAGACACGCCATTAGGCATCAAACTAACCTGTGTCTCTGTGAGGCTCAGCGCCTGCGCAAGCTGTTTTCTTTCCGCTCCCACGACGTAATGATTCTTCTCAAACGCGTGTTCTAATTTCAAAAGCTGTGATGGCGAGAAAGCGGTTCTGATTCGCTTCGGCTTGCGGAATGGCTGAAGAAGGAAACCGGGGATGTCTGGACCTGGGGACAAAAGGTTTGTTGTTAGTATAAAACTCAAAACTCCAAACATTTACCAATTACAGGCACTTTTGAATTATCAAGGAGTCAGTCAGAGAGATGAAGCTAGTTGCCCATTTCAAAGCGTAGTAGGTTCCTTAGTGGGAGTTTCCCCATATAAGAAAAGATAAAAGATTCTAGAACAAAAAAAAATATTAATTTTTCATCGATTATCATAAAAAAAAAAACTGTTGTTTCATAGAACATTGCAATACAAAGGCGGTCAAAATGCATGGAACAGCATTTTTTTTTTAATGACCGACGAAAATTTTCCGCATCGGGGCGTTCAGAATCATGTATGTACTAAATCCATGGTTGCGTGTCGATGTCCCCGCCAACTTGTATAGAATAGATAAGTATACGGATTCGTCATCTAAATGACCTTTCGCCTAAGGAAACGCTAAACACTACTACTACACACACCTCTACATACACACCCTCACATACATCCCTCATTCTGAAATACACGTCCTCGCTCTAGCATACACACACATATACACCGTAAAAGTCGTTTCCAATATCCCTTATTCCTTTCGTTGTTGATTTTATTATACATACTTCGTAAGTGTAACCTGCAATGTCAATGACTATTTTTGTAATGTTAGAACACAACACACAGGTTTCTGGTATCACAGTGACAGCAGAACACTGACTCCTGAGTCACAAGATCACCAATGAATGTCAAAGGTTTGTGTATCAATAAAGATTTGTGTTTATTTAAACCTAGCTATTTTTTACCAGAAGGTTTAAGATGAGGATCAGAATGTTGTGGCACAAAAGGGATGAATGAAAGGCAATTGCATGCAGCTGAGTTGAGAATGGTAAGAGGGATGTGTGGTGTTACACGAATGGATAGAATAGGAAATGAGTACCTATAAGAGGATGTTTGAAAGTGGCACCGGTAACTGAAAAGTTTTGTGGGAATCGGTTGTCATGGTATGGGCATGTGTTACGGAAAAATGAGGAAAATGTCGTGAGGAGAGTTTTCAGTATGGATGTCGATAGCTATATATAAGAGTAGGGGAAGATCAAAGTAACGATGGATGGACTGTGTGAATGATGATATGGTTAGAAAGGGGGTGACTACCAAGATGACGACTAATAGAGAAGTGTGGAAGAAAAAGACATGTTGCGCCGACCCTAAATAAATTGGGAGGGCTGGAGAATGATGATGTTTAAATAAAAGATAATTTCTCTAACAATTATCTTTCAAAGTCAAAGCAGTTACCTACTCAAAAAAAAAACAGTGGCACAGTGCCGACAGAAGTGAAAACTTGAACAATTAGGTAGGTACGTGTGTATTTTTTTAATCGTCTTATAAGTAAAACACGCGCAGTGTCGGTTACGGTAACAGTGTCGCAAGTTCAATGGTTTTTTCCCATCTCAAAAAATGCCCAACGCGGCTAAAGAAGTTTTCACTTCAATAGGCCAATAATTTACAAGTCAATTTACTTTTAAATTGTCAATAAGTTAATCACAGTAGTCAGCACCAAGCTGTAGATGCTATATTAGAGAAAATCCTCTTTGCGGAGTACCTACCTACCTAATGATAGTTATCGTGAGCTATGTAGTTTGAAAAATATATTTGACTTTGCGACCATACAATTATAACCGCACAGTCAATAGCCATATTTAAATGAAAGTGTTGACATACTAGACATGCGACTGATTTATTTTTGTAATATTCTAATAACACGGAAAAGGACTGCAGTTAGGTACAGATGTAATAATTTATAATACTGGCCAGTTTATTTTGACACACGGCAAAATACGGAACAAAAATTTTGAATTTGACAGCTCAATAACATTTGACATCGCAAGCATTGCCGCCAAGAAGTTTCAAGAAATATTGGACCCGGTAACCGTTTCTAAATAAGCGTAAATATTTCTACTTTGACAACGTCGATTGATACAACATAACTTATAAGGGCACGCAGACATGACAAGAACAGTAATAAAATTGTCATTATACACACTTATTGAATGTTAAATATAAAATTCTTTACATTAATAAATAATTCATAAGTTTATAGAACTACAATGACTGTAGCTTAAGCGTTAAGACTATGATGAGATTTTTAAATGCTGGCATTATAATTCAATTAGAAATAAATAAATAATACGATTTTTGACGATTGTGTTGGTCACACCTTTTAACCATAAACAATAAAACTTCCTAGAATCCTGGCCGTTCACAAAACAGAATTCGAAAAAAGAACCAAGTATGAAAATTCCATGCGCACTATCCTCGTAGTGGCGTACCGACTATTAAAATTAAATTAAACAAAGATTACCACTAAACGACCGCTGCCCCAGGAGGATAATTCATCATCCACTTATGTTATTTCTACGTACTAAGAAATATGAAGTAATGAAACACCACAAATTATATAGTCGAGTGTTGTGCTTTATAAATGCTATTTAGCTCTGTGTTGAAATTTGACGTTTGTTAGATTTACACAATAGTACTTTAGTGTTTGTAAAATGGGTATTATTATACGTTTTGCGGGTTATGGATCGTAATCAGCAGGATATTAATGTAATTCGCATATTTACACGTTAATGTATGTAGACGTACTGAGAATGGATTCACTTCATCCATTCACATTGTGGTGACAAATAGGTGGTTGATTGAGTTGTTCATTCTATGAATGAGTCATGATAAGTAGGTAGTGTTTGCGCTCTTTTTATGCAAGTTAGCGACAAGAATATATTAATTAATTAATACATAATTACAGCGTAGGTATAATAAATCAAGAATTAACGCAAAAGCTTGGTTTATGTTCCGTGACTTAAGTATCATGCTCTATATTTCTCTGGCTTCCCACTCCCATAATGGTTCTATTCAAAGCCCCACTACCGGTTTTGAAACTTCTGTACACAAAAGCAATTATATAATTATAATTAAAAACTGACACGCCCACTCCAAACAATTACTTGTAGATTACTGAACCAATTTAGGCCTCATATCAAAATAACAGCCACGTTAAAGGCCTCGTCCAACTTGGAACTTAAATAGGCCATTAGTTATGAGGAATAATATTACCCGTGGGTGGCTGCATACGCGTTCCGCACGCAGTGGCCTTGTGGCGACGTCCTGACATTTGCTAATGACATTATAATTGCACACATAACCATTTTACGCGGACCTATCTTCACCCATCCGCGATTCCACGCAAACAATTTCCACAATGTGCCTTATTATAATGGTCGTGCGTTTATAATGTAATATTTAAGGTACGATATCAATTACATCCAACGTCATTGTTGGTCGAGACATTAAAATTGAGATGTTATCGTTTATTTTTATTTATTATTCAACGGTGAGTTTTAATGAGGAGATTACTTTGTGAGCGAGATAAAACTGTCATAATCCAAGGTATTTCCACTTACATTGTCGCGCTTACAATACTATTAATGTCAATGATAAATATGTTACCTTCAATGAATGCTGTTATTAAAGTTAAAATAACTGTAAGTGTATGAAAAAGCCTTTAATTTCTTCAAGAGTTGAATTTTGACAACTCTCTTGCGTACGATGGCTTTCTGTGATAATCGTGACTGTGACAGAATGAGTTACTACGTATTTTTATTTACGTCATATTTACTTTAAACTTTATGCAACGTTTAACTACTCCTTTTTAATTAGCTGTCAGTCTTCAACCTCAAGTTTCGAATTCTTCAAGTAAAATCGAAATACAATTGGAAACAAAGGGCCGAGTGTGGAGGAAAATTCAATATTGAAAAGAAACTTGCAAAAAGGTTCAACGGTTTTTCCGATTCGAATAGAATTAAATTGGGCAACAAGGAAATCGACAAACCAAATATTTGCATGAGAAAATGGCGTCGCGAAAAATAAAGGCGCGAAACAGATAGTACCTATTTCACAATGATTGACACTAGGCTCTAACCTTTGCGTTGTGACATTAACATTACCTAATATATCGTCTAATTGACGACATAATTTGGGGAGCCAACCAATCATTGTTAATTGACGGGTAGGTAGCTAGGTAGGTGTGTACTTAATTCCCTAAAGAATTGACAAACGTCAATTTGCTTTCGGAATTAAAACTTTTATTTCGTAAAATTCATGCCAATTAATACCATACAAATGACTATGACGAGTTGAATTTAGGTGTTGTCAAAGTGTCAACTGGTGGTCTACAGATGGCAAAAGAAATGCATACTTTGTGTAAAAACGAAGTTATCATCTTAGGGTCTATTTTAAATGCAATAATAAACTGTTACATTTTTTTACAACTGGCGCTGAAAGATAAGAATATGAAACATTGTACCTATACCTATAAATTGATAACCATTTGAACAGAGCTATAAGAAAATGTTAATGCCAATAAGTACATTAAGCATCTGTTCCTCGCTAAGTATTCCTCTGATAATAAAGACATCACCACGCCATAACCCTTAACATAATTACGAAAACTTAGACATTGCTAAACTCATTAAGCCCATTTACGTAAAAATACCAACAATAAACAGCTTATATAAAGTATATAATTGCTGAATAACGACAATTTAATTACCTGGTACGTTTATGTCAACGCAAATGTGCGTTTTGCGTGATAACACACGGGTTTTGCACAAGTGCGGCAATTTATTTCTATAACGCGTTTCACACTAGTCTTTACGTTTGGACTACTTGGGACTTATTAGTCCCTATTAGCAACGATCTGATAAAGTGCCCTATATAACGTTGGCAAAGGAATTGTATTCAACATGCAACGATAACAAATGCAGGCTGTCGGTGCTGTCAGTTGTAAAACTATTTTAAAGAATGAGTAAAGCGTTAAGATTGTTTCTGGGCGAGTGAGGCAATAACACAGTTTTTTTTTCTTAGTAAATGAGTATAATTATTGAATGGAAAAATAATTTAAGATTGCTACTATTTCTTAAGTAATTGAAATCACAAACATCCTTATCTACCAGATAACCCGTGGGGGTGCCACAAAACACATAAACTTTTTGTTTTACGACTACGAGTCAGATAATTATTATAGGTATTGACGTTCATAAACCTAAAAGCTGAAGATAAATTCATTAAAACAATATCACACAGTGAACGATAAACTAATTTACCCAAAAATAATATTTTTAAATAGAACTAAAGCCGATGTTGTAAGGTCACTGCGCGCTGAACTCTTTAATTAATGATTTTTTTGATAGCAAACACAATTAAACAGAAATTATGAATTGAAAATGCCCGTCATCGCTTAAAATAAGCTCCGAGATAGAGCTTATTATACTATTTATATTAAACGATGATGGACCGTGGCATCGTAAACGATTTCAGACACTACTGTACGATATTTCATTTCGGCCATACTCTTTTAATTAAACATCAGCTTTTAATGTGGCGACGGCCGAAAAAATTGATAAGCTTTAAAAATTATCGACCAAAACAAATAAAACAAACTTCTAATAAGATTCCCATTATCTTCAGCTGGCAACAGCAATAACTCAAGTTAATTAATCATAGTTTTCGTTGCTCTCCGGAGCCGTCGACATTGTAAATCATTTGTCTAACTACCGATCGCATCACTAACAAAATGGCTGCCCACTCAAAGTTACCAACACAACAATCATTATAAATCGTTGCTTTTTAACGTCAGTTAATCGTCGCAGTCGCCCGACAACAAAGTAAGCTCAAATTACAGCCAATTATAAGCTATTCAATCCTTTTAGTGGAAATAAAGTTTGAAAAAAAAAAACACGTGGTTTAACAATATGTGGTAATTAAGAAAAAAGCGCGCGTAACGAAAGATGTGACGGGCAGTGCTACCAACATGTTTAACGAGGCAGATAGTGATGTGCAAGTATCGATAAGTAGGACGATTGATAATGACATGCAAATAAGCATCTAATTAGCGTAGCGATTTAAACGAAGCGTATAGACGAGCTCACACGACCAGTAGTTCAAACAAGTATTTTTATTATGAATCATAATTATAAATAGGCACCAATATCTATGTGATTATCTTCGTCAGTTAATATATCTATTAATCTTGTTATTGGCATATAAAGTTCGAGAATAATTGCATTAAACATATTTTTTGCCTAATCATAACTTTCTACCTCAGCGATAATAAGAAAAAATAAAAGAAAGATACGTTTGCTAATTTTATACAACATAATATCGTTTATGTTGAAGCCAGTTAGCTCAGCAGGTAATGAGATCAAATTTAACCAAATAAAATACTTAAAAAATAAACTAATCGACTAAAGAGCAACACTATAAAATAATCAAATTTCGAACAACAATGGCGTCAGTTGATAATCGGGAGCCGGGTCCCGCTCACTCACAACTCACATAAAACCTTCTTTGTCAAAACGCTTATTAGTTTTGTATGAAAAAAATATATATTTTTATTATTTCCCCCTTTTTTGTGACGATTTTGACGGGCTGTGCGCGTTAAGCCAGTTTAATTAAAATCGAGTTCTTTACAATGTCGTCGGGTTCATAAAAATAATATTGGGTCGCAGATAAAAATGGGGATGATAGAGCAACTAATCCATGGGAGTTTATTATGCATATTTACTGTACGGAAGGAGGGACAAATTATGATGGCGGCCCTTTGTTGACTTAAATAATGGTGTGAAATTGAGTAGGGTAGTTGAAGATTACTTGAGAACGGTAGGGGCTACTGTTTTCGTTGTAAGTTATCTATTTAATTGAGTATATACATAGATACAAATGGTCTTTAATATCAAGTAGAATGTATGTTCGTTACTATGAAGGTACTTACGGCCTAGTAAGGCCGTAAATACTTTTTGTGTGAAAATATAGGAACCTATGTCAAACATCCGGTTCAAATATGAAAAATCTTAATTGTCACCGTGTGTTAGTCATTAAAACACAATATTGACCACACAAACATTACTTAGGACTTAGGACCGTAAGCTTCTGAATTCAATACCTAATATTGGCACACTGCTCATCGCCCGCGAAAATTATTAAGGACATAAAAAACGCAAATAATTTCAACCTAAATGAAAGAATGTTTGGAATAAAAAGAACACCCGCCCTCTCAAAAAAAAGAGCTGTCAAACAAACCATAGACAAAAAATCGAACACGCACTGACAACGTCAAATTATAAAAAAAAACAGAGTTGAGCCGAAAAAAAACGAAAATCTTCCACACAAATCCGGGACACATCGTAAACGAGACAAGAAACTATAAATTCATGTCATTATCATCATAATTATATTATCACTATTTTAATTGCAGCTAATGGGTCGATAGTTACAATGTATTCGGGCTATAGGCTATCGGTGATACAGTAATGAAACAGAGCACGATCGGGTCAAACTGCCATGATATTGTTTCAAAATAGTTTTATTACTGTGTACTTACTTGTTTTAACGTCTAGTTGGAGTCATAACTAACACTAATGTTAGACTAATTATTTAGAATTAGAGATTTAATTAGATTCCAAGCGTTCCGCTATTGAACATGGGCTTCATATCAAAGTACTCTGTGATGGGCTTTGCCAGCGACCGTCCTTGGCAAAGCCCCAGTACATGACCTTTGCCAATGACGGTCCGACCTATACTGTAAATATCTCTCCGTGACAAGTTAGAAAAATTGAGCTGTCAATAGTGTCATCAGGTGAAATGACAGCTCACTAGATCAGTTTACCAAAATTTTCACACTACAGAATAGACAGTGTATGATTTTAAAAGATCGTCTGTTTCAAACACAGGCTAAGATATTGAGGTACGGTTTAAAAATTACGGGTTTATCCCTTAAAATGGCAGAGTGAAGCCGGCTGGACGTTGATAAAAACTAAATTTTGTAAGCGAGTATAGGTACTGAAAATTGACTCATGGTGGCAAAAACAATTTTTTTTACTAGGATTGTTCTGCCAATTAAAGGTTTAAGGAGCTAGGCGAGGGTAAGAAAGGATGCAATATGATTTGTAGGAATAACAGGCACATTGAAGTGACAAACCAGAAGAAGATGCCATTTTCAAAACCGTTTAATTTAAAAATAGACACCAAAAGCATTCAAAGCATCTCAGAACGTGACAGACTGGATGCAGATGTCAGAAAATCTGGTGTTGTGCTAAACCTGGGCGGCCGAAGTCCCAAGGCGACGAAGTAAATAATTGATTTTACTTTAAACGCATAGTATTGCTTAGGAATTTCTAAGTAACAGCCCGGAGTTTGGAAATTGGCGGTGTGATACCCCCGTGCCTCGGAAAGCACGTTAAGCCGTTGGTCCTGCGCCTGATCTCTCTCCGGTCGTGTCGGATTGCCGTCCCATCGGACTAAGATAGTGAGGGAACAGAGAGCACTCTCTGTTCTCTCACTATCATGGTCCGATGGGACGGCACAAGTACAAGTGTTGGCACAAGTGTGCGCGTAGACACAGGTGCACACCTGTATCTACGCGCACACTTGTGTACTATAATATCTCCTGCGCCGAAGGCTAGTCTCCGTTGAGATTGGCCGCCGTGGCCGAAATACGGTCTGGAGGACTTTATTGCTTAGTGTTTTCGATTCTGGCTCTCATACATTCGTAAACTCACACCTTCTCCACATGGCTGTTGGCAGCCAGTATACTTATGTTAAGAAAATAAATGGTTTATTATTTTTTTTATTTATCCATTTATTTCAGGCATCAAGGCCCATATAAACACCACCAACACAACCACCACCACACCACCTACAATACAATATTAATCATCATCATCTGCCTAGGCTTTTCCCAACTATGTTGGGGTCGGCTTCCAGTCTAACCGGATGCAGCAGAAAACCAGTATTTTACATGAAGCGACTGTCTATCTGACCTCCACAACCCAATTACTGGGTAATACGATACCCCTTGGTAAGACTGGTTACTGGCTACAATACCTACAATATTAATATGACTTAAAAATACTATAAATACATACATTATAATTACACTAAAAACTAACGCACACGAAGTGTCTGCGTCGTGTTTCGCTGACTGGTGTCATGTAGCCTGCCACGAAACCGGCGGTACACAACACCCTTCGGCCAGAACTCTTCCTTGAGGAACTTCTCGAGGTGATGTGTCGGAACACGCACCACGAACGACTTGAAGTTCGTGTTGTGATGCGACTCCAACTTCTCGACCCTCAAAGTTCAGTTGGTCTTCACACGCATGTAGGTACTCCACGATCTCCTCAACCTTCGTGGAGTGGTGCAGTCTGTATTATTTTAGTTATGCAATGCTGGGTTATGTTCACATAGCTGTCAACGACGAAGTCATAAATAAACTAGGACCAACGAAGTAAAATAAATAAATATTATTGGGAGGATGGAACACAGTGACATAGGAAACTATGTTTAAACGCAAAAAACGCAAGTTTTAGAAACAATAAAAGTACTTATATAATATGATCGACTACAGTAAACAAAAACAGAAAAATATATAATATTCTTCAGGATTTATGCTAGGTAGATAGTGTGTCGAAAACATAATACAACAACAACAATACTGGACAGGTCCTCTCAATCTGTGTGGTTCTTTCCTCAAAAGACCACCTCAGACATCGATCTACATGGTCTTCATATAACCTGACCAAGATTATGTCTGGACTTTAAAAGAGACTGTGACCTCTGAGTTTGTTTCGGCCTTTCTTCTCAGAGTAGTCAGATAGGAAACGCCGACTTCATCTAGTTTTAAAAAAAACATGATTGACGTGTAAAAGTGTTTGTACAAACCTACTTACAAAAATAAAATCATTTCATTTCATTTCATTTCAACTAATTTGATACGATAGAAAAAAATCATGAACATACCTCTAAAAACTTTCTGTTACAATAAAAACCATACTAATAAACATACAATCATTATGATTTTTTGTCAGATTATTCTACAAGCAACGTACTAAAACACTAATCTTTAATTTTTTTAATCCAAACAATTTTTTTTTTGTAATTAAATAATTGCTTCATATTTTGCAAGAAATTACCAGCGTTGTGTCATCGCGCTTCTCTTTCTTTTCTATGCAGTCTGATATTGACCGCGCTTTAGGTCATGTAAGCCCCTTAACTCTATCCTACTACTTTACTGCACTTTCCACACTTTCTTTGCAACCATCGTTCTTACTATTTCTCAGAACTTAGTTCATTGTAAGAGACAGTTCAATGTGCTTACCTATAGCAACAGATGGAGCTACAATAAATACTATAGACATTTAGGTTCAAAGATCAACAACGTGTTCAATAATTTTCTCTAATTGATTTCTAGAAACCGGTAGTGTGATGCATAATCTCTAAGTCTAGAGAAGAGGACAGTAATTTATTCTGACCATGATATATTTCAAGCACTATTTTATGTCATTACAGTTGCCTTCCGATGTTCTGTGTCTTGAAACGTCTTATTTTTCTTATCCTAAAGACTAATCATTTTGCGCTTTGGAATTAGAGGAGCGAAATGAATTTTTTATTTCTGTAAGTTGATCCTGTCGCCATTGTTGTTATTGTTGGTCTTGATCGCCATTTAGTTTTCATATAATGGACGTACAAGTGTCTTACTTGTACGTCTATTATATGAAAACTAAATGGCGCCGGATTTTCTAGCTGACTGATCTCTAAGAATTAATGCCGAAATAAACTCAGACGTCATGGTCTCTTAAAGTCCATACATTATATTATGATTATATGTGAGTCTAACAATGCAGGGAAGAGATGATACTTAACCCGATTTCTCTAAATCAAGGTAGCCTTGTAATATTTCCACAACTTTTCTACACTACAGAACAGACTTATTATAGATTAGG
This sequence comes from Oligia fasciuncula, assembly GCA_963082905.1. Classification (NCBI taxonomy): domain Eukaryota; kingdom Metazoa; phylum Arthropoda; class Insecta; order Lepidoptera; family Noctuidae; genus Oligia; species Oligia fasciuncula. The sequence continues at coordinate 2,888,935 of OY720409.1, forward strand.
TACTTTATGCGTGTGAACATAATCAAGACTATGGCAGGTAGTGACATAAAAAGTGCAATCATTAAAGTATCTACTGAAATCAAGAATATGAAATATTTTAGCTTTAGGAAAACGATGTTAAATAATTAGCAAGATAGCAAAAATACTAAAGAATTTAATTTACAGAAACAATGATGAAAAAATGATGACGTCACGCGTCATCCCGGAGTCAGCTTATTGGCGCCCTGTCTGGGACTAAAAACGAACAAGCAAAAAATGCGAAAGATTTTCTCATTTCACTAAAGAACCCTAAAAAGAAGACTAAAACGCAAGAAGCAACAACAACTAATTACGAAAGATACGTTGTTTGTAATTACTTAAATCATAAAATTTTAATTGACTTCATTAATATGCGTTATAAAACATAATAATTGTGTATATCTGCGACGGCTTATATACGCGGCTATGTATTTACATATATTATAATTATGATTAATGTCCAAACATGGCTGTTAGATGTAGATGATATATTTTCGCTGTAAAATCTCTTGTAAGCGGAATTAAGAGTATAAGTTATGTTTTTTTATGTTAGGTAAACTATTTTTTGTCTGCAACTTTATTCTCTAAACATTTATTTCAAATAGTCACATAAAAGGCACTTTTGATCGTCAAAATTTATAAGAAAATAGAATTGATTCTATTCGCCCCTTCCAAAAGGTAGTTTCGTATGGAGAAGAATGGGCAAGAAACAAACACCACACCGTATAGGTAGATGTAAAGGTCCTAACTACGTAGGTACTCATACTAAGTCAGATGGTTTTAGGTTTAAAGAACTTTATTTCTCATAAGAACTCACACACACACACACACACACACACCCCCCCCCACACTCGCACTCGCACTCATTTTCACTGCTACATAGTGTAATGTAATAGACAAGACAGGCTAGATTATTAATATTGTCAAATTTTCCCAATCAACCTTGAACCTTATGCTGTAGCGATAAAGTTGAAAATCCTATTAAAAAAAATTGACAGATTGTAGTATCTACCTAGGTAATTACATATTTTTCAGTGTACGTAATCCAAAATGGCCACTATTTTCATCTCATAGGCAGAAATTAAAACGGTACAAAACAAAAAAGATCCAACAAAAAGTTTTTAGGTAGGCACTACTTTACCATAATTATACTCCTTTTTGGACAGTCGTTTAAAAAGATATACTTAACAAAACAATTCTCTAATTGAACCTAAAAAGCAATACACAAAGAGACCAAACAAAAAGCCGTTGATATAGCTAAACTAACGGACGACATAACGGCATTTTACTTAATTAACCAAGTTAGCTTAACGGTAAAATTTAAACAAGTAAAGAAGCTTAAAAGGATAATCTGACTTCAACAAGACAATAGGAATAAACAAACTTATTAAAACGTCTTTGTACATCAAACAATCACGGCTTAAAACAAAAAAAAAAGCTCTATGGTCGCCAACATGGCTCTTGGTAACCACACTTTATAACCTTTCGTCTTTAAAAGAAGATGCCAATCACAGTATTTAAACATCTATATATTTTTTGTAAATGTATAAATAAACAACTAAAATTATATATCTTCTTGTCTTGGTTTGACATTATCAAACTTTGACCTGTCAAATCTTCAAAAACCTAACAGAAGAAGATCACGATCGATAAGAGTAACTAAATAATTGACAGATTGGCATATTTACTGATAACTGCTCCGTAAGATCACTGCCATTAGATAATGAAAGTTTAGTCATCTGCCTAGCCTTTTTCCAACTATGTTGGGGTCGGCTTCCAGTCTAACCGGATGCAGCTAAATACCAGTATTTTACATGGAGCGACTGCCTATCTGACCTCCAGAACCCAGTTACTGGGTAATACGATACCCCTTGGCAAGACTGGTTGTCAGACTTTCGGGCTTCTGACTTCCCGTAACGACTGTCAAAGATTTAGGAATGATAGCCGGGACCAACGGCTTAACGTGCTTTCCGAGGCACGGAAGATAATAATAAAAGTTTAATGACAAATAAAATTAAAACCACAAAAAACATGCACATTTTTATTTCTCATTTTTTTTTATTGGACCTACAAATGGTAGAAAATGGTATAAGTCCGCCTCTATACATTTGTGTTCATGTAAAGTATTTAATAAATAAATAATGAAAAGATAATTAAATAATTCTTAAATGCCAGACTGTAATCGTCTAATACCAACAAAAAGTAACAAACAAAAAGCCACCTCACGAAATGCCAAAGTAACAAAAACATACAGCTTTATTTTCGCGTCAAACGAATTAATCTGTAACTTTCTTTTTACAAGCAAAGACAACGATCTGAACGTACTCAGATAGCGGGCTTTTTATCATAATGACTTCGTGTTCCGATAAGCTACTACTTTTTTTAAACATTTTAATTCTGTCAACGACGTATCTCAACACGCGACGACCCGGGCGAATCGATAATCTTTTTAGAAAAAAAAAAAGTTTGTGTTTTAAAAAAAATGAATCATCCCGTCGACGAACAATCCAATTGCGAATCGGTCTTAGTGCGGAATAAAAAAAAATGTGGTCGTGTCATTCTTGCTTACGTTTTTACGTTTCTTGCCGGCTCTTCTCCTTAGGAAGCGACCAATTGAAACCGTGCACCTAGCTTCTGACGTTTCTTCAGTGCCCATGACGTATTAGTACGATATGAGGCTTAGGGCCACAGACTACTTAGAGATACTACCTTAAGGCCTAACTGACAGGCGCGACGCAACTATAGTAGAACAAATTCAATGAGAACTTCATGGAAATTGCTCTACGAGAATCCGTCGCACCGTCGCGCGTCGTCGCGTCGCGCCATTGCAGCATTATGCAGAAGCCTTTATGCGGTACAAACACAAATATCTCATGATACTTTTCGTTAACAAGCGGCTATAACTTGATGATTTATTGCTCACGAGAGCATTAGTAATGATAGGTTGCTACCCCATCGCATACATCCACTGGAACCTGCAATTGAGCTTCAGAACCAATAATATTATGGAGGTACCATAGGTTAGCGGCTCAACAAAACGGCAAATGTTACATAACCATATTAATAGGTATTATAAATGCGAATGTGTGTCTATCTGGTACCTCTTGACGCTTAAACCGCTGAACCAATTTAGATGTTTGGTGTACTTAGAGATAGTTTGAGTCCCGGGAAAGGACATGGGATAGTTTTTATTCCGATATTCCCACCGAATCGACACTTATGCGGGTGAAACCTGGCCCTACTAGTTATTAATATTTTCACTTTGTTGTTAATTTTATTGTGCATGCTGTCTCCTTTATGTGAAGGAGTGCACCTACTTATAACCTGATAATACCCTTTATTTTATGTGTCATGTATTGTGTACATCGTTTAACTTTGTTGGAGATCCTAAATCACACTATCACACTAATATTATAAAGGCGAAAGTTTGTGTGTGTGTGTGTGTGTTTATATGTTTGTTACTTCTTCACGCTCAAACGGCTTGACCATTTTTGATAAAATTTTGTATGGAGGTAACTGACACCCTGGATGAACATAAAGGCTACTTTTTATCCCGATATTCCCGCGGGATCGACAGTTATGCGGGTGACACCGCGGGGCGCAGCTAGTAATCTATCCTATAACTAACTCTTTTTACTTGTAATATATTATAACTGTTTTCAATCGTCCATACATTCAAAAACAAACATACCAAAAGAACTACCAATACTCACGTATATTATCGACTAAAATACACCCAATTAACATCGATATTTATTTCTAATTTATCGAATAAAACACGTCACTAGTCTAGTAGGAAATTTGTGAGCAGGAAATGAAAATCAGTTGGATAATTGAAACTGCACGTAATACATTTAAAGGCTCATGTAACCTCAATGAGAGATAATTAAGTGCATAAGTAAATGGACTTCCCTTAATAACTAAGTGCCTAATGGGCGTTTTATAACATTTCATAACGAATCGCCGGAATGAAACGCCATTTTGAAAATAAAAACTGGCAATATAAAATAGGTTCTAATCACGTTCTAATTAAAAAAATAAAAATCTGCATGAAATAGGCACGTTTAGAATAGAATGATAACTTTTTATAATATTCCGCAAAAAAAAAACGTGAAAAATCGCGTCGGTAGATAGTCTGACAAAGTTTAACGGTAAATAAAAATATAGATGATGTTATATTAAAAATTCTAAACACCTGCATTCCTAATAACTGTTTTTTAATTGTCAATCTGCCGCCGGAAATTGAAATCACCTACAAATTCGACAATAAAAATCGTATTATTGAATCATTTGAATCATAAAACGAATTAATGATAATTATATGATGTGTGATAAGTTGTCAGTGTTTGATGACAAGATCATTAGAAAAAAAAGAGTTCCTATTATGGTTTTTTCGAACTTACGACCCGGCTGTGAAATCAGGCTTATGTAATATAGCAACATCATTAGAGGCATTCCAGTCAAGTTACTTAAAGGCTATCTTAAAATGTCACTGGAGTAGAAATTGTGAATTTGGCGGCAAAGAGAACAGGCCAAAACCATAAACTACTTTATGAACTGAAATCTGATAACATGCAAAAACTCAAAAAAAACAAGCGACAAAAGCGAATCCTTCAATTTGAATAAGGAAAGATTCTGCGATGCTGTTTTGTTTTTACGCTTTGGATTGTGTTACAAGCAGATTGCCAGATGAACATCAGGAAAAACCAACGAAGGATATTGGCATAACACCAGGAAATGTAGATAAGAATGGCCTATACGGTGACATGACCTCAATAGAATGCTAGCCTATTGTGTTTCTATAGATAATGTTCTAAATTAAGATGGTATATATGCTAAGACTCATCAAATTGATGCGGATCATAGCAATGATTCAGAAAAGGAATTGGCGGAAGATTCGAAACGTCATCTTCCTACCATTATCCCAATTTTTTGCGATTTCTCCTTCCACGCATCATCCATCGCTTCAATATTAACTATTTCTAGATATCTATATCATTTTACACACAATTCATCAGCACGGGAAGATTCCTGCGTTTGATCAACTTAGGAACTGACCTATTGGAACAAAATGTGTCTGGAGCACATTTCTTTGTATACTTTTTTTTTGGGTCGGATTGTAAAGTTTTTCAAAGACATGACCCGGCTTGGGACAACAAAAAATAATGTAAAACTTTTCTCATGAAGTCGTGATAATAAATTATAGCATAATTGGCCAAATATTTGTGGGAATATCATGTTTTTTGTGTTAACTTTAATAGCTCTTGTACCGTAAGTACCAATATAAAAAGGTTGATGATTAATCAAGTGATTACATATTCAAAGTTTATTTTTAAGACCAGAACATTAGTAAGATGGGTATTACAAGTCTTTGTCTTTGTATTTTTTTGTGTTATCTTACATTCTGCGGGAATTTTCCAAAAGCCTATGATAGCTCGATAAAATCATGGTCCCATCGTTTATTTTTGGGCGCCATATTTTAGAATCGATCGTCTATCTTCTTCTAAGCAACGTCAGAATTCAAAAACTTTTTTTTTTATTGCTGTTCTATATTTATGAAAACGGAAAATGCTTTCTGAGTGAAAACCGCAGGAGCTGTTTTTCCCGGTCAAAATGCAAGATGAAAAATGGCGTTTTATTCGAGCTAATTTGAAAATCTATGTGTAAATGGCAGGGCCAACTACAAAACATCAGGATTACTGAAAACAGGAGTTATTGCTGAAATTGTATCGGCACTGCTTTAAATTTTGCCAAGACCAACTGCATATTCCTTAAAGGAATAGCATTTGGTCCTTCGTAAAATATCTTGCAGCCAGTTTGGAAAACTAAAATCTCTATCCTAATCACTTTGTGAAACTAGCCAACTGTATTAAACTCAGGGGAACACATTTTGGTCCTATGGTTCTACCGAGCAGAAGAAAATTAAAAGCTAATCACTAGGACACAAGACTTACCTCCAGGAAACCGGTGTGGGAATATCCTGCCATGCCTGTTGATGAGCCAGGGGTACAGCGTGTAGGACTCCCGGGGGACAGGTGGCTGGGGGTGCGGGGGCGGGTGCGGCGGCAGTGGTCCTCCAAAACCCTGCTGCTGATGCGCCAAAGCCGCAGCAAGAGCAGCTCCTTGGAAGTGCGCCAGAAATTGGTGGTGATGACTCTGGGCGTCCAAATACGGCAGCCTCTTCAACTCAGGAGAAGGAAACACCGCAGGCAACGCACTGGGCCTCAACAAAGGTCTGGGCGAAGGACTTCTCGGGGACGCAACCGGCGAAGGGGAGCCAGGACTCGCCAGCGGCGGCGACGCATGCTTCGACCGCTCCGAACCTCCCACTATACTGTCTATACTAAATCCTATCTTCGGCTTCGATGGCACCGCCACCACAGGGGTCGGTGCGAGAGGCATCATGCTTTTGCACACAACGGGTCCGTCACAAAAAAAATAATACACCAAATCAGAAGCACATGTCACACAGAACACAATCCATCGTGACGCGAGCGCGCGATACGAACGCCAAGGCGGCGCGAGGCCGAATGAGCCCTCCGCACGGCCGCGAGACGCCCGTCGGCACGGAAAAAAAAATAACGAACATGGACTCCTCACCTCCTATTGGACGGTATTTACCAAGGGGTGGCGACTGATCTCCGAGCTGCACTCTTTATTTGAATGTCTGCTGCGCGATTGGCCAGCAGGCGTGTAGAGGTGTTATTGGAATTTGGAACGCTTTCCCAGTGGGCGGTTTGCGTTAAGAGCTTGTGATTTAGCCGGCCGTATGGTGTATTACACCAGATTTGTGGCGCGAAACGCGTCGAGTGGTGCTTTCGAATTTTGTTGGTTATGATTCAATTAAGGCGTCGATTGGGTGGGTAATCGCGGTCGACTTGCTCGTTTTGGGCTAGTCGGCTCGCGCTGCGCTCGCCCGCTCCGCTCGCCTCCGCACGGTGTAATACTTTTTAATTAAGTCCGATGCTTTATTAGCTTAATGTCGCGAGATAAACGTGGATTTTTCAACGATTCCCGCCAATAATTGATTCTTACAAAATGGCGGACGTTTATAGTCGCGTTCGGTTTAATTATTTTTATCGATAATAAAATAATTTGTTGCAGCGGCCGTACGATTGTTTTCTTATGTAGTTGAATTAAATTTTAATGGAACACGATAAAGTTTGAATTTCACGGATATTTTCCACCATTATAAACTAAACAGTGTTTGGTAAATAGTTGATTTTTTAATTAAAATTGTTATGCTTTGTAGTCTGTGGTGCGTTGTGATTGATTTTTGATTTATAAATACAGATTGGTTACTTTATGATACCTATTAATTATGAAGCATTGAAGTGGGTAGGTAGGTAGGTACAATTATTTTGATAAAGCCTTTTTAGAAAGATTATTTTTAAATTAATTCGGTTTGCATTGCGCGGGTTACTTTTCCTTTTTTTCAAAATGTAGGTAAGTTGTCTACGGAGTACTAATCATTATTTAATTTAAAGCTAATTTATTAAATTGAATGACTGATTAAAATAATTTTAGCGCACCTACAAATAGATACTTAGTATAAATTATTTGAAAAATCTACATTTTGAATACATATTTGATAAGACAAAAGCCAATAGCTATTTAGATTTTTCGCATCACAGCAAAAAAATAGGGTACAGTAACGTGCCTATCTAAGGACCAAATTTAGGTTACCTTGATGACATTCTTATGTCCAAATATTGAATCAAACGAAATTATGGCTTAGGTACCTAACTAGGAATTTTGTTTTGTTTTTATAATATCTGAGCATACCTACCTAGATACTTCAAAATGTGACGATGGCATTAGCAATAAGGTACATAATAAAATAACCAATAATGGTAAAATTATAGTTGCAGGTACAGACGACGCCAGCACATCAAGCTACTACAATCTGTCAAAATTCTTTAATAGATTTTCACCTTTATCGCTAAAACATAAGGTTCAAAGTTGATTGGGAAAATTTGACAGTTTCGGGTAGCTTAATGTGCTGGCGTTCTGTAGGTACTTATACTTATCTACTTTCAGTTTTCACAAACATTTGAGGCCTCTACGACTCTATACATCTACCTATACCTAAGCCTATTTTTATATAAAAGCTCATCTATTACATGGAATTTACTGATAATATTGGCAAAATGTGATTTTAGTCAATGTTTGGTCAGAGCATGTTTGATCTGCACCTCCGCCTTCTCTAAGATGGTCTCTATTAGGTACATCCCAAAAAAACCTACAAAGCTATGAAATAGAAAGAAATTACATTTATTTATCACAGACTAAAAGACACACAATACACCAGATAGTCAGATAATAGTCGTACATCAGATAAAAACAAAAATACTTATAGATAAAAATAAAAAGTGCAAAGTCTGATGTAAGAAATTAGCAGGAATGTGTGTCTCACGGCTGCGCCAAAAAGGCCCAGTTCAGCAAAAATGCCAGACAACTATTACTCTAGCTAAACTTGGAAAAATCTATGCTAGATTTATCTGCGGCTGCCTGGGGGCCTAAAAAGGCCACTTTGGCAGAATCATAAAAGGACAACATTATGAATTACAATGGACAGTTAACTGTTAAGTTATTGTTTCAAATCCCATTGGTGAAGGATTTTTCAGTTATTTTTTTTTGTCTGTGCTAAAATACCAATCAATCCAATCCAAATCCAATCCCAATCTCTTTGATTATACCTCAGCGACAAAAAGAAAAACACGGGCTGTCTTTGCCATATTTTGATTCATAATGTTATCCTTTTATGATTCTGCCAGTGGCCTTTTTAGGCCCCCTGCTTTTACCCTATTGCTGTATCGCGGAACAGATTGTAATTAACTAAGTACCTAGGTATACTTAATGGTAGAAAATTGCTTAAAGTAGTAGGATACCTGTGTAAAGTCGGCAGTTAACAGTTTAAGCTAAAATAAAGCAATTTCATTGATAGGACACGGGCACTTCTAAACGACTACCTAGTGAATAATTATACATAGGTAAGTAGATTCCCTACATAAAATACTTACCTCGAGTATTTTCAAACTAAGTACGTACTAAGTAATAGGCTCTCATATCTCATCATCTGCGTCGCCTTTTCCCAACTATGTTGGGGTCGACTTCCAGTCTAACCTACCAGTATTTTGTATGGAGCGACTGCCTATCTGACCTCCACCACCCAGTTACTTACTGGGTAGTACGATACCCCTTGGTAAGACTGTCGCAGACTTTCGGGCTTCTGACGACCCGTAACGACTGTCAAAGATCTACGAATGTCAGCCGGGACCAACGGCTTAACGTGCTTTCCGAGGACTTTGACTTTGACTTACCTTTATGTAAAGTGATGGCATGGCGGGAAGAAATTGACACTAGTCCCAATTCACGAAATCCGTAGTTTGAATGATTGACACCATGATTTGACAGTTACTGTTGTTCCTACTATAGGTACCGATCCACTTTTGTACGTCGGAAAAAGTTAATTCATATTCATTTATTTAACTGTAGCCATCTGCCTATGTGTGTCATCTGCCTGCCTTTTCCCAACTATGTTGGGGTCGGCTTCCAGTCTAACCGGATACAGCTGGATACCAGTATTTACATTGAGCGACTGCCTATCTGACCTCCACAACCCAGTTACTGGGTAATTCGATACCCCTTGGTAAGACTGGTTGTCAGATTTTCGGGCTTCTGACTACCCGTAACGACTGTCAAAGGTCCATGAATGGCAGCCGGGACCAACGGCTTAACGTGCTTTCCGAGGCACGGAGGGATTTCGGTCCGGTATGTAAAGATGGTCACCCATCCACAGACCAGCCGCGGCAAGCGTAGCTTAACCTGATCGATCGACCTGTGCGGCTGTTATTATTTAGCCACGGGCCCCTAGATATACAATTTAATCCATTTCTCTTTTCTTCTGCCAATCCCCACGCTCATGTGCCACCCTCATCCAGGTTTTGCCCGCGATAGCAACAATGTCTTCCGCCCATCTCCCCGAACGACCGGCATTTCGTCTTCCAGTCCTTGGACGGCACTCGGTTACAGCCTTACTCCACCTGACATCACTGCGCTTTGCCAGTTTACCGGGATAAAAATAGGGTATCCTATCTATAAGCTAACAACTATCTATCGTATGCTGCACTGGTTGATGTCATCACGTCAACGCCGGCTGTCGCTGAAAACCAGCGCTGGGGATCTGCCTCGTATAGGGTCTTAGCATTATGCTTTGCGTGAATGTGATGCATGTTTTCCCCCAACTTATTTTTTTTTGTGTTTGTGTTCTTATTAAGCCTCAAGTTTGCCGCAAATAAACGTTTTTTTCTTTCTTTCTTTCAGTGTGCCAAATCTCATCCAAATCCGTTCAGTAACAAACATCTAAACATCGAACTTTCACATTTATAATATTAATAGGACAGTAGGATGACGATTTTATTCACCAAATATACTTATTACTTAGACACGACACTTATGAAAACAATTAATTTTATTTTGATTCGTTACCTACCTTATAGAAATAGAGAATTACTAACCTTACTTATCCACATACCCTACCTAGGCACCTATTTCAATAGCAATAACAATTAAATTTTTTTTTTTTTTTTTTTTTTTTTTTTTTTTTTTTTTTTTTTTTTTTTTGAAAAATATAACATAATTTATTGGTTATTAGAACATTACTTTATGTACAGTATTAAAATAATAATAAGAATATGTACAAGTATATAAAAAGGAAAGGAAAGAATCAAAGGGCATCAAAAAATTCATCCGCATCGCTGTCAACAGGAAACGTGCCCAAAAGACTGGCAGCATTGCCACGTTGTATGGCAATGCTGATTCTTTGGCCAAAAAATAGGCCAGCCCTCTGGTCACGTGAAGAGTCGACCAACCGCTTGGCGATGTCTCGAAATACCACGTGGGCACTCGGGCCCCATGGCCCTAGAGTTTCAACCCCAAACGGCTCAAACATATACGTTCCAAAGAGATTGGAGTATTTGCGCCGTTTGAGGTTTTCCGCACCTGCAGCAGCTGCCCCAGCACAGCTCACCGTGCTTGGAAGATGGGATGGCGCAAGGGTGTCGACACACGTTGCATCCCACACCAAAGGCCTACCAACCTTCCAAGGCATTATGGTCATTCCGTCTGGTCTCTTCCCATCGTCGCGTGCCAAGCCATTGGGTTCTAAAACAGCTGGCACCCCGGCGGTGACAAGAGCACGACGGATGATGTCATTGATGCTAGCATGCCGTGCTATCCGGCCTGCGCTTTTACTGCAGGATAAGCCATGGTGTCCGAGGCAGTCGACACTTTCACCGCATTGGCAGCGATGCGGAGCCACGCAAGGGGCGCCCAGACGCAGACAAGTAGCGAGCCGGAAAGTGGAATCACCCAGCAAAGTGCCTATGTTGGGTGACGGTAGCGCCTGAAGCCAGAGACCCGACTCCCACTCACCCACAGCCAGTAGGCGGGCACGCTCAGCAGTATTGGTGGACGTATTAATAAGATTATTCCGTACCAACCTGCAGAGCGGCTCATCCCACTGCCTCTGGGTAGATGGGTTCGCGGGCCAATCTGTATCCGGGCAAGCCATTTTCCAGGCGTTCACCGCGTCGGCCAAACACGGCACTTCCGAGTCAACCAGGGAGGGGGCTAAAATCTTCCCGGTCAACTTTTCGGTGCTGTGGACAGAGGACAGGAACGCCGGTAAGCTAATGCTGGTAATTTTGCGGACGCCGAGGCCACCAAAGCGGATGGGTAGTGTGGCTTGCAGCCACGCTCGGTCGTCCAAAACCACATTAAGAATGGATGTCAGTGTGCTGCGAATAATTTGGTCAATTTTGTCCAAGAGGTGTGGCTGCTTCCATAAAGGGGAAGAGCGTAGAAAATACATAAAATTTGGGCCAAAACAACAGTATCTAATCAGGGTGAATGCCGAATGTAAATTAATTTTGGAAAGTCTGTCCGAAATGTCGTTGAAATTTTTGATTTTTTCTTCGATGAAAGGCGAAAAACTATCTTCCAAAATTGGGGAACCTAGGAGGTGCAGTGAACTTTTTTCTAAAAAATTTATTTTCGGGGCTATTACATTAAATTTCTCTAGGGTCAATTGTCTGTCGGTAATGTCAGAAAGGTAAATTTCGCATTTTGAGGGGTTAAGGTCCAAGCCAATAGATTTAAATTCCTGTTTGAGAAGTTCTAGGTCTTTCAAAACGGTGTCTACATCACCTCCTAGCGTTCCATCATCTAGATACCACACGTTGAATTTTGAATTTAGTTTTTGGATGATTGGGTGAATAGCTAAACTGAAAATGACAGGACCGAGAGGGTCACCTTGTTGGCATCCTACTGCAGATTCCAAAATATTGTCCTTATATAATAATTTAGAAGGGTGTCTGTAACACTGCCACAAGAAACCATAAATTTCGGGTAGTTCCTTTTTGACTTCAGCCAACAAAGTGTCCCTGTTTACAGAATTAAAGGCGTTCTTCACGTCAACCTTGAGGATGACCTCACCTTTATTCGAGTTTAAGAATGTGGAAAGGGCATGGACGGCAGCCTCACAGCCCCCTTTTGAGCCAAAACCAAGCTGCAGGGGCTGAAACTTAGCTGCAAGTGATTCACTATACAGCTTACAGCATATTTTGGCTGCCATACGCCTGTAAGTGCACCCAACGGCGATGGGACGAATGCCGCCGTCCTTCTTGCGCAGGGCACATAGGTTGGCCCCGTACAAGACATCGACGACGGCCTGGTTCACACCGCCGGTGAGCATGAGGTTAATAAGGGCCGCAAGCTCCTTCAAAAGCGACTCACCAGCTTCCCCGGCGCCTGAACTCAGTAAATCCTTAAGATGTTGTGGAGTCAGGCCATCGAGGCCGCCGGCGGAACCACTTCGGAAAGAGCTCACGGCAGCAATTAACTGAGGGGCCGAAACATTTAGAAAGGTTGAATTTAGGTCGGGAGGGTCGGGGGGGTCGGGAAAGGTGAGACCATCCGCAGGCGCTGGGTGTTTACTCTCTAGAGCTGATAGCGTTTCTGGAGAGTAAGGCGCCACCACATCGCTGCTGAATAATATCCTAGCCGCTCCCTTGATGTCACCTTCACTTAATTTCGATTCCACATGTGAACACAAGCTTTTTTGTGATTGGTTGTTAAATGCAGGTAATTTTGGATCTAAAATTAAGGTCGAATTGTTACAGTTGTCTTTAATTTGGTTTGTTAAGGATTTTTTAGTTGCTAAATTTTTCTGGACATGTAGAATCCTAAAAGGGAAGGTGAGCAATTGCTCCCAGGCACTTTGTGAGTTCTCCTGGGTCGCAAGACGGAGACATCGCGACAAATTCAGTGCAACAGACCGTCTCGCGCCCCGGGGAACTCTCTTTAAAACCGGGATAGAATTTTTGAATTTAGCTAGCGTTTGCCACAAGGTTTGGTCTGGAGTTGTTGGTGTTGGAGATGTAGCTGGGGGGCACAAAGGTACACTATGAGTTTTGTGGATCTTGCCATAGTGTATCCTCAGCCCCCGTTCGCCTTTAAAAAAGCGTGCCTGTGAGCAATACGGGCATCTCACCAGCTGGATATCGAGCGATGTGGCAGGTTGACTAGCACTGTTTCCGGCGTCGCTATTGCCGTCATTGAACATAAATAACGTTGTGTTACACTTACCTACCTAAAAAAAAATTAAATAAACTATATACACATGCACTAAAAACAAACATAAAAAAAATAGACCACAAAACCAAATTTTTCACTATTTACACTTCACAAAAGTCACTGCCATGAAGACTGTCACTCTTTGACGGGTGCTGCGCAGTCGCGCTCGTAACCTGGGGCGCCGCGCAAGCAGGGCGCAGCCCTCGCAACCACGGCTACAGGCGCCGCAGGCTTCCCGTCGCGTCGTCGTCGTTGATTGCAGCAGATTGTTTTGCCTTTAAGACTCTCTTATTTAGCTTTTGCCATAATTTGAGAAAATGAAATAAAATAAAATGAATGTCATCTTGAGTTTTCAAATATCAGCATGGAATCAATTTAATATTTTTATTTTATAGTTTTGGCTCGGTATCTATTCAGTTTATCAATATTGTAAATATATATTTTATAGTCATTGCTATTTAAAATTCACGTTTTATTTCAGTTGAAAAAATCAAATTTTCGATCTCTTGAGTTTAGAGTTGGTATTCAAGAAAACTTATAAAACTAATAATTCAAGTATAATTGAATATCATTCAGGCCGTTTTAGTTGAACGGCCGCAGGCTAGGCGGTTAACTAAACGGCTAATTTAATCAGTTGGCTGCGACACATACAATACACAGCTTGTGTTAAAACGAAAGACGCAATGAAAAATCTATGATTTATAAAAACACAACCAAACACTTTGTTACTAGTTTTGATTCCCAAGCACCTCGCTAACTGATAGGTTATGCTTATCAAATAAATAAATTAAAATAATAATATAATTAAATTCTTATGACTTCCTTGAAGAAAAACCAATGTTTTTTCCCAACCACAGTAAGTATAGATTGAAATTAGTTATTGGCAGTTATGCAGATTAACTACAACTTTAATGACATAGTCGTAATTAAAACACTTTCAAATATAATTATATTTTGTATTATTACTACATTTGACTAAGTAACACACTAACAGTAGCAATATCGTAGACAGAGTAAACTAATCTTTCATTCTGACAGTTCAATACTCAATATCTTTATAGCTTTACCACAATGTGTACTTAGGTGGTAACTATATAATTTAGATCATTCTGGACCCTGTAGGGCACGATTCCGCAACCGTTCTCCTATGACCGATTCGCCATTGGACTGTTCGTCGACAGGATCATTCATTTATTTCCGTTTCCCCAGCAGAGTCTTTCATCTACGGACATTTCGCCGACAGAACATTTACACCCTTTTTTAGGAGATATTTAATTATTCATCATCATCATTTCAGCCGAAAGACGTCCACTGCTGGACATAGGCCTCCCCCAACCCCAAGCACCTCCACTTCGACCGGTTCTGTGCTTCTCGCATCCAACGGGTTCCTGCGGCCTTCACAAGGTCGTCGGACCACCTTGTGGGAGGCCTTCCAACGCTACGTCTTCCGGTACGCGGTCGCCACTCCAGAACCTTTGGGCCCCATCGGCCATCTGTTCTGCGAGCAATGTACCCTGCCCACTACCACTTAAGTTTAACAATTCTTCGGGCTATGTCGGTTACCTTGGTTTTCCTGCGGATCTCCTCATTCCTGATTCGATCACGCAAGAAAACTCCAAGCATAGCCCTCTCCATTGCCCTTTCGGTGACTTTATATAATTATTATTTTTGTTGTATTATTTATTAATTATTATATTATTTAATAATTACAGTATCTATAATAATATATTTTAAACATTCATGTAAATTGTGTGAATATGATTAAATAGTTTAAGTAATAACTATACCTACAAAAAAACTAAAACAGGATCTTATAAATTCATGTATAGGTAGCTAGGTAGGTCCTTGACTGACAAACAGTCAGACGGATGCAGGATTGAAATTCCAGCAAATGTGCACTAGCCTAGTATGATGTAAAATGTTGTACCTATTGATGGTCCTTTGGTACAGACGCCAGCACATCAAGCTACTACAATCTGTCAAATTTCTCTAATAGATTTTCAACTTTATCGCTAAAACGTAAGGTTCAAATTTGATTGGGAAAATCTGACAGTTTCGGGTAGCTTGATATGCTGGCGTCTGTACATCGTTTGTTAGCAGAAAGTATTTCGCCAAAAAGCAAATCATTACGTATCCGGCAGATCGGTATGCCTTATGGCATAGGCCTCCCCCAAACTGTCTCCATCGTGCTCTGTCTGCTGCAACAATGGTCCAGTATGGCCAAGGTTTTAGTTTAAATGTAATGAAGAAATATCGATGTTTTGTTAACTCGTAATAACCGTGTGAAGCAGCACGGGTCGTTGGTCGATGAATAAAGGCAACAGTGCAGCCTCTAATCTAACCTATGACCTGGTTACATCACCCTACAATCACCGATCACCAAGCGTGGTGATGATTACGGCAATCATCCCTATTACAGTGTGTACTTTTGGTAATTCAAGACTTCCTGCCAACCTTTTGTTCTTTCAATACCTACTTTCTTTTAAGGCTACACACTACAAGGCTAATCACTAAAACGGAAAATAGTGGCCACTATTATCCGTTTTAGTGATAAACTAAATAATGTAAAACTACCGTTTATAATAATATTAACGTATAATCTTGTGGAGCACAACTTAACGTGCTTATTTTCTGCATTTTCATTCTAAAATAAAAGAAATACCTAACCAATGAGGGCGCCACTGCGCGGTCGGCGTAGCCTTAACAAATATAACACTGCAAAGTGTTTGTACAAAACTACTTACAGAGGTAAAATCAATGTGGGTCATTTCTTTTTTCCTTCTTAGTTTTAATCATGATCTGGCAGTTTGAGTAGTTTATGCGGCCTACCCAAATGTCCTGTCTTTGGTATTGTTCGTCGAATCGTTGAGCTCCTCAAGTTCTGAGTTGAGCTGCACGATTTTTGACAAATGCGTGCACTGATTGGACAGGTCCGCTCAATCTGTGTGGTTCTTTCCTCAAAAGACCATTTCAGACACCAATCTACATGGTCTTCACACGATCTGACCAAGTTTTTGTCTGGACTTTAAAAGAGACTGTGACTTCTGAGTTTGTTTCGGCCTTTCTTCTCAGAATAGTCAGTTAGGAAACGCCGACCTCATCTAGTTTAAAAAAAAATATGATTGACGTGTAAAAGTGTTTGTACAAACCTACTTACAGAAATAAAAATCATTTATCATTAATTATTTATTTACTAGCTTCTGCCCGCGACTTCGTACGCGAATCCTGTTGCTAATGCCAGCGACAACGGGGTCGTCAAAATCGAAGATCTGAAACGTCTGATGTCGAATTCTAAGAGCCCGGGGACGGGAAAACGGCGTGATGCGCGAGACGATTCGAGACGTTCTAGATCTTTCATTTTTGTAAGTCAACAGGAAATGCCCATCAGACTAAACAACTTTTGCTAAGACGTCATTCCTATAATTATGTTATAGTGTCGCTGGGTTTTGGAGTTCCACAACAGGTGTTCCAGATCTTCAAATTTATTCTCACAGCAGAAAATTCTCTTCACGTGGAATATTTTTTGCTATAGCACCATTTTTATATCTCTTATACTTAAGTTGGTCTGTTGCGGTTCTGCATCAGGTGTTCCATTTTCCAAAATAAATTATAGCCTATATGTTGCCCAGACTTAGTACCTCCTATACAACTAAAACTTTTCTTCCCGTAATTCCGCAGTGGATCCCAAGGGTACACTAAATTAACAATAATATTGCAAATAACTTTTAAAAAAATCTTTATAAACTAAAGCTGTACCCGTGGCTTTGCCCACGTATCGCATAAGTATTATTTTAATTTTAATAATAGTTAGTGATAGTTTGCTGATTTACAGAAACACTCAAAAGATGCGTCTCATACTGTACTATAGCTTAGATCCCTCAAAAACTATTTGGCTTAGTAAACTCAAAATTAGAAAGTTATGTAGTTAATTTACTGGTAAGAGACGTCAGGTTAATACGAAAATTTAGGAGACGTCGAATAACAGAAGTGTTATAATTTACTGTAACACTTCTGTGTAAACAACGTTCGTTGTTTTTCCCTCGGTCTCATTCAATATGTAAGTACAGCGAGTCAGGACTGGTGACGCGGGAGCAAACGACGAACAGTTGTCCGTGTGAGATGCAGCTCGTCCTGAGGTCGACACCCGCAGCCTTCAGTGTCTGCCCCTGCGACTTATTTATTGTCATGGCGAAGCACACGCTCACAGGAAACTGCACGCGCTTGAATTGAAAGGGGTAATTGTGGCCGGGTGTCACCATTGCCAGGATCGCCCAGAGGACACGGTGGAGCACACGGTGGAGGTTTGCCCCGCTTGGGCGGAGTACCGCCGTGTCCTCGTAGAGGCGATCGGCAGCGGCGGCGACATCTCGCGTCCGGCCCTGGTGCAAGCTATGGTCCGGGGCGAGAGGGAGTGCGAGGCAGTCACCTCCTTCTGCGAAGCAGTCATGCTAGCGAAGGAGGTGGCGGGACGGATGAGGGAGAG
Organism: Oligia fasciuncula; assembly: GCA_963082905.1. Lineage (NCBI taxonomy): Eukaryota > Metazoa > Arthropoda > Insecta > Lepidoptera > Noctuidae > Oligia > Oligia fasciuncula. The sequence goes on from OY720409.1 coordinate 2,907,074, forward strand.
AGCCTCCCGTCCCAGCCGCCGCGGGAGACGTTCCGGGCGTCGGGAGCCACGGGACGACTCCCGGCCACCGTAGGCGCGGGCCTGCGGGCGGAGAGTAATGGGTAGCTCACCGTCCGATCAGGACCAACCCCGTGCCGGATGGCGCGTACGAGTTCTACGCGCGCCTCAAAGAGATGTCAGCATCGAGGGCCGAAGCCTGCGTCAGTGGGATTGTCCGAAAGGGTTACCGCTGGCCCCGAACATAAAGGGCTAAGGAAGGAACACGGGTGGGTTTTAGTCAGTAAGAGTCTGACATTCCCTTCCGCTCCACCCAAAGCGGGAGGGGTCATTTGATTATTTCCCATCCGAAAAAAAAGGGTAATTGTGGGGAATCAGTGGTATACGTGGTATAAAGACTGTCTCGCCGACACCACAACCCGTTAGAATTTCCGCCTCAATGATATTTCTCTGCAGCGAGACGACTTTGAGCCGGGTCCCATTGCACAGTTTCGGCGGAGTGAGATTCCGAAGAATCATATTTGGGACACCGACCTTTAGCTTGATGGTGTGCGCTGGTAGTCCACTTGCACTGAGGGTATTGAGAAATTATACGGGGTAATGTGTGGCGTCATCTTGGTCAACAACAGTGTTTATTGAAGTGTAGATCACTTAATTTCCCTCAATTTCCGCGAGAATGCATTCATTGATCGCTGAAGGTTGGTCGTTTCTGGGTGTTAAAATGACTCGTTCACACACCCAAGAATTATCTTGGTGCGGTATCCTATTGATGTCCCCGTACAAGCGAATCAAATCTTCTAAGGTGGACACCACTCTCCCAAGTATCTCAGGTAGAACCACCTGGCCACCGTCTACTGGTAGCGTTCCCTCACCCAATTTTAAGAAAAGATCAGAAAATTCTTGGGCGTGTACATTCCCGCCAAGCTGTGCTCTCATATTCATCGTTAAGCGCAACCTATGAATATGTGGCCATAAGAAAGAGCATTTCAACGAAGCATTCACCTCATCAGCCCTAGTTCCTTGCGTCACCACAGGCAGCGTTTGTCGGAAATCGCTGCTTAACAGAACTGTAACGCCACCCATCATTTGCTGGTTCCTGCGGATGTCCTACAAAGTCCTGTTTACCGCCTCTACTGCTTTTCTGTTCGCCATAGTGCATTCATCCCACACGATTAAAGAGCAATCTTTAAGCACGCGCCCTTTGTCACTGTTGCGTGACACTCCACAAACAACTAATGCGCTTGGTAAGATATAACTTAGAACCAAAAGTTTGACTTGACTTTATGATAGTGTAGCTTGTTGTACCACCAATCAATCTGTTTATTAATATTGGTGTGAAACTCCCCATACAATAAAATAGGACATGTAAAGTTCTCAGATTTCATAACAGTATCGTTCCTAATGCACATAAAAAATGCAAAAACTAAAAAAAAAGAATTTTACGATTTTTTAAAACAATAACAGATTTTTTTTAATACGGGATTTGAACTCGCACCATTTAGTGAGGTAAACGGTCGCCTTAACTTTACCGCTAAATTCCCAGTTGACATATTGTTGAAATAGCCGTTCCCTTGCAATTTATAATATTACTGCTCCGCTCCTTTATAAAAATAGCGTGATTGTTATGTTTCCAGGGTTAAATTTTTATTAACTAAATAAATAACATGTCATTTTGGGCATTCAATTATTTTGTGCATTGAATTACGAACCAAAACCTTTTAAAATCAATATTGCTTACCTCCCATAACATACGGCGTGATAATATGTAGCCTAAAGCCTTCCTTGGTTTACAAAGAACATTTTTGCTGAATTTCAATTCAATCTATCCAGTAGTTTTGGCGTGAAGCCTTACCATACACACAGACAAACAGACAAACAGACAAAAATTCTAAAAAGTCACTTTTTGTCATCAGTTACGTTTTTCTAACAAAAGCCACTTATTTTTTCTCGAAAATTCTCAATGTACAGTTTTTCTTTCGTTACTGTTTTATTATATGTATAGATAAAATCACCAAAGAGATTGGATGAACGGATTAAATGGAGCGGTACACACAGTCATACTGCTCATGCTGCAACGATGGAGATTTTGAAACACCATATTTGGGGCAGTGTGATCTCCCGTTTTGGCGATTTGGTTCAAAGTTTATCTAAACAACACTGACATTAACTCAAGTCCGGTTAAGAAGACGACCACCTCCTAAGTAGAACTGTGAGAAGCCATTTAAAAAAACTGACATTAGCTCAGGTAGATAGATTGCATTTGTAGGTATCAAACTTAACCGACATAAAGTGTTGGCGAAATGTGGGTGTAAGTACTATAGGTATGCCTCTGCCTGCCCTTCGTAGGAATACAGGCGTGATATGATCAGCTGATAGCTTCAACAAATATTCCCATAGCCCCGAACAAATAATCGCGTAGTTAGAGCCCATTACGCGGCCATCTTGGATTCAGTAAAGATAAAATCAAATCTTCTGTTACACTATAACACCTTTACGAATTGAACGCAAGTGGTAGTCAGTTATTCAAATGTGGTCACGACTCTGGCCGCTCCCTTAGAACGAGGCGTGATAATAGACTGATTCAATAGTCTTGTCGTAATTGTATGTGGTTTTATATTTGCTTGGTAAGGTTAGGTACTTGTAATTTGATTGTTAACTTTTGTAGGTGCTAAAATTTGCTCCTAATAATTCGTGGGTAGAAATGTATTTTCGTGATTTTTACTCAAAATTAAACCAGAATACTTTATTTCTTATTGCTAAGAAAAAACAATCAATTTTAAATTAGTGTAGGCTAGGCCTGGAAAAAATGGCAATTTAAATAAATATCAAATTTATTTAAATTGCCAAAATAGCTGTATCATGTCGTTTTAACGGTTATGAGAAGGGCCAAGTTTAGCATGTTATGTTTGCTCTACTTTTCATCAAAGCGGCTATTTCGGAAATCGGTGTCAAAAAACGAAAATACGGAGCCAACGACACCGACTTCCGAAATTAAAGTTATTTTTCACTGTTTTATTGTTTTTTTAGAAGTCGGTTGTTTTTTTTTGTAATACCTAATGGTCCTTCGATACAAACCTACTCATTTAAACTGATAGGAGATTGGCCTACTGGAGTAGAGAAGCCTTTCCCAGCTGTGGGACATGAATGGCTTAAATAATAATAATAATAAATGTATTTTTCAAGACAACAATTATATTCTTTCCGCTTTAGTGGCTAACATTCTGATATGATACCAGTAGATATTTCCTAAACTAGTAGGTGTATAACTGTCCTAGTGTTTGACTAGATGTACAGAGGCGAGCACATCAAGCTACCCGAAACTGTCAAATTTTCCCAATCAACTTTGAACCTTATACTTTAGCGATAAAGTTGAAAGTCTATTAAAGAAATTTGACAGATTGTAGTAGCTTAATGTGCTGGCGTCCGTAAACGAAGCAAAAGAAGTATGTAAGGATCGTAGCAGGTGGCGTTCTGTGGTTTCTGTCTACTCCATGGCAAGTTTAGTTTATGTATGTCAGAGGTCAGATGTCAACCAGAACCAGTCTTACCAAGGGGTATCGTATTACCCAGTAGGTAACTGGGTTGTGGAGGTCAGATAGGCAGTCGCTCCATGTAAAATATTGGTATTTAGCTGCATCCGGTTAGACTGGAAGCCGACCCCAACATAGTTGGGAAAAGGCTAGGCAGATGATGATGTGGTCAGATGGCAGCCGCATCCTGTCTTACCGGAAGCTGATTCGAAGTACCGTACCTAGTTGAGAACACAAATAGGTGAGGTGGAGAAACATGATTAGGTGTTGAAAGTTCATATCAAAACTAACATTATCGTTTGAGGTTAGTAGGTTTATTGTGTCGATTATTGAGTAAATAAATCGAAAATGTATTCGTATAGGTACTAAAATCTCACAATTCTGCATTAGCCATACCTACCTACATTTTAAATAAGTACCTATATTAACTAACTCCTGCAGGATATCAATAGGTATAGGAAAAATAAAAGAACCACCAATTTTTTTTTTACATGTAGCTTATAGCACAGCCATGCTGGTTGGAATCAGACACAGCACCGGAATTGCGTAATCAATCACTATCTGAATGATTTTGAAGGATATTGCTAAACCATTTCTTCATATTTTTGAAAAATTAGTCTGCTCAACAACGTAAATAACGCAATGAATGTTGTTGAACTGTCAAAATGAAAGCCTTTGCTACTGATAGTGTGTTACGCATTTACACCGCAGGTAAGTGTATGTGGGCAATTTCTGCTGCCAAGTTGCATGGTTGTGTCCGTGTCCCAATTTGAAAGATGGTTTAGATGAGGAAGCCCTCGAAAAGTTTTCTAATTTGACTCTATCTTAAGTGCGTAATAATTTCTGTTACTGTTCGCCTACATCATCCCACTGCTGGGCAAAGGCCTCTCCCCATGACTTCCAGCTCTTTCCATACAGGGCTAAAGTGGACCACTGGTCGTTTGTAATAAAGATTTGTTTTAGGTGAGTAATTGGTGATATCTTTAGATGGCAGTTACCACTTGTTGGTAAGCCTCGGTGTATTTTCCCACGTTTGACAAAAAAAAAATACCATCTAAAGATTGGTACCTGGGACCGGAATCTCAAAAATTGCTTAAAAATATTTATTTCAAACAGTACAACTTCAGGATTTTTTATTTTATTTTGCCTTCTTTCCGAATGTCAGGAAGTCACAGAATGTGAACTTAATCTGAATTTCACACATTTCAAGTGAAGTTTAATGTAGATATACCTACAACTTAATAAGATCCTTTTCAATCAATAAGTTATATTGCAGGAACATAGAATTTCATTAAAGTGTCCCTGTTTCAGGTTTCAGGAAGTCACAAGATTAACTTTTTGACCTTACCAACAAAAGGGCGCCAGGCAACATGAATCTTAAGTTATAATTATTCTGCTTAACTCTTAAGTGACCTACAGCGGTGTAATGGACGCTAAGCAGCGAAGCTCGGTTAAAAGCGTACGCGCATAAATGCAGTGTAGTGTTGCGCTTCAGTGGTTGCCGATTGTCGATGCAGTACGGATGGGGAGGTGTCGATACCGGTGTTTTGCGAATTTAATGTCGATATTGTTTTATTTATTGATTCCAAAGTATTCGTTTTTCAAAACAACGGTGCGCATTTTGTAAGGTAACAAAGGATAAACAAATTCAAAAGTAGATCTTTATTCTTACAGACTAAAAAAATCATTTCGGCGAAAAGTGTTGGGGTAAATTTTTTGAAACTGCAACGTCGGTTTCTAAACGACTGTTCTCAAAATGCTAATAATCGACTGAGATAACCATTTATAAATTGCTTAGGCAGGTAATGTAACTATTAAATGATATTACTAAAAGCAACGAGATTTACCAAGACCATTCATTACTTATTAGCAGTAGGATATTAAACTGCAGACTAGTTAGTCTATGGAGATAGCCATAGATTTTAAAATTACATTGATTAAGGAGGTTTTAATTCAAACTTATCTTGTCTTCGGTAATCATGCTTTAGTAACCGGGAAATTAATTATAACTTTCTCGATTCTACCTTATAATGAATTGTATTACCTATAAGTATGTGTATGACTGCCTCGTTAATCTAGTGGGCACAAGCACTACCTACTCCGGGTCAGCGGGATTGTCCGAAAGGGTTAGGTACCGCTGGTCCGGAACATAATTTTTTCGGAACATAGATTTCCAATCCGCAAAAAACAAAACCACTACCTACTGCTTAGCATGAGGTCCTGCACATTAATTGCATAGCACACTATCAATAATATAATCTGAATCATTTTGAAGGATATTGCTAATCCATTGCTTTTATACGTTCGAAAAATGTTTTACTCAACAAAAATGCAATGAATGTTGTTGAACTGTCAAAATATACTCCATTACTACTGATAGTGTGTTACGAAAAACGAGGAGCCCGTGGCTAAATAGTCAGAAGCCCGAAAGTCTGACAACCAGCCTTACCAAGGGGTATCGTATTACCCAGTAACTGGGTTGTGGAGGTCAGATAGGCAGTCGCTTCATGTAAAATACTGGTATTCAGCTGCATCCGGTTAGACTGGAAGCCAACTCCGACATAGTTGGGAAAAGGCTAGGCAGATGATGACTTACGCGGTCAAAACAGCAATTATTTTTATAATAACCGATGAAAAATTTCAATTCATTGGTGTTCAGAATCATGTATTAAATCCTTGGAAACAGGCTGCGCGTAGACGTCCTGCCAATCGTATAATCCATACTAATATTATAAACTAGCTGACCCGGCAAACGTTGTTTTGCTCCTACACTACTCCTACCCAACTCCTACCCTACTCCCACACTACTCCTACCCTACTCCTACACTACTCCTACCCTACTTCTACCCTACTCCTACCCTACTCCTACCCTACTCCTACACTACTCCTACCCTACTCCTACACTACTCCTACCCTACTCCTACCCTACTCCTACACTACTCCTACACTACTCCTACCCTACTTCTACCCTACCCCTACCCTACCCTACTCCTACCCTACTCCTACACTACTCCTACCCTACTCCTACACTACTCCTACCCTACTCCTACACTACTCCTACACTACTCCTACCCTACTTCTACCCTACTCCTACCCTACTCCTACTATAAAAAAATAAAATAAAAAAAAAGTATCCTATGTCCGTCTCCTGGCTTTAAGCTACCTCCCCACCAATTTTCAGCCAAATCGGTTCAGCCGTTCTCGAGTTATAAGTGGTGTAACTAACAGACTTTCTTTTATATATATAGATTCGAAAGTAACTCTGTCTATCTGTCTGTATGTTACCTTTTCACGCCTAAACCACTCAACCGATTTCGATAAAATTTGGCAGAGAGATAGATTGCATCCCGGGGAAGGACATAGGATAGTTTTTATCCCGATATTCCCACGGGATCGACACTTATGCATGTAAAACCGCGGGGCGCTGCTAGTATTACCTATACTTTTAGTATGAACACTCTCAGGGAGAAAACTTGTTCTGTGCATTGCAAATGCTTTGCACAGTGGAAACTTATTACTTGCCATGTTTAAGTAAAATAAGTTACAGTCCATTCACCGTTATTTTCCTCCTGCAAGCGGCAACCGACTGGCCACCTTAATGCAACGACAATTAAGATCACTTTGATTTTGACAGACTTGTCAATGGCAACAACCCAACAGCGACCTTATTGTAATGAGAATAAAGATCACTGTGATTTTGACAGATTTGTCAATGGCAGCAACCCAACAACAACCTTATTGCAACGACGTTAAGGATCACTATGATTTTGACAGTGGTGCCAAATCAGAGGTACAGACGCCAGCACATCAAGCTACCCGAAACTGTCAAATTTTCCCAGTCAACTTTAAACCTTATGCTTTAACGATAAAGTTGAAAATTTATTAAAGAAATTTGACAGATTGTAGTACTAGCTAAATGTGCTGGCGTCTGTACAATCACACTAATATTATAAAAGCGAAAGTTTATGAGTGTATTTTTATATTTGTTACTTCTTCACGCACAAACGGCTGGACCAATTTTGATAAAATTTGGTTGTAGCTGACACCCTGGATTAACACATAGGCTACTTTTCATCCCGATATTCCCACGTGGCGAAACCGCGGAGCGCAGCTAGTATCTACTAAAGACATGTAGGTACCAACTACCTAGACTATTAACCTTTTGACCGCCACAGTCATGTATAGATGACAAACCAAAATGTGCCCAGCACGCCATGGTTCGACTACATGACAGACTTTGACGCCGATAGCACGTTTTTGATTTTTTAGCGTGTGGCGGTAAAAAGGCTAAGTAAACCGTAGGTACCTACATCATTTCGTAGATAAGAATTTAATTCTAACTTACAATTTTATTTCAGCTAATTCAACTCGCTTAAATCATTTTGATTATCACAGCTGCAGATATAATCGCAAACGTTGTTGAAAATTAAGCATTATCATCTTAAGTTTTTTTTTTAAGTCTACAATCACGACAATTATAATAACATCAAGCACCATCACAATTATCCACTCTCAGAAAAACAATTAATCTTACGAAAGTTAAATCCATCGACTTTTTTATCGATATAACAGTCGCATCACTAATAGCATCAATCATAAAAACGTGGCTGGTAAACAATGGGTGCGGGTGGGCGCGCGGCGACGCGGGCGGCCGACACTTTAGCGACACTTGGGAACTATATCGATACTTGCACCTCACTATTTAATTAATTGATTTTCGTTACCAAAATCGTAGCAGAACTTGAGCCATGTGCTTACCCCGTCGGGAAGAAAGCGTGATGATAATTGATTAGTGATTTTCAGTTCAGCATGTTACGTAGTCAAATCATGATTAGGTACCTTGTCTGTGTAATGATTATGTACCTATAATTTTTGTGTAAAAAAACCTCAATATGTTTTTCAGCCCGAAAATGTTCATCATAATTACCTATTACAATTATACAATTACCTGAATCTTGGAAGATGAATTATTTGATTTCTTGATAAAAGAAGTGTTTTAGTCTCTGTCAATTTCTAAACCACCCTAATTGCGTAAAACACTATCAACTACAATCTGAATCATTTTGAAGGATATTGCTAAACAATTGCTTCATAATTATGTTAAAAAAATGTGTCTGCTCAACAACGTAAATCACGCAATGAATGTTGTTGAACTGTCAAAATGACAGCCATTAGACCTACTACTGTTAATGGGTTACGCAATTTCCCCGCAGAACTTTTTAGGAGTATTCCAAAAGCTTCAACAAAGGTAAATAATGAACTAAAGTAAAGGCTTCTATCTATAATCGAGTAAACCTTTAATAAAACCCAATGAAAACTAATTTATTTTGACCTCGTTTGAGAGAACAGTAAAAGTCGAAAATGCTTCAACAAGCAATAGACCGGGAGCTATAATTCGTTTCGTCTATACCTACCTCCCTACCCAGACAGACAATTTAATCGAGATAGTGTAAAATCCACAGTATTATCTAAATAGCTGTGAATAGGGCGCAGACAACATTAACCTTTTGAAGGGCCAGCAAGTAATTAGATAATATCTAAACACGACATCCGTTTTGATACAGAGTACTTTGTAGGTTAGGAGCTAGCCGTGCCACATGCAAATGGATTTTATTTTTATTTTATTTTATTTTACTTTACTGGGACATAAAACCGTTACACATTACAATTTTAGTGTGACAAAATAAATTAAAAACTATAGGTACCCACACCAATGTCCGCGAAATAATAGCTTATAGACACATATACCTACCTATAATTGCATGCGTTCATTTCACAGAAGAGTAAGAAGTACTCGTTCATATTTTTGGAATAATAGGTATAGGTAAGATGGCTATTTTAAGGATTTAATAGCCGGCTTTTTGGATATTCACCCAAAAAAATGGTTGCCTGTAAAGTCGGTTTTACGGGCGAAGATTTTACGTGACAACGACCGATCATCCGATCATAGTTGAGTGGGAGAGAGACGCAAGGCATTCGGCGGGCCTCTCTCTCGTTCGGTGACTCATCGTAACGTTACCGAGCGTTACACTTTTTCATAAGTGACTCCCAGTCGCAACCTAATTTAAGACGTTGTCACGTCAAAAAAAGAGTTTGCTAAAAAAAGGGAAAAAACTAAACGTTATTCTTGAAGTCTTTTCGATTTGTGGCCAGTGACAGAATTTTTGTTTTAGATGTTAGGTAGGTAACTACTCTTGCCCGTATTTTTAAGAATATTTGCATTCTTACTCTCAGTATCTCTCAGAATCAGCCTATAATGACACAGGCCCCTCTCGGTGAGAGGGAATAGGCCGTAATCCACCACGCGGGCCCAGTGCGGATTGGAAGATGTCTCTTCGAAGTTTTGGTTCTAGGACATGCCGGTTTCCTCACGACGTTTTCCTTCACCGTTTTGAAAACCGTGGTGATGAAATAATTTACACAAAGTAAAGCGCCTGTCTGGGTTCGAACCTACGACCTACTTACTCGTAAGTCGCGGCCGTGACCACTGGGTCACCACCGCTTTTATGAGATGAAATTGCGACTAGATTTTGGACAATTTTAATTACGGGAATTACACTTCTGGTAATAATGAATGGATAATTATGTAGATTTCTATCAACGAGGACAATTTTTTTTCTTTTAACTTTCTGGCAGGTGGCAAATTTGAAACCAGAATTTATTAGAACCAAAGACTACCAAACAACATTCCAGTGTTGCCAGCCAAGTTTACGTAAAATGTACGAGTAATGATAGGAAGAAAGGCAACTTCAACTTACTAACTGTTTAAAAAATAATACTTTACTGCTAAACGAATGCCAGAACACAATAACAACGGTTAACAAATCGTCTGTCACTTTGTTTTCCTAAAGAACTTATGTTTGTTCACTTTTAATTAAGTATGATTATTTGCAAGACAAGACAGAATAATGAGTTTGCATGCTTACTTAGCAAACTTAGGGCTTTTGCGTAAGTCAAGTAAAATAAGGTTGGAATGACGTTTTGCTAAATTGAGACTTAAAACTAACTTCAGTTCAGAGCGTAGTTAGTAATTTAGTATAGGTACTTATGTAAGACTTATTGAAAATTATATTCTTAAACATCCTAATCCCAGCACCCTGATTGCGTAACACACTATCAACCACAATCTGAATCATTTTGAAGGATATTGCTAATCCATTGCTTCATATGTTCGAAAAAATTGTCTGCTCAGCAACGTAAATAACGCAATGAATGTTGTTGAACTGTCAAAATGAAAGCTATTCCTACTGTTAGTCTGTTAGTGTGTTACGCAATTACGCCGCTGTCCTTTAGACGGTTATTCCTATTTTACATTGAAAATACTTATTTAAATCGAGACTCCTTACATAAAAAGAAAACACATTATTCTGTACGTTACACCCTACCTTTATAGGGTGTTTGGAAGATGGACACAAACTAGTTGACACCATTTAGAGCGTTTTGAGCAATACATGTCTTAGACGAAGTAGGAATGTTTTTTTTTTTTTTTGCAGATACAGTTGGTAGGTATGTTATTTTTGACTAAAAGTTTGCAGTTTAAAAAAAAATGGTTGCCTGTAAAGTCGGTTTTACGGGCGAAGATTTTACGTGACAACGACCGATCATCCGATCATAGTTGAGTGGGAGAGAGACGCAAGGCATTCGGCGGGCCTCTCTCTCGTTCGGTGACTCATCGTAACGTTACCGAGCGTTACACTTTTTCATAAGTGACTCCCAGTCGCAACCTAATTTAAGACGTTGTCACGTCAAAAAGGAAAGGAAGATAAAAGTATTAATGTTAGATAAATCCAGCAAGCTTCATACCGTAATCTAGTCATTTAACAAACTCGAAACGTTCCTAATACAAAAATAAAAACAAAACACAAATAGTGCTGCGCCCACAATCATCGACATCGATATTTAAACATCGAACGCACGAACAACATCGGCCATTTTGTAAAACATGCCATTTACGATCGAGCGGTGCGCTCAACAAATGCGTTCGAGATTAATTTAATAATTCGTAATTGCTGTTTTTACTTCCGTTCTCAATATAATGAGAAAATGTTTTGATTTTATTTTATTGCTGTTTAACGGAGTGTACGGTTTCGTGTAATAGTGTTTTATGTAGCGCCCGGTGTGGTCGCTTGTGTAATCATTGTGCTACCTAGTTGACTTAGGTACCTAGGTACTTATAATAATTACAAGTAGATGTATGTACCCAGTAGCTTAGTAAGTAGGTCTTACCTAGACTTAGACGCAACGGTTGTTTTTTTTTTTACAGAAATAAACCTCTTTTTCCGATGGTACTCGTAAATATAGGGAGAACATGAATAAGTATTACCATCAAGTTTGCTAAATTCCTATTTTGGTAAATAATTTTAATTTTCATGATGAACCCAGTGGTTAAGACCTCGCCTCTCATGCACAAGGTTTTGGGTTCAGATCCTGGCAAGTAACAATGTCACTTTATCAATTCACTATGTACAGACGCCAACACTTAAAGCTACCCGAAACTGTCAAATTTTTCCAATCAACTTTGAACCTTATGATTTAGCGATAAAGTTGAAAATCTATTAAAGAAATTTGACAGATTGTAAGTAGCTTGATGTGCTGGCGTTTGTACTTTCCGAGTTTATCTTGGAAATGTCCAAGATAAACTCTGAAAGTACAAACGCCAGCACATCCCACGTCACGTATATAATGATAGACGTCGTCGGTAAAAAAAATATCGTGAGGAAACCTAGACTTTTTGTTAATATAAGTCTGAAATCGCCAACCCGTCTTCAGCAAGCGTGGTGATCAATGCTCCTGCCTTCTCTGTATGAGACATTTGGTCAATGAGATCATCTAGGGATTAGTGTCCGTCCAGACTGGGGCGCGGGGCGGGAGCGGGTGCGGGAACGCGCGCGGACTGCCTGTCCGCACTGGAGCGCGGCTGCGTTCTGCGTGTTGTCGTGTCCAGTGTTTGTCAAAATATACTAAGGATGAAGAAGACTTAGGTAATTTTACTAGAAAAAAGCTCGAACTAGTGTAAGAACCCCGGTCCCCCACGCGGGCAGCCCGCGCCCGCGCCACGCACGCACCCACTGCGGCGACTGTATGAACGAGCTATGGCGTGAGATGCCCGCGCGCTCCCCGCGCCGCTCACCACGCGCGCGTGCCCACTATGGATCTCAAAGGAAGTTCATATGTTTGAGTTAGCCGCACCGCGCCCGCCTCACGCCCGCTACCCAGTCTGGCCAAACACTAAGGGTTAGAAAACAAACGTGGCGCCATATGGAGGTCAAAATGTCAGGTCAAGGATTCTAGATCAAGGTGACAGACTTGTTTGTCTTCTTTTGTCGTTATGTCTAAGTTCATTTTGTAAACAAGAACTAGATTTACAAAATAAAACAACAAGTATTATGAATAAGAGAACCTAACAAGGTTTGTATACAAATTCTATCTATGTGGACATGGACTACGGTTCATCATCATCATCATTTCAGCCAAAAGACGTCCACTGCTGGACATAGGCCTCCCCCAAGCACTTCCACTTCGACCGGTTCTGTGCTTCGGTGGTGTGTATTTAATTCCAATCAACTCATCCTATCACAGTCCACTGCTGGACATAAGCCTCTCCCTTACTGCCCCACAACACACTGTCCTCCGCCTCCCGCATCCAGTCTGACCCAGCCACGTTCTTAAGGTCGTCGGTCCATCTAAACGGGGGACGTCTCCCACAACGCTTGCCGATACGCGGTTATATTATTTATTACGTATCTAATAGGTACCAATATAAATTGGCACCGGTCAAAGTACCTACTGACTAAACTGTGTGATTCAAAATATGCTAGGAAAGACACCAGGTCACCAAAGCCGAAATACGGACTGGAGAACTATTATTATACCTACGATCTGTGTAGGTAGTATTTATTTACCTTTAAAATAATATCAAAGTCAAACCCGTCACCACAATAATCATAATAAAACAATTTTACTCCAAGACACGTTTGCAATATAACACTGTACCTAACATGACTCCTACAATAAATAACTTAAGTATCTAATTTAAATGTAAAATAAGTACATAACAAGCAGGATTCACTCAGTATTGGCGCCAAATGCCACTTGGCAATGTGCCAAAATATGCCATAATATAAATGAAATGGTCAGTGCCAATAGGTGAACACAATGGATGCATTTTTTATTTTTTATATAAAATGTTGGTTATACTTTTACGTATCATTATAAGTAATACCATTTAAGTATAGATAGGTAGTTATCTAAGTAAATGCCCGTTTTGTCAGTGTGATTATTCTCCTAATTTTATTCATTTTAATGATCGTCGCAGACAGGCATTACATGACAGAGCGCCACGCAACAATTTCTGTGAAAACTTCATGGAAATTGTTCAACCAGAATCGCGTCGCACAGTTGCGTTGCGCCTGTCCACGGGTGCCTTAATAGGTATAAAGTTATGATTGTCTTGACCTTGAGACACTAACTAGGTAACAATAGATTATCCTAGTTGAGTCATTCTCAGTCAGTCATTTTATTACGAGAAACTTCTATGATATAACCTAAAATGGGACTGCAATCTAGAAACGCCCACGGCTTATGGTAGAAACTAGGAATTGTACTAAACAGCGTGAAAAAACTTAGCAAGCAAGAACGCAGTTACTATGCCTAATCACGATCGTGACATAGATGGTGCGTAAGCAAAGCGGAGGCACAGCGTAGCGGCGCTATAGGCTCGGCGTAGCAACGACGTAGGCACAGCGTAGCAACGGTGTAGGCGCGACGTAGCAACGACGTAGACACGGCGTAGCAACGGTGTAAGCACGGCGCAGCAACGGCGTAGGCACGGCGTAGCACAGCGTAGCACGGCGTAGCACGGCGTAGCACAGCGTAGATACTTCTTAATAACGATGGCATAGCCACAACGTAGTAGATAATAATATTTACTATTTGTGTCAATATGTTCTTTTAAGTTTAGCAATGCATCGGCCATCCTTTTGGTGTTGTAATGTCTACGGGACTCATTAACCATCAACCGTTGGAGTTTTTAATTTTACCAATCATTATTCACACAATTAAGTATAAGCAGGCTATGAATATGCTATATGCCTAAGAATATGATAGACAGTGCACATAAATACCTACAGAATCTCAATTTTTAGGGTTCAGTACCTCAAAAGGAAAAACGGAACCCTTATAAGATCACTTCGTCGTCCGTCTGTCTGTCCGTCTGTCAAGACGTTTTTTCTCAGGAACGCGTGGAGTTATCAAGTTGAAATTAATATCAAATACTCAGGGCTGCAATCCCTTAAAGCTGTGAAAATATCAAACTTCTAATTCAACGCAATCAAAAGATACGGGCGTTTATGTTCCGTTTATGCCGCATATTTTGACACTCACAAGAATCATAACCTATAGGGTACTTCCCGTTGACCTAGAATCATGAAATTTGGCAAGAAGCAATGTCATGTAGCAAAAGTAAAGAAATAAATCCGAAAACCGTACATTTGTAGTTACATGCCTACAAATTTGTACGGAACCCTTGGTGCAGGAGTCCGACTAGCACTTGATCGGCTTTTATTCATGTGGTTCGTATGTGTGGTTAGATTACATCATTACTAGCATAAATGCAGACCAATAACTACCCAGTTTTTCTAATTCAAACCTATATAGGTAACTTACAATAACAACGTAGGGGCTCCACATAAAATTACCTTTAATTAAACATCTACTTATGTATTGATTAAGTAAGCAGGCACGTATTATATTATTTCAATTAACTCAACGCAGGTGGAGACATTACTCTGTTCATTATAATAAGTACTAGGCATTAAGTCCTTCGTGCATCCGAACTCTTTACATGACAGATGTCAAAATGGCGTCTTTTGAAATTGGCGGGAATCGATTTTCATTACGTTTTTTTCGTAATTATCGAATTAGAACGATATTAACGGTTATTCGATGATATAGTGACCGCAAATTGACAATAATTTGTGTTAATTTTAAGGTGAAATGCAATAAAAATGTGAATAAAAAGTTAATTTCAACGCTTGTTTATTTTATGAGGTATTATCGTGGCGTTTCTCTGTGTTGAGTGGACGGAACTGAACGGAATACTAAGTGGGTTTCGTACACGAGTTTAATTCTGTGGTGACACGCAATACTTCTGCTCTTAAAACGGTGAAGGAAAACATCGTGAGGAAACAGGCATGTCCGAGAACCAAATATTCGAAGACATGTGACATGACAAAACCCTGAAAATGTATTTGTACGCCGGAAACGGCAGAATATTATGAACTTTTAAAAGTGTGTAGGTAACAACTCTGTAACAATATTCTGACAAATAAATGGACTATGACTATGACATACTACCAACAACTGGGCCCGCGTGATGGGTTACGGCCCACTCCCTCTCAAAAAGAGAGGAGACCCAATGACCCATGTCCAAGCAGTGGGAACATTACTTATAGGTCGATTACTTATACTACGCAAGTTTTCTGGTGATCATTATAGGTGCCTAGGCTGTACCGCGAATAAAGTGGATAAATTATAATAAATAAATGAAATAAAATAATGTGAGGGCTTGCATGCCATTGCCATTTTTATTTCTGCATGACAAACAATTGGCTAGGTAATATCAATCCGACAACATCCTCCATGGAGAAGACATCATCTATGTGGCGACTGCAAAATCTAGGAATCTATACAACCTATACCTTCTACTTAGGTATAGGACATTAGTGTCTAAAACCACAGCGAGCTTTTATTTTAGCATTCATTAAGAATTCGCCTAGTGTGAAGGAATCATGATAATTCCTATGTCAATTGTACAGTGTAATACATATTTTACCAGCTTCCTTACCTAAGGTAGAAAATTGTTTATTTATAAACGATTAATGTTTAAACGTCAAGAATATAATATTATGGTTAAACACTCGATAATCACTATTTAACTTTAAGCAACGTTTATGAATAAAGTGGAAAGAAAGTGGGGCGTTATCAGCATCTTCTATGAATATTCCAACTTTCCAGAACATACTTAGTTCTAATGAATCAACGCTAATTTAAACTCCGCCTACCCAGTGACGATCATAAGTGTCATGGAAATATTAGGTAAGTAGTAAGTACATGTAATGCAAAACATATATGTATCGCGATCTTTATTCTTTATGCCTTCGACTATAAAATTCAAAGTGCTTATCTTTAACTACCTTAGAACAAATTAGATACGTACGTGTTCGTTACAGAATCAACACGATCCAATTCACATAAAATTACCAATAAGAATAGTTAATTGTCAGACATGTCATCATTTAGTTTATTGCCGCGCATTTAAAAAGTGTTGATTTCATTTTTTTGTTGCTTTCAAACCTCGAACACGTTCGGAAACGCAAACCAAACAATAACATGAACACACTCATTAAAACACACCCGTACCTCTAGGCTGTATATAAATAACGCATTCAAAATCCCCAGTTCTCTGTCCGTTAATTACTCCAGCCAGTTCGAAACAGTCAATTATTATTTGAAATATAAACATAGAAACGCCACGGTACCAGTTCTAACTACTTATTCTTAATTACTTTTAACTAAGACGTAACTCACTCGTTGAAAGTAGGTATTTAGTGGACTTATCTTTAACCAGAGACGTTGATGTATTGCTGGGTGAAACGAAGCGTACCTATTTGTATTTTTTTAATCGCCCGCCCGCCGGCCATGGGCCAGGCTCGTTCGGCGCGAGGGAAGTTTTACCGTAATGTTGGGAATATATGAATAATTATGCGACAGTTTAATACTAAGGGGCTACCTCGAAAATGTAAAATCCTCCAAAACCTACTAAGCGAGCGAATGTGATGCAATTACTTTTGAAACGCAAAAGAAGAGTGATAGATATAATGTGCGTGCGCTCGGAATAAAACGACGTATGTGCCAAAACAACTTTACTCCTTTTTTTACAAAATAAATTAATTAAATTTAAAACTACTTTGAGTAAGCTATGATTTATGATAATTCTGTATGTTTTAAAGTCAATTCCATTGAATAACTCCTATGAGTTACGCCGTGATGTTGAAAAAGTAAAAAAATAGATGAGCAGACACATTTTTCGAACATATGGAGTAATGGATTAGCAATAAGCTTCAAAATGATTCCAATTGTAAATAATAGTTTGCAATTTTTTTGTATCCTTTTACATGATAATACCTACTAGACCAAAGAGTCAAAAAACATATAGGTACCTACCTACCAAAATGTTATATCCCTATGCCACATAAGTACCTACTTAACAAGTTACATGAAATTATAGAAAAACCACATTTTTTTCAACATATCACCTTAATTGGCCAGCAGGAAAAAAAAAGGAAAAGAGGATTCCTGGACGCAAGCTATAGCCTGGAACTGATCCAATACCTACCTGCTTGAAAGTTTACAGAGTTTATCAAATATTCAATTAAGTAAGAGTTTTTGTTTCTCATATTAATTAATCTACAAAAAGCACCGTAAAAACACAGCTCATAAAAGAATAAATGTGCAAACCATGCGGAAAACGTGAATAAATAATAAAACCTTGTTTAATTGACAGTAATTACTCCGTGGAAAGCACAATAAAACAACAACAAATATTTTACGATTTTTATTGTAATACGAAAACACAATTTTTGTTTTTATTCGTTAATTTGGGGGAGCTTAAGTTTTTGTGGCTAGCAACTCGAGCATGGCCGTTCGAGCGAACCATGTAATTAGGTGGTTATAAAAAGTTTAGGTAATTAATTGTGTTGCTTTGTGTTGTTAGTGTGCGTTAAATTGATATTTATTGTTGACATTTCGTGCCGTGAGCGGCGCTCGTATTTAATTGTTGTTAATTCGTACACACGAGCTAAAATGGCGGTCGCTCTCTGTCGGTATGTATTGCAATTAAAAATTCTACAACAGAAGATACTGAATTCCTATCACAGTTTGTACAAATAATAATGAGTTTGTGTAATTATATTTTTTTGTAATGAGAAAAGTTTCAACAATTACTGAAATAAAAATAAATGACTTATAATCATGAACGGCTTTTATTTATTTCTATTGTTAATTTTCTTGTTTATGATCCGTTGCATTAAGTAAGTTGTTATCGTGTCAATTACCTAAGTTTACGGCAAAGAAATCGTCTACGGAAGAGTTAATTCTTTTTAATAAAACAATAATTTTAACGATTTCTACTTATAAACGGAAAGAGGTATCTACCCAATTATTTATTATGGCAATGGTTTATTAATGCCCTGGGCTGGAGAAAAGCTGCTTTCCACTTCGGTAGATATTTAGACAAACTTTTGCCATTCTTATTCACAAATATTAATTTATCAATCATCCTAAGTATTCCACTAATCCGAGTAGGTACCTAATAATATGTTCCTCCCGCTCTCCTCCCCTCTTTGTTAAGAATCTCTTTATATAAGCATAATTTATAATTTACTTTTAAAGATACCTAAGCCTATTTTATAGGAATTATTCCAGCTGGTGAATAATTCCTATAAAAGATGGGGTCTTTCCAACAAAATTAAAATTATCAATTGTCATTCCAATATTTAAAAAACAAGATAGAGAAAATATTAATTGTTATAGACCAATATCTCTAATACCTATCTTATCAAAAGTTTTTGAAAAAGTCATCTATAACAGTTTATATAACTATATGGAAAAAAATAATATCCTTGCAGAAGAACAAATGGGTTTTAGGAAAAATAAATCAATTAACAACGCATTTTACACTTTCCTCAAAACGGTACTAAAAGGCATGGATAGTAAAAAACATGTCTCAGCACTTTTTATGGATATGACCAAAGCCTTCGATTGCGTCAATCATGAAATATTATTAAATAAATTAGAAGCGTACGGAATACGGGGAAACGCTAGAGATCTCATTAAATCATATTTAAGTGACAGAGAACAACAAACTGAAATATCTAGCATTTCACATAACACAAAAGTCGAAAAGAAGCACTTGTCAAAATCAATAAAAGTCTGCAAAGGTGTACCACAAGGGAGTATTTTGGGTCCTCCGCTCTTTATTATTTATATTAACGACCTCCCCAAATCTATCGAATCCTCCATGGTTCTGTATGCTGACGATAGTACTGCGATAGTTGTATCTGACGATCTTACGACTCATGAACATGAAATTAACTATACGCTATCATCTATAGTTAACTGGCTAAATCTAAATGATCTTAAAATAAACTTAACTAAAACATTTATAATGACTTTCAAAAATAAAAATTCAAAATTAAGTACTTTCAATATAAATTATGAACAAATAAACATAAAAAAAAATGGTTGCCTGTAAAGTCGGTTTTACGGGCGAAGATTTTACGTGACAACGTCTTTTTCTCGGTAGAATATTTATTGATATGAATATAATTAAATTGCACAATAGGAACAAGGAATTAAATGAAAATAAGAACGTAACGTTACCGAGCGTTACACTTTTTCATAAGTGACTCCCAGCCGCAACCTAATTTAAAATAAGAACGTAACGTTACCGAGCGTTACACTTTTTCATAAGTGACTCCCAGCCGCAACCTAATTTAAGACGTTGTCACGTCAAAAAATAAACACAACAAAATTTCTTGGACTACACTTAGACTCAGACATGACATGGAGGACACATATTGAACAAGTATGTACAAAATTAAGCCGTTATTCATATGCCATCTATATGCTTCGTAAAGTGGTAAATCAAAGTGCACTTCTATCTGCTTACCACGCTTACGTTGGTTCGACACTAAGATATGGTGTAATGTTTTGGGGGAATGCCACTGAGAGAGAAAGAGTCTTCAAAGCCCAAAAGAAATGTATCCGGGCAATGTGTGGATTAAAACCTACAGATTCTTGTAAACCACACTTTATAAACTTAAAAATATTGACATTCCCATCACTGTATATTTATGAACTAGCATTAGACATTAGAAATAATTTAAATAAATATGAAACTTTAAAAAGTACCAGGCTTGCCAGTACACTTCAAGCAATACGACATAGAACGGTTATGTTTGACAAAAGTGCATTTTGTATGGGCCCTAGATTATATAATAAATTACCTAATAATATAAAGGAAGCAACCAATTTTATGTCATTTAAAAATAGATTAAAGAGTTTTTTGATCAATAAAGCATATTATAAAGTTAATGATTATCTAAATGATAAATATAATTAATAATTATTTTTTATTTTCTTTTAAATTTTAACAATGATAATAAAATTACATAATTAATAAATTTCAATAATAATATATAATATTAATAATGTTCAATGTGATTGTATGTATTTGAAATCAATTAAGTAATGTACTAAGTATCGCAACCATGCGTGTACTACCAGATGTGTGAACGTAAACGAAGTCAAAGTATTGTGTAAAGATCGTAGCAGGTAGCGTTCTGTAATTTTCTGCCTAACCCCATGGGAAGAAGGCGTGAGTTTATGTATGTGTTTAAGTTATGTTATTTTATTAGATATTTGCACACCTATTAAGGTAGGATATGGTTTAAAGAACTGCTGTAATTATGTATCACCTCATGTACCTACCCATATTCAAGCAAATAAATGATTTGATTTGATTTGATTTTTGATTTGATTTGGTCGTATCCTTAGTACCTACTAAACTAAAAAAAAAACATCGATAAAATTGGTATTATAAACAGTAGCTCGTCCCCGCCCTACCAATAACAGCGCGGGAAAACAGCCCGCCATCTTTTAAATGGTACCTCACTGACCTAAAATATAAAATTACGTTTAGGAAAGCATTTAATTACCCGTAAACGCGATCGAAACCAAGTTTAGACGTTGTTATTAAGCTAAATATGTTTGAATTGCTAATTAATCGACTCGAAACGACCTTTACGCACGCCATTTTGAACCGCCACTAAATTAATGGTGGTCGGTGGACACAATATGGCCGTGATTAGCTATTGTTTCCATTTTTAAATATGGTGGGGGCTAATTATTTTTCATAATGTTGCACTAATCGTTATTATGGACCACTTATTGTTATAATAGTTTGGGTACAAGGATGTTATTTGGTATGTAGGTAGGTACCATTGTTTCAAAATCAAAATCAAAATATTTTATTTCACATAAGCCTACATGGGCACTTATGAAACGTCAGAAGCTAGGTGCACGGTTCCAATTGGTCGTTTCCTATGGAGAAGAACCGGCAAGAAACTCCACGGTTACTCTTTTTAAAAATAATTGGCTTTTACAATATTTTCAAATTACAGTAGGTATGGGAGGATAGCGTAGGCCTGTCAACAAGTATCAGGTACTTGATAAGATAAAAAATGGTCTACAGATCTAAAGTATACAAGGCCTACAAAGTCCTCACATTTACAAAATAAGAATCTATCAAAAGGATAAAATAAAAACCTAATAAAACCTAGTGATATGATTCCCATTACAACCACTAATAAAGAGATGAAAAATTTGAATTGTCTGTATATAATGTCAAGTAGATAATAAAGAGATTATGTCAAAAAAGTATGTAAAAAAAGTAAAAAAAACTCATTTAGTTTGATACCTACCTAATAGTTAGACAATTGGTAGGTAGGTAACTTACCTACTATGTTTGTAAACTATGCCATAATTATATTTTTCTTTGAATAACCAGCTATTAGCCGTTGTATAAGGAAAAGATATAGTTAGTCTTTGTCTAGTTTTATCTGTGACAGACATCTCCTAATAGTCATGCGATGATTAACTTGAAAAACGTTATCGGGAAATTACTGGAAGGTTTTAGTTTTAGCAGATAGGGTACCTACCTACCTTAGTGTAAAGCAGGTGATGTCCAAGGACTGAAGAATGAACTGAAATTAAGTATCTGCCTAGTTTTCAAACTACTGTTTTTATGCATTGATAAAACAGCAGCTAGAGGAAATCTTTGAAACAGTGATTTATTTCCGTCTGATCCCCTGAACCCCTTCCCCCCCCCCTCCTCGATCCCCTGCTGATTTAATCTCTGTCTTATCCACTTTATCTAGGTTACTCTTTTTGACAGGTAAGTACAGTCAAGAGAAAATAGTGTAGGCGACCATAAAAAATCGTCTTCGAAATATCTTCTAAAAGTAGACAAATCATATTTCGGGTTATTCATTAGACATATTTTTCGCTAAACTATCATTGAAGATGCAAACCTTGTTTATGGCCCTTATTGAGACCAATGTTGCTTTCGAGATCAGTGCTTAGCATGAAACATGAAAATGCTTTACCTAATATACTACCTGGCCTGGAATCTTTCCTTATTACATAATTTCGTTCCGTTCGATATTAAAAAAGCATTTTCTTGTCTAGAAAGCAGTTAGTGAAAGACTACAACTACTCTCCAACCACGAGGTTAGCATCGACATTAAAACCATATACATAGCAACCATTGAGACTTTTGTTGGATGACTAGAGAGCCTAGAACAACCAAACTTTTTCTCGAAGAGAGACAGTAGGTACCATGCCTAGGTTAACTGAACCATAGCCAAGCTTAATTACGTTGGTCAGTATTGTGCATTGATCTCGCAAACTCGGAGGCTGGCTGAAAAGACAGTCATAAACATAGGACACGGGATGAATACAATCGACCATTGTTATGGGCCAATGTTACGGGACCATCACTTGGCAGGGTAGGGTACTTATTTGGGAGGAGCACTCAAAGAATGAAGGACGTAAGATAAGTACACTGCTACAAAAATCTTTTGGCGCCTAAATGACATTGATAGGAAGGCGTTGGATTAGGATACGGACGTAGGATTTTTGTGAAATTGTTACATAAATAATTGTATTAAAAAACAAGATGGCGTCGTTAGTTCCGATTACGTCTACGCGCCGTAAGATCCTTATATCGTTTATGTTCTTGGCTGGCTATAATCCAGATGACATGGATGTGATGCAAGTCACGCCACGAACCATAGAGTTTCTTGCCCGTTCTTCTCCATAGGTACAGACGCCAGCAGGTCAACCTACCCGAAACTGTCAGATTTTCTCAATCAACCTTGAACCTTATGCTTTAGCAATAAAGTCGAAAATCTATTAAAGAAATCTGACAGATTGTAGTAACTTGATGTGCTGGCGTCTGTACCTACGCTTTGGAATGGTCAAAAGTGCCTGTACCTAATTGAAATAAATGCTTTGAGTTTGAGTTCACTTCAAGCTGTATTGAAATGGCTGTGTATAACAACTAACCTATTTTTTAAATTAACAATACCTACTTACGGCAGGGCAGTAGGAACTCACTATATGTTTTTCACATCAACATAGAACTGCATTTTTTAGCGATAACCAGTATCAGCAAATGTTTGCGAATCAGATAAATTTTGTGTTCGCCAACTGCAAATATTCGTGCAACAAGGACTATCTAATCTGTAACAATGACTACCTTTATTGTATGCAAATATGCGATTTCTGGTATTTTCAAAGGTAATTCTCAATATTGCCTTGTTTAACAGAATTCTATATTTTGGTACAATTGTTACGAAAATTTTTTGGGATGACAAAGAAAGACTATTCTACCTACATAAGTACATACTGAATTTTTTTTTCAACTTTGAATAATATTTTCATCTAAATTCTTGCCTGTTTTGTCTTCGTGAACAAGAACGTATCGTCAACTCAACTCAACTGTGACGTTTAAACTACTGTCACAGTGTTACTGTCAGTGTCAATGTCAAACTTGTCAACCTTTCAACGATAACAACACAGTTTTCGAGTTTACGGAATAAACGATTTATAAATTAAATTAAAATGTGCGCGTGAAAATAATGTGCTTAAATAATATACCTGTAAATATTTGACAATAAGCATAAATGAGTCAAAGGATTAATGTAATGGGTTACAGATTAACAGCTTCGAAATGTCTCGGTCTTTGTTTGATATTAACTTTTGTAATGGGATGTTATTTAGCAGCTTTACCTATTCGATACGGTAAGTTTTTTACAAAACATGAACTATATAAAATGCAGTTTATATTAAACGTGATTTTTAACTAAAAACTGCAACAATTCCCACAGAAAAAGAGGCCTTACCTAACCCAGTGCGACAACGAATAACGTCGAAGGAACTGCCGAAAAAACGTTTAGCTGTGGTCGTTCCTTTCCGGGAACGCTTCGAGGAGCTTCTAGAATTCGTCCCTCACATGTACAGCTTCTTAAACCGCCAGAAAATACCGTTTCACATATTCATAGTGCAGCAGAAAGACAATAATCGTTTCAACAGAGCTTCGTTGATAAATGTTGGGTTTAAATATTCGCAGAACGACTATGATTACATAGCGATGCATGACGTGGACTTGCTGCCTATGAATGACAACTTAAAGTATGCTTATCCCTCTGCTGGGCCTGTGCACATATCAACACCACGAACCCATCCTAAGTACCACTACGAAACATTTATAGGAGGTATTTTATTAGTGAAGAGAGAACACTATGAGTTAGTAAATGGTATGTCTAATAATTACTGGGGGTGGGGACTAGAAGATGACGAGTTTTATGTGAGATTAAAAGATGCTAACTTGACTGTGATGAAACCAAGCAATATTACTACTGGAATAGATAATACTTTTCGGTGAGTAGTTTATCCTTTATTACTTTTAACACATAATATAAAATGACGCCTATTTTTACCCGAAGCGTTAGCCAGAGGTGTAAAGTACCTATAGTACACCCACATTTCGCCAGTTATGTTCAAGTCTTATGTAATAGGGGGCGAGATAGTGTAGAGAGAGCAGTGGTGGCCAAGTGGTAACGGCCGCGACTTACGAGTTGTAGGTCGTAGGTTCGAACCCAGACAGGCGCTTTACTTTGTGTAAATTATTTCATCACCACTGCTCTCAAAACGGTGAACTCAAATTTAAAAGTGTCACTAGAAATTGGCATCCACAGGTTATGTTTACTGATCCATTTGTTTACATTTTCATCAGATAGTTTTGGAACAGACCCATAGTATTCCTTTGGCCTTTCATTTGCCACAAAATTCAACCTCTTTCTAACCATCTCATTCCAGACATATCCACGACAAGACCTACCGTAAACGTGACATGCGCAAATGCTTCAACCAACGCGAGGTAACCCGCCACCGTGACCACCACACAGGCCTACACGATGTGCAGTACAAACTGCTCAACACACACACGGTAGCAGTGGATGGGTTAAACGTTACTGTGTTGAATGTGGAACTCCTTTGTGATAAGAGTCGGACTCCTTGGTGTCAGTGTCCTGAACCAGTGAAAGCTGCTGTTAAGAAAAATTAATTGAAGATTTTTATATGGAGCCTCTACTGTCGCGCCATTTAGATTTTTTTTTTTTCAAGGTTGTTAGGTTTTATGCGTGGCCGCCATTTTGAAAAAAAAAATGGCGGACAGGTAGGTATGCCACACGTTAAGCCCTTTATTGTTGTATCAAAATGGAATTGATTGCCGTCTTTGTAACAATTTCTTACTCTGTGTAAGCATGTTTTTCCAGGGTATCACAAGAAATCAATTTAAATATGTTTATATAAATTTGTTAATTTATAAAAATTTAACAGGACTGACTGAGATCAGGGTAGGCTCTCAATTTAAATTAATATTTATGGGGGTTTTCTTAAACGATGATTAAAGTTAAGTGATGTTTAATCATCAAAAATGTATGGGTAAACAGTCGCTAATCACTACTTTACTTTAAGTAACATTTATGAATAAAGGGGTATTTGTTTAGGAAATGTATTAGGTATATGGATTGTTTACTTTAACTTTTTTTTATATATTTTAATCAATAATAATTTTAAGTACCTACTCATTTAGATAAATACTCTGTTGCTAGTCTAGTATCTATTTCATAGCCATTTTAGTTTAATTACGATTTAAATTAATTTTTTAATCTGAAATTGAACATTACTTTCAAATTCTTTCTTTTTTAGGGTTCCGTACCCAAAGGGTAAAAACGGGACCCTATTACTAAGACTCCACTGTCCGTCTGTCACCAGGCTGTATCTCATGAACCGTGATAGCTAGACAGTTGAAATTTTCACAGATGATGTATTTCTGTTGCAGCTATAACAACAAATACTAAAAACATAATATAATAAATATTAAGGGGGGCTCACAAACAAAAAACGTTTTTTTTCGGCGTTTTTGCCTTGTGGTACGGAACCCTTCCAGGCCAGAGTTGGCCAGTTTTTTTTTTTATTCCCTAGACATACAAAAACAACTCGAAAAATATACACGAAAATAATAAATAACTCGAAAAAAATAAATTGACTATGAATAGAAATTCATTAGGAAGGTTATAAGTTAAATACCTACAAGTAGTCTATTTTTAAAAATTTCTAAATCAAAATGTTAAACAAAGATGAAAATGAAAGTATAATGTAAGTTTATAAATAAAACAAAAATGTAAATAAATAAACCATTTTATTTTGATGTAAGGAAGCATAATTTATACATTCATTGGTAATGTTTTCGAAGCGGTTATTACTATCAGTTCAAACGATGTTTTTGTAAACGTACGGTTAGCGACAAGTCGGCGACTTTAATCAGATTTTAACCGATTGCAGCATGTAGGTATCTGTTTAACTGAACAAATGTTTTGGTTACTTCCTGGAAAGTTACCTGATATCTTTGCAAAACTACTTATGGAAGAGATAGTAAACTGCAGTAAAGTAACATAATTGGTTTCTTATCAAGGGCAGAACCCCCTGATAAAAAATACCCGAATGAAAACTTTTCATGTAATCTTGAAATCTACCTTGAATTAAAAACTAATACGAATTATGGAAACTCGTTTTGAATTCGGTTAAAAAATATCACTTATACAGTTGCAGATATGTTTGATATTAAAATTTAAAACTCTTGAAATATAATAATACTTTAAGGGTTTTAAATTTGAAGATAAAAAAACTACCCTAGATTTTAGAAATTTAAAGTCGCCGACCCGAAATCAAACGTACAACCACTAAGAAAGAAACGCTAAAACTACAGTTTCCAAGAAGAGCCGCGGCCGCCACATGCGGCCATAATGTCCAAATACAGAGCGTTTTTTGACACCTTAATGTCAAATACTGGTGAAAATGACAGATCTCCATGACGTCCGCTATAAATATGACGGAAACGCTCATTTATGAAACCTTAGCTAAGTGTCCAAACACACTATGCCGAAGGTACGCGACCGAACTTCCACGGCTGATTATCTGATATGACACACCGTAAGTGCCGAAATTACGCGGCAGAAATGCCGCCGAATTGCCGCAGAACAGGCACGACCGAAGTTTGGCTGTACTGTATAACGCAACGTAATTTCGGCATAATGTGTCGTCAGCAATAGCATTGCAGGCGTAATCATGCCGAACTTCGGTCGCGTACCTTCGGTATAGTGTGTTTAGACACAATGACAAATGTCAATGTCATAGTAGCACCGCCAGGTCATCTTTTTTTGTAAAAACAGACTGATTCTCAAATTATGACATATCGGCGCCAACTTTGTCAAAAAAACTGATTTACAAATTAAAAATTCTTAAATCAATGATAAATATCATAATGTCTTCACTAACTTTTAGTGAATCGTTTCGATGTTCAAGATTTTAACAATGTATTTCTTAGCGTGCATTTATTTTTATTAGTTTTTTTTTATTTTAATCATACAATTCTTTAATTTATATTGCTTATAAACGTTTCAATTTCATAATTGTATCACTTACTCTTGGAATAGAAAAGACAAAGTACCCCATTTGTGAGTTTTTAGCGTAGTAACTCACTACTATTAGACACAGTGTAGCCTAAAAGTTTAAACGTACTTGAAAGGCTTAGATAACCACCACTTAGCTTATTAAAATTGGTAAATCGTGAGTTATCCAATGTTATTGATTATTTACCTATTGACCTGTTTCAAATTAATATTATTTCAAGTTAAACAAATATCAACTTTATTTTAATGGTAATTAAGTTGATTTCAGAGTGACTAGCACTATTGAAAAAGTTATAAAAATGTTTGAAGTTGTAGCATAAACTGAACTTTTTGTTGTAGGATTTAAAGTTATTTTTCCACTCATATTTGTTTACATTTTTGGCAAACAAATCGCGAATGCAGATTAGGTAGGGGGTAATGTTCGGAACTTCTGATCCGATTTTCGGAATCGAATTCTTTCACTAATGAAAATTTCACGCGGAAGAAGTCGCGTGCAGTTTGTTATGACCCTTATCGCCACACTCACGTAAATATTGTATGAAATTGAGACGTTTAGACAATAAAGTAATAAGTTACTGCAGCTAAAAACACTAATATAAAGCCGTCTATGCGTAAACATTGTACGTACAGTTTTAAATACAACTAGAATAAGACTGTTACACTAAAGGAATGAATTCACTTGTGAATGTAAGGTAATATGGCTATTTTGCTAAGACGCTGTGTAGACAGGCATTTTTTTTCCGGCAAATATAGTTGGTTACGCTATTCTTGCTAAGTTTTTTTTAGCAAAGAAGTATACAGGGTGGCAGCATCGACGCACCATGAATTCAGTACATGATTCTGAAACCCCGAGTTGTTTACGTCGGTTATTTAAAAAAAAATAGCTGTTCCATACATTTTGACCGCGTAGGTCAGGGACTGTTCATTTATTACGTAAGACAATTTCAATTTCTGAACCTCCCTCTCCCCTGCGTAAAAAAAATAAGACTTGAATGAACCCCTCTTTGAATCTTACGTAAGATGAGTGTCTACCAAAATTGAAAAGAAAAAGTAGCAAAAATTTATGAAACTATTTTTGCTTACTTTTGTGATCTTACGTAAGAATAATCTATACCTCCCACCCCCATGTAAAAAAAATAAGACTTGTTCGGACTTCCCCCCTCAAATCGTCTTACGTAATAAAAGAACAGTCCCTCACTTATTTATGAAACAGCAAATTTCTACGCGAGGTCATCATCTGCTCCCCAGAGATGTGCCCTAACAGGCATTTCACAGAGGGGCCCCAGATTGGTCATTTGAGAGGTAACGGTGCCCCCTTCCATAGTGCAGATGGTGACCACCGGGGTGGTTTCAGTGACGTAAAAATCCCACACTTCCTGGTTTTATCCCCAAAAGACCAGGCGCCTTTTGAAGGTTTCCCGCGATAACAAAAAAAAAAAAACATCATCTGCTGAATTCATGGTTTCAGTTTGCGCGTCGATGTCCCGTCACCTTGTATAATAATATTCAAATCATTACAAATATTTGACCAAAGTATTTAAAGTGGTTTAAAACTACTATATCGAACCAGTGAATCTGAACCAACTACTACTTTAAGCTTGCTTTAGGTTTGCATTTGACTAAAAAGAACATTAATAAAAACATACTTTCTCATGAACGGCCATGTTTTCTCATAAGACCATTATTTTGCAATACTGCAAACGATTCTTCGGCTATTCCGGAACCCTAAAACCAATTGTGCTGATGTTATCATCGCTGTACAATATCTTAAGTTATTCAAAGCTAAGCAGAAGTTGATGTAAGTGATTTAAACCCCATCCTTCTCTCAGAGAGGAGGCCTGTGTCCCAGCAGTGGGAACGTTATAAGCTGATAAAGTGATTTCAATATTTTTGTACCTATTTTCTTTCAGCATTGGATATGGAAATCGGTATAATGTCTTAAACTCACGAACCTTAAAACTAAACATTAAAAAGCCAAGGAACATGGGAATTAAGTTTAAGCCCTAGCCAGTTTTGTGTAGCCAAATAAATGACAGGCAAATGTCATTTACTTTCAAATTACATTTCGACGTCATGTGACAAAATCACTACATAGTAATTTTGTTGAAATAACCATCGCTGACTAATCTTGTAGTCGGATAGATTCGTCAGGGAAACATCTACTGTCGAATCTTATGTTAGGGGTGCTACACACTTGTTCGGGTCGGCCTATTCGATGCGACAGTGTTTGCTGAACAACAAAGCCGAGCCGAAGCAATGACTACAAATATTCGGCTTTCTTTCGATTTGTATCGATCAGCGAACTCCGTTTAAAATCTACTATCGCTGAATCATGTTCGGGTGCTGCACAATTCGAAATAAGCCGAGCGGCTTTTACCCGAAGATGTACCTATATCTACATATATTCGATTTGGCCGCCTGGGTGAATCATGGCAACCCGAACAAGTGTGCAGCACGCCTTAGCTTTTATAATTGGTTGTTAATATTTGTGAACGTTATTTACACATTCGACATTGGCTAGGTTTTAACATAATAATTTAACTAATCAGATCCATAAAATTAAGTACACATTTCATATGCATAACTAACTATAAAAAATAAGTAAAAAGGATTTAAATCATATCATTCATGACAGTGGGTAACTATTTCAATATATTTTACATAAACAGGATTTTTGATATTAAATTATAAGAATAACTGTAATATATAATAAGATTTGCCAATCAAAGCAATCAATAATTTATTTATAATATTTTGTACATAATATTGTTTGTAACCTTTTTGTAATAAACGTAAATTTTTATTTAAGCTTAATTTTTATTTAAAATCACTAGCCGAAAACCTAAAATAAATGTTTAAAAATTAAAAATATTCTGAGATTTTTTTTTTCAAATACCTACGTCAAAAGCCTAAAATACTCTCTCATTAGTTAGCAAGGAAATTAAGAAAACAATTTATTTAAAGTTACAATCTTTACGTGAACAAAATGGGATAAAAATCCTTTTTCGAACTGACCCCACCATACATACAGGGTTATTGGTAAAACATTAACAACCTCTTAAGAGGTCATTGTACTCATCATTATGAAAGGAACAGCAGATTTTTTTTCGCGATGTCAGGTTTGGTCCCATAGTAAAAGTTGTTCATAATGATGAGACCTCTTAAGAGGTTGTTAATGTTTTACCAATAACCCTGTATACGTATTTCTTTCTTTCATTCCCTTGTCGCGCCGAATCAGTAAACTCGCATTACAATAATGTCATGTACGGTCACTAAAGAAGATAAGTAACCAGGGTCGCCGGATATAGTTAACGATGGATGCCATGATCGATGATGAAGGATGGATGAGTATAAAATAAGCTAAGTTTTCTTCACAAAAACACAGTTTTCAATAGCATTAAGCACAAAAACATCTTCTCTTTCCCGCATTGCGTAGTATGAAAACTCAGCCGTCATTAAAAACTCACTCATACAAAATGCTACTACTTAAATAATAAAGGGAAGTACACAATAAGCCTAAGGCCGTGTCCTAATATAAGCGAGCGTCGTGTATATTTTGTTCGGCGGACCTGAACGCGTCGTCATGTCGACAGGCTTGTTCGGATTTTCCGCACAAATGATCGGGAGTATGGCGTGTTCGTGTAACGATCGCTTATATTAGGACACGGGGTAAAACATGCTAAGACTAAGATTCATTGATTACTATTATTCTATAAACGATTGTGCAGCTCTGTTAAAAAGCCATTTTTTTTTTTCTTGATATGAAAATTTGATTCCCGAATATAGACTTTAGAAGCTACTAAATAGATTTGAAAATAGCAGAGTTGCATAGTCGTTGTATGGCATTACAATAAATTGACCTAATCAGGCAGATAAGGCGATATTGACTAAGTATCGAAGCGCTGGTACGGTCAGACACAAAGCTAAGGCTGGTTCAGAACCGCGGCGATGGCTGTTTGAAACTTTGTGGAATAACCGTATAAGATGTGTGACCTTTTAGTTTTAATAAAGCTCTAAAAAAAACATTATTTTATTGGAACCCAAAAATACTTTGCACGTTTTGCACATTTCTTCTTGTTCCCGGTTAAAGCACTAGGAAGTGGTGAAGGACGAGCGTTTTGTGGGACTGTCTTATGTAATTTTGACGTTCAAAAAGTGCTGATTCCCAGCCTAGTTTGAATAAATGACGTTTGATTAGATTTCATTTGTTTTTAATCATAGAAAACTGTGTAACGTTCTAACGGCTTGATCTTATGGATAGATAAGAAATCTTTATTGCAATACGTGTTTCCAGCAATTGTTCACAATTTATAGTATTACTAGCTGCGCCCCGCGGTTTCACCCGCATAAGTTTCGATCCCGTGGGAATATCGGAATAAAAAGTCTATGTTAATCCAGGGTGTCAGCTACCTCCATACAAAATTTTATCAAAATTGGTCCAGCCGTTTGAGCGTGAAGAAGTAACAAACATATAAACACACACACTCACAAACTTTCGCCTTTATAATATTAGTCTGATTTGACTGCCGGTTTTAATGTCAACAAAATACATAGTGTAGAATTTGATTTACCATGATATTTTAACGACTCAGAGCTCTTCACGCTCACAAACATGGCCGCTGACAAGCTTAGCTTACCAACTTGACGTCTAATGTCGGTCCACCTAACAAACAAAATGTAACAAAAATGGGGGAACATCTCATGCAGGTTTTCCACAGAAGCTTCAAAAAAGCCGTTAAGTATGTGTCCACTAGTTGATACTGTATCATTTACCTTTTAATAACAAAATAACATTATTTCATAGGAACCCAAAAATACTTAGTTTTGCATTTTCATGCAAATATTGAGCACGTATAGAATAAATACGTCATTTGTATATATCCTCCAAAAATATTTTACTTTGCCACAACTTTTTGTCACATTTCAATGACATTTCTTTTTCAGAAATACATAAAAAATTCAATTGTTTTCAACAATTTGTTATTTTTTTACAGACAATATTTTATTATTTAAAAAAAAACATTTTTAGACAGCAACCCCAAACGAAACTTCAAAATTTGAAACGTCAAACTAGTGGACACAATAGGCACTACGTATAGCGCTACAAGTTCTTTTGGCGCGTGGCCAAAAACGTAACTAACGCCGCCATCTTGTTTTTCAACACATTTCACAAAACAATTGCACAAAATGTATACCAACAGCGCCTCCCTGTCAACGTCATTCGAGCGCCAAAAGTCTTGTAGCAGTGTAGACAAAACTTATAACTAAAACTAGATTGGGTGTGCGCGCTCCGCCCTCCCCGCTACGCTCGCTACGGCGTTGCTACGAGGTCGCTACGGAGTTGCTACGAGCTTGCTACCGCGGCGTGACGTTGCCGTCTCGTCGGCGCGCACAACACGTCAGCTACAACGCGCAGCCGCCTCCCTACGCACACAACACCCATGTTAGGAGAAAAATAAAAAGGGGTATTAAAAAATATGGACATAGAAATGAAGTGAATCCACCTTAAGAAAAATATAATCAACCCGCCCCTATTTCGCATGTCTTTTACGACTCGACAAAATATCGAGATTTCTATATTAGAAGTTCATTATTAATGTATTGTTTACCTTCCGGAAGAAATCCTCAAAATTATGGTGAAACCCGCATCAAAATCCGTCGTGTAGATTAGAAGAACAACGTTTTCACACGGACAGACTCGAAAAGCAACTTTAATTCATAATGTGTATAGATATGTCCAGACATGAAAAGTCACTATCAGTATAATTATGCAGGAAATAATTGTATGAGAAAAAGATGTTATAATTTAAGAATATTATCGTCTCATTTCTAGGTCCATGGGGGGCAAGACAAGGCACAAAAAAACATACAGAATAAAATTATCTATGGATAAAGGGACAATAAAATGCACAATAATTACTTTTGGGACACATAAACATACTCTATGGGAAGCAACATCAATAAAACATGCTTAAAATAAATGTAGGTATAATCAAATGCCAACAATAAAATATGGTAATAATTCACATACAACCCGCAAGAATTAATTTGAGATCCGAGCGGCCCCTCCCGCCCCCCACGCAGTTACAGCTCTCGCCATCGACGCCTTAGTCACCCTCAGTACCGCGCGTACGTCATCCCAGCAAGTCTCAAGTTATCTCTTGCGGGTTATAGACGATAACTTTGAAACAGTATATCTCAAATAAAAACATAATATGTCTTTATTTGAGATATATATATTATTATATAAATTAATATTATTAATTTACGTATACAGGATGTAGATATTATGTATTTCCCGTCTTTTCTTCCATAACTTAAACAATTTATTAAGCATTCGTTTTAATCCACTTAAAGCAGTCCTGTGTTGAGCACAAGTCAATAAAAAGGAAGTACAATAGTAATTTTTATTTTTGGCCAAGCGAATAAGCGGGGGGCGCTTAGCGACAAAACACCATGTATAATGTCATTAGAGGAATGCGTCACGTCACGACCACACGTCACGTTGTACGACCACAGATATATTATATAGAAGACCTAGATAACGCAAGTATCACGATCTGTATGAAAACCAATCGTGCCCTTTTTTGACTACCTATTATGACGTCACAAGCACTATTTAGTGATGGGAAAATCAAATCAATTTTTTTTAAGCGATTTTGGCGCGCGAAGTAATTGCTCTTGCGTTATCTAAATGTATCTATCTGTGTGACCGTAACATAATTTGAATTTCGGTGGCTATCTTGACGATTTCGCCTTAAATAGACTCTTGCAATATTGATAAATATTATAATTCCTTCTAGAAATTCATGAGCATATTATTTTAAATACTAACCTAGTATTAACATTCTACTTTAAAACATTTATTTTTATTTAATACTGTAACATTAAATTTAATAAATTAAAAAGACAGTAAATCGAATTAACAATACTATATTTTCATGCTATCTATACTATAAAATTAGTATAATTATGTCATGCAAGAAAACAATTAATAGGAACGTTAATAAATTGGCACTATCTATAAATACTGCTATTAAACATGAATATTAAGAACATTCTATTTTATATAGTAAAACATACGACACGGTTAAATACAGTTAAACCAAAAAAAGTATGCGCTTCGATAATCTTCGTATTTCCGAATTAGCACGAACGTGTTAGCGTTGAACATGAAACGCAACTGTAGGTTTTAAGAAACTTTAGGTGGCTAAAATGCCGCTAGAGGCGCCACTTCTTGTTGTTAGTGTTCTCTCATTTTGTTATCCGCTCGAAATACTGTAAGGCGCATTTTACACAATTTATTAAAATATAACACGAAAAAATACTTCTTTTATTGAAATATTCATCGCGCCACAGAGGCAAAGATTCTAAGCTAACTTTTGTCCTGCCTTGCTTTGTAGTAGGTAGTGCGGGTGGTATATTTTATTTTGTAATAAAAAAATAAATATATAAAGAAAACGCCGACCGTGCAGTGGTGCCCCCATCGTTTGTATAATAGTGGCCACTATTTTCCGTTTTAAGGATTATAATAACACTAAACAATGTAAACCTGTACCCACATTGTTGGCAAATAAATAAATCTGAATCTGAATCTAAAACTACCTTTTGTAATAATATCACCGTATAATCTTGTGGAGCACAACTTAACGTCCATATTTTCTGCATTTTCATTCTAAAATAATTCGTATTTCCGAGTACAGACAAAGATTTCCGAAGTGCATACTTTTTCATGGATGTCTGTAACTATCTAACATTAAAATAAAACATGTATTAATAAATACCTAATCAATAATATGTGTTATGAATTCAGGTAGGTACGTTATTTTTACAAGATATCTTAATCATTAGATTTGGCTTAGGAAAGTATTAAAGCAGTAAAAAAGTTAATTGCACGTTTTAAGGGGCAGTTTAGATGCTACAGGATTTATTTAAGGAACAATTTTGACTTAGAAAAATAAATAAATATTTGATTTCATCATTGAAGCCTCAATCTTACATTTTAATACTTTGTGCTCTGACATTTGGCTTTTAAGTAAAAATGTGCTTTATTAATACTTGTTAAGGTTCATATTCATTTACTAGTTCATTTTATATTATTTACAAATAAAAAGTAAGTAATAAGTTTTAACATCGCTTAATTTTAAATTCCATCAAATTAATTCTCCTGTTTTATAGGAAATGTATTTTTATTACTTAATATTATTGGAACGAAGTCCTTAACGCGTTTTGCGATAGGAGCTGACTGGTAGAAACGTAGACAGAGTGATCTATAGACTCATGGTATCCGTGTCACCGAAAGGGACAACAAAATCCGGCAATCTTCATCATACTCGTACTTTCATTTTTACAGCTGGTAAGGTGCAGTGTAATAACACTGCACCTTACCATTTTCACAGTTGCGCAAATGTACTATTATTGAATTATGCACGAAAAATAAAAACCCGACTGTGGTAAAAAACTTAAAAGAACTGAAAAGCTAAAAACAAGCCCATTTTAAATTAAATAAAAGTTGGAAGCAGGCGGGACCCATACCATTTTTATTATATTTTCAAATTCAAATGGGTCCCGCCTGCTTCCACTTCCAACTTTTATTTAATTTAAAATAGGCTTGTTTTTAGCTTTTCAGTTCTTTTAACTTAAGTTTTTTACCGCAGTAGGGTTTTTTTTTTTTTTAATAACTTTTTTTATTTCCAGCTTTTTATTTTACAAAATTAAATGTGAAAGATTTCGCTGACGATTTAGTTCTTGGTACGTGTTTTTTTACGATTTGTCACTTCGAATTACTTTTAACCATATAAGTTGTTTATATTTTTGTAATCGTCTTTTAAAGCCCTTTATTTTGATACCCCACTAGATAGGTTTTGAGAAAAAAAAAATTGTTTTGAAGACATACATACACATTCATAGTAGTCGCCATATTGAATTTTCACTAACGTCATGTCTTTAGTGACACTCGCCGGACTAAGAGGAATCGATTGACGTGTGAATCATAAAAATCGGCCCAGGCGTTTGGTCTGTATAGTGCTTCAAAGAAACATACATACATACATAGGCTGATGAACACATTACCACTCCTTTGCGTCGCGCAGTCGGGTAAAAAGGTCTTATTTTCCGTTTAATCGCGGTGTAGTTTTTATTATTTCATTCATAAATGTCAAACTTGTTGTGCACATTGATATGCTTAGCCGACACGCAGTAAGGGACAGAAATATTCTTACTCTGTCTCTTTTCTTTGCTAGTGACGTTAATATATTTCTCTTTGTGCGAATTTTTCTTGAAAAATTTTTCTTCTGCGAATGAAAAAAAAAGAAGATATGCAGCAGTCTACAGTTTACTCTGTCTACGGGTAGAAATCATTACACTAAAAAGGCGTTATGCCCCCTCCATGCGACTTTCTCTCTCTATGTCTCTTTATATTATATACGAGCGTGTGTGCGTACAAGTATCGCGGAAGGAACTTCGTCCGTGACGAGTGTCCCCGACCCATAGATGTAGATACACCTAGATAACGCAAGAGCAACTACTTCGCGTGCCAAAAATCGCACCAGCTTACGATAAGAAATCGTAAGCCGCCACTTTCGCGCTCAGTCCTGTGTACCGCTGGCTGAGTGAGCGTGAGCGAGAGCGCGAGCTTTTGACGTCATAGTTGGTAGTCAAAAAATGGCACGCTTGGTTTTCATACAGTTCGTGATACTTGCGTTATCTAGGTCTATCTATATCTGTGCCCCGACCGCGCACGTTTTTTTTTTATAATTTACGAACATACATGCATATTGTATAATTAACTTATGTTAATAACTCTCTCTTTAAAAGTATACCTTCTATAATAACTCGTAATAAATGTATAGAAACATGATTATCTAAAGAGCAACAGTTACAGCCGCACTCAGTCCTTTAGCAAATTATTCTAAGGAATAGAAATTGTGTTATTAAGGGACTGTGAGTACGGCACTTATACCTATGATACTATACTATATACTAGTAATAATCTAGATTTGAACATCTTATAATAAAAGTATAATATTATAAAAAAGAGTATTTGATTACAAATACATTTAAATTATTTACAAATGATTATATTTTGATGTTTATGTAAAACATTAATAGCTTTAATATAAATTCCATTGTTTACATGAAATAGCCTATCAAAAGAGTTATCAATTGTTTTTATTATTCTACAAGAAAATAATGGTGGCATGAAACTATAAGTTTACCAAAATGTCGTATGTATAACAAGTTAATCTTTTTTTTTCTTCGTCAGAGTCAAGTTACAGTCTAACCAGCCCTCCGATTCAAAAGTGTCCGATAACGAATCGATTCGATTACGACTTACGTCTTTTTTTTTTTGTAATTTCTTTACGACTTGTAATTCCGGTATAACGACAAATTCGATTAATTATTTCGTTAGTTAACTAGTTAAACAATGTATGTAAATTACGATTATTGTGGATTCAAATAAATTGCAAACAAAACAACTACCTACCCAGATACCGCATTTTGTTTACCGTGTTTTGAAAATCGAATCGAATATCAAACGAATAATCGTATGGTTCGGGATCGAGGGGCAGATACGACTGAATATAATTCTACCATGAAGCGAGCTTGGTGAAAAAACCGTTATGTTAAAAGTTCAATGTATATTTTAATATTATAAAGTCAGTCAGATATTGATGAAAACAGCTTAAATGCAAATTGACAAATAAATTCATAGTTTGGAAGACATTTTCTAGAAAACTGTTCGACCAAAGACATTTTTTTTTCTTTTTAAAAGCTTTTTAGTTTACTTGGCTTCTTTATTTTTATAATAATGTAGTTAGAGAAACTTACAATTTCACATAAATTGACTATCTCAGGTATCTGATCAAATTCCATTATTATTTCGAACGATTCGATTATGTGGAGTTGGATAAACTTCGATCAACAATAGCACTATATTAAGGATTATGAACAAAAACAAATCGCTCAAGTGGCCGCGATTGCATATAACTTGATTATAAACCTTAACTTTCAAACATAAAGTTTATTATCGTTTGCTACTTTGATTGAAAAGTAAATCTATTTTTTGGGTTCCGTACCCAAAGGGTAAAAACGGGACCCTATTACTAAGACTTCGCTGTCTGTCTGTCCGTCCGTCCGTCTGTCTGTCACCAGGCTGTATCTCAAGAACCGCGATAGCTAGACAGTTGAAATTTTCACAAATTATGTATTTCTGTTTTCGCTATAACAAAAACTACTAAAAACAAAATAAAATAAATACCTATTTAAGGGGGGCTCCCATACAACAAACGTGTTTTTTTTTCGGTGTTTTTGCTTTGCCTTGTGGCACGGAACCCTTCGTGTGCGAGTCTGACTCGCACTTTGTCAGTTTTTTTTTTTTTTTTAATATTTGTGGAAAAATAAAACATAATTTCTAAACAATAAGGTTGAAAAAACTATGTTGCAAAATAAGACCACTACTTTACTTATGGTCTAAGTCCGGCCGTTTTTGATCGGCTCATTAGAAATCTAGGACTATTGTTAATCGAAGAGGATAAATGAATTAAGTTGAGATTCAACTGAAAACTATATAACTTTTTAACACAGTTTTTATTTGTGTTGAATTTGGCGCAGTTAGAAAAAATTTCTATGAAGATAATGCAGCAATGTCAAAAGATTCTTTTTTTTTCTGTATCAACCATAGAACATTACGAAAAATAGAGGCGTCACTGATAATTGTGTTCATCATCATCTGCCTAGCTTTTCCCAACTATATTGGAGTGGCTTCCATTCTAAGCTCAAGTTCGCACAGACGTGTTTTTCCCGCGGCAGTTTTTTTCGCGTACTGGATTTTCAACGCTGTGTTTAACGACCAGAGTTGAAAATCCAACAGTGTGCTTTTTTGACGCGCTGGAATGCGCTCTATTGGATTCTCAATGCTTGGCTCAAAACCGAGAGTTGAAAATCCAGTGCGCGATGAAATTCCGCCTTTTGCGAACATGGGCTAACCAGATGCAGATACCAGTGAAAATTTTAGGAATGGTAAAAAAATTATATCTTTTATCTCCCAGTAGAATCTCACCCTAAATCATCTGTAAAACCAAAATCTTTAAACTATGGCCTCCGTATCGCTTATAACATGTATGCCATGCTTCGTTAGAATCAACCGAACAATATCATTACAGCTACGCGTCTTATAGTTCCTTCCCGAATTATCCTTAATCTTAATACTCTTCACCTTATCACACAACTTGCTGACTTCCGACTTACTCTTCTTCATCTCCTCCGGTTTCAACTTCCTAATAGTCGACGAACAACGTTTTTTCGAAGCCTCGACTTCGACTTTCTCCACATTACCTTCACTTACCCGCCTTTTGTAAACATCGAAGTCGGATTCCTTGCTTAATCTATCGAGAGAGGTATATGTCGTATCAAAAGTTACCTTGTCAATTTTGTGTTCGTTTGCATCGCTGACGATTTTGACAGCTTTCCCTGGGACATATGTCGAGGGGACTTTGTCGAGATACGCCATTTTGGGTTTCAAAGGCCCACAGACAGGGCTAACAGAGTCTGTATGGGAGTTAGGCATGAGGAAGTTAGTTTTTCTTGGTCTTTTGACAGTTATGGTCTCGTCGATTATAGAGGGTTTGTCTCTGATTGATATGAGGATGTTCTTGAAGCTGGTTTCTTCAGGTGAAGTCATGATGACGTCTTGTGGTGACCGTTTGTCGTAATTAGCGATTAACTCATTAAGGATTTTATACTCACTGTTCCGGGAAGCGTGAAAAGAGTTTTTATTGTTAGTATTTTGTGTTAAGTATGTCAGTACATTATAATGCGACTTAATGCTAAGTTTGTAAGGTCGATAATTGCTTAAAAGATTTCAGACATTAAAATTGGATTGGATTGCAGTTTGTTGTGTCGTGATTTTAGAAAATGTTATTCAGCCGTTTTTGTTACTTACAGTTACAGAAGGCGTCATTTTTTTTTTATTAGCATGACTTTTATTTCAGTAACTTAAAAAAGAAACGAAGCTATAACCATGATAAATCGTTTATTTATTTCCATAAAAATATGTATAAAAACAATATTTCTATAAAAATAAGAATTCTAATGTCTGTAAACTGAATATAAAATATAATAAAAAATAATAACAAATAGGTGCCAAATCAATATTGCAATAGAAAAACATTGTGTTGCAAATCAAACAAAACTCGACTCAAAGAAATGTGAATTAAGTCGATTTTTGAAAGATACAAAGTGTACAAACTATTACAAAACAAAACATAACTATTAAAATAATATAATTAAACATAAAACAAAATTTAAGAAATAGACATTCGATGTCATGAAGGTTAATAAACTGAAAGTTCATTTTTTATACAATAATTGCCCGACTATGCACCAGGCAATAAAAATTGCTCAACCATTTCTCAGGCAATAAAAATTTCCCGGGCATTTTTCAGGCAACAAAAATTGCTCAAATATTCTCTTGGCTATCTAAAGGTACATCACGAGGATCAAGCAAGGTACTCACGTGTCACAAACGCGAGGCGGTGCTCCATATAGCCTGTGTTGTCTTACATACGCGATAACTGCGTCATCTGTGAGGTACTTAGCGCTCTCGCCGCGGCGCACGAGTCGCCTGATTTGAGTTGAACTGACTTCGTTAGATATGTAGTTTGTTACTAGGATTACGTTATTCTGGAAAGGAGAAGTTTCAAGTTGTTATTAAATATTAGTAGTAGAAGAGTTGCTTGAGAAAGATTTGGGCCGGGAAGGTGTAATTTAATTCATATTTAACAACCAGAAGAATACTGTGTTCCGGTATGGGTGTCGAAAGATTATAAATCGACTCTAGTTCAACTGACTTTGGGTGACGGACGGATTACAGCGTCATATTTTGAGAAAAACAACATTTATACGAAAATGCCATATTGCCATAATGACTATCCTTCTGCCAAACGTGACCATAACCAGTGGCTTAGCTCTTTAGTTTTTTTTTTTTTTTGTTAGCCTAGTTTGTGTCCCACTGCTGGGCAAAGGCCTCCCCTTTTTCCTTTAGTATATGA
Organism: Oligia fasciuncula; assembly: GCA_963082905.1. Taxonomy (NCBI): domain Eukaryota; kingdom Metazoa; phylum Arthropoda; class Insecta; order Lepidoptera; family Noctuidae; genus Oligia; species Oligia fasciuncula. Next base: position 2,949,311 of record OY720409.1, read on the forward strand.
AACTTTTAATGAGTGTAACAGTTAATTACACATCAGCAATATGACATGGACAGCGCCTTTATATCTTAGCAGTAAAGGTCACAGCTCATTAGCCACCCGGCACCCACTCCGCACCCCCCTCGCCTCCTGCGGCTAGTATTCTTTATATGGACTTGTATGGGTATGCGCTCACTACATCCACTCCGTAGCGTCACCGGATCGCCTCGGTCGTAACCCCTCCACGCGCGGACGGCGGGTGGACCACTCGGTGACAACTCGCTGCTCGCATGCTTGCCTTGCGTTGACTGCGCGTTGCCAACGCGATAATGTTATACGCGACGAGAGGTCCACTGGTTGACCGCGCGACGTGTATTGGTGACAACGCGGCGTCCACTCGTGGACCACCTGTCGGCAACGAATGGACGCCGTGCGACGAGGCGGTGCGGGGTGGGGTGCCAGGTGGCTTTAATGAGCTGTGACCTTAAGGGCGGTTGTCATAGTGCAAATGTTTCCACACATTTCATTTCTCGATTCATAAAACAATTCACATTGCATTAGGGTGCTTACATAAAGAAACGGGTTTTCGGTCCCGACTCCCGGTACAGGTCTCTGCAGGTTGTTCTTCGGAAGGAAACGGTTACAGTTTTACCCGTTTCTTTATGTGTGAGCCCGCACACGTTACAGAAATCCGAAAGTTTGACAGCCAGTCTTACAAGGGGTATAGTATTATCCAGTCACTGGGTTGAGGAGGTCAGATAGGCAATAGCTTCATGTAAAATACTGGTATTCCACCCGCACCGATCGGCACCGACCCGCACAGAGTCCCCTGCACCGGCCACCTGTTTCTTTATGTAAGCAACTTTAGACCCATATTGCAGGAATAAGAAGGCTGACGGTCCAGGTTGTGCTGGATTTACTTTAGTGTAGTTTCTCGTCGATGATAGTTTACCCTATGGCTTGTGGCCAAGTTATAAAAGCCGCACGGGTCGATCGCTCAGGTTAAGCTACGCTTGCCGCGTTTAGCCCGTGGATAGGTGACCATCTTTATACAATACCAAGACCCCTCCGTGCCTCAGACAGCACGTTAATCCGTTGGTCCCGGCTGTTATTCGTGGTCCGTGGATCTTTGACAGTCGTTACGGGTAGGCAGAAACCCGAGACTGACAACCAGTCTTACCAAGGGGTATCGTATTACCCAGTAACTGGGTTGTGGAGGTCAGATACGCAGTCGCTCCATATAAAATACTGGTATTCAGTTAGACCGGTTACGGTCAGTTCACACCGAGACGCGACGCGACGCGCAGTTTTAGTATTAGACAGACGTAGTAGACACTGAAATGTGTACCTTTTAGTGTAGTAGATAAGGTCTGTAATTGTATTTCTATCTTGAAAACTGCGCGTCGCGTCGCGTCTCGGTGTGAACTGACCCTTAGACTGGAAGCCGACCCCAAGATAGTTGGGAAAAGGCAGGCAGATAGATAGTTTACCCTATGTTTGTAGAGCATGTCCGACTCGTATATGAACCGCCCGGGGTCGGAGCCGGCGCGAGTCACCACCACAAGTCCGTGGCGACCCACTATGTCCTCCAACTGTAAATAAACAACATAAGTTAAACATTCTGACCGCCACAGTCATGTATAGATGACAAAACAAAATGTGCCCAGCACGCCACGGTTCGACTACATGACAGACTTTGACGCCGAGGGCACGTTTTTGATTTTTTGACGTGTGTCGGTCAAAAGGTTCAATATAAACAATAGAACTTCGGGGAGAAAGATTTTTTATTTTGGAGTTTTTGGATTAAGAGACTGGTGGACTGATGACATCCTCGATGATCTAGTGGGTCGTAAACGCTACTGCTGACTATGAGGTCCTGGGTTCAATTCCCGGATCGGGCAAAGTGTCATTGGGTTTTTCCATATGGAACTTCTCAGTAGCAGCCCGGAGTCTGGATTTGTGCCCGGTTGATGGCAAGAGGCTCGCCCCCTATTGCATGGGACTTAAACATTAATGGCGAAACGCAGCGGTACTATAAGTAAAGTTACCAAAGGAGATGTGGCATCCATATAAACATTCGCTGCATCAACGCGCTTAGCGTCTGCTCCGGAGTCACTGGTCACTGTATAGAGGTATGAGGAACAGGGTGCAAAGTTCACTCATACTCTATAGAAAAGGGAGGATCCTCCGACCAGACGGGTGTTGTGTCTGGCGGGCCACTGCCCGATGATTAATGTCGGGCCGTTGTATCTATGTTAGTTGCGCGGTAAACTCTGCTTGCGCGATGCAGGAATTGCGTGACGTCAGTATGACGCGTTGTTCGCATGTAGCGTTGTAGGTACCGCTACAACTGTGCTGCGAGCCGAGCCCGCGCAGCGACCGTAGATCTTTATAGTGTGCGAACAGGCCGCGCTACCATGAGCGCGCGCGTGCGAGAGAGCGAGATGGGTAGATTACCCGCACGCATTCCTCGCCAAAAGACGCCACCGATCACGAGTCTTCGACACAATTTTGGTTTTGCTTTTTGAGTCAGTAAGCTCACATTACAATTATGTCATGTACGGTCACCAAAGGAGATAAGTAACCAGTGCCGTCGGATATAGTTGAACTTTAGTAAGAAACCGATGGATGTTTTCGGATAAAATTTTATTTAATGAATAAATGATAAATGACTTTTATTTCTGTAAGTAGGTTTGTACAAACACTTTTACACGTCAATCATATTTTTTTTTTAAACTAGATGAAGTCGGCGTTTCCTAACTGACTATTCTGAGAAGAAAGGCCGAAACAAACTCAGAAGTCACAGTCTCTTTTAAAGTCCAAACAAAATCTTGGTCAGATCGTGTGAAGACCATGTAGATTGGTGTCTGAAATGGTCTTTTGAGGAAAGAACCACACAGATTGAGCGGACCTGTCCAATTAGTGCACGCATTTGTCAAAAATCGTGCAGCTCAACTCAGAACTTGAGGAGCTCAACGATTCGACGAACAATACCAAAGACAGGACATTTGGGTAGGCCGCATAAACTACTCAAACTGCCAGATCATGATTAAAACTAAGAAGGAAAAAAGAAATGACCCACATAGTCCTCACATTCACAATAATTAAATAAAAAATAATAATAAAAATTACTTAAGTACAAAGTAAATATTCATGTCATTGTCTAAATAAAATTCATCAATGTCAATGTGTATATACAAAAATCCGGACATAATCTTTGAGGACCATGTAGATTTGTGTCTGAAATGGTCTTTTGAGGAAAGAACCACACAGATTGAGCGGACCTGTACAGTCAGTGCACGCATTTGTCAGTAACCGTGCAGCTCAACTCAGAACTTAAGGAGCTCAACGATTCGACGAACAATACCAAAGACAGGACATTTGGGTAGGCCGCATAAACTACTCAAACTGCCAGATCATGATTAAAACGAAGAGAGAAAAAACAAAAAATTACCCACATAGTCCTCACATTCACAATAATTAAAATCATATAATACTTTATACAGTAAATGTACATGTCATTATTTAAGTAAATAGATACTTAAAAAAAAAAAAAAAGAAAATTATTAAAGTGTAAAATGCAAAATAAAAACAACATTCTAAACCTGTTGGAGCAGCTCAATCCCAAGCCTTCTTGTCCTCAATATAGTCTTTTACAGTATAATAGGCTTTCTGACATAGTTTTCGCTTTATAAAAGATTTGAATTTATTAAGGCTTAGTTCTTGAATGTGGCTAGGAAGTTTATTATAAAAGAATAGAAAACAAACAGTTATTTTCTCAAATCAAATTTTGTTCAAAAACTTCCATCGGTTTCTTACTAAACTTCCACCTTATCCGACGGCACTGGTTACTTATCTTTTGGTGACTACCTTTGTGTACACCTTTGCCTAACTCTTCAGACAAACGAGGCGTGATGTTATGTTATGGTTATTTGACAATGACATTTCAATATTTTGTCCGATGACGTCATGTTTTTTTTATTTATTTTACAACACATAAGTACCTACAACTATCATCACAGGCTTACCTAATACAATATTGTAGTTATACTATCTTACAATTGGACTTACAATTATATATTATTCATAAGGGGCTTAAGTACAGGACCTAAACGCAAAAAACGCAAGTTTTAGACACAATAAAAGTATAAGATCGACTACAGTAAACAAAATCAGAAAAATATTTATGATATTCTTCAGGATATATGCTAGGTAGATAGTGTGTTGAAAACATAATACAACTAATTTGATAAATAGAAAAAAAAAAATACATAAAACAAATTTATTTTTCGATCTACAGTTATTTTTCGATGGTTTGGCCGTACCTTAAGATAATATACTCACATCCTCATCCGACCACAACCCAGGCGTAGCGAAAGACTCCAACAGATCAGCTCCACACAACAGTTTGACGGTGACGCCATCTTGGACGTTGCCGTTCAGCTTCTCCATCAAGTTGTCCGGTTCGTCTAAACTGTTGAGGTTGAGGACATCATCTGGTAGCCAAGATGGCGGCTCCGGGTCGTTCTGTCCTGTTAGGTAGTTGTTTATTGTGTCCTGTGGGGCAAGAATTTGATTATTTTATCACAAGATTTTTTTGCAAAAGTATGTATACACGCGCGCAATCGTTAGCTGTATTTAAGAGACTTGTGAAGGAACATTACTTGTTGTTGTGATCTTGTTTTCGTAGCTGCAATAATCTAAAGTCGTCATTTATTTTCGTTGCTTATATGTATATTTTGTATGTATTTATTTATATATCTATTATACAGCATTATACATGTATATATCTATTATAGTATATTATTTTGGTACCACTGACAACCCCATTTTTTATATCCACGCAATCACTGTCCATTCCAAGGTTGCCTGGAAGAGATCGCAGAAAGCGATAAGGCCGCCCATTGTATGTTTTGTATTAATCGTATTTTTTTTTTGTTATGTATTTTCTGGTGTACAATAAAGTATATATAAATAAATAAATATACACTTGGCTTTATTCAAAGGCGATTTTCTCCTTTATTTTTGAATTAAATTTTATATTATTAGGAACATAGTATTTTCGAACCAATAGGTTTATGTATTGTCTCGTATTTCAACGTCGCATTCGTTATTTCGTGAAAAAATAGCAATTGAAAGTTGCCTAGTGTTGACATATTAGTACTTGTGACTGTACTTAACTTATACAGTATTTGATAAGACAACAACGATAAAAGTCAGAACATTTGTACAATCAGAGAAATTAATTGTTTATTAATTGACATACTACGCCGATTTGCAGTGGGCTTGTGCTAAGTAATAACAGCCGCGCGGGACGATCGATCAGGTTAAGCTACGCTTGCCGCGGTTGGTCCGTGGAAGGGTGACCATTTTTACATATCAAGACCTCTCCGTGCCTCGGAAAGCACGTTAAGTCGTCGGTCCCGGCTGTCATTCGTGGATCTTTAACAGTCGTTACGGGTCGTAAGAAACCCGAAAGTGTGACAGCCAGTCTTACAAGGGGTATAGTATTACCCAGTCACTGGGTTGAGGAGGTCAGATAGGCAATAGCTTCATGTAAAATACTGGTATTCAGCTGCATTCGGTTAGACTGGAAGCCGACCTCAACATAGTTGGGAAAAGGCTAGGCAGATGAGTAAATTTTCCTGAATTTACTACATTTTCCAAATGCTGCACAATGCCACTTCGAAAGCAGTCGAAACAAGGTAGGTACCCACTCGTCCTGATAAAGGTTACTTCTTCTATGGCACTACCACCATGAGACATAATTTTTTTAAGTTGTAAACACTGATGACAGTACAATGCTGTGCAAACGCAAAGATTAAAGTAAAATCACAGAATTTCCAATAATGAACCTTATTACCATGTGTCAAGGTTCAATATTGAAGAATCCAGTTTTTTTACTTCAGACTTTGAATTAGTATTTATCTTGACTAATGAAAATATACTTAATCTTATCAATCAAATACCCATGAATGATGTGATCTATGAAATGTATGAAATAAGTTTATTTTTTTAACAATTAATCATTCCAAAGTACACAGTCATTCGATGTTTATCAATATCAATGACATTTTTGTTGATGTCATAGTTTAGTCATTACAAAAACCCATTCAATTTCAAACAAAAGTTTGAAGTGCTCTTTCTCTCTTAAGAAAATAAATCTGACCTCCAAAAGACCACCAGCTGCATCCGGTAAGACTGGAAGCTGACCCCAACATAATAGGAAAACGCTAGGCAGATGAGGATGATGATATTACCTGATGATGCTGCAGTGTAAGCCTGGTCCTTGTCCATGCAGACTGCTGAGTCTCCCATTCTGTTATCTTGACCCATGATGATGACCTCAAGGCTAACTTCAACATGGCTATCCTGAAATCGACATTCATCTCTAAATACTTCAGAGTATTTACAGTATGCACCCATTTCGAAGGCATATGAAGTTTTAGAAAAAGTTTGGCATTGTAGACCATTGTCTCAGTCACTGATACATCTGCATTATAAGTATATAATGTTCCCACTGCTGGGACACAGGCCTCATCTTGGTGTGAGGGAGTGCCGTAATCCACCAGGCGGGCCCCAGTGCGGGATGGCAGATACCACTGACACATGTGTGACAGTTTCTGTTTAACCTCTCACGGACTAGCTGGTACAAATTTGTACCACTTGTGGTAGGTACACACTACACATGTGTACGACCTCGTCCTAATGAAGTTAAAATCTGATTGCTTTCTTAAAAGCCACATACTGTACTTATTAAAAAAAAAAACCTTAAATCGCAATATTGAGTTCACAAGTTTGAAAACAAGAGTGGCCAAAGGTGGAACAAGGTGGTGTCCCTTGGGGCACGCCACAGTATTGTGCAATTAAACAAGTGTTGTTACATTTTTTAGTATTAACAGTGTTTATTGAGCAAATGCTGTTCTAAGTATTAAAGCAGTATGCCACTAGCAAATCAATCATGGTATTTTGATATATTTTTAGATACAAATTTTAAACTACCTTTGTGCAGTTGTGGAAATATTTGGGTAAGTATTACTAACATTAAATAAATATTTATATTACAATACATTATGTGTTTATCAGCACCTTGAACTGTTTACGGTGATAATAATTATTGTCTCACTATCTATGTACACTGGGTCTATGCCAAGTATAGCATTATTACATATGACCTAATTCCTCATTCCCCTTGGCCATATGTCATCACTAGCTGCTCCCCGCGGTTTTACCCGTAAATGTCGCTCCCCTGGGAATATCGGGATAAAAAGTAGCCTATATGTTAATCCAGGGTGTCAGCTACCTCCTTCCAAATTTTCATCAAAATTGGTCCAGCCGTTTTAGCGTGAAGAAGTAACAAACATATAAACACACACACTCACAAACTTTCGCCTTTATAATATTAGTGTGATGAATCACTTCAATTCGTCAAGCCGCGTCCTAACCGAAAGCGATTGTCGAGCGAGTACGCGATTGTCGCGCGATCAATTAAGTTACGTGTGTATGTCTACGTCATAATAGGGTATTTGAGTGGATTTTTTTTCAAGTAAGGTCAAGAGCTACTATTACAGTTACATTAGCTACAATTCAGGCAAAGTGTTATTGGGTTTTTCTATCAGAAATTTCTCAGTAATAGCCTGGAGTGATTTTTCTAAACCTAGAAAAAAATTAAGCCGCACGTTTTAAAGTCTATTCTAGATAGTGACAGTACCTACTATGTTCTATGTTATGGGTTATGGGTTTGTTTTACGCACTTAGTCCTTCAGTGGACCATTGTGCGTGGACAGTACCTACTGCTAGCATCTGAAGTCACAACACACAGGAACGCCATTGTAACTTCGCGCCTTTCCGTACAATGATCGTTTTGCGCGGAAAGGACGGAAGAACAAATTCAAAAGCGTGTAACTTCTCAATGTTCCCGTCGATTTTTTTTTTAATTCTTTTGTTTTAGTAACATCGTTAAAGTAAGTATTAATCTATCTATATACTTATAATAAAGCTGAAGAGTTTGTTTGTACGCGCTAATCTCTGGAACTACCAAGGGGATTCCAAAAAATAATTTTGCATTTGATAGGCTAATTCTTGAGGAAGGCTATTTAACACACTAGGACCAAAAGGAGCCGAGCAAAAAAAAATTCAGAGGGAACACTAAGTAAAAACGAAGGAGGTAGGTAATAGAGTTGGGGAGTTTTATAAAAATGTGACTGTTATTTTAGTATAGGCATTGTGTATCTTACAACTACCACGCGAACGAATTCGCGAGCAGAAGCTAACTCATGTATATTTTTGATAGTAGTCAAATACGCGTATTCGCGCGACCGTCTCTTTCGGTTAGGACACAGGGTCACGCCCGTGTCATTAGATCCTCGGTTTAATGACAAAAAGAGAGATGTGGATGTCCATGGGGGAGACCTTTGCCCAGTAGTGGGGCCGTAACGGTAAACAAAAAAAAACTTTTCTCACAAGAGTTTTACTACATGGCTGGACTGCCTGGGAATATGCTCATGGAGGCTATTTTATTGCAATTCATGATGAAATAATTTGTAATTTTACTACAAGCATCTATATATTTCTATAGGTATATTATAATACTCATCACTTATGTCACCTGTCTGAATCAGTTCTATTTAAAGTTTAACTCGTAATTTGTACTTAATCCTATCTTGGGAGATGATTGAAACGGACGCGATTTCTTAATATGAATTTATTCAGGATAGCCCAGCGGTATACAAAATGGTCTATAGAGACGCGCGCACACTCGGTCCTAGCTGTCATCCGAATAGACCATTTTGTATACCGCTCTGTTATCCTGAATAAATTCATATTAAGAAATCGCGTCTGTTTTCAATCATCTCCCAACACTATCCTTACAAGTTTCCCTATTGAATATTATTGCTATAATAAGGTAAACAATAAAATGTAGGTGACAAAATAAACCATAGGAATTTCCATAAGACAACAAAGGGTCAGTGGGTCGTCTTAGGGGCGAAGTGTGAGGAAAACGAATTAGGTAACTAGATTTTTTATATTTGAATACTGGTTTTTATTCGTTTTTTTGTTTTGAAATAAAGCAGGTGGTTTTTTAAACATTTCTAAAAATTAATAAGCAATAAATTGATCTAAGTACTGAGTTAAATAAGTAAATAAATACATAAATAGAATGGTTTTAAACATTTACCTGTGTGTAGCAGGCACCAAGTCTTTTTTTCCATACGCATCATGCACAGGGCACACCAAACCTCCAACCACATTGCCTAAGTTCAGGGTGTGGATGAAATCTTTGGCAATTTCTAGAAAAGTAATTAAATATTAACAAAATTCTGTTAAGAAACCTTGAGCAAATAGATGGAGTCATATTTCGTAAGATTTCCATTACTCTATCATACAAAGCACACAGTTCTGTCGGTTACATCTACTCTAAATGCTAAAGGTCGATAGTTCAAGTTCACTGCAATAAAATTAATGAAAAATGCAAAATATTATTTCACGTTCGATTTCCGATTACTTACCGAACATGCGAAGATGCATGTACGTTGGAGGGCTGAAACTGCCACAAGCCATTATAACAATCTTTCCGTAAGACATTTTGCGGCTTTTTTATTCAACCCTGTTTATTTTAAACTTCTATTTCACAATTTTTATCACTTCCCTCTATAGTATTTTACTCTTTGATCACATCACAACAAATTCGCACGTCTACGAACTGTCCTTTCATTGATTCAACTGTGAAATACAACAAAATTTAAAATTCAGCTACTTTTATGACGCACTGTAAAATTGAATGTCATTTTTTCCTGATCGGGTAACGTCAGTTTTGAAACTGCCATTCTACGTAGAATTTGGCAGATTTGACAAGAACGAATTTATATAAAAACAAAGCTAATTATTCTTTTGTAAACGATCTCCCAGTTTTAGAAATGCCTATTACATATCAGTGTAATAAATAAATTGTATTAAAATCGGTGCAGTGAGTATCTTTTTATTTACCTTTATTTTCATTCAAAAATCAATGTCACTTGTTATCGTGTAACGGGACGCATATAACGCGATTGAGTTAAAAATACATGCACTTGCAGTAAAATGTGCTGAAATTACAGGTCGTCATAAAATACCGCATAACTTTCATTTGACATTTTGTCCTTTATTCGGTTGTGTTGTGGACTGTGTAGTATTTTTATCAATTTTTATCTATGCCGGTTATTAATAATGTCACATCACAGTATGAGTAAACCCGTGTGTATTTATTTATATAATTGAGTTCGTAAATAATGAATTATGAATAGAAGCGAATGAAAGGGACGTGTCGCTGCAATATACAAACACACTAAGTTTAGTTGCTATCATAACCTCACTGATAATCAGCTGGGTAATAAAAACATTTGTAGTTGTAATTTTCCAAGAAAATGAGATTGACATTGCGTTTACTTTCGTCTGTTGTGCAAAAAAAAACTCCGTTTTATATCACCACGCCGATATTTTATGTGAATGCGGGTAAGTGAGGTAGTACAATACTTTTTAATAATTATGTTTACATGGAGTATGGAATCAATGGCAAAATATTTGAATAACATTTTATAAATCAGGTTCAAGGTTTTATTACGAACAGGAAATGAAAGTAAATCACACTAAATAGTTCGAACTTCAACATTTACAACAAACTGTAGATAGAATATGCTTTATTATTATTGTATCACTGTTTTTAGGATTCCGTACATACCCTAAGACTGCTAACAGGACCCTATTGCTAAGCCTTCCGTCTGTCAATCTGTGTGTCAGCGAGCTGTATCTCATGACCGTAATAGGTAGACGGTTAAAATTTTCATAGAGTGTGTATTTCTATTGCCTCTTTAACAACAAAATAAAATTTAGTTGGAAATGAAAGGACCTTCATCACCTTTCATTTGTAACTTTATTTTATTTCATCCATACAATAAACGTGGTTTTTTCGGCGTTCTTTGCTATCTGGTAAGGAACCCTTTATCATCTTGTAAGTACTCTATATTTTATATTACAGCTCCACACTTGGGTCACCTCTACACAGCGGTAGTAGCGGATGCGATACAGCGGTTTGAGAAACTCACCAATCCTGACTGCCATGTCATATTTAGCACAGGTATGTTATCGTTGATAGAGCAGTAATGAGCAGTGGTGGCCCAGTTGTAACGGTCGTGACTTACGAGTTGTAGGCTGTAGGTTCAGACCCTGAGAGGAGCTTTACTTGGTGTATTTCATCACCACTGCCGTCAAAAACGGTCAAGGACACTGGCATGCCCTAGAACCAAAAATTCGAAAACATGTGACGTGACGGCTACCAACCCGCACTGGGTTCCACATGGTGGATTACAGCCCGCTCCCTCTCACAGACAGGACGCCTGTGTCCCAGCAGTGAGAACATTATAGGCTGATTATGTATGCTATCATTAAATTATTTGAGTAACTCGCACTTGCATTAAAAAATCCAGAAGGAATTATGGTACCCATGTCATTAAGAATAATTTAGACGTAGAAGAATTAAAATTTAGAAGAAGGCCAAAAGGATGGCATTTACCATTATTAAGTACCATAGCTAAATATAATAAATGTTCTATGGTATACTGCATTCGTGATTTAGTTTCCAAACATGTAAACAAATGTGTTTTTCAAATCAAACCATTTATTTCTTTGTAAACATGAGTAATTAGTACATGATGCTTTTTTTTATAATACCTCCATTTTCTTCATGTTTTTGCAAAAATAACTTTAATTCCCATTCATAAAGTTCAGTTAATGTTAACAACTAGTACTAGTAATTCCAAAACTACTTAATTTACACTAGCATAAAGTTGATATTCGTTTAAGTGGCAATCACATTAATTGAAACAGGGCCTTGAATAGACTGTAGTAGAAAGATTTATTGAAAATACATGTTATTTAACAAATAATTTAAAAAAAATATGTATCTACTCCCTAGTTACTAGCAAACATACATTACCTAAACTTTTTTTGATCAATAATAATCTATACAAATAAATAAAATTGAAGTGCCAGTTTGTATTGTCAAAATAACAGCTTTTTAATATATGCAGCAGAGAGTATAATATATTACTTATAGTTATAACAAACAACTTCAGGCACCCACTGTGTGACAATTTGGGCCCCACCTATCTTGAGGCATCCTATAGGTGTGACCCGCCCAGTCCCACTTCAGCCTCACAAAATTATCGCCAACATCGGCGATACCTGTCTTCTTTTATTTTAGAAAAATAATTAGGGATCCTAGAAAAAAAAAGCCCATGAAATGCAATATGCACGCGAACGAAGTCGCTGGCACAGCTAGTTCATAATATTTTAAATTTTGATGTTTATGTGAACATAATATTGCAGTGCGTTTATTAGAATCTCATTAGAATGTTATAGTAAAAACATCATTATCAGAACATAAATAGGTGCATAACTTATAGAGATTGTTATCAGTCCTTACTTAACTTGATTTGCTAATTAGTGTGACCCTGCGTCGGGCGTCCTAACCGAAAGCGACGCCAATACGCGATCGTTTATGACGTGGAGACGACAATACGACAATAAATTAAACTGTGTATACATATATCATGCCGTTCCCTGTCTGCATACGAAAATTCAATTAAATAAATTCAATTGTTTAGTTACTAAAGCTATAGTCCGCGCGGAACTAGTTGGCCGCGCCTTAGGTATGTGAGCGGTGGGACGGAGGGGCGGGGCGCTTTGTCATTACTCAATACGTGGGTTGTGAACAATAGACAATCCCGCCGCCCTCACCTTCCCACCCAACGCGCGGCCAACTATAGTCCGACTTTTAATTAGCTGCAGTAAAATGACACTTCTTTCGGACTGAGTTTAGAGATATGCATGTCAAATAAGTTTCGTTTGTTTTCTACACTATTCTGTAGGTACTAGAAAAACAAGATTTGGTTGATGGCCGCGAAAAACAAAAAGACGCCAATTTCAGTCATACAAGTAAGACATAAGCTGTCATTTTACTGCAGCTAATTAAAAGTCCGACTATAGTTCCGCGCGGACTACGTATGTTCCCAGTCGCCCCCGCGGGGATTGCCACCGGAGGCAAATGGGAATAAAAATTCCCAGTTGCCACCGGCGGCGACTGGGAAATCATTGCCCCCACTTCAGTTTCGCTGTACATTGCTTTCTCCATCGTAGAGAATAAAAGGATCAGACAACTTATCGTAAACCTGCCTCTAATCTTTTCTTTTTTTTTGTTTTTATCTTTTTTCTTTTCGTTTTTTTTTTATTTATTTTTTCTTTCTTTTAGTCCGCCTCTGTACATTTATGTGCTTGAAGTATTAAATAAATAAATAATAATAATCTTTAAAAAAAAGACTAAGTGCATTGAAATATTTTTTTATTTTGATTTCGAAATCAATAAACTTGTTAAAATTAAAAATTTAAACTGGTATTTTGTATCACAGATAATCAGACTCTTAAAGACAGTAATTAAATTAGGAAAGTACTACATAGTAATCATTTCTTAGTAAATACGTATTATAAACAAGGCTGTATATATTCTATATTCATAGATAACAGACTTTTTTATATTATGGTCAATTATAAAAATAAATAATAAAAATATTCAAGTACCTACAACACCATTAAATCACAGATAAAATCAGACTTTTATTCCGTTACTATTATTTATTTATTTAATATTTCAAGCACATAAATGTACAGAGGCGGACTAAAAGAAAAAAAAAAGAAAAGAAAGAAAAAGAAAAAAAAAAGATACTTAAACAGATTAGAGGCAGGTTTACGATAAGTTGTCTCATCCTTTTATTCTCTACGATGGAGAAAGCAATGTACAGCGAAACTGAAGTGGGGGCAATGACTTCCCAGTCGCCGCCGGTGGCGACTGGGAATTTTTATTCCCATTTGCCTCCGGTGGCAATCCCCGCGGGGGCGACTGGGAACATACGGCGGACTATAGTCAAAGTTTGGCAAGGTCATCACTACTATTTAGTTTGTTTGAAAAAAATACTTTGCTAATTTGAATGCTAGGATTTATCTGATAGTTAAGTATCTTAAAGCTGTAAGACTAACGTAAAGGTATCAAAAACAAAGAAGTTAAATTATGCACAAATAACTTAAGTATTGCAAATCAGAAGTCGTCTTTTCAAAGTTCGCGCGAACACGCTCACTGACTTGACGTGACGTCATTTTGTAAAATGTACAGACGCCAAGCACATCAAGCTCCCCGAAACTAAAATGTTCCCAATTAACCTTGAACCTTATGCTTTCGCGATAACGTTGAAAATCTATTAAAGGTATTTTACAGATTGTAGTAGCTCGATGAACGGTGAAGGAAAACATTGTGAAGAAACCGGCATGTCCTAGAACCAAAAATTCGAAGACATGTGATAGCCAATCCGATAGGCTATCACATCCAATCCGCACTGGGCCCGCGTGGAGGATTACGGCCCACTCTCTCTCACCGAGAGGAGGCCTGTGTCCCAGCAGTGGGAACATTATAGGCTGATTATAATTATGAGTAGCTCGATGTGCTGGCGTCTCGTCTGTACATGGCTATACGTCAGTAACGTAAACCTTTCATTTGATATTTACCTTCCAGGTACAGACGAACACGGCACCAAGATACAGCAAGCGGCCGCTAAAGCCAAGCTCTCCCTACCAGAGTACTGCACCAGTATATCAAATGAATACAAGGAGCTGTTCAAGGAGTTCAATGTTGATTACACAGACTTCATACGCACCACTGAGGACAGGCATAAGGAAGCTGTCAGGCATTTTTGGGCGAGACCTCATTTAAAATCTTTCTTTAAACATATAACTTGATTAAAAACCTTACCTTTCTATCTTAGAGTATAATATCGTTTGCAATATATTTACTACTTTGATTGAATAGTAAACGTATTTTTTAAATAAAAACAAAAGTATTATTTAAGTATAGAAAAATACTGGTATTCAGCTGCATCCGGTTAGACTGGAAGCCGACCCTAACATAGTTGGGAAAAGGCTAGGCAGATGATGATTTAAGTATAGAAAAATAAAACATAATTTGTAAGCTATAAGTTTGAAAAAACTATGTTGCAAAATTAGACCACAACTTGTGGTCTTATTTTTCGGCCGTTTTTGATGCGGTCATCAGAAATCTAGTACTAATGTTGATCGAAGCTACCGTTATCCTACCCTTATCGCAATTTATTTCCATCTTCTCCCAAACATCATCATCATCATTTCAGTATTACAAGTCTGATTTTAAAAGCAAAAACCAATGATAAAATGAATGTTTTATTTACAGAACAAGCTAGTAAGAAAGGATTACGTGTACAAATCTAAGTACAGCGGCTGGTACAGCGTCAACGATGAGGCGTTTGTGCCCGAGACACATGTCAAAGACGAACTCAGGGATGGAGAGAATGTAAGGCTACATTTATTTATTTATGGTCTGTACCAAATGTATCTGACGAAAGTGTACACAAACGCTTTTCAGGTCAAATTCTTACGCAATCACTGTACAGGGTGGCAGCCATGTTTTGGCAAGGACACTACCAGCAGCACTACCAGTAGTGTCGCTTACAATTAACGACACTACCAAGCCTATTTTTTGGATTATGGAGCAAAAACATTTTTCGAACATAAGAAGCAATGGATTTGCTATATCCTTCAAAATGATTCAGATTGAGATTGATGTGTTACGCAATTAGGATGCTGTATAAAGGGGTTTATAGTCCGCGCGGAACTAGTTGGGCGCGCCTTAGGTATGTGAGCGGTGGGACGGAGGGGCGGGGGAGGGGGGCGCTTTGTCATTACTCAGTACGTGCGTTGCGAACACTACGCAACACCGCCGCCCTCACCCCCGGCCCCAAACAAGGCGAGGCCAACTAGTTCCGCGCGGACTATAGTAACACATTAATCTGTATTTAGAAGGTTTCAACTTTATATCTCATCACTTTTTCTATTTGAATAACATTCTTTTATTTTTTTTTCCTTTAGCCTACCTTGTCCCACTGCTGGGCAAAGGCCTCCCCCATATTCATCCACCTTTCCTTGTGCTGTGCCTTCTCGAAAATTTAAGATGATTAGAATTTTAGATAATTTTGCAATAATAATGTAATTCCTAACCGATTGGACGGAGAAGGCACAGCACAAGGAAAGGTGGAAGAATATGGGGGGAAAATATGAAAAGATGATGACATCTTTACATATATTTTAACAGCCTGTTTTGTGCATTGCAAGGCAAAGGTCTCCCTAGTCTGCTTCCAGCTCCCTCTGGCCAAAGCTGGGACTTTTCGCGTGTATTATTTATTTAACTTTTCATGAAAAAAAATCTATTTGATATTACAGGTAAAAGTGTCAGTAGAATCTGGCCACAAAGTGGAATGGACCGAAGAAATGAACTACATGTTCAGGCTGAGCGCCTTCCAGACACATCTACAGGAATGGCTAAAAAATGGTATGAACTATTTATTACTAGCTGACAGGACAGACGTCGTCCTGTTTCCTACAACTCGATCGCAGCGCCACCTACAGTGTCCAATTGTAAATCTAAGCCAATCAACCGGTTGCGAGTACTATGCATCAGAATTTTCTGGAGAAAATCACCAATACGGTCATTATTATGTCCTTCTCGTGTGTCTTTTACGTACCTGATAAGTGAAAGGGCTTTGAAGGTCCGTGGCAAACCAACTGTCCGCCATTTTGAATTTTTTTTTAATAGTGGCCACTCATGATATCTATACGCGACAGTAACTGCCAGGCTCCATATAAAAATCTTCAATCCTCTTTCTTTCTTTTATGGTTTAAAGGTAAAGCCCTGTGGCATACAGACAGACATAGACGACATAGACCGGAACCCTAAAAACCCTTTAAAATTGTGACTTTTGTTCACAGACGGTGTGATAACTCCATCCAAGTTTCAGAAGCAACTACAAGAGATGTTGGAAGGCGATGCGTACCTACCCGATATATCGGTCAGTCGGCCGTCCAACAGGGTGCACTGGGCGATACGGGTATGTGACTCTTTTAAATAATAATAATAATAATCGCGAAAAAAAAATCGGCTGTTCCCTACATTTATGTTCGTATAACTCGTCAAAATGTAGGGAACAGCTGATTTTTTTTCGCGATTTCAGGTTTGGGCCCATAGTAAAAGTTGTTCATAATGATGATTACAATGACCTCTTAAGAGGTTGTTAATGTTTTACTAATAACCCTGTATATACTATCGTCGCGAACAAAGGTAAAAAGGAAAAAAAAATCTCATCTCTTCACAGGTGCCAGGAGACGAGGAACAGAGTATATACGTGTGGTTAGACGCACTGATCAACTACCTGACAGTGGTGGGCTACCCTGACGAGAGACACATGAGGGCGCTGAGGGCGTGGCCAGCTGACGTGCATGTTGTGGGCAAGGATATACTCAAGTGAGAATCATTTTCTTAGAAGCTGTTTCATAAAAAAGTAATTATAAGTAAGGACCTACGCGTCTAAATGTATGGAACAGCAATTTTTTTTTTAATCCGACTACAAATCATGTGCTGAATTAATTGATACAATTTTCGCGTCGACGTCCCCCCACTGCCACCCTGTATTTCCACATCAAGTCTCATACTACAGACCAATTACAAAAAAACTGGCCAAGTGCGAGTCGGAGTCGCACACGAAGGGTTCCGTATCACAAGGCAAAAACCCCGAAAAAAAACACGTTTGTTCTATGGGAGCCCCCCTTAAACATTTATTTTATTCTGTTTTTAGTATTTGTTGTTACAGCGGCAACAGAAATACATCATCTGTGAAAATTTCTACTGTCTAGCTATCACGGTTCGTGAGATACAGCCTGGTGACAGACAGACAGACGGACGGTGGAGTCTTGGTAATAAGGTCCCGTTTTTACCCTTTGGGTACGGAACCCTAAAAAGCCTAACCCATCTTCTTCACTCCCCAGATTCCACGGCATATACTGGCCAGCTTTCCTAATGGCCATCAAATGGCACCCTCCACGTCGCCTGGTCTGCCACTCTCACTGGACAGTTGATGGCAACAAAATGTCCAAGTCGCTGGGCAACGTGGTTTGCCCACGGGGCAGCGCTGTGGGCAACGAGGCACTGAGGTATCTGCTGTTGAGAGAAGCTACGATGGCCAGTGACGCTAGTGAGTATAATATTTGTATAGTGAGATGTCTAAGTTGCTGGGCAACGTAGTTTTCCCACGAGCCAGTCCCGTGGGCAACGAGGGACTGAGGTATCTACTGCTGAGAGAAGCCACGATGGCGATGAGTGACGCTAGAGAGTATATTATTTTTATAGTAAGACTAGCTTCCGCCCGCGGCTTCGCCTGCGTGGTATGTCGATAAAAACTATCCTATGTCCTTCCCCGGGATGCAATCTATCTATCTGCCAAATTTTATCGAATTCCGATTAGTGGCTTAGGCGTGAAAAAGTAACACACAGACAGACAGAGTTACTTTCGAATTTATAATATTAGTATGGATGACCAAGTTGTTGGGCAACGTGGCTTCCCCACGAGTCAGTCCCGTGGGCGACGAGGGACTTAGGTATCTGCTGTTGAGAGACGCTACGATGGCCTGTGAGTATATTTTTATGTAAATGTTCGGTATGCATGCTCGCTGCCTGCAACTGCGATATAAAAACATTCAATCGTAGACAGAGTAAACTAGAGACTGCAGCATATCTTCTTTTTCATTCGCAAAAGAAAAAGAGAAATATATTAACGTCACTAGCAAAGAAAAGAGACAGAGTAAAAATATTTCTGTCCCTTACTGCGTGTCGGCTAAGCATATCAATGTGCACAACAAGTTTCACGTTTATGAATGAAATAATAAAAACCACACCTCGATTAAACGGAAAATAAGATCTTTTTCGTGCATAATTCAATAATAATACATTTGCGCAACTGTGAAAATGGTAACGTGCAGTGTATATAATAAGCTGTAAAAATGATGTATGATGAAGATTGCCGGAATTTTTTGTCCCTTTCGGTGACACGGATACCATGAGTCTATAGATTACTCTGTCTACGCATTCAACGATGCTTTGCCAACCTTACAATAATAAAGTTGAAATGTTTTGTGAATTTGAAAAACTTAAAGTACAGGACTATAAGTCATTCTAGTTACCTATAGTGACCACGAAACTGTTGACTTGTAGTTTTTTTCTTTAATACTTTTCAAATAAAAGAAAGAAAAAGTATTTATTGCGACTCGTACAGGAAGATCTTAGATCACAAACTAAACTAAACACAGTAAAATAAAAAAATAAAACAAATGGCAATGATGCATCAAGTGCGCAGTTGCCACTTAACCTAACATCATTGTCATCTTCTCATCTTTTTTTTACAGAATGCGGTTTTATTACAGTCTAACACGATGCATATTCGTTTAAACCGGTTTTTTACTCCGATTCCCACCTAAAAACATAATTATGTGAAGGCAAAATACTGAAATAAATTTTTATTTATTTTCAGACTACAGCGAATCGAAACTATTGAATGTAGCTAACTCGGAACTCGCCGACACACTAGGTAACCTCGCGTCGCGTTGCTGCGGCGCGGCTCTCAACCCGCGACACGAGTTCCCCACACTTCACGCCGCTGAACTAGTCTCCGTCGCTACGAACCAACATGCGACCATGCTGATGGAGTATGTGGAGAGTTTACCTGGTGAGTGTTACATGTCCTAGGAAATATAGCCTAGATAAATGAGACTGAATAACAGTGTTGGACCAAGTATAGAACCCTGTGGAAAGCTGAAGATTGAGGCCTGAATTTGATCTTCACCAGTGTTAACAAGTAATCCCACGTTCGCACGGACATGAAAATATCGCGGCGGGATTTTATCGTGCACTGGATTTTCAACTCTCGGGTGGTAAGCCGAGCTTTGAGAATTCAACAGAGCGCATCCTAGCGCGTCAAAAAACACACTGTTTGATTTTCAACTCTCGGCGCTAAGCAGTGCGTTGAAAATCCAGTGCACGAAAAGAAATCGCCGCGGAAAAAAATCGCCCTTGCTATCTGAGCCAACAAGCAGGTCGATTTTTCTACTGGTGATTTGCTGTATGACTTATGCATTTCTATAGATAACTCATTTAAAATTGATAATCATATCTTCTTGAAAGTCCTTTTGGCATGGAAACCAGGCATATTCAGAGTCACAGGAATCTCCAAATACTTATGTGTCATTTATTCCCGCCACAGAAATATGCCACACGCACTACAAAAACTACCACTTCTACAAAGCAGTGGACGCCGTCATCAAAGTGCTTCACGTCGCAAACGTCTTCTTCGAAAACGTCAAACCTTGGGAGTTGCGCAAGAAACCAGAAAGTCAGAAAGAACTCGACGTTATCTTACACATTACTATGGAAACGCTAAGAATATGTGGAATTATACTCCAGCCAATCATACCAGAGATGACGACAAAATTATTAGATAAACTACAAATTGGTAAGGATTGTAGGAGCTGGCAACACTGCGAGACGCCATCTTGGAGGCTCAAAGGCGCCATCTATGAAACTAAGAACATTCAAAGTGGGAAGTTCGTGTTGTTCCAAAGAGTCTATGAGAAAAAAGTTGCGCAGACTGATCAGAGAAAGAATGTACAGACTGAACAGAAAAACGTGCTAGAAAAGAAGAAAAAGGCTCAGAAGAAAAAGGTTACAGCTGCGTAGTTCCGATTTGAGATTTTATTGTAGAATTTGGTTAGATAGAAACGGGTTTTAGAAATGAAGTAGTTTAATAGTAGAATTATATTCAATAGAACCATTTTAAAGTTGTTACGGCTTTAGTTTTTAAGCACATATTCATTTTTGTCTTTCATTCGGCATCTTTCACTCGAAGTATAACATCTGAACACAAAAAGAATCAAAGTGAAAAATGAATTATATAGTGCCTAATATAGGCCTCCCACAAGGTGGGCCGACGTCCTTGTGAAGGCCGCAGGAACCCGCTGGATGCGGGAAGCACAGAACCGGTCGAAGTGGAGGTGCTTGGGGGAGCCCTATGTCCAGCCATGGACGTCTTTCGGCTGAGATGATGATCATAATAGATTTTTAATTTTTAATGGCTAAAACACAAACATATCGAAATATTTAAAGGTAAGCAGTTTTATAAAGAGCTTAGAAATAATTTTAAGACATTAACATAGCGTAGAAATATGTAATATTTGTGTGCGTTTCTGATGCGTGCAATGTTATTGTAGCGGTATCTACAACGCCACATGCGAACAACGCGTTACACTGACGTCACGCAAAATCCTGCATCGCGCAAGCAGAGTTTACCGCGCAACTAGCATAGATACAACGGCCCGACATGAATCATCGGGCAGTTGCCCGCCAGACACAACACTCGTCTGGTCGGAGGATCCTCCCTTTTCTATAGAGTATGAGTGAACTTTACACCCTGTTCCTCATACCAATATATTATAATGCCATGTTATTACCAGCGAATTTAGTTGTATGGAAGTGCTAAGTTGCATTTCTCAATGAGTGCTTGAATTTAATCTCAGTAGCTGTAAGTTTGAACAACATAACATCACGCGTGTGACCCTAAGGGTTATGCA
Source organism: Oligia fasciuncula (assembly GCA_963082905.1). Lineage (NCBI taxonomy): Eukaryota > Metazoa > Arthropoda > Insecta > Lepidoptera > Noctuidae > Oligia > Oligia fasciuncula. Next base: position 2,970,848 of record OY720409.1, read on the forward strand.
GAGTATACCTATAGTACAGTCAGTAACAAAAGTCGATGAACACTTCAGCTTTTTTAACCTTTGTTATTGAGCAAAATATTTGTTCAAAGTTGCAGCAGAAGTAAAATTTTTAGAATATAAACTCTTTTCTATTAAGTATGTGAAAAGCGTAGTAGAGTTGGAAGGCCTCCCACAAGGTGGACCGACGACCTTGTGAAGGCCGCAGGAACCCGTTGGATGCGAGAAGCACAGAACCGGTCGAAGTGGAAGTGCTTGGGGGAGGCCTATGTCCAGCAGTGGACGTCTTTTGGCTGAAATGATGATGATGATGTGAAAAGCTAAAAAGCAGTGTATTGAAAAAAAAAATGTAGTCAATTTAATAACATGTAAAAATGACAGTGTTGATGGAGTTTTGTTGCCGACCGTACATCCACCATAAGTTTAAATAGGAGAAATAAAACTGGGGTCTTGACTGCTCAGATTTCCTAGACAGTAATTTTACAGCAGTTCACTTATGAATGTTTAGTGAAAAACAAATCATTTAATGTTTTAATAAAACTTGCATTCAAAAATTTTAGGATTCGCATTTATTTGGAAAATTGTTTTTTTTTTTTTTTGCAAATACATAATTATGATTATTTGACGAGGCACTCAGCTATATTGCAGTTATCCATATATTATATTTAATACTTTATAACCGTCTTCATTGTAGTCTTGTATATTTTATAATCAATTGACTATAATTCGCGACTCGTATTCATACAAGGTCAAATTAAGTTAACTAGCGAAACTCTACAGACGTGTTAAGGTGTATCGATATGTAACGTAGACAGAGTAATCTATAGACTCATGGTATCCGTGTCACCGAAAGGGACAAAAAATTCCGGCAATCTTCATCATACTATCATTTTTACAGCTTATTACACTGCACCTTAACATTTTCACAGTTGCGCAAATGTACTATTATTGAATTATGCACGAAAAAGATCTTATTTTCCGTTTAATCGCGGTGTACTTTTCATTATTTCATTCATAAACGTCAAACTTGTTGTGCACATTGATGTGCTTAGCCGACCGGCGCGTACGTGTTCCACGCGCGCCTCAAAGAGATGTCAGCATCGAGGAGGGGCCCCATAGGGCCGAAGCCTGCCGGGTCAGCGGGATTGTCCGAAAGGGTTACCGCTGGCCCGGAACATAAAGGGCTAAGGAAGGAACACGTGTGGGATTTAGTCAGTAAGAGTCTGACACTCCCTTCCGCTCCACCCAGAGCGGGAGGGGTCATTTGATGATTTCCCATCCGCAAAAAAAAAAAAAAAAAAGCCGACACGCAGTAAGGGACAGAAATATTCTTACTCTGTCTCTTTTCTTTGCTAGTGACGTTAACATATTTCTCTTTTTCTTGTGCGAATGAAAAAGAAGATATGCAACAGTCTATAGTTTACTCTGTCTACGATATGTGAAGATGATAAAACAAATTATGATGTTTTTTTTGGGTCAACGACCGCTGTCTGTTTACAGTTACTTGAAGTATAAGTTGAGACATGAGAATTTTTTTTTTTTTGTTTGACCCATCACTTCTGCGAGGTTTTGCTAACTAGTCTAAATTGACCAAGTATAAAAGTTTAACATTAAAATTAACGAAAAGACTGTTATTTCTTCTAGATTAATAGTTTGCTTCCTTTTTGAGATTCTGATCGTTTTAAGTTCTAAGAGAATAGCTTGTGGTGCATTTTTCTATAATCCTGATTTTAATTTTATTTACATGTTGTGTCCAACTGTTATTTATGTTTAATAAATTGTTGAATTTGAATTATGAGTTTTTATGTTCTACTTCACATATAAAACTAACAAGTTGAATTTATGTGAACTTCTATTAGATTGGTATCCAGAACCGTTAGAAGACTTGTGTTTTTGTTTAGGATAGGATAGATGAGTTAGTTGTACAGTCAACAGCAAAAGTAGATGATCAAAATCAGAAATTCAGTACTAATGAACGGAGTTCGCGTCAGAACTGTGTGGCGTCGAAGTGATTCAAAAGTATTCTACGTAGCAAGTATTCTAAGTTCTCTTGGACTATACCTACACATATAAATCCTTATAACTTTTGAACCAGTAACCGACAAATTCTGATATTTGGCGACTAATTAGCGACTAATTTTTTGTGCTATCAAAATTAAAGTCCCTGATGGTGGCTCTGCCAGAGTCAGTGACACGTGAAATCCCACCAAAAACATTTTCATGTAAAATGTTGCCAAGACGAGACCACATACGGCTCGCACTGCCAAAAAGTTATCAGATCTCATGTAGAGCCAAGCTTCTAACTCTACACGCCCTAACTTCACAAACTCTACACCTTAGTCAAAATATGTGGCTTGGCCGTACGTACTACATATTTTTTTCTATTGTATCAAATTAGTTGCATTATGTTTTCAACACACTATCCTGAAGAATATCATATATTTTTTCTGATTTTGTTTACTGTAGTCGATCATATACTTTTATTGATTCCAAAACAGAGGTTCCTGCACATCATCAGACGGGAGGAAACGCCCGGGTGTCACCATTGCCAGGATCGCCTAGAGGACACGGTGGAGGTCTGCCCCGCTTGGGCGGAGCACCGCCGTGTCCTCGTAGAGGCGATCGGCAGCGGCGGCGACCTCTCGCGCCCGGCCCTGGTGCAAGCCATGGTCCGGGGCGAGAGGGAGTGGGAGGCAGTCACCTCCTTCTGCGAAGCAGTCATGCTAGCGAAGGAGGTGGCGGGACGGCTCAGGGAGAGAGCCTCCCGTCCCAGCCGCCGCGGGAGACGCTCCGGGCGTCGGGAGCCGCGCGACGACTCCCGGCCACCGTAGGCGCGGGCCTGCGGGCGGAGAGTAATGGGTAGCTCACCGTCCGATCAGGACCAGGCCCGTGCCGGACGGCGCGTACGTGTTCCACGCGCGCCTCAAAGAGATGTCAGCATCGAGGAGGGGCCCCATAGGGCCGAAGCCTGCCGGGTCAGCGGGATTGTCCGAAAGGGTTACCGCTGGCCCGGAACATAAAGGGCTAAGGAAGGAACACGGGTGGGTTTTAGTCGGTAAGAGTCTGACACTCCCTTCCGCTCCACCCAGAGCGGGAGGGGTCTTTTGATGATATCCCATTCGCAAAAAAAAAAAGCCCCTTTAGTTGTATTGCTGATTCTAATCATTGTAATCTGTAAATCCATACTTGTTACGGTCGCGAATCATATTTTGTTCAACATAGAACCTAACCTGCCTGACACTAACTTGCAAAAAACGTAAGAAAAGTTGAATTTCGCGGGCTACCCTGGTGCATCCATCCCCCTTAATTTCACTCTGTAATTTAATAGTACTAGGGCCGATTTTTCCATCGCCAGATAATTTTATTCGAGGAATAAAATTGACGTTTGACAGTTTTTGTATGAAATAACAGTCAAAATTTAAAAATTATTCTTCGAATAAAATTATCAGTTCAGTTAATTTTTTATTTGGTATTTTAAAGTTGCGAAGTCTTACGACTGCAACATTTCAAAAATATAAATATGATGAAAATCAGTGTCATCATCAGTGAGTTCAGCTTCGCTTCGACAAAATAGACTCCACACCCTAACCAAATCGTGTGAACGAAACCATAGCGCGCTTTTAAACAGGGCAACGCCATCTATCGAGCTTGCAGGAACTAATTCTAAGGATTGGTGAAACATTATTGTTTTTATTGTCTACTTCCTAATTTTGTGTTGTATTCTAATTTGTATTTTATTTTGTTTCACAAACAATTACTTAACCTATATTAATAGATACTAATAATAGTGCTGAAAAGTGTCTTTGTTTGAGCGCACTAATCTCTGGAAAAACCAGTCGGATTTGAATTTTTTTTTTTGCATTTGATAGCCTAATTCTTAAAGGCTATAATAGGCCAATTACCACCACGCTAGGGCCCATAGGAACCCAGCAAAAAGACAAAAAGTCAGAAAGACCACTAAGTGAAAACGAAAAAATAGCCCGGGCAGGCGATGCGATGCGACGGGGTGGGTCGGGGGAACAAGAAATTTACGCGAAGTCTGCGCTAGTATAGTACCTATACAAACAAAATAACGAAACTTAAGGCGAAAGTGCCAGGGTAGCCCGCGAAATTCAATTTTTTTTACGTTTTTTGCAATTTGCTGGTCAGTATTAAGTTGTACAGAATTATAATCATTAAAGTCAACACATCTCTCTAAGACCAAGTAATCCTACTGAATGACTGTTTCATGAAATCTTGACATTTTAGGATTTTAATCAACGTACTTACAATTTAATGTTGACCAGCAAATTGCAAAAAACGTAAGAAAATTTGAATTTCGCGGGCTGCCTTAGCGCTCCCCCCTAATCAATGATGTGATTTTTATTTTATTTTATTTTATTTTATTTGGGAAAACAAACAATCGTACATTGTATATAATATCTAGAAATACTGTAGGCTATAAGTAAATGTACAATCCACTACGTTTCCACATGTTACTAATTTATGATACAGCTTTGGTAAATTTAAATAAGATCAATATATATAACAACAATACAATTTTTCGTTATCTTAAAACCCAATAGTTAATACGTACTTAATTAATACATACATAATAATACAATAATAACAATTTTAGGCAAGGAGGTTAATAATTTGTTTTTTAAATTTTTGTTTAGACAGGGCAAATACATCGATGTCGTTAAAATTTATGTATTTGCACTTAGGGATGCTTAGTTTTAATTTATTTTCAATACAATAATCGGATAATCTATTCAAATCTTCCTGCAATAGGCAGCTATCAACAGTGTTTTTTATAACTCTAAATATCAAAAGATCATCAGCGTACAATAAGAAATTACTATTTTGAAAACAGTTACAAATATCGTTTATATATATAATAAACATCAATGGGCCCAGAATAGATCCCTGGGGAACGCCTGAAGTCGCCAGAAATGAGTCTGATTTGTATCCATTGCTCACTACCGTTTGATTGCGATTGCTGATATAAGAACAGAACCAACGCAGTAAGTTACCTCTGATGCCATTAAACGCTATTTTATTTAATAAAATTGAATGGTCCACCCTATCGAAAGCCTTTTTAAAATCTGTATAAACAGTGTCGGTCTGATATCCTGCATCCATGTTATTGAACAAGTGATCTGTAAATATCATTAAGTTAGTCACTGTAGACCTATTTTTAACGAAACCGTGTTGCTCAGGTATTATATTGTCTCGCAAAAATGGATAAATCGCCTGATGAACGAGTTTTTCAAATAGTTTTGCAAGAGTACAAAGTATCGATATAGGTCTATAGTTTTCTATGTTTTGTCTAGATCCACTTTTATGCACTGGTATAATATTTGCTTTCTTCCACGTAGACGGAAATGTACCACTTTGAATACACTTGTTAAATAACATGGAAAGAGGCATACAAATTGTTTCAGCTGTCTTCTTTAGAAAATAGGGCGGTATGCCATCAGGCCCCGGCCCCTTATTTATATCTAACAATTCTAGCTGTCTGCGAACTTCATGGACAGTAAAATTCAATGTACAAAGAGAACTGTTATTGATATTACCATTACTCAAATCAGAAACTGAGCACCATCCGGGAGAGAGACTGGAGGGCTCATAAACTGACTGAAAAAATGCTGAGAACAGATTACATATTTCAACTGGGTCGCTAGAGGTTACATTATTATAGAACATGTTGGTCGGTATACCCGACCTGCCTTGCCGATTAGCGACGTAAACCCAAAAGTGCTTAACATCCTTGGGAATCCCATCTTCGACACTATTTATGTATTTATGAAAACATTTGTCACATTCCTCTTTAAAACGCGCTCTATACAAGGAAAATACTTCGTAGTCACTTATATTGCGGTACTTTTTCCATTTTGACCAGGCTATCTTTTTATACTTAAAGATGTGGATGAGCGGTTTGGAGAACCAGACCGGGAAGTGCAAATTTGGTGGTTTCGATAGCGGTATGCGGTTTTTTATTATACCATATAAACGGTTGTAAAAAGCATCAATGCACGTATCAGTCGAACTGCTGTCCAAAGTGCCCTCCCAGTTAATCTCATCAATGTCCACGTTAATTACTGTGTAGTCGGCTTTACGGTAATTATATTTCGGTGCATGTAGAGGTTTGGACAAACTGATATTAATGTTAAGAGATAACAGTGCGTAAAATGGAGGATGGTGGCTGTCCGCCGGTAAAAGGTCTTGACTAGGTTTCAAAACAGTGCACTTCGCATCAGATACAAGGAGATCTAGTATGCGGCCATTCGCGTTAAATATATGATTGAATTGTTTGACATCGTGAATAATCAAAAAGTCCCTTAAACGGTTACAGGTCTGTGAGGTGCCCAGGCAAGTCATATAGTTTTGAGCAGGATCAAGTTTAGCCCATTGTGCTGTAGGTATGTTGTAGTCACCTAACAACAACACATTATCAGTTTTTATTGAGTTGATTAAATTGTTCATATTATCAAAAAGAGTATTATATACAGCAAAAGGTAAATTGTTCGGCACATAGGCTGCGCAGATAAGGGTATGTGAGGAGTTATTGCTGCCAGGAATGATAATAGCGATTTGCTCCAGGTATTGGTCTAATGTACCAAGCTGTGCAGAAGGAATACAAACAGGGTTATATTTTCGCAATATCGCTATAAATACACCACCACCATCAGATTTCCTAGTAGCAACCCTATTCCGGTCACAGCGAAAAACTAAATACCGATTATCAATAAATTCATTGCTATTAATTGCAGGAATAAGCCATGTTTCTGTTAAAATAATAACATCGTAACAGTTAGAGAGAATATTCATATACAAGGTATTCAATTTCGTACGAATGCCTCTACTGTTTTGGTAATAAATGCTGAAGTCGTGATTTTTTGTAGTATTAGTCATTGTAATTAGTGACAACATAAATAATACTTTAATGAAATTGACTTGCTAGAAGCTAATTACATGGGGCATTGTTAATGTTTTTAATATCATTTTTACATTTAATGGCTATAGTGGGCGAAGTTTCAGATTGTTTAACAAGGATAGTGGCATGCTTTACCCAGACAAACTTATAACTAAATTTTTTAGCCGTCTCTCGGGTCTCCCGTAGCAACTGTTTTTTCTGTAGAGTTAAGTGTTCATTTACATATATAGTGTGAGGTGTGCCAGCGATTCCCAGGTCTTTAGAAGTAAATCCTTTCTTCAGGCGGCATGCAGTTATTATATTGTCTCTCAAAGTACGTGTTTTTACAGTGGCAATGATATTTTTTGGCCTTTCGCTGCTTGCGGCATGTGGCACGCGATGTATTGATGTAATATCGTCTCTTGATATATTGTGGTCGATATTTTTACCTATACCCTCCAATAACGCAGGTAAGTCCTCCCCTCGCCTCTCAGGGACATTGGAGATTTCTAAGTTACATTGCCTGCCCTGCTGTTCCAAGCTGTCAATCTTTAATTCGAGAGCCTTGACTGCATCTGGGCTCACGCTCAAAGTTCGCCTGTTTATGTTACTTAGTTGCACTTGGAAGTCGTCATATTGGTTAGAGATATGTTGAGCAGATATTTTTACCTCGGCGACCTCTTCCGACAGTTTTGAGATCGTACTCTTCATAGCAGTATTTTCTGAACGAAGACTGGCCATTTCTTTTTTTGATTCTATTATATAGGTTTCCAGGTCACCTCTAATCGAAGTAATATTATCGTTGATTGCCGCCAGTTTACCGTCCAAGCTTTCCTTCCATTCACTGAGAGTCTTTTGTAGCTCCGCCTGGATAGAAGAAGACTTATGGAGGTCCGCCCTAATAGCCGAGAGTACTACCTCATGTTCACATTCAGGTTGTTTGCGTTTGCGACAAGTAACATTAGAGCCGACATTTGAGGATGAACAATTAACCAAGTCAGATTCGGAGAGTGACTGTTCATGTCGCAGCGGGGTATCAGGTGGCGTACGCTTAGGATTAAACATGGCGAAGTCCCTGCAGTTACAAGATAGCAACAAAAGCTCAAGCGTATATTGCTCGTCGTTACGTACTAGGCGCTGTTTTGCGGTGAAGCAGCGGCACAGTGGCGTGTGGTGGGGCGCGCTCAGCGCGGTCGCTTGTTTCGCCGGTTGATGACTAACCTTGTTGGTGCGGTGGCGGGGCGGCCGACTGTGAATCCAAGTGGTGCGGGTTCGGAGCTGGGCGGAGACACGAAGGATCGATCCTCACAAAAATATTTTCTACTCTTTCTTGCGCCGCCCACTAGGTGGGACTAGTCCATTTAAACCCCACAGGAGTAAACGAGAAACGTAACTCAAACTAATTGACCAATCACAGAAAACAACGAGGACAACTGTATTATGCGTCCACTCTGTATCAAAGCTTACGACGGAATGATGATCAAAAGTGTTATTCCCGCATCATCGTCTGCCTAGCCTTTTTCCATTGAAGATGGAATAAAGTTTAGTAGCCACTACTAGTCTACGTAAAGGCTCCTTCAAACAGGCGCGACACGCGATAAAATCGCGCGCGACACAAAGGCACTGCAAGTCGTGCAACGAGCGGTGCATTTGTGTCGCGCGCGATTTTATCGCGTGTCGCGCCTGTTTGTAGGACTTCTTAGTACCTACCTATTATTGCCTTTCTTAGCAATAGTGGTAGCTCACTGGTTTGTTGATCAGTAGGTGATCAATCAAACAATCTGCCTAATCCAACTATGTTGGGGTCGGCTTCCAGTCTAATCGGATGCAGCTGAATACCAGTATTTTACATGGAGCGACTCCCTATCTGACCTCCACAAACCAATTAGGTACTAGGTAATACGATACCCCTTGGTAAGACTGGTTATGTCAGACTTTGATTGTCAAAGATTCACGAATGACAGCCGGGACCAACGGCTTAACGTCCTTTCCGAGGCACGGAACGTCTTGATATGTAAAGATGGTCACCCATCCACGGACCAACCGCGCAGCAAGCGTAGCTTAACCTGATAAATCGACCCGTGCGGCTGTTATTACTTTGCCACAAGCCGCTCTTTATTCACGCATACAGGTAAAATATTAATAAGGCGCTTCAAAGAAATAAAAACTTCAGAGTAATTTCATTCTTTTAGAACTAGGAGAATTAGGTACTTATTATAATTAGCGAGGATAAGGTGTCTAATTCCTTGATTAACCATACCATAATCAGCCTATTGTTCCCACTGCTGGGACACAGGCCTCCTCTCAATGAGAGAGTGGGCCGTAATCCACCACGCGGGCCCAGTGCGGGTTGGTGGATGTCACATGTCTTCGAATTTTTGGTTTTAGGACATGCCCATTTTCTCACGATGTTTTCCTTCACCGTTTTGAGAGCAGGGTGATGAAATAATTTACACGAAGTAAAGCGCCTGTCTGGGTTCGAACATACGTAGTATCTCTAAGTAGTTTGTGGTTCGAACCAACGATCTACAACTCGTAAGTCGTGTCCGTGATCACTGGGCCACCACTGCTCTCATTTCTTCATTGCTTTGAGAGAACTGCTTGCTTTCTCTTTGCCTTTGTGTCACTGACTCTGGCAGAGCCACCATCAGGGATTTTAATTTTGATAGCACAAAAAATTAGTCGCTTATTAGTCGAAATTTGTCGCCAAATATCAGAATTTGTCGGTTACTGGTTCAAAAGTTATAAGGGTTTATAGGTGGCCGATCTGGAGAGAGTTTCCCCAGCAGGGCCACATTTATATCTCAAAAACTAGGGCACCTAGCGAAGATCTGTTTTCTCCCATATTAAGTCGCCAATTAGTCGGGATCAGTCGCCAAGTCACAGATTTAATCGGGTCTTAGTTTAGGAAATATAATGAGTTCAATTAGTAAGGTATAGTCCAAGAGCTATAGTCGAAGTTTTTTCGTGAACTATTCGATCTAGCTCTTGGACTATACCTACACATATAAACCCCAATATCGACAAATTTCGACTAATTAGCGACTAATTTTTTGTGCTATCAAAATTAAAATCCCTGATGGTGGCTCTGCCAGAGTCAGTGACACCCCGCGCTTACATCTCTCCGTACCCGAGCCTACGTCTCTTCGTCCACCCTTGCCCCTCTCACCCCTCCGGCCTGTCTGCTGCACCATCAACCAGCGGTCGGCGAGTCGTAAGCACGGCGTCGCCTAGCCATAGCCAAGTCGACGTATCGGAGCTTCTGATCCGCTTTGGTTACGTGCTTACGTTAGGTTGATGCCTGTTTGACGGCGAGGCGAAAGGCGATACGGTGCCGATCCCTTTCCGATTTGATACGTGTGCTATGACCTTTAGTGTGCAACCAATGTGTACACCTAGATACTTCACGCAATAATCAAGATGTTCTTTGAATAAGCGCAGGATGGCAGCATCTATGAACTTTTATAGCCGGAATTCTAGGCTGTGTGGAAGAGGTCGCTGTGACAGCAAATAGTGGGTTTTGGTGACATTTAATGTTATTACATATTATAGAACAGCCAGTCCATCACTGCACCAAGAACATCTTCAGCCGAGCGGTGAGCAGAGGTCCACGTAATCTCCACTTATAATAAGTGCCGTGTCATCAGCGTGTACAAGGATCTTCCAGTCCGGTACAGTGAGTTGACATAGCCTGTTTAACGTATACAAGAAAGAGAGTAGGACCCAGCACACTGCCCTGCGGGACTCCGAAAGATAAATTCTCATCGTCACTAGTGTAGTTATCTACCTTACTTGCTGACTACGATCAGTGAGGCAGTCTCGCAAAAGATCTCTTATTCCTAGTGGCCTCCAAACTGTTTACAAGGATGGGAGTAGACTGTGTCAAAAGCCTTGGCCATATCTAGGAATATACCTAGGTATCGTTTTAGTCCTAGTGTCGAGATTCTTACTGATGTGATTTGATAACTCAAGCACAGCATCCTCTGTTGATTTACCTTTCCGCCGTATTGGTGTGAGGCAATTGAATTATTGTGCTCTAAATAATTCAAGTCTGTTATTTATGATTTTGGAAAAGGTCGTGAGAACCGATATAGGCATATAGTTTGCGACACGCTCCATCCCCGCCCTTAAATATAGGTGAAACTAATGCCTTTTTGGAGGCATTTAGGAAGCCCTTTGGTAAGCACAGATTCCATACACGAGTGATTGATTGAAAAATTATACGTTTCAAACAAAAGGCTTATAAAGAAAACACACATTCTATATCGGAGTCAATTTATTTACGAATATGCTTATTAAATAATAATATTTGCATCAAAATACTGCAATAACGACTAACAGTATGAAGGAAAGCTAACCATAACACTATTAAGCTAGATACAGCAACGCGTTGCGGTTGCATTGCAACCGCGCGCGCAACACGATGCAGTAGCATGATACGCCATCTACTTCGGGTTGGTTCGGGTGACGGAAATTGCCGAATGAACAAAAGATGGCTGCTTGAGTATCATTTTTTAACCGACTTCCAAAAAGGAGGAGGCTAAAATATGTTCGACTTTGTTTTTTTTTTTCTCTTGAAATCATCATTGAGTCACGAAATTCCTTTATTTTTATTTTATTGTGAAAATATTTCGTAAGTACTTAATATTACTCTCTGGCCCTTTATTATGAATGTGAAGACATTTCTTTCGGTAATCTTCGTAAACCCGAATTCAGCCGAAGTTATTGCGTATCATGTTACTACACTTCAATACACTTAGTCGAAAATGCATCAAATGAGTATGATACAGGTATGATACTAATTAATTAATCATTATTTATATAAATTCTTACAAAAATTCGGTGACACATACATTTTTGCTTAAATGCTTATTTAAAACTGTCATCTGTGAACGTCGTTGTAAAAAGGAACACTATTTTATATATTTAGAAGTCATCACAATTTATGACGTTATATTGATACTAATAAAACTATTTTTCATAAGAATATATTGGCATTAATTTCACTGTCTTTTATACAAAGTACGTTTACTCTAGCACAAAATGGCGCCGACTTTTTGTCGTACATTGCCGCATTTATATGAAAAATTTCAATCTATTAGAGTACAAAGTAAAAAATCTGTCAATGTACGTCAAAAATTCGCTACTCATTGCCATTTTGGTAAGCTATTATCGTTTAAAACAATGTTCACAGACAACACTTATAGCTCAATGACTTTTCCCTAAAAGTAACTTCAAATACTAAAGAAATCTGTACAATTGAGCTCCCAAGTTGAGCATCATTGAGTCTAGCTCATCAAACCGAGCATTTAGCTCAACTTACGTGCATTCTGATATTGTCTTTATTACTTAGTTTTAAAATAAACTGTTCTTACTACCTATTAACATAACTTAAATAAAAATGCATTAGGGATGGTAACACTATAACTTTTATGCAACGTAACGTTTGTATAAGCTGAAACACAGTTACGGATAAGAAAGAGACGGAAAACAGCTCATAACTGAGTAGGACAGGCAAAGATAGCAAGGCCAAACTATGTTCCATCTCTTTCTTCCTTGATAGCATTGATGTTATATTTTATCTGTCTAGCCCAAATATTTAAATCAGAAGATTCGCTTGAACGATTCAAAAGATGGTTACGTTCTTGTTTTGTTGACAATAACATTGGAATAGTATTGTCTCGTTCACTTATAGTGAAAATCGTATCTATAGTTACATGCGGTGTGTTGTGCTAATCTACGTACATAACTATGATACAAATTCATAGTGTCGACATTGCATAGAAGAGTACAAAGATAAGAATCGACAGATTGCCAGCTGAGTACTTAAACGTCAAATTTTAAAATCACTCATAAAAATCACGAAATAATTAAGTTGTTTCGAGTAATATTTAATCACGATTTATATGAACGATCGAGTCTCCTTTTACAAGTAACTGACAACAAAGTATTCGTTCATATTACAACAATAAGGTAATAAAGTTAATATCAGAATAATTGCTTACATCGAATAGGAGCGTGAAGCATTGAACGACTTCACTCCTTCCATTCACTCATTCATAGATATTATTAGTAAAGGAGGCTGACTGTAAGTCCAAAGCTTTCGGGACGGAAGATTTTACATTTCAATACTTATAAGCGACTTCAAAATGTCCAAAATGTTAACAGGCATAAAATGAAGCTCATTTTCTACATTTTACCCTTAGTAACACATTTGTGTCTAACCAAAATGACGATTCAAATTCCAACATTGCTTTGGACATACAGTCAACCTCACTACAAGAAAAATCTCTGAATTAAAAATGACTGAATTGAACCAAATGAATGAGTGAACGAGTGAAACCATTCATTTTGTGCGAATGAAACAAAAAATCGTAGCAAGATGACTTGTCTTAGACGATTACCCTTGCATGCCTAATCTAGGTGCTACACTTCGGCTTTGTCCGTAATCATTCGTGTGATTTCGTAAATTGAAAATACAAGATGGCCACGAATGTTCAGGGTGCGAAGTATAGCCTGAATGTCGATTAAAAACGGGAGGCAAGTAATGAATGCGTGTGGGTGGCAGAGGCGGCGAGAGATTTATAAAAATATTTTATTCTCATTTAATAGAGAGTAATATACGTTGTCGAATTTGCAGTTTTTTTATTGGATGCTAGGTGTTCCTCCGACTATAACTATCACCCAGAAAGAAACCTGCAATGTAGTCTTAATGATTTTACTCTTACAGCAATTGCTTTAATTTTTTTTTCATCAACCAAAGGGATCAATCCCTATTGCTCAAAGATCCAATTTATCCTAAAGGACCAAATGAGTCAAGGGGCCCCAAATAATACAAAACATGTATTTTTTTTTCTTTAAATAACCACCAATATGGTCTCCTACGGCTAACCTAATGTGATAATGGATACCATAATTTCATTTTTAGTATCGCAAGCAATTTATTATAACTACTAATTGTTAGTAATAGCTTCTTAAAACTAATTCTTTTGTTAAGGCTTAAACAAGCCAAGTTTGGAACATTTATCAAACCCGTAATAATTTGTCAAAAGATCCTTCTTTTCGGAATATTAGTTGTGTAACACAAGTCAAAGCCCAGCTTCGCACGAGCGCGTTTGTCCCGCGACGGTTTTTTTCGCGCACTGTATTTTGATCGCACTGCTTACCGCAGAGAGTTGAAAATCCGACAGTGTTTTTATGACGCGCTGGGATGCGCTCTGTTGGATTCTCAACGCTCGGCTCAACATCGAGGGTTGAAAATCCAGTGCGCGATCAAATCTCGCCGCGATATTTTTACGTCCGTGCGAACGTGAGCTAATATTCCTATCTTTCGTACCAAGCTAAAATATGCTTATAGGGCTCATTAAAGTGGCCTTTTATAGCCCGTCGAGCCGTCAAGCTACATTATTTTTAAAACCCGTTCCCTCCCACACGCATTCAGCCTCCATAAATCAAAGATTTAAATCGTTAGATTTGCCGTCAGTACTATGTCACGTCATACTGAGAAGAGTGACACTTACATACTCCGTGTATGGACCCGTTTCCATGGCAACATGCGACATTGTGAGTGTACATCCTTTCACGCGGTAGGGCGAATCTAACGCTTCAAATCTTTGCCATAAATGACAATAGGCATCGAAATATTCAATAACAATAAAAGTTATACATCAAAATGCATCAATACTTATCACTAATACAAACATTGGAAGTGAATTGGCAATGTACAGTATGACGAAAAAGTTTTCCAATATTTTGTGCGACATTTTTTATTATTCACAATCGTAAGAAGGGATACGAAATTACCCAGTTTTTTTACAAATAAAAATTAACGTTTTTTTCTCTTTCTCTTTTCCTCGATTACTAACAACTTGTTTTTTTTTAATTTAGCGCTAACACGACAGACGAAAACAACTAAATACATAGATTCCATAGATTTCTTCATTCGTTTCATTATTATTGCTCGAGTATACACTATCTAGGTTTTAAGTGACTTACATGAGGCGGATGACTTGTTTATATTTATCTAGACAAGCTTACTAAGTAGACATTACTGGTATTTGCTAGTTATTGCTTTGGATTTATATATTTAAAATATTGCGGGACACTACACATCGTCTTCTACGATGTCCTTCTCACCGCTCTGGTTTTATTTACTCTTCTTTCTTTATCCAGGCCATAGCATAATCAGCCTATAATGTTCCCACTGCTGGGACACAGGCCTCCTCTCTGTGAGAGGGAGTGGGCCGTAACCCAGTACGCGGGCCCCGTGCGGGTTGGTAGATGTCACATGTCTTCGAATTTTTTGGTTCTAGGACATGCCGGTTTCCTCACGATGTTTTCCTTCACCGCTTTGAGAGCAATGGTAATGAAATAATTTACACAAAGTAAAGTGCCTGTGGGTTCGTCTCACGACTCACGACACAGGTTGTACTCGTAAGTCGGAGCCGATTCCACTCGGTTACCACTGGTCTGATTTGACACCACTGTACAACCGATTAATGGATTTGAAATCTGATTCGATTCAACTTTGTACACCTTTTGTCTCATAAGGGTGTAGGATTATAAATCATCATCTGCCTAGCCTTTTCCCAACTATGTTGGGGTCGGCTTCCAGTCTAACCGGATGCAGCTGAATACCAGTGTTTTACATGGAGAGACTGCCTATCTGACCTCCACAACCCAGTTACTGGGTAATACGATACCCCTTGGTAAGACTGGTTGTCAGCCCTGGTTGTGGTTGTTTGGTTGGTTGTTGTAGGATTATAAATAATAATTAATTGACAATAAAGTCTACTTAGTTGACTTGCAAAGCACGGACATTAATATCTGATTTCTTAACATTCATAACATATTGCATTGCTGGGTTAGTTCTTAGCAACACATGAGATTTTTTGAGACAAACGTCATGCTTATCTAAGATCCCATCCATTCCGTGGCCTTCAATCTGAACGTTAATAAAGTCATGAATAGGAAATATTTAAGTATTATATTCTCATCAGCTATTTATAGAAAATAAACCTTTAAAAAAACGTTCTAAATACAATAATATTATGTAAACGTACTTACGTATCATAAAAATGTATATAATAAGTCGTAAAAAGTATATACTTTGACTATTTGGTAAAACAATGGGACATCCCTTCTAAAATGTTAGATTGGCATCGATATTTAGTTATGTTGGTGACATACGGACTGGCAACATTTTTAAAGAAGGAAAGAGCAGTTTAGATCGATTTATCGATAAAAAATTAAACTTTATGCCCATCACTATGGTAATCTTTCGATACATCACCAACATAACAAACAACCCTATAAAGTACATATTTACACAAAACAAAACTTTCGATGAATAATATCAACATTGACAGATTACTTACAATAATACGATGGTAATAAATAAATAATAATATAAAATACATGTTAATAATTATAAGAACGTTATAATAATAATAATGTTTGTTCGTGTAATAATACTCCGAGGTTACTATTGAGCTAAATGCATAATGGTTACAGAATAATATCAGTCATCCAAACGAGTATAAATTGTTGCTTCACTTACAGGGAGATGGCGAATATCCTGTTTTGCTTCGTTATTATAATAATATATTCTTTAGAAATAAAACAAAGTCGGTTTAGTTACACCATTTATAAATCAAAAACGGCTGGACCTATTTTTATGATCTTGTTGGATTTGTCTCCGCCCCGAATAGCAGAATAACTATTAAAACTGTAATATGTTTTCCTCCCTTTTAACTTCGAAATCTCCCTGTCTTGTGCGATCTCTAACCATGTTGGCCCTACTAACTTTATCAGATCGTAACATTTTTATACTGCCCATAAAAAAAATATAAAGTATAGAATTTTAACCTACAATTAAACGATCTGTTTTAAAAGAAATTCGCGATTTTACTGATATTTCTGTTAATCGCCGTAACTTTTTATTATATTCCTTGTAAACGGGTAGTCGCCATCACACAAATACTCGTCAGAGCCCTGTAAGTGCAGCCACAGCAATATAGTTGGCAACTGTAAGTGTCACGTCAATTAATCATGCTGATATATACCTACGTCAGACGTCAAAGTGTAGTATTTGATTTATGAGAGATTGGATATCAAATTATTAACCGTTGAATGCCGTAATTACAGAAAAACAATAAAAAAGTCATTGAATCTCGCGTGGATCCACGTTCCGGTGAATACAAAGGATAAAAGTCCGTGATGATTATATAAACCTCTGGTTCCTTCATGCCGTTACCCTTACAGTTGCCAACGTAAAACATTTAACTAAAAACTAAATTGTTCATGTTTTTTTTCAACAAGTCACACTAAGTTGTTTACATTACATAAAATATTCGCTTTGCTAACATAAGTTGTTTTTTACCTATTTACATTTTAAATGTATAAAAATATATAAATTGATTGTTTTCTGTAGTAAATAATGTTTGAAAACTAGTAGAGGGCTAAGTAAGCTCTTACGATGAGCAAAAGGGACTTAGCAGTTTCTGAAATAGGTTTTAGGAAATAGCTCTAGCCTGAAATTACTGTAAATCATAGGAAGTTTTTGTCCAGGATTGAGGATGATATTAACAGCATAATTAGCCTATAATTTCAGTAATATCCAAGATAAACTCAGAATGTTAATTCATATGGATGATATCATCATCTGCCTAGACTTTTTCCAACTATGTTGGCATCGGCTTCCAGTCTAACCGGATGCAGCTGAATACCAGTAGGTATTTTATATGGAGCGACTGCCTATCTGACCTCAACAACCCAGTTATTTGGGTGATACGATACCCCTTGGTAAGACTGGTTGTTAGATTTTCGGACTTCTGACTACCCATAACGACTGTCAAAGATCTACGAATGACAGCCGGGACCACGGGGTTTCCGAGGCATAGAGAACTGGTAATAGGTAAATAACAACATTTGCAAGTTCTCATACATTCTAAAACTCAAAACCGAAACACTAACCCACAGGTGCAATGCATAATATTTCTACGTATACAGGTTCCAATTTCATTTGACAATAACTTTAAACTCTAAGCCACGATTATTTCTCGAGACTGCTTAGGACTTGGGAGGCCGAAGCTTTATTTTTAATGTGGCGTCAATTGTATAGAAATTGTATTGAGTCTTTTAATACATTCATTTTATTTGATTGACTTTCACAAAAACAAATGATTTTTCACAATTCCTTGTTTTTTTATTTTTCATACATCAACATGGTAGATACTTAAAAAAAAAGAAACAATGTCATATAACATTTACTTGTTTTTAACCAAATTTTTCTACAGAAAGACGCACGGTGGTAGTAGGCCCAGCCAAGTCAACGCTTTTCTACACAATTCACGCCATATTATGTCATACATTTTACACCGTTAAAGGTAGTCAACATATTATTTATTATAAAAATGTTGTAATGTTACGTTTGTCACAACTAAATCAATAAATGATGAGTGTATCAAAGACAATAACAAACAAAAATAAGTGTGTATGTGATAGAATGTCTTTGAAATTAACAGTGGACGTTATGATGTCATTGGCTATTTTTAAGTATTTTTATTTTTTATACAATCTGTTGTCAAGGGACGTGCAGTTGTCATTGCTTAGGTTTAAAAGCATCAAATATTGATACAAAACTCTTCCATTACGACATTTTCTGGTTCATTTTGAGTGTTAACTTTAAACTATTGTTGTTTTTCCAGCCACTGTCCACGTATTTTTTGTTTTCATGTGAAAAGTGACTCGATTAGACTTACCATCAGATTTTTCAGCAAAATAATTATATTTCTGCCGACCTGAAACTCTTGAAAGTGCAAACGTTTGCATAGAGGGTCAAATTCTATGCGTCGTCGTCAGCAATGTACAGCCAAGTTGGATTTGTCATCGTGTGTATTACGTCGCGGGCGGTCAGCTCAGCGGCGGGGGCGCGGTGGGGGGCGCGGGAGGCGCGGGGGGCGCGGGGCTGGGGGGCGCGGGGGGCGCGGCGCAGGGGGGCGCGGGGGGCGCGGCGCAGGGGGGCGCGGGCGACGAGGGCAGCAGCAGATGGTCGGGCACGGGCACGGCGCGCAGACGGGCCGACACTTTCTTTTGTGGACACAGTACCTGTGGATAGAAATTATTATTCATACTGTACATTGCAAAGCTAACGCTAAAGCTGCGTGTCCTAGAAAGGCGGTGGCCGCAGTGGCGCCTGTCACGAAAATGATGACGACGACAAAGATTTAAATCATTAGATTCGGGCCCCTATCGTGTCAAAAGATAGTCGAGTTTCTGTTTCGTTTTAACTACGGAGGGTATATTATTTTAACCGGTAGTTATGTATGTATGTTCATCTGTTCCCTCATAACTTCAAAAGTTCTTATAATAATTTGACAAATGAGGTATCGTTAGAAGCGTCTTGACCGTCCGCTGGTTATAGGCTATGTGACGTCACACCAAATTCAATATGGCGCCCTCTACATGACATAAAGTAATAAATTTAAAAATAAATATTTTGGGATAATGCCTTGTTGGGTATCAAATTAAAGGGCTTAATTAGCACATTTAAAAAAAACTATACTGTAAGCCGACCCCAACATACTAAGGAAAAGGCTAAATGAGACAGATTTGATTTTTATTTCTGTCTAGAAATTAAATGATTTTTAATCTACATACCCGTCGTGCGAATAAAAAGCACCCCTTCTCCTCTTCCGGCGTCGTTGCGGCTGGTACAAGCTGCAGGTCTAACGTTGCACATTCCTTACTATCTTCACCTAAAAGCAAATGGAACGGGGGTAAATCAACAAATAGTGTCTAAAATGTATTCAAGGGATGGTGCCCAGCAAGGTAATTGCGTAACACACTCAGTAGCAATGGGTTTCATTTTGACAGTTCAACAACATTCACTGCGTTATTTACGTTGTTGAGCAGTCACATTTTTCGAACATATGGAGCAATGGATTAGCAATATGTTAGAAAATGATTCAAATTGAGAGTATTAATAATAATAATTGTTACGCAATTAGGGTGCTGGAACCAAAAGCGATAATACTGAACTTTTCGATGCCGAAAGCGATAATACTGAACTTTTCGATGCCGAAAACAAGCGATATTTGCGCGTCGCTGATTGATAACGCGCCTAATAGCACACACATACTTTCACAATCACTTTTTCATACTGTGGATCACCAGAAAACTAACTTTTTTTTTATACTATAATAATAATAAATTTATTGATCCAAAGATATACACACAGGTTGTATAAGAGTTACATGCTAAGACTTAATCAACTAACAATGGACACAAGGGGAGAAAAACAACTGGTTTAGCTTTGAAATACCAGCCTTTAAGGGTGTGGTACAGACCATCAAACTGAACAATTTCGTCCATGCGACCAACATCGTGATCGCGAAAATAATTTAAAAAAATAAAAATTAATTAAGTAATCATTTTATTGTTCCAAAAATTAGTGATATAGATTATTTTACCCCATTATATGAAATGCAATACAGTGCTTAACTTTAGTGGAAAAGATCACCGGCATCACTGTACTTATTAAAAAAAAAACAGTGGCACTCCGGGACTGCCAACAGAAGTGAAAAAAAACACAAACAGAATACTTTGCCATCACTCACTGACATATCGGATTTAAAACCGAGGACAGCCGAACACATCGGAATATAGCGCGGTGTCGATTACGGTAACAGTGTCGCGAGTTCAATGGTTTTTTCCCTTCTCAAAAAATGCCCAACGCGCCTAAAGAAGTTTTCACTTCAAAAAACTGTATCTCAGGAGACAAGGACTTCCTTTTAAAATTAGTCGCTCCAAATTAAGTGTATTCAGCTACATCGGGTTAGACTGGAAGCTGACCCCAAGATAGTTGGGAAAAGGTAAGGCAGATGATGTGTTACCTCTAGCAAACACATTCAGTTCCTTGAAGCATCCAGTTTCAATCATCTCGGTTTGCCACGGTATGCTCACGGATCCCGTGTTGAACTTGCCGTAGAAGGTGTCGTCTCCCGCGTCCAGGTTCACTCCCTTCACTGTGCTGAACTGTTCTATGTCGAGGACGTCTTTTGCGTAGACGGCGTGTGGCTAGAAACAAGATATTTTAAAGGCTTTTTTAGTCAAGTCTACAAGAGTTTACGGTCAGCCGGTTTTAAAGCTCATTAAATGGTGGATAATTTGATCCGGAGCCAAAATCTCTGACTATAATTATGTATGTATATGGTCTATTTAAATTTACGTTTGCAATTTAGGTTTTCAAGTAAAAAAAAAAAACAACTTTATTTCAGTGGTAATTAAGCTGATTTCACAATGACTAGCATTATTTAAAAAGTCTTAAAAATGTTTGAAGTTGTAGCGTAAACTGAACTTTATTGAGTAGAAATTAAAGTTATTTTTCCGATAATTCAATTTGTTTAGATGTTTGGCAAGGTAATCGCGAACGTAGATTACAAGTTTTGTTTGGGGATACATACACTCGAAATAAAAGCCTAATACATAATCAACCTATATAATGTACCCACTGCTCGGACACAGGCCTACTCAGTGAGAGGGAGTCTAATAATTTTTGTATAAAGTCTAATAATTTCAAGTATTCCTAATTACGTCAATGGGCCAGTGCAAGATTCAGTTTTTTAGGCAAAGATGACAAACAATATCTAAAAATATTAAGTAATTAAAGCTTTTGGTCTATCAATAGACCAAAAAAAAATCCAAATAGTATACTCACATCAGGCACAAAAGGCGCATCAACCATCCCAGCTTCCAGCCGCGCCCAGTTCAGATTCGCGAAGAACCGATGCGCCTTCACTTGCGTCGCCCCTCTCCTCCCCGCGCTACATCCGAGGCGAGACGACGGAGACTTCGTGAGGAGGGCTGAGCATAATGCTCTTGCGCATTCGCTGAACTTTGACGAGTATTTTTCTTGTTCATGCTTAGGAATTTAGGAAAAAATAGAAAATTAAGCACTGCGCTGATCTAAAGTTTATATATGATGCTGAAAAAAAACTTGTAAAACAAATGTGGTGATAGAATTATACGCCACATCAATGTCACTGTCAGAAGTATCAGAGTGTATCTTAATCACTCATTGTAACAAACGGAGAAAGCGGTTCTACATTGATAGATCTATCGTCAGGTTTTCATCAAGTAGAAGTGAACTTTAAAAAAACCGTCAAGACGATAATCGTTGTTAAATTATGATGCCTAATACCTTACTGATGTCCATAAAAGAAAAATAAACAAAGATTTAGTATAATAATGTAAAAAATTTAAGAAAGTACAGGAAAAATTTACAAAAAATTAACTTTAAGTGTGTGTATTTCGACGACATCATCATCTTTAATCTTGCAGAATCATTTCTCCGCTTTTGCATTAATCAACTATGTACATTAAACTGTCTATAAAGTATTATAATTTACAACTTACTAAAATAAATTTATTTACATAATGTCTGACCTTGACCCTCCGATCGACCTCTTCCCGCTTGACCTTCTCCTTGCGCGCTCGGAAGGGCGCGCGACCTTCGATCATCTCGTATGCGAGACAACCGAAAGAGAACCAATCCGGACTGAAGGTATACCTCTCGTTGTCTATCACCTGAAATTAGTGAAGAATGTGTGATTATGTGATGATACTAATATTAGTCATTCCTTGAGATGGATGTCTCAAAAATGAACCAATAATTGCTTGTTTCAAATGTGTGTATGTTGTGTATTATTTCTTAGTCGACCATCATCTCTTACTCAAAATAATACAATTTGAAATAGTATTAATTATGGAAACTCCATAAGAATGTTCTGAAAATTTGAAGTTGAGGCATATCTCAGCGACCCTATATGACCAACTATTAAATTCATTCTTTTCTTTTTATCAAAATCAAAATTCATTTAACCAAATATTGCTGAAATTGAGCACTTCCTGAACAATGATATTATAAGTGTAAAAAGGTGTTCCTGAACATCAAAATTACATAAGACAGTCCCCCAAAACGCCCGCGCTTTACTACTTCCTAGTGCTTTAGCTGGGAAGTAGCAGTAGAGCAACAAACTCCCCAGCAGCTCGTCGTCATATTTGATGACTTCTTCTTAGCGTCATCTCATCATCATCATCAGCCTATAGCAGTCCAGTGCTGGACATAGGCCTCTCCTATTACACGCCATTCAACTCGGTTTTCGGCAACTCTCATCCAGCTGATCCTGCGAAGATCGTCGCTCCACCTAGCCTGAGGGCGTCCCACCCTACGTTTTCTTCTTAGCGTGGCAAATCTAAATAGTTGATTATTTGTTGAAGAATTTCAGTAACTTCAGGATATTGATAGATACCCATACCCACGTACCTCAGGCGCCATATAGCCAACAGTCCCGACCCTGCCCCTCACACTGCCTCCCTCGGGCACATCCACCGCGAGCCCGAGGTCAGATATGCGCACGTGGCCGGCGTCATCTAGCAGAATGTTCTCTGGTTTGCAGTCTCTGGAAATATCATTATAAATTGTTAAATTCAGGAGGAAATGCGGTTAAGGGGGATGCGCAAAGGTACCCTGCGAAATTCAAATTTATATACGTTTTTTGCAATTTGCAGGTCAGTGTCAGGTTGTATGTTGATTAAAATATGATTACCGACCGAATCATCATCATCATCATCGTCATCGCTCTGTTTGCCAACTAATCCAAAAAGAGGGTTAACTGAGGTCAGGTGGTGTAGATGTGAAACTTTAGGTCACCCATATGTTGGGCATGTCAAAATAAGTTCACCCATATGTTGGACCTGTGAAACTTTAAGTCACCCATATGTTGGTCATGTGAAACTTTAGGTCACCCATATGTTCGACCTGTGAAACTTTAGGTCTATTGCTAATTTGTAACTTTAGGTCACCCATATGTTGGTCACGTGAAACTTTAGGTCACCCATATGTTGGTCACGTGAAACTTTATGTCACCCATACGTTGGTCATGTGAATCTTTAGATCACCCATATGTTGGACCTGTGAAACTTTAGATCACCCATATGTTGGACCTGTGAAACTTTAGGTCACCCATATGTTGGACCTGTGAAACTTTAGGTCACCCATATATTGGTAATTTGAAACTAGGTCCCCCATATGTTGGTCACGTGAAACTTTATGTCACCCATATATGTTGGAGATGTGAAACTTTCGGTCACTCATTTGTTGTAGATGTGGAACTATAGGTCACCTACCTGTACACGATGCCCATCTTGTGCAAGTGTTCCAGTCCGCACGCGACCTGCGCGGCGTAGAACCTCGCGCGCTCTAACCCGAGCCCCGTGTCGGCGCCGCACATGTTGTAGATGTGAAACTTTAGGTCACCACCTGGAAATGTATTGGAAAACGATTAAAAACATACAGGGTGTAAAAATACCCATCACAACCACTAATGACAGCCGGGACCAACTGCTTAACGTGCTTTCCGAGGCACGGAGGGGTCTCGGTATGTAAAGATTGTCACTCATCCACAGACGAACCGCGGCAAGCGTAGCTTAACCTGATCGATCGACCTGTGCGGCTGTTATTATTTAGCCACAGACCCCTCTTCTACTTTCGAATTAGTATGGATGAACTAATAATACTGACCATTCATAATAGTGAGTACCAAACAGAGCGCGTCTTTCGTCTCGTACGCATACGCCAAGTTCACGACGAACCGCGAGTTGATTCGCTGCAGTATCTGCTTCTCTATCAGCACCATCGCTTCCCCCTTGCGTTTCTTTATGCGTTTCTTTTCTAATTTCTTGCAGGCGTACATTTTTCCTGTTGCTCGGACCTGGAATATGTAAAAAGCTTTATTGCTAAACGTTACTCAAATTAAATCAAATACACAGGTTTATAGGGTACTAGCTTCTGCCCGCGACTTCGTCCGCGTGAAGTTTCACTGATAAATTTTAGTTTAGTCCTGTCAAATTTATCAGCGCCTGACGTAAATTGACGTAATTTTAGTAGGCAAGTTTTTAAACACGTCTAAACGAGTAGTGGTAGTGTCAGGCGCTGAATAATTTGACAGGACTATACTAAAATTTATCATCTGTCCAAGAAACAAATGCACCGGACTTAAATTTAGTTTAGTTTGTGAACAAGGGAATCGGCACCATTATCTAACTAACCCGACTAAACCTATTTACGTCAATAGACATTTGACATTAACAATTGTGGTTACGAACCGGAAAAATATATAAAATTTACCTAGATAATATATTCATAAATGTAGAAAAATAATTTATTACTTGACGGATGTAAATTGTAAAAGCACCTTATTCCTTAAATTCATGAGATTCCAGTCTTGGCTGCGACCCAAGCGAATAGGATCTTGTGTAAACAAACAGATAGGTAGATGACTACTTCGCCACAGTGGCTCGCAACGACCTTAAGTCATCACTCTTAAGTTAAGACATTTTACTAACATAATGACTGATCGGTATGAGAATAAAATTCTTGCTGAAATTAGGGCTAGATAGAAATATGGAGCTAGTATTCTTTTGTAAGTGGAAAGAGGGTAGGGAGGCCTTTGCTCTGCATATGGATAACACAGCCTTATAATAAGTTACACACACAAGTTACAAGTCAGTCAGTTTATAAGTTACAGTCCCTACATTTAGGTTCGCAGAACTCGTCAAAATGTAGGGAACAGCCGATTTTTTTTTCGCGATTACATCTTTGGTCCCTTAGTAAAAGTTGTTCATAATGATGAGTACAATCTCCCATTTCGGTTTGTCGCATGTATTTAATTTCAACCTGTAGAAATAAATTCTCTTTCTTCTTCTTACCTGGCAAGCACAGACCTCCCCAAACCCTCCCTTGCCGAGCACCCGGTACATTCGGAACGTGTGCTGCGTCACCGGCTGCGCCTCCAGCCACTTCCACTGCAGATACCGGTGGAAGTACATCGAGCGCTCGAAGTCCGCGAAGGGAGCACCCGCGAGGAAGCTTTTCACACATCGCACGCATTCTATGAATATGTCTCTAGAGCCGCCTGGAAAGGAGAAAGTTAATATGTTATTACGTATTAGACTTAGCCCTCCTCTTGCACCAAAAATCACTGCATTTTAGGCTAAACGTATTTAAAACATCATTCTGTCTGTGTCGTCATCAAGTATCATAATCAGCCTATAATAATGTTCCCACTGCTGGGTCACAGGCCTACTCTCTGTGAGAGTGATCCACAGATGTCACAAGTCTCCGAATGTTTGGTTAGTATAGATGTATGAGGAACAGGGTGTAAAGTTCACTCATACTCTATAGAAAAGGGAGGATCCTCCGACCAGACGGGTGTTGTGTCTGGCGGGCAACTGCCCAATGATTCATGTCAGGCCGTTGTATCTATGCTAGTTGCGCGGTAAACTCTGCTTGCGAGATGCAGGATTTTGCGTGACGTCAGTATGACGCGTTGTTCGCATGTGGCGTTGTAGATACCGCTACAGTTCTACGACATGCTATGGTTTCCTCACGACGTTTTCCTTTAACCATTTGAGAGCAGTGGTGATGAATGATGATATACTTTACACAAAGTACAGCGCTTGTCTGGGTTCGAACCTACAACATACAACTCGTAAGTCGCGGCCGTTACCACTGGGCCACCACTGCTCTCATCTTCAAGTGACTGTCAGAAATAAAATCATGTTTTAAATTAGTTTTGTATATTAATTTAATTTTCTTCCACCAACGCCAGCGAACTTTGCAGGCCTATTTATAGGTGATTGATAAACATGAGAGCCAACCACTAGAGATTTAATCAACAACACCAACTTCATCGATATCATTTGTTATCAGAGACGTGCCTGATCGTATGTACCTGATCAGATAAGCTCATATTACCGAACACCTTTCTCTTTTCCCATTGTTAACATTAAGGATGCATTTTACGACAGTCGGACGATACCATAAACTCCCCATTTTATGTTACCTCGTCTTACCCCTTCGCAACATACCTATAAGATGCTAAAATATCGATTCTTCCATCAAATACTCGAGCAGCGGGTTTGTTATCTGATCTACGTATATATATATATATGTACATTTTTATCACATCTATTCAAAAAGAGCTAGTGTATTCTTCGTAAACAGGGACTAAAATAGCTCTTAAATCCCTAGGGACTAAAAATGATTTGAATTTGGAATGTGGATATTGTTAGTAAAAGTTCCAATTACCGAAGAGATCAATCACGAACATTGTATTGTATGCACAAGTAACAGTCTGTATGAAAAAGTAAAATTGAAAAAATAAAAAACGCGCGAAAAGCATTCTGCCTTCGTTCGTAATTGTTTACTCAAATTAGGATGTTAAGTACTTAAAAAAACTGGCCAAGTGCGAGTTGGACTCGCACACGAAGGGTTCCGTACCACAAAGCAAAAACGCCGAAAAAAACACGTTTGTTGTATGGGAGCCCCCCTTAAATATTTATTTTATTTTGTTTTTAGTATTTGTTGTTATAGCGGCAACCGAAATACATCATCTGTGAAAATTTCAACTGTCTAGCTATCACGGTTCATGAGATACAGCCAGGTGACAGACAGACGGACGGACAGCGAAGTCTTAGTAATAGGGTTCCGTTTTTACCCTTTGGGTACGGAACCCTAAAAATTAGTATGTCTTCCTCAAGTAATTGTATGTAAATAAATAAACGTACTATTCTTATTAATTACTTATCTTTTTATAGAGGGCGATAAAAAGTAGTGTTCACCTCGGGAGTGCCAACCAACATTATTTTAAGCTCGCTCGCCTTCAAAATTTTGCACCCTTGGCATACAATCTACTATTTTATCATCACTGGGATAAATGCTAGTCTTCCTATTATTATTCAAAGTCTTTATTGTCCGACTCTAAGTACGACAAGGGCTAAAAAAATGCTCTTTCGTCTTCTATCTAGAGCTATTAATTAAGGACCAGTCTTTTTTACGTCGCGTCGTTAGTCCTTCAATGCGCGATCGATCAGCTCTAATTTCTTTATTTATTATTTCGTTTTCGGTTAGTGTTCTTTCTGACTTTGTTTTGTTCTCGACTCCTAGGCTCAGCGCAGACCGAACTGCAAAACGCTCGCGCATGGTCGACCAAAATGTAGAATGCATACTACAACACGCAGCCGGCTTGCTCGAGCATGGTCGAGCATCAAATTTGGGTGTATTCAATTTTGCGAAGTATGATAATAATCAAAAAATATTTTTTTCAATAATCTCAGAAAATGCTCTGCTCTTGGTGTGCGCTGACCCCTAGGTGTCGTAGCGTAATGTTAAATAGCATACAGGATGAAATTGAAAACTTGCGCCAAATCGAAATAGGAGGTGCAGTAACTGCTACATAAAAAAACAGTGGCACTCCGGGAGTGCCAACACAATGAAAACAAAACACAAACAGAATACTTTACCATCACTCACTGACATATCGGATATACCTACATTAAAACCGAGTACATCCCGAGGAGAGTCGAACACATCCAAAGCGGGTATCTCTTATAACAAAACACGCGCGGTGTCGCTTACGGTAACAGTGGCGCGAGTTCAATGGTTTTTTCCCATCTCAAAAAATGCCCAACGCGCCTAAAGAAGTTTGCCAAAGATGACTATGGACGTTTATAAGGCTCTGTCGCAAAATGACCACTTCTCAAAATGACTACTGGTAGCAAAATGTCCCTTTCTCAGAATGTCCCTTTCGCAAATGTCCCTTTCGCAGAATGTCCCTTTCTCAGAATGTCCCTTTCTCAGAATGTCCCTTTCTCAGAATGTCCCTTTCTCAGAATGTCCCTTTCGCAAAATGTCCCCTTCCTCAAACAGGCATTAATTCCTTTCATCAGTAAAAAAACTGGTCAAGAGCCAGTAGGTGTACAAAACAGAGGGGTACTGCGAGGAATTTGAAAATTAGGTATTTAAAGAAACTATTGCCGTCGCCTTACCTCAAGTCTACTCCGTAGTGTGTGATAGGGTCAGCCGTTTTGCCGTTTGATGATCAGACTTTCTATTGCAGATTTAGGGTATGTTGTTATTTTATTACTCACCATCTATCGTCGCACTGGCTTCATCAATAACCTGCCGGCTGACGACATCCGTCACGGCTTCACAGTCATCAGTCTTCAGGTACCTGCCGAACACGTCAGCCGCGAGCATTGCACGCGTCTCGTCCACCTCGACCTCGTACCTGTCAGTCTGCAAGCAAAACTATGGACCTTCGAACATTGGTGTTATCTGACTCATACAAAATTTTTGGTGGTGTTGGAGAGACAAGTGTTAGGGCGCAAGGGCCAGACCGCAGACGACTGACGTCGAAAGGTCAAATATAATAATATTAATTCAGCCTGTATTGTGCCACTGCAGGGCATAGGTCTCCCATTTTTTTGGCGGCGGGAAACCTTCAAAAGTCACCCGACCTCCGGGGAGGGAGGTCTCCCTGACGTCGTCGATCGACCACGGTCTGGTCTGACCCTTTCACGGTCTACGGTTCCGAGGCTATTATGAAATATCATAATAGCCTCGGAAAGAGGTATCTGATTTGCTTTTGTTTTGATGTCTCTAATCAATTGACTTGTCTTCATGAAAAAGTATGGACCTTCGAACATTTTAGACTCTTACAAAACTATTGGTGGTGTTGGAGAGACAAAATTTTTCTTAAGCTTGGATTTCCTAAGAAAGCGGTCAAATAACAACGGGTGGGGTGGGGTGGTTCAGGGGATCAGACCGGAATAACTCGAAATAACGGGTGTAAAAAGACACTTAACTGAGCCGAGAGGCACTTGAACTCCCTGTCATTGTAATTTTTTTTTGTACTGCACCATACCCGGGAACCTTCTGGTTAGGGAGATATTGAAGGTCAAATTTCCAACTTTTACTAACTTTTTTTTTTTTACGAAAACAAGCTTTTAATGTTATAACACAACTTTAAATACCCCTACGACTCCTATATTGTCGCATGCACTCAGAACTATAAGCATAATGTTTTGCGTGTGTTACATTGAGCACTACCGCAAACAGCAAATTTTCACACCAAAAATAAAAATCGTTTCCCAGCAATTATTTTTGTGTAATGTTAGTTAGTTTGATGTACAGACGCCAGCACATCAAGCTACCCGAAACTGTCAAATTTTCACAATCAACTTTGAACCTTATGTTTTAGCAATAAAGTTGAAAATCTGTTAAAGAAATTTGACAGATTTTAGTAGCTTGA
Source organism: Oligia fasciuncula (assembly GCA_963082905.1). Taxonomy (NCBI): domain Eukaryota; kingdom Metazoa; phylum Arthropoda; class Insecta; order Lepidoptera; family Noctuidae; genus Oligia; species Oligia fasciuncula. The sequence goes on from OY720409.1 coordinate 3,000,899, forward strand.
TATGCTGGCGTCTGTATATTCTATGTTTTTGACCGCTTTCTTAGGAAATCCAAGATTATATTAGGAAATTCAGAATGCATATTTGACGGCATTGTGATGTGTTTTTTACACCCTGTATGATGAGAGCGTATTTTTGACACCGCAATATCAAGAAAAACTTTTTAACAATTAACGAAGACCAACCAATCTGCCATCATTACCTGGAGTCTTTATGTTTGTCTGGCGCCGACTCAAATTCAGTAATTTACATTAATTTAGGAGCATAGAGTATAGACTAAAAGGTGTATTTTTTGCTTTTCCTTTTTATCAATTTATTTATTCTTACATCAGTATGTGCCATGTGGTGTTCCATTTAAATACTTACATACCTACTTAAAACATATTGTACTTATCATGAAACAAGTGCAAAAGAAAATGGTGTTTAAGGAGGTGTTTTAAAAAAACTATGGCACTAATTACTATCGAAAATACTTAAGAGCGTTTACGCCGAACGGCATTTCATACAAACTTTCAAGCCCTTTTTTTTCGAAGTGAATGAACCGATTTTAATGAAACTTCATACGCATATGCAGGATACAAAGGTCTAAAAAGTTAGTAGAGAACATTTTCGAAAAATAGAGTTACAGCCAAATTAGACCGATTTTAAATTTTCCATAGAAACAGAGATTTCCAGTAATCTTTTCTTAAATAAGACATTTCGAAAATGTTCTCTACTAACTTTTTAGACCTTTGTATTCTGCGTATGCGTATGGGCAAAGTGTTATTGAGTTTTTCCATTAGGAATTTCTTAGTAACAGCCCGGAGTTTGGAAGTTGTGATACCCCCGTGCCTCGGAAAGCACGTTAAGCCGTTGGTCCTGCGCCTGATCTCTCTCCGGTCGTGTCGGGTTGCCGTCCCATCGTACTATGAGAGTGAGGGAAGAGGCAGTGCAGTGTGAGTGTCTGCGCGCATACTTGTGCACTATAATATCTCCCGCGCCGAAGGCTAGTCTCCGTTGAGATTGGCCGCCGTGGCCGAAATACGGTCTGGAGGACTTTATTTTATGCGTATGAAATTTAATTAAAATCGGTTAATGCATTTCGAAAAATAAGGACTTGAAAGTTTGTATGAAATGCCGTACGGCGTAAACGCTCATATGAAAGAGAAAATGCTCTTGATGTAAAACGGAATGGCCGCTTTTATAATTTGCCGTGGCACGGCACGGTACGGCACGTTTTTACCGTCACGGTAAAGTAGGAAAGCAAAATGTATGCATTTGTATGCAAACGCTTTTAATTTACCGTCCACGGCAACGGCACGCCGTGAACAGCAACGATCTACCGTGCCGTTGCCGTAGCATACTGCGCTCCCTATCAAATCGTCGCGGCATTGTTGAGAGTGTAGTGTGTGCGTACAAGAAATTTGTATGTGTGCGTGCGCGGCGAGCTTTTAAATCATTACTCAGATGAGAAAGTATGTAATAAAACGATTTTGTTGACATCCGAAAATAATTGAAAAACTTATTTGGGTCTTCCTTGAGCTTATCAAATAGCGTGTAGTATGACCCTTCTAAATATTTTACTTTTAAAAGCGGATGTTGCCAATACTTTCTAGTAATATGTCTTTTTTTACGTCTTAAATATAACAAATAGAGCATAAGTAGTCGCTGTCTCTTCGAGAACATGTCTGCACTTTGAAGACGCGCAAAGCGTAATAATTTCACGGCGAATTATAAAATCATCCTACGGCACGGCATGCCGTCCACTGCCACAAAACTTCTATCACGTCCACGGTAATATCGTGCCGTGCCGTGCCACGGTAAATTATAAAAGCACCCAATAGGGGAATGCACGACAATCCTGTTACGTACAGTCATCAAAAGAGTTAGGTATGCAGGATCATCGGATATAGTTGAAGTTTAGTAAGAAACCGATGGATGTTCTCGAATACAATTTAATTTTATTAATAGAAAACAAACAGCTCATTTATCAAATTAAATTTCAGTCGATAACATCCATCGGTTTCTTACTAAACTTCAACTATATCCAACGATCCTGCATACCTAACTCTATGTTGACTGTACATATTTATATCGGTTCGTTTCAAGTTTTCGATATGTGGCTATTCGGGATTGTATTGTACCCACATCTGAATATCGCAAATCGAATCGATACCGCAAACCGAATAGCTATCAAAGGTTATTTTTTTATTTAGGTCACTATTCGAATAAATATGTTTGTTTGATACAGTTGTTTCCTTGCCAATTTTGTTTTGACGTTATGCTGAGTTCATCATTCGGGGTAAAATATGGCTATTTAAGGGGAGATGAAATGAACTTAGCTGTCGTATTTGTTATCGAAGTCATTTATTCGCATTCAATGCAATATAAAAGACGGTAGATGAATAAACTTTTAGTGCAGTAACATATTTCGCCATAAATTGCCATGCAAATATTAAAATTACAAGGTGCATATGGGTGGTGTTTATAGGGATATGATAATTAGGCATTGAGTCGACCCGGGAATCGAACCCAGGACCTCAAGCTCAGTTCCAGCACTTGCGACAACTAGACCAACGATGCAGACAAACTGCTTCTTTTCTCAGGTATACGGTTTCCATGCCAACATTTTTCGATTCTAATCTTATTCTGCAGATAAACTTTAAGAAAGACTACGTGCGGGGGAGACTAGTAAGAAATAAAAAATTCATTCATTCGATGAATACTTACCGCATCTAGAAAGTTATTGTACTTGTGATACTGAGGCCTGTTCCTCTCGCAGAACTGTCGGAACAGCAGCTTTCCTATCGGCTGCTGGTCTACCACGTAGTCGTAACCTACATCTGGAACAAAGAAAGAATTCATCATTAGTACTCGTACATCTCAACTAGTCATATTAGTTGACACACCTTCTACATTCCGCGCGGAACTAGTTGGCCGCGCCTTAGGTAAGTGAGCGGTGGGACGGAGGGGCGGGGGAGGGGGGCGCTTTGTTATTACTCTTTACGTGCATTGCGAACACTAGGCAACACCGCCGCCCTCACCCCCTTCCCCACCTATGGCGCGGCCAACTAGTTCCGCGCGGACAGAATAGACCCAAAGGAAATTACAATGCCGAGTGCCACAGGTCATAGTCGCGAGCACAATCCAGTCGTCAAAATCACGAAAAATGAGAAAGGGCAGTGCTAAACAGGATGGAAACCAGGAAGAATAGCGTATCCTAATGGAGATACCTTGTCTACTAAATAATTTCATCACCACTGCTCTCAAAACGGTGAAGGAAAACATCGTGAGCAAACCCAACCCGCACTGGGCCCGCGTAGTGGATTCTGGCCCGCTCCTTCCCACAGAGAGGAGGCCTGTGTCTCAGCAGCCATTATGATTCATAATGTGATCCTTTAATGATTCTGCCAAAGTGGCCTTTTTAGGCCCCCAGTTCTAATCATGCATCTTTATCTTTTTATCTGTATCCATACTCCACAGAAGACGAACAAGCAGGGTATCGAAGAGGGGGGGAGGAGGGGGGGTTCAGGGGATCAGACCGGAATAACTCATCTAAACTAATAATAAAACTGAAGAGTTTGTTTCAAAAACAAAAAAAAATACGGAAAGAAAGCTGAGCAAAAACGAACTAACGCGGGCGATGCGATGCGACGGGGTGGGTCGGGGGAAAATAAAATATAACGCTAAATATAATATAAAAAATTAAATACAATATAATAAAGCTTGTATTTCATATTGAAACTTGTCAAATGATGAGATAAAAGTAATTCAACGAACAATTTCTAGTTGAATTTTCATGAAACCTCGTCCGCCGTTCTTCACCCGAAATGGATAGATAAGACAGATTAGCCCATTTATCTACAAGCTTTGCCTGCGGCTAAACCTGTCTGAGACCATCCTACGAAGGCGAACTTTTTAGCAAATCCGCTCAGCCATTACAATGTGATTGAGTTACAAACTTTCGAACATATAAACATCAAAGTTTTGCATTAGTTTGTTAAGCTTTGGGCTGTAATTCAACCCCTTTCTTACGGCACAGTAATTTTAATTTATATGTGCGATAAATGAAACTAATGCTTAGATTTTTTATATAAACTCGACTTATAGTAATATTGTGGTAAAATCGGCCAATACTTGATCTGCTACTAGGATTGCCAACGTGCGAATTGCGTTAGAGTGCAGTATTCTAGGCGTCAACAGACCATACCCGCAACACCATACTGCCCTGCAAAACACAGACTACCGACGTTGTTCAAAAAGCCGACTGTTGAAGTGGTGGAAAAGACTGGGCTAGCCACGTCTGCCGTATACACAATGAGTTGTGGGCTAAACAGCCACTATGTGGAGGCCTCACACAGCCAGAAGGCGGCAGACCCCGTCACCCCGTTGAAGATGGCGGCGCGAGCTTGACAAAATAAACGGACAGTGGTCCACATTACCCCTGGATCGCAAGAACTTGGTCTACTGCTAAAAAATCTCTTTTCATACACAGAAGACAATAAGTGATCACTACTCTTGCTCATTGCTTGTTAGCTACTTAATACTACTTGGGCTGATTTTTCCAACGCCAGATAATTTTATCGGAGGAATAATTTGGAATTTTTGACAGTTCTTTCATACAAAAACTGTCAAACGTCAATTTTATTTCATGAATAAAAATTATCTGTCCGTTGAAAAATCAGCCCTTAGACATGGTTTCCAAACATTTTATCGTGTCTAAACAACCTCGTTTTTGACCGTTGACATATTTGCTGTAAGTACAGTAATTCTTTCAAGAAAATAATAGATTACATAGATATATATAAATTCTATAATTTAGATTGTTTATGGTGACTATTTTGAGACGTAGAAATTCGATTTGCATCTGAAGAGATGCCGATCGATATAGTACGAGTATCTAATAACTGCGGTGATTCCTCAACTAGTAGAGATTCGATTATCCCGAATATTGGTATTAATATTGGACGTTATTAGTATGAATGTTTGCGTTGTGGATTTGTAGTGTAGGTCAAGTGGTCTTGAGATGAAGTCGGTAAAAAGGCTGTCGTATCTCCTCCGTCGTCGTGTCCTCATTTGTGTCTTTTTTAGGGTTCCGTACCCAAAGGGTAAAAATGGGACCCTATTACTAAGACTTCGCTGTCTGTCCGTCCATCCGTCCGTCTGTCTGTCACCAGGCTGTATCTCATGAACCGTGACAGCTAGACAGTTGAAATTTTTACAGATGATGTATTTCTGTTGCCGCTTTAACAACAAATACCTACTAAAAACAGAATAAAATAAATATTTAAGGGGGGGTCCCATACAACAAACGCGTTTTTTGCCTTGTGGTACGGAACCCTTAGTGTGCGAGTCCGACTCGCACTTGGCCAGTTTTTTTACATTGTTCTCACATATAGAAGCAACAAGAATAATGTACCCAGAATTTTGTAATATCTTGATTTTTATGTGTCCATGGAGTTTCTTGCCTGTTTTTCTCCATAGAGATCTACGCTTTGGAATGGGCATCTAGCTTCAACTTTCTGACTGACAGACTATTTAATTTTGACTATTCAAAAGTGCCTGTACAAGGTTTTTATTGAAATAAATGCTTTGAGTTTGAGTAGTTCAGTCAAAGGCTCTTTGTATACGGCATGGTTTCTTTACGGTACAGCATATAAACCGCGCCGTAAAAAAAACGTGTATGTGTACAAGCCTCGATAGTGATCCATACAATACTGATGACCGTGCTTACACACGGCGAATAAACGGTAGTTTTTCACGGCAAGAACTGGAGTGAACGTCTGATCACATAATGAACAAAAGTGAATTCATTAGTAAACCGACGCAACGATGTTGTATAAAAAAATACTACAAAGTGAAAAAAAAAAAAAACCGGAACCAACGACACCGACTTCCGATATTAAAGTAATTTTTCACTTTGTAGTAGTAAGTAATTTACATAAAAGTAGGTATAAACATCAGAAAATACATCGTTGGAATATTTCCTTAACAAATTGAAAGCGAATATTCCTTGAAATAGACGCAGCATCGGAAGCATACAAAATAATAACAAGAAAGTAATGGGAGGGACTGTCAGCTCCCCGTATCAGCGAAACTATCTGGAAGTTGCAAAAAGAAATAATGAAACATACATAATGCAGAATGTTGGCAAAGTAACAACTATGGGGACTTCGGGGACATGGGGAAGGGTAACACTAACAAAGAGGGTATGCAATCACGATGTTCGGCTCGGGATCACGGGCCTTTTTATCGAAATTCAATCTTGTGGGTATTTTGTGTTTAAAAGTGTGTTAAGCATTTAGGGTGAAGCTCAAAGCGTGACCAGCGACGAGCGGTCGACGGAACCTTCCCAGTGGCAGCTTGAGCCAGGAATTGTACTGATGTATCCACACTTTCCACTAAACAAATCGTCGCAGCCATACGTCTTACAGTAAGTGGGTGAGCTATGGCCAGAGCCAGAGCCAACTGAGGCTAGTTAAGAAATTGGAATATATTTCTATAGAAGATTGTGATTATTTTTCTTTTAATTATTGTAAAACCTATGAGCAGTGGTAATTGCCCCAACTTACGAGTTGTAGGTCGTGAGTTCGAACCTAAACAGGCGCTTTACTTTGTGTAAACCATTTCATCACCACTGCTCTAAACGGCGAAAGAAAACATCGTGAGGAAACCGGCATGTCCTAAATCCAAACATTCGAAGACATGTGACATCTACCAACCCGCACTGGGTCAGCGTGGTAGATTACAGCCCACTTCCTCTGGAAGAGAGGAGTCCCGTGTCCCAGCAGTGGGAACATTATAGGCTGATTATGCTGTTGTAAAAAGATGTAATTTTGTATTATAGTCTAAGCTATTTCTTGCGCCATGTAACTGGAGAAACCTCGGTGTCATACAGGATGTTCTAGTTCAGGGGTAGAGAAGAGACCTCGATGATGTAACGTGCACTGAAGTTTGGAAAAAAATACTATTACTTAATATTATCAGTTCGACTTTTGGGCGTAACTTGGCAACTGATAATGAGACGCTGCACGAAAATTGTACGTTTTTTAAGCAGTTTGAGGCAGGAATTGTACAGATGTTTCCACACTTTCCACTAAATACATCGTTGCACCCATTATAGTAAGCGGGTGAGTTATGCCCCCCACATCAAATTGAGGAAATGTAAGTGCCCTTTGAAGTTCGAGAAATAACATTCGTACCTTCTGTAAGCAATATTTCTTCTAACAAAAAGTAATCTACACGAAACGCCCCCAGAGAGACCATCAGAGTTTGTTTTACGAGCGACGTATAACTTACGGTCCGCTCCGTAGACAGAGTAAACTATAGACTGCTGCATATCTTCTTTTTCATTCGCACAAGAAAAAGAGAAATATATTAACGTCACTAGCAAAGAAAAGAGACAGAGTAAGAATATTTCTGTCCCTTACTGCGTGTCGGCTAAGCACATCAATGTGCACAACAAGTTTGACGTTTATGAATGGAATAATAAAAATTATGAATGAAATAATAAAAACTACACCGAGATTAAACGGAAAATAAGATCTTTTTCGTGCATAATTCAATAATAGTACATTTGCGCAACTGTGAAAATGGTAAGGTGCAGTGTAATAAGCTGTAAAAATAATAGTATCACGAAGATTGCCGGAATTTTTTGCCCTTTCGGTGACACGGATGCCATGAGTCTATAGATTACTCTGTCTACGGTCCGCTCTGTCTCCAAAAGAAACGCGAACTAATAAACAATAGTTAGGGGCGCCATCGTTTACACACAGCTCGTACTGAGGCCATCATTTGTAGGATTATCATTCTTAATCCCATACAGTTACAGGAAATCCGTAAAGATGTTTAATAAAGGGATCGCAGTACCTTCATTCTTGTTGTTTTATGGTTGACCTTTCTCATAATCGACATATCGTAACTATTATTCACTAGGTACCAAACCAGTTATTGGGTAACACGATACCTCTTGGTGAGACTGGTTGTCAGACTTTCGGGCTTCCAACTACCCGTATTGACTGTCAAAGATCTACGAATGACAACCGGAACCAACAGCTTAACGTGTTTTCCGAGGCATGGAGTCTCTCGACGACGCCGACGTCATCGATGGGCCGACCACGGCAAGCGTAGATTAAGGCGACTACATTCGGCCTAAAGCGCGGTCTTTGTCGGACTGCATAGAAAAGAAAGAGAAGCGCGATGACACAACGCCGCCGGTAATTTATTACAAAATATGAAGCAATTATCCATTTACAAAAAAATTATTGTTCGGACTAAAAAATTAAAACACTAGTGCTTTAGTATGTTGCTTGTAGAATAATCTGACAAAAAATCAGAATGTTTGTATGTATATTAGTATGGTTTTTATTGTAAAAAGAAAGTTTTTAGAGGTATCTTTTTGATTTTTTCTATCGTATCAAATTAGTTGTATCGTGTTTTCAACACACTAGATTAAATCCTGAAGAATTTCATATATTTTTCTGATTTTGTTTACTGTAGTCGATCATATATACTTTTATTGTTTCTAAAACTTGCGTTTTTTGCGTTTAGGTCCTGTAAGCCCCTTAACCTGATCGATCGACCCGTGTGGCTAATTATTATTGACTAACCACGAGCCCCACCATCCTGCCTCATCAGATATATACCTATAGCAATTTTAGTTATTGTCCCTTCGTTCCTATGAGCTATGGAAGGATGTTTTTTTTAAAGTAGAATATCTTTAATTCATGATTCTATTAGGAGAACACCTTTGCCTTCCCATCCGGGGGTTGTAGCCAAGAGTTTACAATACATATGTATTTCTAATTTCTCTTACTTTTTCTTACGAGGAGTAATTCATTATACCGATCATCTCCGATCCTCAAAACGAAATCAACCGTAAAATACCAATCGGATAACAATCGTCATCTCACAAAAAAAGAAAATGGCCGCCTGACGTCACAACCCACGCCATATGACAAGCATCTGTACACTTGTCCTAATATTCCCAGATGAGAAGAATCAGTACATTTCCATTTACAGCCCGATAAACAGGCGAGATTGCTTTCGGCGATCGTGTCCTGCAAATATTGCCAAGTAATTGTTTCTTTAGTAAATATTGAATGAACAAACACGGCTTCATTACGATTTTATTATAGACTAGCTGTGACCGCGACTCCGTTCGCGTGGTAGGAGGACAATAATATTGATTGGTCAATAATATTGATTGGTTGGATTGTATTGGGTTTTAATTTTTTGCGAGAAACCCAAATTATTTTTCTTAAATAAAACTAGCCCCAGTAAGTTCCTCCTGTCTGTAAAATCGGCCGTTTCGGAGATTAGCCAGAACATACAGACAGACGAAAATGTAAAAAAAATAAGGAATTTAGTAAAAAGCTGATATTTTGATATTAGATACATAAAGACATTTAAATTTTATTTATTAGGCCAGTAAAAGTCCCGTCAAAATCAGTCCAGCCGTTTCGGACCGGAACAAACAGACAGACAAAAATGAAAAAAAAAAACTTTTTTAAAACAATATTTTTTCAGTTCAACGTTTTTAGCATATCTGCCTCTATATACAGGGTGACTTGTAATTTGTTGTAATTCTTCCAGGACCCCATAAAGACTAGGTGAAAATTCATGGTATTCGAAAAAATATTTTTTTTATGTATTTTTGAAAATTTCCCAATAATTATTATCTCTAAAGTGGGGTGGGTGAATGACCTTCATTGTTATTCTATTGGGTACGTAATAATTTAGCAAATCTTTCGATGTAACCAAATTTTCTAAAACATCAAACAGTTAAAGGAAGAAGTTCACTAAACATTTTCGAAACTCATCAACGTAAATAAATTATGATACCAGTTATCTCAAAATTTTATTACGGCATAAAGCGCAAAAAGTTACGGGGAAGACAGCTTCATTTAATCGATTATCTAACGAAGCACAAAAATTAAAAAAAAAATATTTAGAGGCGCCGAAGAAACAGCCGATGATTCTGGCAAAGTTCGAACTTTCAGATCGTTGAAATATTTAAAAATTGTGTGATTAACGAATTAATTATGTAACTGGTTTGTATTACGCCATTCGCTAGTTTCTAACTCCCAGCAATCAGCCTCAGGCCCGTGTCGCAGATAAAACCTTTTATAATTTCATAACGAAGTCTAATATGGCTTTTTCCAGCTAGAAGTCAAACCTAGGTCTCAGCTTAGGATTTAGGTTAATCCTGGATTTTCTGAACGCCCAGCTAATAAGACGTTGGTTGTTCTCGATTGCTATAATTGGAAGAGATGATTGCGCTCTTTTATAATGACTAACTTGATGATATTATATCTATGTATGTTATCTTGATATATTGATGACTAACTTCCGACCACGGCTTCGCCCGCGACGTATGTCGATAAAAACTATCCTATGTCCTTCCCCGGGATGCAATCTATCTCTCTGCCAAATTTTATCGAAATCCGTTCAGTGGTTTAGGCGTGAAAAGGTAACATACAGACAGACAAACAGAGTTACTCTCGAATTTATAATACCAGTATGGATAGTGGAACATTACTGGCTATAAAAAAAAACCTTCGAGGCTAATTCTAACTCAGAGTTGTTCCCCCCACCATACACGTGTCTACGTTTCATACAACCCGCACCTAGATGTCGCTACTGTACCGTGAGGTAAACTTTACGAGCACGAGGCTATATAAAAGACATTCAATTAAAACTACATACATATGTAATTTTAACTGGCCAACTCCATCAATTTAATGAAATTGTCTTTTCACTCGGTTTTTCCGTTGGGCGAGCGAGTACTAAGCATATAAACTGCTCATAAATAAGTTAAGGCTTTAATTTACCGTGTCGTGTGTCCGTGGAAAATAGTTACTGCACTAGTACCCTTTTTTTTTTTCGCTGGAGAAATGAAGCTCAAACCTGGTCTTTGCCACTTCAGCAGAGGTCCTCGAGGACTCGAGGTTTGCCAGCGAGCCATGGAGCGCAGTATCCTGGGGGTTCGAATTTCTGACCGTCTATGGAACACAATACTGCGCGCCAAAACTAAGATAACAGACATTTTATATTTTAACAGATGTTTTAGACAAGAAGGTGGAGAAATTACTACATGCACAAGTCTCCAGATTCGTAATAAATAGCTATCAAGAAGTCTTGCAAGTAATTGTAGTGATGCTGTAGTAGGATTTAGGAGCATGGCAAAAGAGTCTAATGGAACAATTATCTAAACTAATATTACAATGACGAAGTAAAATTGTTTGTTTGTAAGAGGCCATCTCATCTAAAGTCCTGACCCGATTAAAAAAAAAAAACACTGATATACTGATACTTATAGTTGACTTCCACGTGGACGAACTCCCCGGCACAAGACAATGCTTATGCTCCTCAAAGCATCCTTGGACTTCTTTATCAAAACTTTGTTATGTTAGCGAAGGGCGCTACCCCAAAGCACTGATCCAAAAACCTGTATCGTGTCGTGTCGTGTTATACTATCATTACTAATCAAGAGCTAACATGTATGTTCTGAATCAAATACAATGCAGAAATCACACATTAGTACAAGCATAACCAAACGCCAGTCTAGTCAAACTTAACCCCTTTAGATTTATCAGCCAAGCGACACCAAAGGGGGTCGATGGTCGCTAACTCGACAGTATTAATTAATTATTTCTAATTGATATCAATTGCAACGAGACCGGTTCCCTCACCAATTAGATACAAAGAGCTATTTACAATGCAAATGTATTTATTGACTAACCTAGTTTTTCTACACGCGATTGGATTATGTGAAGCAACGCTGCAGCGGTGTCAGTTGTCATTGAGTCGATGATAATTGGTAATGAGTCTATAGCACATAGAGCAATGGTGGTCCAGTGGCAACGGCCCCGACTTACCGAGTTGTAGGTGGTGGGATCGAACCCACCCACGAACCAATTTCAACACCACTGCTCTCAAAAACGATGAAGGAAAACATTATGTCTTCATAATGTTTTCCTTCAATCGGCATGTACTAGAACCAAAAATTCGAAGACACGTGACATCCACCAACCCGCACTGGGCCCGAGTAGTGGATTACAGCCCTTTATGTTCCGGGCCGCAGCCCGAAGAATTGCCAAACTTAAGTGCAGTGGGCAGGGCACATTCCTCGCAGAACAGATGGCCGATGGGGCCGAAAGGTTCTGGAGTGGCGACCGCGTACTGGAAGACTTAGCGTTGGAAGGCCTCCCACAAGGTGGTCCGACGACCTTGTGAAGGCCGCAGTAACCCGGATGCCAGAAGCACAGAACCGGTCGAAGTGGAGGTGCTTGGAAGAGGCCTCTGTCCAGCAGTGGACGTCTTTCGGCTGAAATGATGATGATGATGATGTTCCGGGCCAGCAGTACCCCTTTCGGATAATCCCGCTGACCCGGCAGGCTTCGGCCCTAACGGACCCATTCAAATGATGCTGACGAGGACACGGCGGTACTCCGACAGCCCACTCCCTCTCACAGACTGGAGGTCTGTGTCCCAACAGTGGGAACATTATAGGCTGATTATATTATGCTATGAGTTGTTCTCATACAGTTTCTGCGAAGAGCGAATATATTTACCCGTAGGTCTTTTCCTAATTTGATTTGGAAAAGACTTACGGGCAAATGTAATACGTGATGGTGGAAAATTGCCTTTAACAGCAGATTGGGCAAATGTTTTTTTTTATAGAGATCAATTTTCTCAGTTTCTTAGCATAGTAATGTTACTTTCTTCACAACAGTTTCAATCGTTCCGTACATATATTTCGATTGCTTTTGTTTTTTTACTATAAAAGCTTTCATTGTAATTTCTCGTCTATGGATGTTTTATTGAAGCGGGTAAGTATCGATCGATATCGGCAATTTTAGTGTCAATTCAGTGGAATTGACACTAACATTGAAGATAATGGCTAATGGCTGGGCTGCCGCGCATTTTTTTTACTGGGACAGATAAGCAGAATGAAATGTTTTTATTTTTTGGGACAATTTGTCTTTATTTACTGATATTACTTAAGGGGCTTTTTTTTTTTTTTTTTGGGAGGGAAATCATCAAATGACCCCTCCCGCTCTGGGCGGAGCGGAAGGGAGTGTCAGACTCTTACTGACTAAAACCCACCCGTGTTCCTTCACTTGCCTGTGCCAGGGGCCACGGTATCTCTTTCGAACAACCCGCGACCCCGGCGGGTTACTTAAGGGGCTTACATGACCTAAAGCGCGGTCACTGTCGGACTGCATAGAAAAGAAAGAGAAGCGCGATGACACAACGCCGGTAATTTATTGCAAAATATGAAGCAATTATTTAATTACAAAAATCTATTGTTTGGACTAAAAAATTAAAACACTAGAGTTTTAGTATGTTGCTTGTAGCATAATCTGAATCTGAATAATTGTATGTATATTAGTATGGTTTTTATTGTAAAATGAAAGTTTTTAGAGGTATCTTCATGATTTTTTTCTATCGTATCAAATTAGTTGTATTATGTTTTCAACACGCTATCAACCTAGCTAGATTTTGTTTACTGTAGGCGATCATATACTTTTATTGTTTCTAAAACCTGCGTTTTTTGCTTTTAGGTCCTGTAAGACATTTAACAAAAAAAAAAAAAAAATAACAAAAAGCTCTAAAAAATTGCAAAATATTTGTCTAGCTAAGGAAATTCAATTAAGTAATATCTTTTTATTACATACAATAGTACAGTTTTTATTACATACAATAGTACAGTACTGTATGTTAATGTTATCGTTCGTTCGTTCGTACCTGAAAGTTAGTACTTTCAGGGTTGTAATAAGACTGAACGTTAAGAACATAGAGTTCTATTCCGGGAAATGAATGTCTGCTAGTACAGCCTTCGACATTAATTTCCCGGAACCTCATTTCATTCGAAACACGAGGACCGCGAAACCCGATATTTTCTGGGCTCAATCTTTATTTCCCGTACCTTGGGACCTATACAGCGGGTATCAGAAATCTTTATTTCTTGTACCTTAGGACCTATACAGCGGGTATTAGAAATGCATGGTCATTTTAAGGGTGAGGTACAGACCAACTTTCTCCATGGAACCAACATCTTAGGGCCTGTGCACATCACTTTGTTTAAACGCGCCGTTGACGCGCGCTTTAGGCACGTGCGTCGACGGCGCACTTTTATCCTAGAGAGCAGTGCCTGCCAGTAGCTGACTCGCGTGCGTATCGCGTCTATATCGCTACAAACGCGCGCCAACGGCGCGTTTAAAAAACGTGGTGTGCGCAGGCCCTTCATCGCAAAAAAAAATATCCACTGTCCCGTATAAAACTTCTAATACCTACTCGACCCAAATGTAACAATTTTATGTTAAAAGAATGTCCGTGGAGTTTCTTACCCGTTCTTCTCCATTGTGAAGCTCTCTACGAGCTTCAGGGTACCGGGAGGAATAAATTAAACCACGGTTTATAACGTATGATCTGTGGTGGCCCAGTAGAGCTGTGGTGGCCTAGTGGTAACGGCCCCGATTTACGAGTTGTAAGGTCGTGTGTTCGGACCCAGACAGGCGCTTTACTTTGTGTAATTTATTTCATCACCACTGCTCTCAAAAACGGTGAAGGAAAACATCGTGAGGAATCCGGCATGTCGTAGAACCAAAAATTCGAAGGCATGTGATATCTGCCAACCCGCACTGGGACTGGGCCCGTGTGGTGGATTACGGCCCATTCCCTCTTACAGAGAGGAGGCCTGTGTCCCAGCAGTGGGAACAGTATAGGCTGATTATGTGTTTTAACGTATGTTTAATAATTATTCCTAGAAATCATTCTACATATTTTATATCTTACTAGCTGCGCCCCGCTGTTTCACCCGCGTAAATGTCGATCCTGTGGGAATATTGGATAAAAAGTAGCCTATATGTTAATCCGGGGTGTCAGCTACCTCCATACAAAAATATGAGCACACATTTCTGATACGCGCTGTATGTGTATACAAGGTTTGACGGAACCAGGAACACACGGCCTTGAATATGGCACCTTACAAGTGTTCCTTCATCGAAACTTGGCGGACAAACGAAGTTAGCTCGTAAACGCCACGCGGCCATATTTTATTAGGCGACTTCAGAAAGGTATTTGTACTTACTTATTTATGTATGATCTTAGCTACGCTTATCGCGGTTGGTTCGTGGATGGGTGACCAGCCATTACATACTAGACACGTGTTTCGGATTTCGCAATTATACTAAAAATAATGTTGTATAGTTTGTGCCCATTAGGTGGCCACGGAAGGAAAACACCATGAGAAAACCGGCACGTCCTAGAACCAAAAAAATCGAAGACATGTGACGTCTACCATCCGCACTGCGCCCGCGTGGTGGATTTCGGCCCACTCCTTCTCACCGAGAGGAGGCCTGTGTCCCAGCAGTGGGAACATTATAGGTTGATTATTTAGGTGGCACGATGATTGCGGCATCAGTGGCATTCTTTAGGTCATCCAAGGTGGTATGTTGTTACGACTGTGACTTTCCAGAAAGTCAGTCCTCTTTTTGTCCTAGTTCCTCGAATAGGTAAGATGACTTGAGTCTGCTGTGAGAAATGCCTAGTTCAACGAACGAGTTATTCTCAATGCCTAATTTATTCAAGTGGTGAGACAATCGTCTGCATAAATTTGAAGGTGACAATGATCTTCACAGCCTGTCCAGTTGTCTCTGTACCTAAAATCTGTTTTCTACTTCGTCGATCTACAATGTGTAGACAACAATCCTAATCCTAACTATCCATACTTACTAATAATATAAATGCGAAAATGTGTCTAGATATCCGATCTGTTACCTCTAAACCGCTGAACCGATTTAGATGAAATTTAGTATAGAGACAGTTTGATTCCCGAGAAAGCACGTAAGATAGTTTTAACCCGATATTTAACATCGCGCTATGCTACTTAGGAGCCGAGCAAAAAGCAAAAAAAGTCGGAAAGAACGCTACGCGAAAACGCAGTAACAGCGCAGGCAGGCGAATGGCGATAAGTTGCGACGCGACGGAGTAAATTTCACGCGGACGACGTCGCGGGCAGAAGCTAGTACTAATAATAGAAAGAAAGAAAGAAAAAGTATTTATTGCGACTCGTACAGGAAGATCACAAACTATAAACACAGTAAAATAAAAATCCAAGTTATATAAAAAAAAAGTAACAAAAGGAAAATGAAACAAAGTCCTATACGAGGCCAAAAGGCTCCTATCTCAGCATGATGCTGCGACATTTAAAAAAAAAAATAAAGGTCGCAGCGCTGGTATTCTGATAGGGCCCGCTGTGATGTCACGGGCAGTTACAGATATAAATAAATATGTAAAATATTAGCAAATAAAAACAAAAAGTAAATAAATAAAATAAATTCATTTTACACTATGCGCCAGGCGTAACCTCATTACTTGTCTATGCCTTGCAGTGAGCCGCATAATAAAGCCGAAGAGTTTATTTGAAGGCGCTAATCTCTGCAACTACTCACACACATTGTCGTGCCTCCACCTTGTATGCACACGAAAAAATTACCCCATTAATAATTTACAACATGTAATAATATTTGTCAAACGTTTATTGGTCCTTAAACGCTTTAGCATCCGGTTAGCGTGTAAGCGAGCATAAAATGAGGAAATTTTACGCTTCAAGAAATAAAACATGATTGAATCCTATTTTCGTATTAATAGATACAATGTGTGGTATTATGTAATATGTATGTATGTATGTATGATGTAGTGAATGTATGTATGTCTTTTGATCGAAGATTTCAATTTGGAAGAGTTGAGTTGGAGAAACAGATGCCTGAAATGTCAACACTTGGCAACTTACAATTGCGATTATTTCGTGAAATAACGTTAACATAACTTTACTTATACCTATGGGTTCGAAAATACTTTGTTCGTAATAGTATAAAACTTCATTCAAAACTAAAGGAGAAAATCGTCTTTGAATAAAGTCAAGTGTATATACATACTTTTGCTCGTGACTGTACCTATAGATAGACTACAGCCTACAGGCCAGGGATGGCGAACCAATGGCACGCGTGCCATTGGTTCGTGCGTACACGGGTTTCTAATGTACAAAAAGTTATGGTTTGTACTCTTTACTCTATTGTTAACACCTTGTTATTGTTCTACTGAAAAGCTGTTCGGTTCCAATAAATTAAATTCAATACTTCTAACATCAACAAGCTTATTCTTTCAGCAATAATCGACGAAAAAATTTTACGCAATGGGGTTTCGAATCATGCAATGGCCCCTGGTAACAGGTTCCGTGTTTATGTCCTTGCTACCCCTGTTTGCCCTGTACCCTAATTGCGTAACACACTATCAGTCTCAATCATATTGAAGGATATTGCTAATCCATTGCTTCATATGTTCGAAAAATGTGTCTGCTCAACAACGTAAATAACGCAATGAATGTTGTTGAACTGTCAAAATGAAACCTATTGCTACTGATAGAGTGTTACGCAATTACCCTGCTACATACTTTAGGTACGTACTGCGACATTTTACGCATATCTAACTTTGTCAAGTAAATTCCATCAGGCAAACACAGATTTCTTACTGAACATCTACTAAAATACGCAAAAAGATTACGAAGTTTAAGATCAGAGGCAAAGTTCTCAGTACTTGCTCGATCTGATATACTTTAAGATGAAGATTTCATTACACTGTTAGTAACTGATGAGTTATATCTTTCTCTGTATATGGCTGGGGATCAGGAATTCCAGATGTAAGTAATATTATATTTCTTCTTAGCTAGTCGATGGCAATTTAAATTAAATCGGCCCAGAATAGGCTACGAGCTTGGCACCTTCAGTATCTGCCATCAGTTCCTGTAACATGCAGACAACAGCACCCTAATTCACAATCTGAATCAATTTGAAGGATATTGCTAATCCAATGCTTCATGTGTTCGAAAAATTTGTCTGCTCAACAACGTAAATAACGCAATGAATGTTGTTGAACTGCCAAAATGAAAGCCTACTGTTGGTGTGTTACACAATTACCCCCTGGACACGCTGGTCAAATATCAAGTGGCTCATCGTTAGTGTAATATTGACTGGGATCAATTAATTGACCAACAGCTGCTTTCTCTCTCTGAATCAATGGTAGAAGTAGTGCACATGTAAAAATAACTTTCCCTTATGAATGTGATGAAAATGGAACTGATATTTTGATATAAGCACAAACACACAGGAATACAAATGAAGGGAAGCCAATCATTGGATGTAACGACTGAGAGAAAGAAACACATTACACAAACTAGTAACAATCTTAGGACTAACAAATTGGTACATTAGAAGACCTCTGAAAGATAAGGGATTTATTATATTATAGACTAGCTTCTGCCTGCAGCTACGCCCACGTCGATGTCCAAGAGTAGCATATGTCCTTCTCCAGGATGTCATCTATCTCCTTGCCAAATTTTATCGTAATCCGTTCAGTGGTTTAGGCGTGAAATATAACAGACAGAGGTACTTTCGAATTTATAGTATAGTAAGTATGGGTTATTTGATATAGATGAATTAACGTGAACCAACAGCACTCCAAGCATCCAAAAATCAAATTATTATCAGACAGACACGAAAGTTTTAAGTAGCAAACTAAACCGACTCCCGATACCTACTCACTTCGGAATCAGTATCAAAGGGATTGGAGAGTCCCAAAACCCGAAGGGACCCCGATTGCCCCCGAAGTAAACCGAACATGGCCGAACCTGAATCGAAATGCTGAAGCTAGGGATCGCAATAAAAATAAAGGCATCAGAGAAGAGCGGATTTATTCCAATCGTAGGCTTACGTACGAGTAAACTAGGAAAATATTTATCACAATGTCGACGGAAAAACATTGAAGGAATCTGAGAGTATGGATGAGCTGTAGAGCGCTGAAGTAGGAAGATATGCAAAAGGGACAGATATAAAAGCTATAGTTTTACAATTTGCAAAGACAAATTCCACAAGATTAACTTAAATAAGATGTTTTGCGAGAGGAGGGGACGGGAAATCTTTAGTATGTTCATGTGTGTACTACGAGGAAACATTCGAGTGTGGCGTGTTTTTCTGTACTCTATGAGGAGCAGTAGGTAGTATAGTATTATTGAGAACCATCCCTCCATCAGAAACTGGTCTGCCTGTCTGTCTGTCAGTTATCCGTATGAGTTCCTGGCTTCACGATTATAACTTTTTTACCGACTTCACAAAAAGGAGGAGGTACTATGTTCGGGTGCTTGTATGTTTTTTTTTTTTTTTTGTATGTTTGTTCATCGAATACTCCGCCAATTGTCGACGGATTTTCAAAATTCTTTTTTTGTTCGAAAGTAGATAGTTCTGAGGTGGTCCCATTGTCACCAAGTTAGGATCTGATCTTAGAGAAATCGAGGGCAACCCTCAAATTTTATAGGCTCACTTATTGTTTTTCGCATATTTTATGAAGTATCTTGTGTATTTGTGTATGGTTGTCACCATCTCAGGTAGCTGGGCTGATGATGGAAGGTACAACTCCTTAACAGTAAGAAGTTACTCGAACAGGCAAGGACTGTTTGTGTAGTAAATTGTTTTGATGTTTGATAGGGCATTTGCCACATTTGGTCTCATGATCATCAAGTCATGACCTGATGCTGCAGTCAGGATAGTCTGCAGAGTACCTAAGTCCTCGACAACTAACAGCAGATATATCGTGTTTAGGCTCATAGAAAAGGGCTCGACGTGTGGATAAACGTACTGTTACTGAGGAACACCGAAGACCTGATGCTGAAGCCAGGAGCATCAGAAAAAGTACAAACCTTGAAATTACAGCACCGTAGTCGTGTTTGGGCTCATTTTAAACAGGACTAATTTTAAGTTCAATGCAACGTTGACATAAGTCTGGCCTGATGCTGCAGCCAGGATTATCAGCATCTAATCTAAAAACTAATAAAAGGAGAACTCCTCAACAATTAACGTCCCTGCATCGAGAAAAGGAATATTTTATAAAAAGGCGATGGGCAAGTTGACATTAGGCTATTGTAACTTAGATAAATTATAAACAGACCCACTAAAAAGCGAGAAATAAAAACTTTTTAACAAAAAAAAAACCGACTTCCAAAAAAAACACTACAAACTGAAAAATAACTTTAATTTCGGAAGTCGGTGGCAAAAACTAAAATACTGATCCCTAAGACACCGACTTCCGAAATTAAAGTTATTTTTCAGTTTGTAGTGTTTTTTTTGGAAGTCGTTTTTTTTTTTGTTAAAAAGTTTTAATGTGTATGTAAATGTACAGGAGCAGTGGTGGCCAAGTGGTAACGGCCGCGACTTACGAGTTGTAGGTCGTAGGTTCGAACCCAGACAGGCGCTTTACTTTGTGTAAATTGTTTCATCACCACTGCTCTCAAAACGGTGAAGGAAAACATCATGAGGAAACCGGCATGTCCTAGAACCAAAAATTCAAAGACTTGTGACATCTGCCAACCCGCACTGGGCCCGCGTGGTGGATTACGGCCCACTCCCTCTCACCTAGAGAGGCCTGTGTCCCAGCAGTGGGAACATTATAGGCTGAATATGTATATAAATGTACAGATAGATACATACTGACAGTTTAGGGTTTTAGCCATTCGCATACTCCTTTGCGTTCTTCATACTCTCAAGCTATGCTTCGAGATGGTCGATACCGGCGCCATCTATCACCCGCGACAACAAACATGGGTAACAATGTGTATACAGCCCCATTTAACGCTACAGTTGACATCGAGGGCAAAACATAATGACGTGTTTTTTTTTATAACTAGCTTTTCCTTAGCTTCTCATGCCTAAGCTTCTGGACAGAAAAGTATTCGTAGAGATTATTTCATTCGAACCGTGGCATCGATACGTGAGTACCTTTTCTACAGACGCAACATCAAGCTACCCGAAACTGTCAAATTTTTCCAATCAACGTTGAACCTTATGCTTTAGCGATAAAGTTGGCTTGGTTGACTTTACTGGTACAAAGCTTTACGACATTGGAAAAGCTCAATCGATTCCCGGGCCAACTTTGGCAAAGGCTATTAAAAAGGTAGAAGAAAAAATTTGTATGAAAGACATAAAAATGTTTGATGTACACCGAACTATTAAAATATACCAATAACGCCTCAGATTACCGAAGAAATAATGTATGTGTACAATCTAAATTATTCAATTCAATTTGGGATAAAATAAATACTAAAAAACAATGTGCTGCTCTTTTCATTGATATGTCAAAAGCATTTGACTGTGTAAAGTATGACATCTTGCTTGATAAATTAGAAGGTATAGGAATAAGAGGCGTAGCACTTAAATTAATTGAGAATTATTTAAATAATAGAATGCAGAGCACTTTTATTGAGATATATAATGAACGTACAAAAATGGTGGAGGTAGTGAAATCTAAATTCGAATCTGTAAATCTAGGCGTCCCGCAAGGCAGTGTACTGGGACCCCCCCTGTTCTTATTGTATATTAACGAGCTTCCAGATATAATTAACCATCTTTGTGTAATGTATGCTGATGACGCAACCATATTTATTTCAAATGAATATTCCAATGATCTTATTTACGAAAGTGAAATAAATAAAACATTAATAACTGTAACTGATTGGTTGCAGTCAATCAATTTAAAAGTCAATGTCTCAAAAACCAAATTGATTCAATTTAGAAATTATAAAAGTAAACCTACGAAATTGAATATAATCATGTCTGATACAGTGATTGAAGAAGTAAAAGATACAAATTTCTTAGGAGTTACAATAGATCAACATTTAAACTGGAAGGCACATATTGAAAAGATTAATAAAAAAATATCAAGTGCTTGCTACGCATTGTCAGTTCTGGCAGAAACTACAAATCCAAGTGTTACTAGAAATGCTTATTTTGGAAATGTGTACCCACTGTTAACTTATGGTGTCATATATTGGGGGAACTCGACAAATGTACAATCAACATTCATTCTCCAGAAGAAGTGTCTTAAGACAATATATAACATGTATCGTACCGAATCGCTAAGAGATGTCTTCAGAGCGGAGGGTTTCTTGACACTGACTGGTATTTATATACTTGAATTATGTTTATTTGTTAAAAATAATATGCAATATTTTAATTTTAAATCAAATTCTAAAAGAAACATTCGGAAACAATATAAATATGACATTCATTTACCAATTATTAACAATATGATGTATTATAAAAGTACATATGTTACTGCAATTCGTGTGTACAATCAGTTACCGCCGGCAATTAAAGAATTAAATGGAAATATGTTTAAAAATAAATTGAAGAAAATGTTAATTGATAATGTATTTTATAATCTGCATGAGTTTTTTGATAAAAAATATTAATTTGTAAGTACCCAATTTCTTGTAACTATTGCATATCCGACTCGGGTAGACTGTTGAAACAAAAAATGTTATGTATGTATAAGAACTTTATGTACACAGTTATGCAATAAATATATCTTTATCTTTATCTTTATCTAGATTCAAAGATACCATTTGTTTTCCGTTAAACCATCGCGTGTTTGAAAACGATAAAAAGTTTCCCATAGTCGGTCATACATAATGCGTGCTAATAAAAATGTGAAGAAAAGAGAAAATAAATCAGAAAAATATTACTGTTCTCAAAGTTCACCTAACCGATGTCTTTGGTAAACCAGGTCGAAACTACTTTAGAAGCTATAAACCTAGAAAGAACATCTATAGGTACTGTATTATATTATCTAGTATAGGTACTAATATAATCTGGAACTGCCAGTCGGATTTGATTTATCTTTTTTCTTTTGATTGCTCAATTCTTGACAAAGGTCATAGGCTATTAAACGACAAGCTTACGACCTTTAGGAGCCCAGCAAAAAGAAAAAAAAAAACAGAAATAACGCTATGTGAAAATGAAATAACGGGCGGATGATGCGATGCGACGGGGAGGGTCGCGTAACAAGCAATTTTACACGGACGAAGTCGCGGGCAGAAGCTAGTTAGTTAATAAAGAGGGCAACAACTATCAGTTAACTGCTTAAGCAATTAAGTAAGGGGGTTAATGCGAAACTAAACGTAGAATAACATGATATAGAAACTTCACGCATTGAAGTCTCAGGAGGTTTAGTAGACGAGTATCACATCCGTACTTTACTGATGTCATTTAATCCCAAGGGAGAAATCTATCTTCATTTATCTAGTTCAACTTCCTTCCATGTTATGTAATCAATGTTTCGTGGAAAGCAATTTTACTGTCCTTAGTGATATGGGTAGATGAGAACAAAAATATATATTGCGCCCACAATACTCCCTCGGACCTAATTTGAGTAGTATGATGTCTTTTGATTAGTGGAGTCTTGTATCAAAAGATACGGGCTAATGACGACAATTATTTATATAATTATGTAGTAGGTACCCATAAAAGGTACTTAATCTTATACTTCAAAAATTGCGGATCAAAGGACTAGCCAATCTATTCTCTTAAAATCTCACCGTGACAACTTACATGAAGTAAGCTGTCATTAGTGTCAATCCCTACAATCAGGTGAAATGACCAAATCAAGTCATTTATTCAAACTAGGCTGAGAATCAGCACTTTTTGGAAGTCAAAATCACATAAGACAGTCCCCCAAAACGCCTGCACTTCATCACTTCCCAGTGCTTTAACTCGAAAGAAGAAACTTACTTCACCTAAGTTTTCCCGGCGAGATTTTTACAGAATAAATCAGCAGAAACTAAAGTGAGAACCCTAGAAGCGGTAACACAATAAGAAGTAGAAAAACAGACACGTCGCAAATCAATTTATCTACATCACATAGGTTATTCAAGGCGCGAGCCGTTGGAGCACCAAGCTACGAGATATGCGCGATAATCTAATGACTTACCGAATTTGGTAAAACGCTCGCTATGGAATGGAAAGGTACTGTTTTTGATGGGACTATGGATATCTTAAATGAATGTCTTTTTGTTGAGGAAGACTGATGTTTTAGCGGCAACATGGATGGACTAGACGAGGAAAGCGGATATCCACACGTATTTTTATTTGTTGATATCTCTAAAGCTGCTGAAGGTTTATGTAACATAGCATAGTCAGCCTATTATGTTCGTGCTGCTGGATCAGACCTACTCTCTGTGAGCCGTAAATCCACCACGCGGGTCCAGTGCAGGTGGGTAGATGTTACATGTCTTTGAATTTTTGGTTCTAGAATATGCCGGTTTCCTCACGATGTTTTTTCCTACGACCTATAGGTAACACTGCTCCGGTATGAAACATTATGTAACATGACTGAACATAATATGTCAGGTAAATAATAGATTTACGCAAAATAAACATTGGATGAGTTAGTATTAGTAAATTTAATTAGCGTCAAAGATATAAATGATACGATAACTTCTTTTTTTGTACCAAATTATTTCTTACTGAGAGCTAAGCCATATGTGGTTCAAAATGATTTCCCTATGGAAACGACAAGATAATCACCACATTCAGAAAGTTATAGCTCTATTAATATAACAGGTGGTCGGTTTTATTTTTATTCTGTTCCATAATTTTTGGAAGATGACTAATATTCTTGGGGCTTGTGGCTAAGTAATAACAGCCGCACGGGTCGAACGATCAGGGTAAGCTACGCTTGCCGCGGTTGTTCCGTGGATGAGTGACCATCTTAACATACCAAGATCCCTTCGTGCCTCGGAAAGCACGTTAGGCCGTTGGTCTCAGAAGCTCGAAAGTCTGACAACCTGTCTTACCAAGGGGTATCGTATTACCTAGTAACTGGGTTGTGGAGGTCAGATAGGCAGACACTATCTAAAATACTGGTATTCAGCTGCATCCAGTTAGACTGGAAGCCGACCCCAACATAGTTGGGAAAAGGCTACGCAGATGATGACTAATATTATTTAGATGAAGCACTTTCGGAAGAAGAAAAGACACTTGTCTTTCTTCATAAAAATATATAGTTTCTGCTATTCAGCAGTCCGTGAACAATAAACTTGGCATAAAGTATAATAGTAAACTCAACAATAAACATAAAGTTTATTAATTACCCCATACCAGTTATTGAAGATAAAACAAACAAACTTCAAAATTCAGCCTAGAATAATAAAGTAGGCCTTTTTAGTCCAGGACTCAAGTTATCTTTAATAAGGATAAAGGACGTAATCTGAGCATCGTAAATTTTAGAATTTTGGCTGAATAAGTTCAGAGACAGTATAAACTTTCCTTTTTAGTGACGATTTAAATAAAACAGCGGGATGTTTAGCTGCTTTATTGTAACCTTGTGTAAGGAACAGACTACGAAACCGTTGTCCTGCATTTAATTGTTCCACATTAGCAATTCAAGTCAGCACAAACTGAAGTCTAAAAACATGAATGTATACGGCGTCACTCGAAATGAAACAATCTCATAGTATAGGTCTTTGAGCAGAAACGAACTTAGACGCATTACCTACGTCGGAATCCATACTTAGGAACTTATATTGAACACACCTGACACCTCACCTGCACACGTGAGGACCTAATGTTGTTAAAGCGTTGCTAAATTTACGGCCAAACAAATAAAAAAAAACTATATGATAATATATATTTTTGCCATAGACACGCTAAGAAGGATAATAAAGAAAACACTTAGGACTAAGGATACTGTGAAAACCGCCTGAATGGTGCAGAAGAGACCATTTCCAGAAGGCCAATCAAATCAGGAATTTGTTAAACTAGGCAGAAAAACTAATAACGTATGCCTGCGTTGTTTAGTCTGGATCTGTAAGCTAAGTCTGTCTGCATCTCACTGCCCTTTTCACCTTTACGCGACAAGTCCACAACGTAACTAGTTTTATTGGCCAGTCATCTTTAGCAAGTATTGCAACAATGTTACGTATAATATAATTATATGAATACTGAATAGTGATGTTTTCGGCACAACAAGATGCAAAACAAGTTTCCAAGAGCGGAATAAATTGTTCGCTATAAAATTGGAGTGAAGGGGAAGGGAGAAATCCGAATAGAAACTATTATCATACGAATAAGAAAAGTAGGGAAGGTTTATCGATCAAGATTATTGGGGAATTGTGCCACGTAGGTTTAGTAATATAATAGAAAGCTCGGAGGAATATTATAGTCGGAACGTGGTCCTTATATCCACATAGATAGCATTTTAGGAGGGGTCGATGGGAGGCCAATTCTTGGCGATGAAGATTATTAATATACAAGCCGTGTACTCGATGGGATTACCCATCGGAAAACAAACGAATTTCCATCCCCTATTCATCCCCTTTAGGGGATACATTTTTAAAAATCATCCCTTTGTGCTTATTTTTGTTGTTTATGGAAGTCTTGAGACAGACATTTTCGAAAGATAGTGTTACAGCCAACCTAGACCGATTTTAAATTTTCCATAGAAACAGAGATTTTCATTAAAATAAGACAATTCGAAAATGTTCTTAAGTAACTTTTTAGACCTTTGTATCCTGCTTATGCGCATGAAGTTTCATTAAAATCGGTTCAGTAATTTCGAAAAACAAGGGCTTGAAAGTTTGTATGAAATGCCGTATGGCGTAAACGCTCACGTTTGCAATACAATGAAATTAAGTATATGCTGGTTTACGATACTCGATATAACATCACGCCTGTATGTCCCGAAGGGTTAGGCAGAGGTGTGATAGTACACCCACATTTCGCCAGTTACATTCAAGTCTCTTGTAACAGTGGGCGAGCCTATTGCCATCAACCGGGCACAAATCCAGGCTCCGGGCTGCTATTCAGAAATTTGTGATGGAAAAATCTAAGACTTTGCCCAACCTGCCCAATCGAAACCTGGGGCCCAAGTCTGCTATTTTTATAAATTCGTCATTCCAACACGATCCCATTGTCATTTTGCTAAAAGTTCGTAATCTGCTAAATTCATAATGGTCGATCATTGGTCGGTCAATGGCACAGAACATATACGATACACGTAACGAATTAAAAGCAATGACTGCACAATGACGTTCTAATGGTAGATCACTGATCAAAGGAACTGTTAAAATTTTAGCAGATTAACGCCTGAGGCAGTCATTCATTTGTCATTATGTACGAGATTACCATTCTATGCCATTTCTTTCAATGGAGAGTCAGTGGTTGACCATTGGAAAGTCATAATGACGCCATTATATCAGTAGATTACCAAACATGTCAAAATCAACAATTATGAAATCAATGATAGACCATTCTGACACTATTGTAATAGCAGACTTGAGCCCCTGGACTTCATACTCAACAGTAGCTCTTACAACCAACGAGGTTTTGCATACAAATAGAATGAGTTCAAGTGTATGTTGATTTACGATACTTATTCCGGACGATACATATTCTGGGACACATATACAAAATTTCAAATGTAAATTCGCGACCGTCTGTCTGGCTGAGATTGGACGGTGGTGGTAGTAAAATGATAAGCAAACATTTTGAAAGTCGTAACTACGTGATTACCCAATTACGTTACATTTCATAACATCCGATGTTTGATGTACTTCTGGACTATTTCTAGATGTTTCTCACATCATCGACAATTGCTAAATCCAGTAGAGTTCAAGGGATATGTCAGAAGCTGTTGGCTATTTGGACCGATTAGCAATCAACACTTAACAGACAGACAGATAGATAGACAAATCATTTATTTCGTGCAAAACAGAAGAGAAAAAAAATAACATAAATGCAAAATACTAAGTTCTAACACTGAATGATAAGTGTTAACATTGTGAAGTGAGGCGAAGATGGCAGTTCTACATCGATTTCTGGCAAAAACTAGCCTAGATATTTGAAACAGAAGAGTGTTATGAAATGCAAATTCTAAAACCAGGTAATTTTGTACAAGCGAAAAAGAACAAAAAAAAAAGCTGTTCCCGCATTAAAGAAGGACGAAAAAAGTCAGCATTAGGTATGTAGCATCTGTATACTTACATCTATTCATATTAAAAATTAAAGTCGCTTTTCGGGTCCGTTTGTGTGATCGCGTTGTTCTTCTAAAAAACATTTTCAACATCATTATTTAGAAAATTTATTCCGGAAGGTTTTATGTGAACATTCAAACTCAACATACATCTCGCTGTTTTGTGAAGTCGTAAAACCGTGCCAAGCAGAGACGGGTCGCTAGTTTATGTCATATAAGAAGATACTAACACTTATACCATTCGTGACTCGGGAAATATTTCATCGATGCTAAATGTCAGTGAGCTACACCGTGACGAATCTACTATGTTGGAAGTAGTGAATTACGTAGCTAGTTGCAACATTCCAGTCAAAGGTCTCTAGCTAATCGTTGATGCTCCAGTCCTCACCAAATACTCAACGTAAGAGGACTTACAACAAGAGCCCAAGACAAAGATCTAGTGAAATGCCATGTACACTCAACAAAAGAGATAAGTATGCAGGATCGTCGGATAAAGTTGAAGTTTAGTAAGAAACCGATGGATGTTCTCGAATAAAATGTTATTTTATTAATAGAAAACAAACAGCTCATTTATCAAATTAAACTTCAGTCGACAATATCCATCGGTTTCTTACTAAACTTCAACTATATCCGACGATCCTGCATACTTATCTCTTTTGTTGATGTTCTCGTAAGTGTTGCAAGCAAGTAAAACATAACATCGCGTTTACTTTTCTCAAATATTTGGTAGTAGAGTAAACCCACATTATGCCAGTTAAGTTTGAACTTCCATGTTACAGAGAGGGATCGATTTATTTATTTAGGATGACTTACGCAAGATCAACATCATGGTACGGTTTGCCATTAAACGAACACAAAGACCGGCCTGCCGGACTAAGTTGCGGAAACCAAACCCTATAATAATATAATAATAGACCGGCCTGCTTCTGAGAAAACACAAAACCATTTTGCCCTAACTGGAAATCATGGAACCCAGCACCCCAATTGCGGAACACACTTTCACTCACCGAATACCATTTTGCCAGAACTAAAAATCATGGAACTCGGCGACCCAGCGGCATGCGGCACCCCAAATGTCACCCGGCGGTACTTCGAAGGATTTTGAAGGATATTGCTAAACATAAGTTGAAAAATTCGTCTGCTCGACGACGTAAATGACGCAACGAATGTTATTGAATTGTCAAAATGAAAGGCATTACCTACCATTCAAAGTGTATTACCCCGCAGGACCCCAAGTATGTCACGCAATTGCCCTGTAAGACCCCATGCTTACAAGACCAAACAGCAACTAAGTGTTACAACAGTAATTAGTAAACTAAACGAGAGGCGGTAAAGTAAATATGGTAAACACGCCGTCTTCATTAGTATTGAATTACTGAAGACGGTTTGTTTAACAATTGACCAGTCCGATTAATCAATCTTGCGTGCGTGCCAGCTGTCGGGACAGGCGTACTTAAGGGGGAAGCGCTAGGGTAGCCCGGAAGATTCTAATTTTCTTACGTTTTTTTGCAATTTGTAGATCACGTGATCATAGAGAATACTAACTTATGCCCGCGACTTCGTTCGCGTGAAATTTCACCCTCTTAGGGGTGGAATGTCGAAAAACCCTTTCTTAGTGGATACCTACTCTTCACAAAGAACACACCCTCCAAATTTCATGTCTCTAGGACCAGCGGTTTAGGCTGTGCGTTGATATATCAGTCAGTCAGTCAGGACTTTGAATTTTATATATTTAAATAAGTCTTTGCACGTGATCAACGTTGAACGTTAATATCTAGGAAGCGTGATGTTTTATAAGTTTTATGGATGGCCGCCATTTAAAAAAAAAACGATATGGCGGGCAGTAGGTATGCCACTCCATATAAAAATGTCCAATCCCATTTGAGTGGTCTGGCATTTTTGCTGAAGTAGGCCTTTTTGGCGCAGCCGTGAGGCACACTTTCCTGCTAATTTCTTACATCGGACTTTACACTTTTTATTTGATCTTTATTTTTGCTTATATTTGATTGATGTATATATCTGGTGTATTGTGTCTTTTAGTCTGTGCTAAATAAATGTATTTTCTTTCTTTTCTACCGCTACCGCCTGGCGCTTTCGCCTTAAGTGTAAGACCGATCCGTAACGCGGCCATGTTTTCACTATCTTGACTTAACGAGCCCTTGACCTATGACCCGATTGTTCACAGAGACCTTCTTAAAAAACGCTAGGCTCATCTCGAAGACATAAAATATTGACGAGTTAGACTTTAGAGTGTTTACATATTCAACTTTCGGGTTGAAGATCATTTATAATGTAACAGCTCAGCTTATTTAATTCGGGTTTATGCTAAGAGGGTTTTTAAGCGCATCAAAACACCCACTTAGGACATTTTGTTCAACCTGTGTCTAATGTCAGTTTTACGTCAAAGTCCATACTTAATAATAATAAATATGTCGTGTTAAATAGGTGTTTACTTTTAGCCTAAACAACTGATACACACGGTTTTGTAATAGTACTTAAGGCTCAAATCTAAATGCAATTAAGATAAACATAACAACACGCCTGTACAATCACGAGCAAAAGTATGTATACCTACACTTGGCTTTATTCAAAGGCGATTTTCTCGAATGAAATTTTACATTAGTAGGAACATAGTATTTTCGAACCCATAGGTAAAGTGTCGTATTTCAACGTTGCATTCGTTATTTCGTGAAAAAATTGCAATTTAAAGTTGCCAAGTGTTGACATATTGGTGCTCGTGACTACACGTACACGCCTGCTAGGCAGAGGTGTACACCCACATTTTGCAAGTTTTAGTCCCATAACATATGGGCCAACCTATTGCCATCAACCGAGCACAAATCCAGACTCCGGGCTGCTACTGAGAAGTTCCTAACGGAAAAATCCAATAACAAAAATCTAAATCTAAAAACAATTAGTCTAATAAAAACTCGAATCGTAGTAACTATATAATAACTTAGGGGATTTGTAAGTGGCGCTACATACCTGAAGGCCAATTCTCGTAATTAAAAACGTCTAAAATCTAGTCGCAATCTAGGGTATTCCTCGAAACGCACCAACTTTGAAACGCACCAAATGAAACGTCTATCGATGTCATTTATTACGAATCCTTCATGCTCTTCTCTGTTTTATCGTTGATGCAATTTTGAGGAATAAAATGATAGTATTTATATTTTGATCAACTTTTTTTTTTTCAGGAATACTTATGGTGCGTTTCGAAGAATACCCCCGCAATCTCATCTCAGCGACAATCAATGTCAAAAACTTGACAGATTAAGATTAGAATGCGAACGTTCCTAACAAGTAACAACACGTGAATTGCCACTCTGATCCTTTTCCCGCATCAACACAGCTTGTCCCACGAAAATTCGATTCGGTCAGCCTGTACAATCCAATTCAGAAAACAAAAGGCAAACGTTTTTGGTCCTCGGCCATTACCGACCGCTACCCTATGGGTAGGCATAAGTTTTAACTACATATTACTTTAACTGTCCTATCTCGTAACCCGAACAAGTCCTCTATGTTGCCCTCCGTATCTGCGGGCACTTACATCCGAATTTATTGACCATTTAGACGCAGATATTTTCCGCGTCAAGTAAAAGTAGGTTTAGTTCAATTTGCTGGTTCATATGGCGTCTTAACTGTCGTTTGATTGGTGGTCAAGGATAATTGATTGCTGCGGATAAATGTTGGATGGGTTCTTAACACATCAAGATTTTTTCTGAACCACTTTTCTACGTTTTTGTAGCATAATAACAGCATAATCAGCCTATAATGTTCTCACTCCTGGGACACAGGCCTCCTCTCTGTGAGAGGGAGTGGGCCGTAATCCTCCACGCTGGCCCACTGCGGGTTGGTGGATGTCACATGTCTTTAAATTTTTGGTTCTAGGACATACCGGTTTCCCCCGATGTTTTCCATCACCGTTTTGAGAGCAGTGGTGATGAAAATTACCCAAAGTTAAAGTGCCTGCTTGGACTCGAACCCCCAACAAGTCGCGGTCCTTGCCACTGAGCTACCACCGCTCTACGCATTTTTGTAGGGTGACTTATAAATGCTTATGAGTAGATACCTGACAGCCATCCCGAAAACCGTAAATATACAGTCGATCTGTAGAATATTGTAGGTGTATCCTATAGGCAGAAACCAAGATGAAATGGAAACGAATCGATTAGTCGCAGAAATTTTCCGACTCAATGAAAGTTCAAAGTTCAACTCGAACCAAACCCAAAGTCAATCTAATCGCACAAATACGCAAACTAATGAGATTTCTCAGAAAATTCCGTTACAAGAATAATCTCCCAGGATTTAATTCGAAAACCTCTGCGGCTTTTCTAAGTCTTGGAAAGCTTTGTTGGATTAGGAGTAATCCAAGCATTAATTAAATTTGCGTAATGCTAACATGTACATGTTAGCATTACGCAAATTTAATTAATGCTGCAAATTTGTACGCATATATGTACGTAAACATCCAAACACAAAACCTTCTGCGTTGTTTTTCAAATACCGCAGCATCAAGTCATAGCACACGTTTTAACTCGGAAAGGGATCTCATGAACCGTGACAGACAGTTGATATTTTCACAGATGATGTACTTCCGTTGCCGCTATAACAACAAATATACTAAAAACAGAATAAAATATTTATTTAAGGGGGGCTCCAAAACAACAAACTTTTTTTTTCGGCCTTTTCGCCTCGTGGTACGGAACCCTTCGTGTGCGAGTCCGACTCGCACTTGGTCAGTTCTTTTACTATCTTTATGATCTTGCTAGATTTAATGTTCTTTAATATTGTTTGTATTCCAGCGCGAGTGCGGTGCTTCTGATCAGACCATGCCCCACTTGCTGGAGTGTCCTAAGTGCCCGTTCACCTGCACCTTGGAGGACCTAAAAATGCCACAGATGCCTCAATTTTAACGTGGCCCAAACTACTACTACTACTACTTTACTAGGCTCAAACTATAAAAAAATAACTAAGTGGGACACGAAAAAAAGGAAAAATTTATTGTAATTCCTGTGCGTGTCCCAAATATTTTTTTTTTTATTTTCTTTCATGCTTTCATTTTCTTTGTATGAAAGTACAAAGCCGGTCAAAAATTCGGATGGGAGGATCTCGGATGCTAAGCCTATGAGTCACAATCAAACGCCTCATGATAAATACTTAACGCTTTATATGATTACTGCAATTGAACCCTGAGACCTTTCTTACTGAGAATTTTTTTAATGATCCACTGGCCTACTGGCCGAACCAATGTTTTGGATTTTGTTACAGCGGCAGCGTCTTGTTTTTTACCCGACTGCGTCAGAAAGAGGGTTATGTTTTTCGAGTGTACGTAATGTATGTATATTTCTTTGGCACGCTCTGTAGCCTAAACGGCAAAATGTAAATTTATTGTATTCTATTTTTAGTTTGTTGTTATAGCGGCAACAGAAATATATCATCTGTGAAAATTTCAACTGTCTAGCTATCACGGTTCATGAGATACAGCCTGATGACAGACAGACGGACAGTGGAGTCTTAGTAATAGGATCCCGTTTTTAGGGTTCCGTACCCAATGGGTAAAAACGGGACCCTATTATTAAGGCTCCACTGTCCATTTGTCCGTCTGTCACCAGGCATTTTTTGGGTACGGAACCCTAAAAAATCTGGTGTTTCATTGAAAAGTGCAATATCTACGCGGTCAAAATGTATGACAGTTATCCACGGAAACACGTGAATATCCCTGCCATCCACACACACACATGTACACAAGGGATAAATAGCCACATTGTTATACTAGAAGAATATCAAATACAATACCTTCCAAAAGAATAATCTCAAGAACTAAGCAGCAAAGGAATCTATAATGTATACTTCAAAGTCCTGACTGACTGATATATCAACGCAGGTCCTAAACCGCTGGTCCTAGAAACATGAAATTTGGAGGGTGTGTTCTTTGTGAAGAGTAGATATCCAGTGAGAAAGGATATTTCGAAATTCCACCCCTAAGAGGGTGAATGGGGGGAGGGCGAAGTCGCGGGCAGAAGCTAGTATCCTATATTTATATTTATTACCATCACAGTAAATATAACAAAAGCTTCTACGTTTCATAATAAGATACAGGAACGGATAGCCACATTGTTTATACCTACCCGATAAGTTATTCCACCCCAAGGTTTCCCGTCAGTCTTAAGTCGTAACGTGGACTGAATCAGGTCAGGGCTTATGTGTAACTACTTGATGGACAGAATCCATTGTTTATTAATGAAGTCTCGCTGGAAGGCATGAAAGGGTTTAGAATGCAGGTCCGTATAAGATTTTTTTTTCTTTCATTGAGAATTAAATTTAAAAAAAAAAAGTATGTGCAAGACCGCACGATAGAAGTGAATACTTACTAATAGAGCCGAGTATACCCGACATCAACCGGGCACAAATCCAGACTGACTGATGAAAAACCCAAATGATGGAAAACCCAACAACACTTTTTTTTTCAGGATGGGAAATCATCAGACTCTTACTTCCGGGCCAGCGTTAGATGACGTTTGCCCAACTATTTTCAATAATAAGAAAGAATTGGAATCGATCCAGCCAACTTCGAGTAATCGGTGAACATACATAAAAAAAATTAAAACTTATTTAAAGTCGAACATATTATAACCTCCTCCTTTTTGGAAGTCGGTTAAAAATAAGATTACACGAACTTAGAGGGTTGTATATGATTTTAATGCTTATAATTCTGTAACGTCATATTTGTTACATTCACAAATCATATTTTAATTAACATTCAACATGATACTGACCTGCAAATTGCATAAGTACGTAAGATTTGAATTTCGCAGGCCACCCTGTCGTTTCCCCCTTAAACATACAACACTTCTCCAATTTAACATGGCCTGTAATTGTGTTAGGAGAAGCTACGTTATAAATACTGGGGTATTGTCTGGGGATTACTATGGGTACTACAGACACGGGGATAACAGAATATTAACGTGTAGGTATATTTTGAGGTAGGATGTTGTGTCTGGGGGAAAATGTTGACGTACAGACGCCAGCACATCAAGCTACCGAACCTGTAAAATGTTCCCAATCAACTTTGAACCTTATTTTTTGGCGATAAAGTTTTAAATTAAATAATTTTGACAGATTGTGGTAGGTTGATGTTCTGGCGACCTTGCACTAAGCTTTGGTAACAAGGACCAAATAATAATAACTACAACCGCCACAAAAAAGGGACCACAGGGACCTTAGTAGCATTCCCCAGTGTTGACGTAATCCTTACTAATATTATAAATGCGAAAGTGTGTCTGTCTGTTGCCTCTTCACGCTTAAACCGCTGTACCGATTTAGATGAAATTTGGTAATGAGATAGTTTGAGTCCCGGGAAAGGAGATAGGAGTTTTTATCCCGATATTCCCACGGGATCGAGACTTAAGCCGCAATTATATTTAGCCAGCGCCGCGTGTCGCCACGCGTGGGTAAGCTATCGGTTACATACATTTAGTATAGGATTGATTACATTAGTCCCGCCCCGCGTGTCGCCACGCCACGCACTAACCCATAGCTTACCCACGCGTGGCGACACGCGGCGCGGGCTAAATATAATTGCGGCTTTATGCGGGTGAAACCGCGGGGCGCTGCTAGTACAGTCAACAGCAAAAGTAGATGATCAAAGTCAGAAATTCAATACTAATGAACGGAGTTCGCGTCAGAACACTCAGAACTGTGTGGCGTCGAAGTGATTCAAAAGTATTCTAAGTAGTAGTACTTCGACGCCACACAGTTCTGACGCGAACTCCGTTCATTAGTATTGAATGTCTGATTTTGATCATCTACTTTTGCTGTTGACTGTACATACATTAACTCACGCATTTTTACCATGGGCGTAGGAAAAACTACAGAACGCCACCTGATACGATCCTTACATACTCCTTTACACCCTCCCTTGTTGCTCTTTATCCGTAATAAGAGTTACATACATAAGTATCTACATCATCATTTTTAAATGATCACGTAAGAGAAATTGATAATGATAAAAAATATTGACACAGACGAGTCAGGTATGCATAGAAACAATTCACAATAAGCAGCTCAGAGAACACTTGTTAGAAGTTGCCGTGGGTTTCAAACTATAGGCACAGCCTGTACCTTGGTGGCCAAATTGGTTGCCTTAGAAACTTATTTCGAGGGAGGATGGTCTCTATGAGATAAGAGAACAGTGGTGGCCCAGTGGTATCGGCTCCGACTTACGAGTTGTAGGTCGTAGGTTCGAACCCAGACAGGCGCTTTACTTTGTATGTAATTTTAGCACTACTGCTCTGAAAACATCGCGAGGAAACCGGTATGTCCTAAAGAAAGAAAGAAAATACATATATTTAGCACAGACTAAAAGACACACAATACACCAGATAATCAGACAATAGTCGTACATCAGATAAAAACAAAAAAAAAAGATACCAAACCCAGGACCCTAGGACCAAAAGTTCGAAGAATGTGACATCTACCAACCCGCACTGAGCCCACGTGGTGGATTATGGCCCACTCCCTCTCACAGAAAGAAGAGGCCTGTGTCAAAGCAGTGGGAGAATTATAGGCTAATTATGCTGTGGTATCTATCTATTAGAATGCAAAGGTACTTATAGGAACATCACAATGAGTTTTTAAAGACGACCAAATCGAAAAAAAAAAAAGGTTTGAGGCAACATGGTGGTCTATACCTTATACGCTCACCAGAAAACTGTACACTTCTCAAAAGTGTGACAATAACGTATGCTAATACCAGAGAAAGTACATAATGAGTCCGTGAGTATCAGCAAGTGTAGGCCGCGGCTGAGTGCCTTTAGAAAGGTCGAGAAGCCGAGCTTGTAGAACGCCCTTACGCCCTTTTTGAAGACAGTAATTAGTCGTGACTATGAAATAAGACGTCCATTCAGTGTGGCTCCTTGTCTGGAAATTCTTTGCTGTATTTCTTTTTGGTGAATTATTAAATACTAGCAGCGCCCCTCGGTTTCACCCGCGTAAGTTTCGATCCCGTGGGAATATCGGGATAAAAAGTATCCTATGTGTTAATCCAAGAAATGGTCTATCTATGTGCCAGTTTTCAACCAAATCTGTTCAACGGTTTACGCGTGATTGAGTAACAAACATCCAAACATCTTCACAAACTTTCGCCTTTATAATATTAGTAGGATTGGATGAAGGAGCTAAATGGAGTTGAAATTTCATGTGAAACTTATGGCCTGCAGATGAGAGATGATTTTGACGCTGGTACATTTATAAACCAATTATGCTTAAACAGGGTGGCACATAGACGCGCAAATTGTAACCATGAGTTCAGCACAATGCGTTAGAAATATGAAGATTTCAAAGGGTAAAAACGGCACCCTATTACTAAGACGCCACTGTCCGTCTGTCACCAGGCTGTATCTCATGAACCGTGATAGCTAGACAGTTAAAATGTTCACAGATGATGTCTGTTGCCGCTATAACAACAAATACAACAAACGTGTTTTTTTTTCGGCGTTTTTGCCTTATGGGACGGAACCCTTTGTGTGCGAGTCCGACTCGCAATTGGCCAGTTTTTTTTTACTTTTATGCCTTTCATTCCTGGATTCCTGGTACCTTCCGCAAGTTTTCAAGTAAATCTTTCTTCTCATGAATGTGATAAGTAAGGGGATTAAGATAAGCACTACTGTCGCTTTTTCCTTCTAATTAAAGTCGTTACAGGTAACGAGACACTTTAACATTCTCTGGTATACGTTGAGTGTTACTTGTTAGTGTTATTTCTCGAGAATGGAGTCTTCCCAGTTCAGATCTTTTGTCTTAGAGGACCATTTCTTCCAGTGATGGGAACTGTTTTAGCGTTCCGTTCGTAAAGTGTGCTGTCGCAGGGCTGTATCTTTTGAACCGTAATAGGTCATCATCTGCCTAGCCTTTTCCCAACTACGTTGGGGTCGGTTTCCAGTCTAACCGGATGCAGCTGAATACCAGTATATTACATGGCCCAGTTACCCCTTGGTAAGACTGATTGTCAGACTTTCGGGCTTCTGACTACCCGTAACGACTGTCAAAGATCCACGAAAGACAGCCGGGACCAACGGCTTAACGTGCTTTCCGAGGCACGAAGGGGTCACGGTATGTAAAGATGGTCACCCATCCACAGACCAACCGCGGCAAGCGTAGCTTAACCTGATCGATCGACCTGTGCGGCTGTTATTATTTAGACACGGAACTATACATAATAATTATATAGATTAACTTAAATATTCAATGTCAATATTAGATACTTATTATTATGTCAATCATCAATTAAATTAGAAATCATACATAATACATTACAATAAAATAATATGATGTCAGTATTGTCCAGTGAGAGCAGTGGTGGCCAAGTGGTAACGGCCGCGACTTACGAGCTGTAGGTCGTAGGTTCGAACCCAGACAGGCGCTTTACTTTGTGTTAATTATTTCATCACCACTGCTCTCAAAACGGTGAAGGAAAACATCGTGAGGAAACCGGCATGTCCTAGAACCAAAAACTCGAAGACATGTGACATCTGCCAACCCGCACTGGGCCCGCGTGGTGGATTACGGCCCACTCCCTCTCACCGAGAGGAGTACTGTGTCCCAGCTGTGGGAACATTATAGGCTGATTATGTTATTGTCCAGTAGATAAACAAATCCATTTATGTTGGATCGGACCAATTTAAGAAAGAAGATTTCTATGGATCAGACTGTCTGTGCAGGAAGCAATCATATGGCTGTACTGTATATGTTTTTTCTGTCATCCTTATGTTACCCATATTTGCAAAATAAAATTATCTTTATCCTGAAGATGCTATTGCTACCGTCTCTCACTCGTCTTAATTATTATTATTTATTTATCCATTTATTTCAGGCATCAAGGCCCATATAAACACATACAATAGAATAATAATATGACTTAAAAATACTATAAATACATACATTATAATTACACTAAAAATTAACAACTAAAAAGTAACGCACACGAAGTGTCTGCGTCGTGTTAAAGAAGCAACCTCTTTTCGGGTTATAGCAATAAATAAAAATGAAAAGGAGGAAACTTAAATTTAGTTTAGTTTGTGAACAAGGGAATTGGCACATTCAGCACCATTATTACTAAAAATATATTCTTTTATACCTCTGTATCTACGGTACAATGTGCGTGAAACAAAACCCTTATTTCAGTACACAATTTCAGATCGATCCCTTGTGGTATAACGGTGGCGTGTAAATAGACCCAGGTCATAAACATGTGTAATATTCATTTATATTATGTACTGGGGATATTTTGTTGTTTATTTTCTACCCCTTTGTTAGAATTACCACCCAAATTGGTAAGTTAAACATAATTTAGGGTACCTACCGCGGTAAGTTATTACTAAGCGGACTTGCCGGGGAGTTTGATGCTCCACTTGTTCCCAGCTAACACCCCTATTTCACTATACGACATTTAGGTGATGTGTTTTTTTTTTAAATGGGCTTCTTCTTCCTCCCTTTCTCTTATTTCACCATCCTGATTTAGGGAAAGGGTGAATATCGTATGGTGTAATAAGCGGTATCTACAACGCCACACGCGTCATACTGACGTCACGCAAAATCCTGAATCTCGCAAGCAGAGTTTACCGCGCAACTAGCATAGGATACAACGACCCGACATGAATCATCGGGCAGTTGCCCGCCGGACACAACACCAGTCTGGTCGGAGGATCCTCCCTTTTCTATAGAGTATGAGTGAACTTTACACCCTGTTCCTCATACCTCTATAAAACTAAGGGTTTTCTAACTTCGTCACCTCCTTCTGCGAAGCAGTAATGCTTGTGAAGGAGGAGGCGGAACGCGTGAGGGAGAGGCAATCTATGCGCCCTCACGCCCCTGTCGCCGCAGGAGACGCCCTGGGCGTCGGGAGTCGAGAGCCGATTCCAGGCCACCGTAGGCGCGGGCTTGCGGACGGCGAGCAATGGGTAGCTCGCCGTCCGGTAAGGACCAGGCTCGGGTCGACGTCGCGTTGTGTTCCACGCGCGCCGTAAAGAGATGTCAGCACTAACTGACGGGTTCCGTTAGAGCCGATGCCTGCCAGGGTCGCGGGTTGTTCGAACGAGTTAACGTGACCCCTGGCACAGGCAACTAGAGGAACACGGGTGGGTTTTAGTCAGTAAAAGTCTGACACGCCCTCACACTCCGCCCAGAGCGGGAGAAGTTATTTGATAATTTCCTACACAAAAAAAAAAGGGTTTACTAACTTGTGTTTTAGCCTCTCAGATAGGTACAGAACTGGTTGTTGATATAAGTTCCTAAATATCAAGATATGACACAAGCCAATATATGTCACCCTTTATAAAATTTCTATATTTACGTCTGTAATTTATATGGTGTACGTATTCCATTCTATTCCTATTTGTATAAACGTTTCGGCGTGCAATTTGACAGGCCTAATCCAGCAGTGAACTGCTGTAGGCTGATGATGATGATAATGATAGATAGAAAGAAAAAAAATACGTTTATTTGCGGCAAACATGACGCATAAAAATAAAAAAAAACAATAAAAAAAAAACAAATTTGGGAGAAAGTATGTATGATAAACGTTTTACAGAGTTCGTTGGTATAATCTGTGGAATTTAGTTCTTACTTATAGTTATTTCTAGGAAAGCAGTTCCTGCCGGTCGATTCTATAAAAATCTCACCGTGAAAACTTAGGTGAAGTGAGTTGGTTTTTGCTAGGAATTGACACTATTGACGGCTCACTCCACGCTCACTTCACGTAAGTTTTCACGGTGAGATTTTTACAGAATAGCACCGCTCTGGTTAGTTTTGCTCGAAAACAACTGTTTTAACGCTAAGTTCCTCCTGATAAATGTTAATAGCGAAACCCCTTTTAGAAAGGGCGTTAATATAACAAAGTTTGTGTACAATCCACTTCGCGGCTATTAGGTGGAATATTATGAAAATGGCTTTACTTTAGGACGTATCACACATTACAAGGGGTGCTTCAGACAAACGATACACGTGTTCAAACTAACATAACCCTGTTTCACGTTTATGACACGTCTTTAAACTGAAATATTCATACCCTCATACTCTCTTTAACAAAATATGTTTTAGGGCAGAAGGGCCAAACTGCGGGGTAATTTTGTATAACACACTAACAGTAGGAATGGCTTTAATTTTGACAGTTCAACAACATTCATTGCGTTATTTATGTTATCGAGCAGATACATTTTTCGAACGTATGAAGCAATGGATTAGCAATATCCTGCTGTTTGTGTATGTGAATTTAAATGTTTGTAAACGCACCCACGATACAGGAGTAATTCCTAGAGTGGGGCAACGTTTTTAAAAAAAAAAAAAAAAAAAAATATTCAGATTGTGATAGATAGTGTGTAAGTGTAATACACTTTCTTTCACAATGCGAAGGATTTTGAAAGAATTTCTTAATCCATAGCTTCATATGTTCGAAAAATTCGTCTGCTCGACAACGTAGATAACGCAATGAATGTTGTCCATTTGTCAAAATGAAAGGCATTGCAATTGTTAGTGTGTTACACAACCCCGATGCTTTTTGTATGGCAATTCGTTTGATGATATACATGAAGTAAAACATGAAAATCTTCACAGACATAATATCAGAGACAAGTTCAAATTAAAACTGACGGTACCAAATGGATACTAGAGGAGGAATTACATGAAGCACAAAACAACATGATTAATCACCTACGTCTGTCTGTGAATATTACGGTCTTATACAAGCAAGTGATGACAGACCACGCCATTGTATTACCAAAAGGACAAATCTGCAACTCAATTGGCCAGTTTAGTTTTACCCAAAGAAGACACTTGCACCAGAAATCATTAAGAACGTTTAGTCAAACATATTTAAAATATCACTATGTCTCTATAGTCTTCAAACGTTTAGCAGAAACAGAACAATGTTTTAAATTCGTTTAGCGCTATTCGTTTTAAGTGATTTGTGTTGCAAGTGGGACTAAGTTCTGGCGACACTTCACAATACTAAACGCAATAAAGGTCCTCTTTGATATCTCTCTTATGTCATCTTTATTTTTGGGACACTAGCTTCTGCCCGCGTGAAATTTCTTGTTCCCCCGTCCCACCCCGTCGCATTACATCGCCTGCCTGCGCTATTACTTCGTTTTCGTCTCGCTCGGCTCCCAAGTCTCGTAGCCAACCTCCTCAAGAATCATTAAAATATTTTTTCAAATCCGACAGATAGTTCCAGAGATTAGCGCGTTCAAACAAATAAACTCTTCAGCTTTATTATTAGTATAGATATAGATAAAAAGTGATATTCTGTACAATACTATTTCATGTCCCACATAATCCTGAACAAAAAAAACCGTTCACAAAGAGGGGTGGCCCCATTTCATTGCCTTCTTCGGACTATTTATAACAGAATTGTGTACTAAAACTGAATGTTTACAGTCGACGACTGTTACCACGTATGACGGTCGCGACCGATTGCGACAAAAAATATATGTAGGGCTGCTCGTGTTACTATTGAACAAGTTGTGGATATGAGGGTAGTAGTGATAGTTACATTTGTGTTATTGTCATACTTTTTATGTCAGTTATGAATTTATGATTGTCAATAGTTGTATTGTTATTCAGATTATTTTCATTACATGAATCTATGTTTCCTTATACAGACGCAGCACATCAAGCTACTAAAATCTGTTAAAATTCTGTAATAGATTTTCAACTTTATCGTTAACGCATAAGGTTCAAAGTTGATTGGGAAAAATTGACAGTTTCGGGTAGCTTGATGTGCTGGCGTCTGTACACTTTCATCATTATTATTATCCAACCTCTCCTCAATTGTTTATTTTTTTAACTAGATTTGGTTTTCTCTCTCACAACTAAATTGATAAGGAGACACACGAAACAAGACGTTTCTAGGACGCCATAATCACCTAATGCAAAATATAACAAACGAAAATTAAATCCACAAAATTATTCAACAACGTCGAGAAATCTAATATAATTCTAATTTCGTCCGAGATAATTTATAATGTAACAAATTATTTCGGCTGTGACAGCCCTACCTCGCCCTGAAGCACCCATCGCGATGTAATAAGTAGGGACATCCTCCCACTACAGTAACTGTGCCCATAAGAATTTAAATTTAATGCTAAACGCTTTTTGAATATCCCAAACTTGATTATACGCAATAATTTAATGAACATTTTACGTAAAACCTACTTAGGAATGAGTGAAAGAAGTATGTAAATTGTTTGATCCCGTAACAATTGCACTGATAACGGTCCGTCACGAAGTTTCATTTCATCTTATGAAAGGTGGAGGAATGTTTAATTGAATTACGTTTGGATCAATAAACGCTTGAAGACTTTCATTTAAGAAGTGAAAGAACAAAGAAAACGGCTCTGTGTGTTCATTGAAATCTGTCCTAAGATGATGAAAGCGAAAGCGAAAGAAAATCTTATACTACAACTATTTTGGGTCCCAAGATACTACCTTGTGACACACACCGTAAGTAGTATTTCCTATTTCCTTTGATTACTATTGTGGTCCTAGGGTAAAAGTGGCTAGATTGCACAATCAT
This sequence comes from Oligia fasciuncula, assembly GCA_963082905.1. Taxonomy (NCBI): domain Eukaryota; kingdom Metazoa; phylum Arthropoda; class Insecta; order Lepidoptera; family Noctuidae; genus Oligia; species Oligia fasciuncula. The sequence continues at coordinate 3,044,308 of OY720409.1, forward strand.
GGGAATGTCTGACGAGATGAGATCTAATAATGAAGATTACAGTGGAAGTCTCGGAGAAAACAAACGAAAATTAACATGTATTCACAACAGTGTTGTAATAGTCATTTTTTACACAACAACCCTGATCCGATTCGCGACAAATAAACAACACAACGAGTAACCGCTCCTGAAACTCGATATACGGATATAGACTACATTTGTGTACATGGTGTGTCTATAAATATTTCACACTGTCGTGAGTGCTGTTACGAGTACAAATCACATGCACAAACATGAGGGGAAATACTTTCCAAGTTTACGGGATCAATATCGTTACATGTATTAATATACATTTACATAACGTAACTTCACGCCTAAAATATTTCAATAGTGAGAAGGAGATTTGGAATCAGCTGCGTTTCATCTTTGAATGAATTACGTCTTATTTGGTAGAGAGCAAACCCTTTGATTGCGAGCAGTGGTGGTCCAGTGGCAAGGGCCCCGACTTACGAGTTTCAGGTTCGAACCCAGGCAGGTGCTTTACTTTGTGTAAATAATTTCATCACCACTGCTCTCAAAAACGATGAAGGAAAACATCGTGAGGAAAGTGTCCTAGAACTAAAACCACCCAAAAAATCTATCAACCCGCACTGGGCCCTAGTGGCCCACTCCCTCTCACCGAGAGGAGGAAAGTGGGAACGTTATAGGCTGATTATGAAACCTTTCCATTGACTTACTATATTTTTTCTGGAGACAATTCAAGCTTATACACAATCGTGGTGGTACATTTACGTAACCACCATGCTGGAACGGAGTCGGTGATGATAATGTGATAGCCGTAGTAATTCGTTATCTATACTAATCTATACTAATACTAATACTAATATACTAATACTAATATACTAATACTAATACTAATATACTAATACTAATAATATTATAAAGCTGCAGAGTTTGTTTGTTTGTTTGTTTGTTTGAACGCGCTAATCTCTGGAACTACTGGTCCGATTTGAATGATTCTTTTAGTGTTGAGTAGTCCATTTATCGAGGAAGGCTATAGGCTATATATTTTTTAATCAAAATTAGGGATCCGTAATAAAATTGCTATTTTGTAACACAAGGTGTAAAATCGAAAACCTATTTTTGCGTGCGCTGCAAAAACTATTGACAATAGAAAAAAATGATGTACTACGGGTTTGTAGAGCTCATTAAGACCTACAAAAAAGTCCGCGAGAACATATATCTAGCTATCATGGTTTAATCACAATAACCGATTTTGTGTTCAAAATAATTATTAAATCGTCTGAAGAAAAAAAAAACTACGTTAAATATGTATCGTAATATTAATCTTTATCGAAATTAAGCATTATGTTATCAAGAGTATTTATGAAGAAGTAAAATACTTTTTGTTTCATCTCAATCGGATATTTCGTTTAAAAGTTATCACGTGTGTAAGATGTTAAGAGTTGGTACCTATTAAGGAGTTATGGGCCATAGTTTTTTATCAACATAAAATCCTGTAATAATCTTTTTCGAAATATATTTGTTGATGATTGTAAGTATAAGATCTTTGAAGAGTATAATAAAAAACCTGAAGAGTTTGTTTGTTTGAACGCGCTAATCTCTGGAACTGCCCAACGGATATGAAAAATTATTTTTGCATTTGACAGCCCAATTCTTGGCTTTACGCTACTTAACATCACGCTATGACCCTTACGAGCCGAGTAAACAGAAAAAAAGTCAGTAAGATCGCTAACCGAAAACGAAGTGACAGCGCAGGCAGAACATACATTTCACGCGGACGAAGTCGCGGGCAGCAGCTAGTTAATAGATATGATGATGCTGTATTTCTCATTAAAGTAATTTTCCTCGCGGAATTGGAAATGAATGACTATCCTTTACCAAGACTACAGCCGAGAACACTCGGAAGAAATAAAACCTAGTCAAATAATCTGAGGATAAAACACAGGCTTGGGACTGCTAACCCGCAGCGGTAGAGGAAATACGAATTTTCGTCCATTCGCGGTAATTGAGTTCTTAACCCTGAGAACAGACATTTCTGCGTTGCCATTAAGATCATCATATAGATAGCTTATACATGCGTAATGCGTTAATATCAGCGTGACTGACATTTATTGCGACATTTCCCTCTTCAAGCGACAAGAGGAAGAAAATTAGTGTCAGACATTAGTTACAATTTGTGTGGCAATTTGTGTACAAAGGTCTTGAATCTTGATGAAGATCGTGAGTTTTACAGTTCTGCGTACTGGGACTGAATGAGGGTATTTGATTAATGTTTCTGTTGGTGAATGTTGAATCCTGAATATTGTGGTTTAATTCTGGTCACGATACAGAAGGCCGTCCTTACCGCCTGTCAGTTAAATCCGCACTGCTCTTTAAAGACACAGTGGCTTTACAAGCGGAGAGCGGAAACGGGGAAGAGTGGCATAGAGGCCCGCTTGCCACTCAACACACTTCGTTTACAAACATAAGTGTTCAAGAGTTTTGCAGGCCGCTTCCGTAACCTATCGAAATAAATGGACCTTTCTCATGGTCCTTGCGTGCTAAATTGCTGATGTTCAAACAGTGTTTATTAAAACATTGAGGCATTTCTAAATCATAGAAAGGCTATAGACAAAACTGAACCTAAAAATAATGCATTCATATTATATTGATCAAGAATATGGAAGCAGCTAGACGAGCTAGCACTATTCCTAGGGGAGAAAATAACCGTCAAAGAAGGGAGAAAATCAATAAAAAGTTTTGTTCATAAATTTAATGTCTTTATTACCTTCATACTTCATCCATTCCAAGAAAAGACCAAACTAAGTATAATAAGAAAATAAAACGATGGTAATGTATTTATGGTTCGCCGAATCATTGTATATGTAAGTATAACCAATTACAATAAGATTATTTCAGATTATGGAGAAGGAATCACTTCATTAGTTCTTAAAATACATATTTTTCGATATTGTTCTCGGTTCCAATCGGCCTCGTTTACTTATTTTATATATTTATTATCCATTTTTTTAGGGGAAGCGCCAGTGTAGAATAGAATGGAATACCTACTTCGCTAAAAGCGATCTTTTAAAGACAACTTTTAATGGTTTTCCAGAGAAAGCCCGCGAAATTCAAATCTTCCTACGTTTTTTGCATATTGCAGGTCAGTGTCAGATTGTATGTTGTACCTGTAAATTGTAAAAAAACGTGGGAAAAATTGAATTAAGCCTTAATTCAATTTTTCCTACGTTTTTTTATCGCGCGCGACACAAAGGCACCGCTCGTTGCGCGACTTGCGGTGCCTTTGTGTCGCGCGTGATTTTATCGCGTGTCGCGCCTGTTTGAAGGAGCCTTTACGCGGGCTATCTAGCGCATCGCCCTCAATCTACAAATTCTACATTCAACATTTTCCTTCTGTTCGGTGTTCTACACCCGAGCCTCTTGGCAGTACATAATTTATGTACGACGATTCAGACCTTTTTAGAGGACTTCGCCAATAAGGTCAGCATGTGACCTTCTATGGCGTCCCCTCTCAGCATTTCCGACATCTGAGCAATAAATTCCTTGCATTACGCCATTAATCATATTGTACTCTACATTGACTAAACCTTCATCATTCATTTTTAGGGTTACGTACCCACGGTGCCAACGGGACCCTATTGCTAAGCCTCCATTGTCCGTCCGTCCGTCTGTCTGTCAGCGGGCTGTATCTCATGAAACGTAATAGGTAGACAGTTGAAATATTCACAGAGCGTGTACTTCTATTGCCACTATAACAACAAATAATTAAAATGAAATAAAGTTAATAATCCAAGAAGTCTCTGTACAAGAAACGTGTTTTTTTTTTCAGCGTTTTTGCCTTTTGGTACGGAACCCTTCGTGTGCGAGTCCGACTCGTATTTGGCCCGTTTTATTTCCGTATGATCAAAGTTAACATCCAAAATTATACTACTAGCTGTAGCACGCGAGCCGCGACTTTGTCTACGTGTGTTTTTTTGTATTTCATCATTGTTTAATACAAATATCCAGGATGAAAGTAACCTATGTCTTACTCCAGCGGGATAATTGGCTTTCATTTTGACAGTTCAACAACATTCATTGCGTTATTTACGTTGTTGAGCAGTCAAATTTTCGAACATAATGAAGCAATGGATTAACAATATCCTTCAAAATGATTCAGATAGTGACTGATTGTGTGTTACGCAATTAGGATGCTGGTCCCAGGCTACCTATTTATCAAATTTCATAACGATCGGTTCAGTGGTTTATGCGTGAAACGGTAACAGACAGACAGAATGTGTTACTTTCGAATTTATAATATCCGGGGTCCAGATTCCACAGTCATTAGAAATGACTGGCCATAACCAAGTCTAAATAAAACTTATAATTTTATAAACATGGCCGCCTTTCACGCATGCGCTGAAAGTATCCACATGGGAGAGCTTTAATTATTATTTTTTATTTCTTTTTTAAACAACCATGTTGTACGTCAAAGGCAGGCTTGTATAAATGTATGCGTAGAAACTATGTTGTATGAATGTTTAGACTGTGTAGAATAACTAAAGTCTATTCAAATCCTTGTTTTCACGTTGATGTTATTTCCACATAAACGTATATCAACTAATCAACGTTATGTGTATTAAATATACACTAAGCGACTAAGCGTATATAACAGCGTAAAATCATCAACGCAACGTATTTCATGAAATTTCAATCAATAGAATATGTTAGTGTACCTATACTAAGTAGTTTTCAGAATGACTAGTAGATACTTTTGAAAAAAAGGCATGAAAACGTTAGAAGTTGTAGTGCAAACTGAACTACTATAATGTGTGGCCATCAAACTTGTTTTTCCAAAACCACATATTTATTTTATTTATTTTTATTTTATTTTATGTTATGTACACACAGGAAAATACATACTTAGGGATTTATTTACATGTTTGGAAACCAAATCGCGAAAGCAGTATAATAGTAGGTAATGTTTTGTCTAATCAATGTAGTTTTCTTTCATTCATTGTTACTTGAATTTATTGTTTTGGGTTTTTCTTCAATGGGTTTTTACGTCATAACTTCATTCATTGTTTAATTATCAAAGGATAACAATTAAGTTATTATTCTTGGGCTGAAGAGGAACCACCTTCTATAAGTGGGAGGCGCAGCACTGGCTGCTCCACCGGATAAAAAAAAAAACTGAATTCGAATTTGACCCGTCAGGAGCCGAGCAATAAAAAAACTGGCCAAGTGCGAGTCGGACTCGCACACGAAGGGTTCCGTACCACAAGGCAAAAACACCGAAAGAAAAACACGTTTGTTGCATGGGAGCCCCCCTTAAATATTTATTTTATTTTTAGTATTTGTTGTTATAGCGGCAACAGAAATACATAATTTGTGAAAATTTCAACTGTCTAGCTATCGCGGTTCTTGAGATACAGCCTGGTGACAGACAGACGGACGGACAGACAGCGAAGTCTTAGTAATAGGGTCCCGTTTTTACCCTTTGGGTACGGAACCCTAAAAAAGTAAGATAGAACGCTAAGCGAAAACGAAGTAATAGCGCGGGCAGGCGCGTAGGCGATGCGATATGACGGGGTGGGTCAGGGGACAAGAATTCTCACGCGGATTAAGACGCGGGCAGAAGCGCTGCCTCGAAAATAAATAGTAGCGACTGATCTTATAAGCGAACGAAAGTGATGCAATTACTTTTGAAACGCAAAAGAAGAAACGCTATATCTATAATGTGCGTGCGCTCGGAATAAAACGACGTATGTGCCATAACGAATTGACTCGTTTTTTTACTGCTTGAGTAAACTTTGATATGATAATTCTCTATGTTTTAAAGTAAATTCCATTGCGTTACGCCGTGATGTAGAAAAAAGTAAAAAAAAAAATTGTATCGAGAAAAAATCATTGAATCGTGTATTCCTTTTACATGATACTAGAGACCAAAATGTCAAAAAACATATACCAACATGTTAAATCCCTATTCCACATACTCAAAAACCACTTCTTTTTTTTTTCAATATTTCACCATGAGGCTATTGTTACCTTATAGTACGTTATATTATACATAGAAGCTGTTAATGTAACTTTAGTAAATAAATAAAGTCAATGTAAAGCTTCGTGCTTGCCAAATGGCTGAGTAAAGAATACTGTGGGACTCCAGGGGACCAATTTGCAATGGATAGACTATAAATATGTGGTTCAAGTTTCTAATTTTCTCCAAAGTGGCGGACTTCGGGCGTTCTCAAGTTCTCAGCCAAGTACTGTGAGATACTGATATTCAATATTCAATCATTAGGGTAAAAGCTACACAGACCATCGTCGAGAAGAGTCTTTATCGGAACTAAATAATTATCTGCAGGGTAATTGCGTAACACACTATCAGTAGCAATGGGTTTCATTTTGACAGTTCAACAACATTCATTGCGTTATTTACGTTGTTGTGCAGACACATTTTTCGAACATATGGAGCAATGGATTAGCAATAAGCTAGTGTGTTACACGATTAGGGTGCTGGTTCCTTGTTCAGATTTTTCTAATTTGCATATCTAATGCCAAAACCCGCCATCGCTGTATGGAAGCTTTCTCGTCGTCTGTCTCTACTCAGTATTCAGCGCACACATCAGTAAATTACGTTGAAAGCCTACCTATAAAAAGATCTACGGCATCTCGTTAAGAAGGTTGAAACTTTGGATTATACGGGCACTATCCACAATCATCTTCATCTTGGAAAGTTGAGAGACCAACGTTTCCAAATAATTCAATTATTTTACAGTAAGCCTACGCCAGTGGCGTGCATTCGTTTTCAGAATAGGTAGGCAGGCACTAGGCCGGGTCTAGTCTAGGCAGACGCGGCCACTAATCAAACATAAAACAAAAGTATCTATTAACACAAAAAAAAAATTACAGCCGCCATCTTGGATTTTCATTTTGACCTCACTATTGGCTTCAGCACCCTCGAAAACGACACCCATGACGAAAAATTAAAAAAAAATTAGCAACCGCCATCTTGGATTTTCATTTTTACCTCACTATCGGCGACCTCATTATCCATCCCTTTCTTTCTTCGCACGGCCAAATTGCGAACGAATTACAAATTACGATTTAAACATTCACACTCGGTTGGTTATTTGAGTAGGCATGCCTACTTTAGGGTGATAAATTGCGAAGGTCGAACGCCATGGTATTACGTGTGAGACGTACGTATTTTTAATTTCGTCGTATTAACTTGAACGAGTAAAGACCAATGTGCGAATAATACGGAAGCCAAGTAGGCCGTCTCGCGACTGCCTACTGCCGCGCGTGTTTGTTTGTATGAAGATTTTTTGTTTCTTGTATGATAATTTAGGTGTTTCTTAACTGTGGGGCACACACATTAAAATATGGTTGACAGGCTAATAGTGATTTATCGAGGAAGGCACTGCTTATAATATGCCTTTATGCAATGCACGCCACTGGCCTACGCTGTCCCACTGCTAAGCAAAGGCCCCCAAATCTTTCCAGGAATCCTTTTCCAGAGCCACCTCGATCCAACACCTTGCGGCACGCGTCTAAATAGGTCGTTATTACAATAACTTAAATTCTATACCTACTTGAATTCAGGATCTCAGATATTATGTTTTGGAACAACAAACTCGATGTCACACAAAACAAAGTTCAAATTCCATTGCAACCATAATTTGTTTAGGACCTTTTTATTACAAATGGTCACTCGAAAATCAACTTTAGAATTAACAACCCTAAAGTAGAATGTTGAGTAAGTGGCAATGGACGTAAATTATCTGAGAATAAGAATTGAAGTATAATTCCAAAATCTGAAGGACAAGGCTTTGAAGCAGTCTTAAGCAGTGGTGGCCCAGTTATGACGACCGTGACTTACGAGTTGTAGGTCCTAGGTTCGAACCCAGACAAGCGCTTTGTTTTGTGTAAATTGTTTCATGACCACAGCTGCTGCTTTCAAAACGGTAAAGGAAAACATCGTGAGGAAACCGGCATGTCCTAGAACCAAAAATTCAAAAACGTGACATCCACCAACCCGCACTGGGCCCACGTGTTGGATTACGGCCCACTCCCTCTCACCGAGAGGAGGCCTGTGTCCTAGCAGTGGGAACATTATAGACTGATTATGCTAAGTCTTAGAAGCATCAGTAGGTAAACAGACAAACAACATAACAGAAACGGACAAACAACCTAACAGAAATAGACAAACACAAACAACCTAACAGAAACAGACAAACTAATAATACATTGTAACCCTAGATTCAATATCAGGTCGATTCTCAAGTCCACGTACTTTGGCATTGAACGTGAGCCACATAGCAATAAGACTCAGTTTTCCTTCAATACCCACTGAGAAAATAAATGCTCCGTTCAAGTATTAAGTTTAAGGAACTTGTGCGACCTTGTTGGGCATTTTATGGAAAATTGACAGTTCAACATGGGTTGGCGACATGAAAATTGGCTTTCTCAAATAAATATTTAAAAGCTTTAGGTTCTGAAAGCGTTTATAAAATTGTTTCAGTAAAATTGGACAATTGAAAAAACAAATTACCAAATATTTTTATCAACTCTTCGCACGGCTCTCGCGTCTTGACAAAACATTGAGATTCCTTTGTAATAATGTAGGTTTAATATGTATATTTATTGTACACATAAACCTTCCGGAATAGCATTATCAGCCTATAATGTTCCCACTGCTGGGACTGGGACACAGGCCTCTTCTCTGTGAGCCATAAGCCACCACGCAGGCCCAACGCGGGTTGGTGGCATCTTCCGGAATAAATTAGATAGATAGATATGTATCTTATCTAACCTTCCGGAATAAACTGTCTAAATTATGTTGAAAACCGCATCAAAATCCATTGCGCAGCCACCCACACCCACAGACATGATAAGCGAATTTAATTTATAACATGTATAGATATAGATTTGTCACTTTAGTTTGGCAATTCTTGTGAAGGCCGCAGGAACCCGTTGGATGCGAGAAGCGCAGAACCGGTCGAAGTGAAGGTGCTTGGGGGTGGCCATGTCCAGCAGTGGACGCCTTTTGGCTGAAATGATGATGGTGATGATAGATTTGCCAAAAACAGTGCTTTGCATTTAATTATAGTCTAAATTAATAGTTAGGTTTATATTTTAGAAAAAAAGACACTAAGAAAGCAATTTTGCTTTATAATTGCGTAAAACACTTTCGATCACAATCAGATAAGATTTTAAAGGAAATTCCCAATCCATTGCGGCATATGTTAGAAAAATCCGTCTGCTCTACAACGTAAATAACGCAATGAATTACGTTGAACTGTCAAAATACACGTGGAATAAGGAAGGCAGGAATCTAAATGTAACTATTCTGAAACAAAATAACTGATCTGAAGGAGTGGAAACTAACTGTAACATACTTAGTAGATCAAGAGCGGACGGTCCAAAAGACTTGCCTTTCAGTCGTTAAAACTGAAAACACAGCCAGTCTCCGTCTCTATCACATTGCATGTGTGCGAGAGAGAAAGTACGAAGCGAGCAAATGAAAAATACCTTGGACCCCGCCTTTGAGGAATGTCGGTAAGTAATAGAAATGTAATTCTCAAGAATCCCTGGAATACACGTGTTTTGTGTTATTGCCTATTGAAGTTTTATTGTTAGACATTACTTCAGATTCCTGAAGGGAAAGGCAGGGATGTATAATACTTTTATGATTAAAATTCTTTGCTATGTTGTGGAAAAATTAGACAGAGTCTGTTGCGATACTTTCCTAGAATTATTCAGAATATTAAATATTTCTGGCCTTTGCGAAAAAATATAAATTATTATTAAACCCTGATTTTTCAATCATCTGATAACTTTATTCGAGGAATAATTTTGAAAGTTATGTCATACAAAAACTGTCAAACGTCAATTTTATTCCTATTAGGGCTGATTTTTCAATCATCTGTCTTTATTCGAGGAATAATTTTGAAATTTTGACAGTTATTTCATACAAAACTGACAAACGTCAATTTTATTCTTCGAATAAAAGCCCGTTTCGTGCCTGTCTGTATGACCGCGTTGTTTTTGTAAACATCGCCACGGGATGTTGATGTGGTTCACCATAATTTAGAGATTTTATTCCGGACGGAAGGTTTAACTTACATAATGAACAAATCTCGATAGTTTGGCAAGTCGTAAAAACCGTGCGAAGCAGGGGATAAAATTGGGTGCTGGTTATTTTTTTTAATTCAATCGCCCAAGGGTCGCTAGTTTGCGACAAAATAATCACATGACCAATTATATGGAGACTTTCAAGACTTCAGAAGGGCATTACACAGTTGGTTAATTGAGAATCCCTTCTATACTATAAAAGATTTCCTTCAGTTTAAATTTAATTGATCTAATTGTACTATTTTATTATAATACTAAAAATTTGCATGTCATTATGTTATGATTGAATATGTTAAGCTACTACTACCATTGAAAGAACTTTTGTAACCATTTGCAGATAAATATGTGCAAATAAATCTTTGACTTTGACTAGAGCAAGACTTTCGGGAGTCTAAATGCTTCTCGCATTTAGACTCCCGAAAGTCTTAATGCCTATTGCCTACCTGCACTCCAACGTTCACTGAAGCAAATGGGTCTTTCGTTTAAACCAAACATACACTACATTACAATCGGCATCAGCCTCTTTATCGCCATTTACTCGGCACACTTCCAATTTTAGGATTGAATTAGAACTTTGCAGAGAAACGATTACTACTAGTACCTAATAAATCCGAGTTTTTTTAATTAGAGCTTGGATAATTGGTTCAGACATTTTAGACTCCTTTAAAAAAGGTATTATTCATCAAATTAGCTTCGGGTTAAGTGCCATAACATCAGAGTTATGGACAATTCATTTTATGGTCTTATGTTTTTATGCTAAAACCGATATCAGACGTTTCACGTTCTTTGTCTTTCATTCGGCATCTTTCACTCGAAGTGAAACATCTGAACACAGAATTAATCAAAAGTGAAAAATTTATTTGCTAGTGAACCGATCCAAAGATTATGGATTTCGGCACTTGCCAACCGAATGATCGAAAAATGAAATAAAAGGAGCGGCGTCCTATGAACGTGAAATGAAACAAAAATTTACGTGAAGCATTTGTTTGGTCTAGTGGTCGCAAGCGCAACTCACAGGTCTAGCAAAGTAGTATTGGGTTATTCTGTGGTTTGTGCCCGATTTATAGCTGATTATTGTATTAGTAATGATTTTGTCATAATTAATGGTGATTTTGACGTTATTAATGGTGATTTTGACATTACTATCAGTGATTTTGACATTACTATTAGTGATTTTGACATTATTATTGATTGTTTTGACATTATTAGTAACTATTACCAAAATTTTCCAAATAAAAGTACTAACATTAGTGTGTGTGTGTGTCTGTGATGTGTATGTAATTTACTAACAAATTGGATTCTGTGATCTGGATAAATAAATGATTATTATTATATTATTATAACAGTAGGCTCGCCCCATATTACATACGATTTGCTTAACTGCCAAAAAATCAGAATGATTGTATGTATGGTTTTTATTGTAAAAAGAAAGTTTTAGAGGTATAAAAACCAATTAGTTGTATTATGTTTTCAACACAATATCTACCTAGCTTAAATCCTGAAGAATATCATATATTTTTCGATTTTGTTTACTGTAGTCGATCATATACTTTTATTGTTTCAAAAACATGCGTTTTTTGTGTTTAGGTCCTGTAAGCCCCTTAAGTCCGTAGTTGTCATCCCCGATAATTCTCTCAAGTAACGATACAATCTATCTATTCATTAACAAAAACGACCACAACGGCTCATTTTTATAGCTCCTTTAAACTTGAAACATCTGACGCTCAATTTTATGTTATCTCCGTTATGTGATGTCTATAACTTCCACTTGGTATTTTGGTATACGTGATCTAGTTTCATGCGTTCAGTTTAAGCTCGTAAAGTTCTTAGGAGCTGTAAAGTGTCTTCATGAGTCGTTTCACGTTAACACATGGGCACATCAGCCAGAATGGTATATACTGAATTTCTTGTTAAAGCCTCGTAAACAAAAATTCACTTAAAATGTGGAAACTCTCTAGGGGCACGATGGCTAAGTAATAACAGCCGCAAGGGTCGATCTTTCAGGTTAAACTACGCTTATCGAGGTCGATCCGTGAATGGGTAGTGAGAAGCCTGAAAGTCTGATATCCAGTCTTACCAAGGGGTATCGTGTTACCCAGTAACTGGGTTATGGAGGTCAGATAGGCAGTCGCTCCATGTAAAGTACTGGTATTCAGTTGCATCGGGTTAGACTGGAAGCTGACCCCAACATAGTTGGGAAAAGGCTAGGGATGATGGTCTGAAAATCTCTGTTAGCAACCATTCGTTCGTCAAAGCATAATCATCCACTTTTCTGATCTACATAATTTATGATAACGAATACTGGACCTCTTTTTGACAATGAACAATATCCATTGATCTTCCAAAAGCATTATACGTCAAAGGACTGAACGAGGCTGTACCTACCTACGGGTGCCTGGTTGCTGAACGAAGTAGAGCGTTTTTGTAAGTAACATTTTCATTGAAACGATTGAAATGAAAATTGAAAAGCATAGTACCCAGTGATTTTTTAATCATGGCAGTAATTACCCGACTACGGCAAAGCCAAAGGACGGTTATGATTTTAGCAAGCATGTATATAGGTATGTATGTTCCCTCATAACTCCTAAACTTCTCGCCGTACTATGACAAACGAGGTATCGTTGGAAGCGTCATGTTGTTCCGCGGGTTATAGACTATATGACGTCACGTAACATCCAACACGGCGGATTAAACATCCCGGTTATACGAAAACCGATATTACTTTTTAATTTGTCTATGATATCTTGATTATGCCTTTTTAGTTGGCGATTTTGTCGTAATCGGGTTTTAATTTTCATATTTCTTTTTTTATCCTATTCTTTTTTAGGTAGGTAGAAATGGGAGCTTAGAGACGAACCTATTCAGCGGTTTATAGCTTAGAATTTTCGTTAGATACTGCCGGTTTGATAGTCAGTAGAGATTGAAACAGAAGACGAACTAGCAGGGGATCGGGGAGAGGGGGTGGAGGTTCAGGGGATCAGCCCGGAATAAATCATAATATCGAACCGAATTTCCTCCTAAAGTTGGAAGTTACCGAACAGAACAAACGATAAAACGGAAATTACGGAGTACAATGGTGAAATGAAGTACGGTACCAAATCCCGACCAAACTTGATTACAGTTTAATTGCAGCCCATTGAAATCGATACTTAATCTTCATTTCGTGCAATCGTAGATCGCATTGAATTTATAGCGGTCTTGAAACCATTATTGGTCCTGAAATCTAGACTTAGGCGAAAGGGCCATGGTAGCGAAATTCAACCCCCCCACCTCGATCCCCTGCTTGATCGTCTTCAATTTTAATCTTTGTCTTATCCACATTATGTAAGTTTACTCTTTTTGACAGGTAAGTACAGTCAAAAGAAATTAAAAGTTTCATGAATGAGTTTGAAGCATGGGAACACTACTTGTATGCACCGCGGTTGTTATCGTACAAGTTTGTTTTACCGATAGTCTGCTCTAGGTACTAAGCAAAATTAGCCCGGAGCTGTAGTGTTACTAGGAACGATATTGAAATTCTGCCACAGATTAAAAACCTCATCTCTAAACAAAGGATAGCAAAATCTGAAAGTGAAATCAGGGCCAAAGTCACGCTTTGTTAAATCGAACTTAGCTCAAAATTTATAAATACTGTCGATCCATTCTGTAAAAGTCTTACCGTGAAACTTATGTGAAGTGTTCTTGAAGTGAGCTGTCAATAGTGTCAATCTCTAGCACTAGGTGGAATGACAGCTCACTTCATTTAAGTTTTCACATTGACATTTTTACAGAATAGAAGCTGGCCTCATCTAACCTATTGAATTATGTATATTTGATCCTTGTTCTTACCTCAACGAAGAAGCATTTAATGTTTATTTAGGTCAAACTCAAAGCATTAATAAATCTTAATCTATATGTATAAATAAAACAAAGTCGGAGGAGTTACACCATTTCTAACTCAAGAACTGCCGGACCAATTTTTATGATCTTTGATTTGTTGGATTCGTTCTTGCCCCGAATAGCAGAAGAACTATTAAATAAAACATGGAAAAATTCACAAAAAAAATAATAATGAAGATAATTCATATTCTGAGGCGGTAAGAAGTTCGCCGGGGCCCGGGTCACCTAGTTTCAAATAAACTAATTACAGGCACTTTTCAATTGACAAGGGGTCGGTCACTGATCAGTCAGAAAGAAGAAGCTGATTCCAAAGCGTACGTCGTACCTATGTAGAAGAGCGGGCAAGAAACTCCGAAAGATGAAGCTGATTCCAAAGCGTACGTCGTACCTATGTAGAAGAGCGGGCAAGAAACTCCGAAAGATGAAGCTGATTCCAAAGCGTACGTCGTACCTATGTAGAAGAGCGGGCAAGAAACTCCGAAAGATGAAGCTGATTCCAAAGCGTACGTCGTACCTATGTAGAAGGGCGGGCAAGAAACTCCGAAAGATGAAGCTGATTCCAAAGCGTACGTCGTACCTATGTAGAAGAGCGGGCAAGAAACTCCGAAAGATGAAGCTGATTCCAAAGCGTACGTCGTACCTATGTAGAAGAGCGGGCAAGAAACTCCGAAAGGTCACTCCCGTACCCATTAAAACTAATTCGAGGTAGGTAAGAACATTTTGTATTGACGTAATAACTTCCTATCTACGGCTACGATGCGTTGTTGAACGTGTGTAAATCATTAAATATAGATTTGTGGTTGCTAACTAAATATAAAACACCTTTTCCCGTAGGTAACCCGATGTATAATATATTGGAGGTTGACGGGGGAAGCCCATGTGCATACTTATTGGACCATAGAGAATATAATAAAGTCTTTGTATTGGATGCACAAGGGTAAGCCCTATTTTAGTTTATAATTTCCTTGTTGCACTTATTGATCAATAGTTAGTTAGATTATTTTATATTTTGTGACTGTGAGAACGTTGTAGGCCTTATAGACTGTAGATTTGTAGACCGTTTTCTATGTTGTTAGTACTTGTTGACAGGCCTACACTGTCCTCGCATAACTGTAAACCTTGTTATTTGAAAACATTGTAAAAGCCAATTATTTTTAAAAGAGTAACCGTGGAGTTTCTTGCCGGCTCTTCTCCATAGGAAACGACCAATTGGAACCGTGCACGTAGCTTCTGACGTTTCATAAGTGCCCATGTAGGTTTATTTGAAATAAAATATTTTGATTGTTTTTTTTTTCTTTTCTTTTAGCGCTTATGGATTATTAGCTATATAACTATCAGGGAATTCTCTACATTTCCGATTTCACAGACAATATACATCCATCCCATAATCCCATCAACATACACAATACATCTTATAACATAGATTAACAGCATCATTCATCATGAAATTCTCCCAAGTCATCTCAGCGTATCGCCTAGTCCACTGCTGGACATAAGCCTCAATATCTCCCAATGTTGGGAAACTATCTTCATAGGTAGATATGGCTTGGGACTATGCCGCAAAAGTTTTAAACAACAACGATACCATCAAAAGGAGCCTAATCGTACTCCACTGCTGGACATAGGCCTCAATTCCAGTTGGTGTCAATTCTCCCAATATCATCATCTGCCTAGCCTTTTCCCAACTATGTTGGGGTCGGCTTCCAGTCTAACCAGATGCAGCTGAATACCAGTATTTTACATGGAGCGACTGCCTATCTGACCTCCACAACCCAGTTACTGGGTAATACGTTACCCCCTGTCAATTCTCCCAATAATGGGAAAATATCTTCTTAGGTACTATGCCGCAAAGGTTTTAAACATCTACGACATCGTCGACAAAAGCACTTTGTTTGTTTTCGATTTCAAGGAATACCAAATCCACCCAAGGTCAATAAACAAAGCCCAGGTTATCCGGCCTCCTCATAAAAAAACATCCCGATATCAGAAACCAATCAATCTTCAGAATCGAATCAAACATTTGTAGCGAATAATTTTCTCGTCGGAGTCTTAAGGCAGCAATGAAGATATAATATACAGTAGGCTCTATAAAACTTAAGTGTTTGCTTGACTATCATAACAGATATTTATGATCTTGTTGACTTACCAACGCAACGGAACAAAAGAAAAACATGGAATGTACAGACGCCAGCATATCAAGCTACTACAATCTGTCAAATTTCTTTAATAGATTTTCAACTTTATCGCTAAAGCCTATGGTTCAAAGTTGATTGGGAAAATTTGACAGTTTCGGGTAAGTTGATGTGCTGGCGTCTGTACTAAACAGCTCATTATAACAAAGACACTTCAGAGGCCGATTCTGATTTGGGAGATTTTTGCAGAATATCAATCTGCGTAGCCTTTTCCAACTATATTGGGGTAGGCTACCAGTCTAACCGAATGCAGCTAAATGCCAGTATTTTACATGGAGTGACTGGCTACCCAAAAAAAAAAAGAGGCACAGATGACACAATACTAGTTTAAGTTTTTTTTATGTGAGTAATCTAGATAAAGTGGATAAGACAGAGATTAAAACAGAAGACGAACTAGCAGGGGATCGAGGAGGACCCCTCCTCCTCGATCCCCTGCTAGTTCATCTTCTGTTCGGGGGAGGAGGGGGATTCAGGTAATCAGACCGGAATATATCAAATATTGTGTGCCTTACTTCAAATAAACTTATTTTCTTTCTAAAAGACTGCGCATGAAACAATCAGTACAGAGACTCGAGATCTGAAAGGCACTCAAAATCGTTGGTTTCCTAAGAAAGCGGTGAACGGTCACACAATAACAGCTGTTCAAATTCAGTGTTTTTTGACACCTTAATGTCAAATACTGGTGAAAATGTCAAGATATTCATGATGATGATGATGGTCGTTATAATATAACGGAACCGATTTCCAAGGAAACCAAAGCTTATGGGGTCAACTATACCGTACAGAACGGCTGAATAATCAGCCTATAATGTTCACACTGCTGGGACTAAGGCCATGAGAGGAAACAAGGCGGAACGGCTACGGCCTTTAAATTAAAACCCCAGTTACCCCCATATAACGAACGCCTTATCCGAATCTCTGATCATTTACTATAGGCCGACCGCTTAACTGAGACGTTGCCTGAAGTAGCTGCGCGGTGCGGGAGGAGTGATAGTTGTCACAAGTTGACGTATCACTGAGCTCTTGCATCACGTCACCACACCCCTTCCCGCACCGCGCTGCTACCTCAGGCAACATCTCAGTTAAGCGGTCGGCCGATTACATGTTATCGACTTAGATTACGATAAGTTGACGAAAATAAAAACTAATAATCATATCAGATGATCAAAGATAAGAGCACAGAACTAATTTAGAGTTGCGGTGTCCGGGTAGTAAACCTGCAGCGTGCATGACGCCTATCTACAGATAAGCAGATAAGTATCCTCCAATAGCAATTGAATTACGACATCATTGCATAGCCGATTTATTCTGTAAAATTCTCACCGTGTTAACAAAGGTGAAGTGAGCTTGACACTTCAACAATGCCGGATTAAGACTACTTGATGCCCTAAGCAATCCACGCCTGTAGGCCCTCCTATCCACGAGTCGCCTCGTATTTTTCCAAAACATCGACGAGCGATTTGTAAAGATTGGCGCACATATCTAGAGTGACTTTTGGGTCTTGTAATATCTTGCTGATATACAGCTTTGCCTTTCATGTGCTAGCAAATACTGTTTCGGTGCTGTTTCTGCCTTATGGTGCCCCCTGAGACGTGATGCCCTAAGCAATTGCTTAATTTGCTTACGGGCTAATCCGGCACTGTGCTTCAATTCAAGCTCACTTCACCTTAGTTAACACGGTGATTTGACACTATTGACAGGTGACACTACCTGTCAATAGTGTCAATCACTAGCATCAGGTGGAGTGGAATGTATATCTACAGCTCACTTCCAGCTCACTCCAAAGTTTCCACGGTGAGATTTTTACAGAATAGACCGGCTGTATCTCTTCCAGCTCCATGGCATGGACTCCTGCTCCATCGCCAACATCAACTATGAGCCTTATGCTTTAGCGATAAAGTTGAAAATCTATTAAAGAAAGACAGATTATAGTAGCTTGATGTGCTGGCGTCTGTACATCCCCATACCAGTGAGTAATCGCTGGTCGCTATCGCGCACTCGCTGCTCGCCAACTCGTTTTTAGTTACTAGCTCTACTCGCTTGTCCTTTATCGCCGGCGGTGGAACAGTTGACTAAAGCGGCGATCGCACAACACTCGTTCAATTGAAAAGGACCCATAATTTCGCACCAGACAATGGGTTCCCCGTAAACTCTGCGCTGAGTTAGGAGTTAGGAAGACATCGAAATGTTTAAGCCGCTTATCGGCCCACGCAACTGGTGCCAGTTGAATGGGGTCACCACAATAGTTCATCGGGATTTGAACTCAGGGATTTATGGGCTTTTGATTCGGTTGAGAGGTTCAGGGTAAGCTGGGTTGGAACTTTTAGCGTGAGCGATCAGCGATTTCCTGCACACCAATTGCGTAGCACGCTGTCTTTCACAATAAAAAGGGTTTTGAAGGAAATTTAATATAAATTGCTTATATTTTTAAAAACTCGACTGCTCGTCAGTTTAAAAATAACGCAATGAATGTTGTTGAACTGTCAAAATGAAAGGCATTGTAAGTGCGTTGCGTAATTAGCCCCAGGTAGATATTTGGTCCTGTCGTAGGATAAAAATTGTGCGTTTTTCAGACCTTGATGATTTACTATTGAAGTCTCTTTGGGAATAAAAGAACTTATAGAAGTTTTAGTTGTTGCATCCCAGTTACAAAATTCGATTGTGTTGCGACGATGTATCAAGTGGAGGCATCGCACGTGCATCTCAATCCTTCCAATTATATCTTAGCACGAAACATTAGGTACGTAAAGATAATAATGACTTACCTATTTTTGTTTTTATATCTAAACATTGTGATATGTGTGGAAACTGGAGGATTTTCCGCCACTTCTTGCTCTTGCCCTTATTGCTATCGGAACCTCCTGAAACAAACAGAAAACGTACTAAGTATTGTGAACATAAAGCCTTGTTTTGTATATTGGAGACCTTGGAGTCTTACGTAGAACAAGGACGTTGCCTTGTTTTTATGGTCGTTTATTTACATGTCTTCATGTAACAGTAGAGAGCACTGGTGGATCAGTGGTAACAATCGCGAGTTAAGGCTCCTTCAAACAGCGCGACACGCGATAAAATCGCGCGCAACACAAAGGCACCGCAAGTCGCGCAACGGGCGGTTCCTTTGTGTCGCGCGCGATTATATCGCATGTCGCGCCGGTTTGTAGGAGCCTTTACGAGTTGTAGGTCGTGGGTTCGAACCCAAGCAGGCACTTTGCTTTGTGTAAATAATTTCATCACCACTGCTCTCAAAACGGTGAAGGAAAACATCGTGAAGAAACTGGCATGTCCTAGAATCTAAAATTCGAAGTCATGTGACATCTACCAACCCGCCCTGGGGCCGCGTGGTGGATTATGGCCCACTCCCTCGCACAGAGAGGAGTCCTGTGTCCCAGCAGTGGGAACATTATAGGATGATTAGGCTTATGGTTAATTGCTTACATAAGAGGTTTAGTGTTTGGAGCCGCCATTTAAGCAAACAACGCCTGTCTTAGGAGACTCCGCTCTTCCATCAGCATATATTACTTAAATACATAGTTACAAAACTGTACTTAAAATATCATATTAAAATGGATGGATGAATGGAGGATGTTAGTGATGCTGAGAGTATGATTAGAGTGGAAGATAATAGTATGTGAGTGTTGTGAACATAAGGCTTTGTTTTGTATATCTTTCATGTACCTATCAAGGACGTTGTTTTTACGTTTGTTTATTTACATGTATTTACTATGTAACAGTAGTAAAATGAAGCACTGTATTTCGTGATGTTTAAATATGGCATGGTGGAGTAAACATATACAGGGTGTCCCAAAATGTTACGTAGCTGGGAAAGGGGGTGATAGGGGTGGTCACAAGGGTCACCAGAAAAATAAAAAAATAAATTCCCTCTGGGTATTAAAAAAAAATAATGGCATTTTTTTTTAACAAAATTTTTTTTTTTTTTCTGGTGAACCTTGTGACCACCCCTATCACCCTCCTTCCCAACTACGTAACCTTTTGGGACACCCTGTATACAAAAACATTGACCAGCAGTGCCGCTATTCAAATTCGAAATGCCAAATGAAAATGTATCTATGTTTCTTCTTTTAGGTCGTAGATTTTGAATTTGGCGCCTATAAATATATGAATTCTGAATCTCTGATAATTATTAAGTTATGGGACAATAAACTCAATGGAAAACCAAACAAAGTTCAAATTCCATTGCAACCAAAATTTATCAGAAACTTTTTATTACAAACTAGCTGACCCAGCGAACTTCGTACCTCCTCAGATTTTTTTGTTTTTTCCCATGTTTTAATACGAGTAATTACTTTGCTATTCGGGGCGAAGACAAATCCAACAAATAAAAGATCATAAAAATCGGACCAGCCATTCTAGGTGTAACGAACCGAATTGTGTAACGAACCCGACTTTGTTTTATATAATTAAACTAGCTTCCGCCCGCGGCTTCGCTCGCGAGGTCTGTCGATAAAAACTATCCTATGTCCTTCCCCGGGATGCAATCTATCTCTCTGCCAAATTTTATCGAAATCCGTTCAGTGGTTTAGGCGTGAAAAGGTAACAGACAGACAGACAGAATTACTTTCGAGATTATAATATGTATGGATTAGTATGGATTTAGAATTGAAGTAGGTACAGAGTAGAGCCTCTCTTCATCTCGTGATAAAACTCTGCTAGTAACACTACCCGAAGACTGACTGATTTTTATCAGAACTTGTTATCGATCGAATATGATTTCATCATCATCATCATCATTTCAGCCAAAAGACGTCCACTGCTGGACATAGGCCTCCCCCAAGCACTTCCACTTCGACCGGTTCTTTGCTTCTCGCATCCAACGGGTTCCTGCGGCCTTCACAAAACCTTTTATGATTTCATAGTGTCTCCAAAATATTATGTCACTTCTTCTGGGTGTAAATAGAAGTCTTCATGACACGGAAACTACTAGAAAGTAAAGATATAATATACTAATATTATAACGAGGTACAGACGGCAGCACATCAAGCTACTACAATCTGTCAAAATTCTTTAATAGATTTTCAACTTTATCGCTAAAGCACAAGGTTCAAAGTAGAATGGGAAAATTTGACAGTTTGTATGTAAAGTGGTAATCTTCGGAACTACTAATCCGATTCCCAAAATTCTTTCACTAATGGGAAGCACGGCCGGAGTCAAAAAATATATTTTATGTTAAAACAAGAAATTTCACGCGGACGAAGTCGCGGACAAGAGGTTTAGATATAAACTAATCAACCTAACCAACAAACTAATAGAAAACCTGTTAAAGTAATAAAATTAATAACAACGAATGATACTTTTACTTTTCAATTCAATTAACAGTATAACAATTAAATATTGATTACAAACAACTCGGAATTAATGCCTCGGACACACACATGAGTACTTTCTCTAGATATACAAGTTTTATCAAATTGATGAGCATCGCAACGTAGGTATATAAAAAGGTGTTTTAATTAATCTCAGATCTTTATCTATGTCGGGAGCGGTACGTTGCAGCACTAATGACTTCTTTCTAATAATAAAATTAGTTTACTGTTTACATGTGGCAATACTAAGGTAGTGATGTGACATAAAGATTATGGGGTTATGGAATTGTAAAACAAAAAAAAACCGATCAAGTGCGACTCGAGCACCGAGGGTTCCGTACAAATTTGTAGGTATTTAACTCCACGGTTTTCGGATTTTTTCCTTTACTTGTGCTACATGACATTGCTTCTTGCCAAATTCCATGATTCTAGGCCAACGGGAAGTACCCTATCAATTTTGATTCCCTTGAGTGTCGAAATATACGTTTTTTATGGCGACACCCAATAACACTTTGCTCGACCTGGGAATTAAAACCCAAGAACTTATGTTCAGCAGTAGCGTTTGCCACCACTAATACCAACAGAGAGACCGACAGGAACGAAGTTTAAAATGAAAATTTAAGCTATTTTGCTAAAACAGCCGCCATTTTGGATTTTCATTTTGACCTCACTTTCGGCTTTAGCACCCTCCAAAACCTTTCAAACGACATCCATGACGAAAAATTTTAAAATTTATACAGCCGCCAACTTGGATTTTGATTTTGACGTCACTATCGGCTTCAGCACCCTCGAAAACCATGAAAACTATATATATCTCTCTTTCTGACTCTTTCTATTATTAATAAAAAAAGTAATTTAAAAAAAATTAACCGACTTCAAAAGAAATTAACTCACAATTATGAAATAACTTTAATTTCGGAAGTCGGTGTCTTGGAAATTAAAGTTATTTCATAATTGTGAGTTAATTTCTTTTTGAAGTCCGTTTATTTTTTTTTAATTACTTTTTTATTTCGTAATTTTTAGTTTTAAGTAAAAACTGGAATATTTGTTTGTAATAAGTAGGAAATAGTTTTGTTGTAAATATTGCACTAGAATTTGAAAAAAGTTTTTGAGATGTTTTCCCTTTGACACTACACCCGTAGCTCGTATCTATAAGCCGTCACACTATTAGTGCATATCTTGAAAATTACTGAATAGATTTTCATGAGACTTGCAGTGTTCCCTAAGTTGAAGTAAATGTAAGCCAATACAAAAAATGGTCACGATCCGATTGATAGTTGCGGAGAAATGCGTGGACAAACATACATACATACGTCTATAAAATTTTGTACATTTGTTTGGAAGCCCTAATAGATTGACGTATTATGTGAATATAATGCAATTCCAATAATATTATATACATACGTGTCGAATTGATAACCTCCTTTTTTATTGAAGTCGGTAAAAAAATATGAGCTTTTTCATAGAAAACTGCAATACCTACGCAGACAAATGATTTTAACAGATTTTTTTCTGGGTTATTTTAAATAATAGGTAATAATTATACTATTATTAAATGCTTGATTGAAATTAATTTAATGACTAGTGTGAACGATAACATATCTTACGTGCAATAATTATACTAACCGACGCGGCGACGTCACTCGCCGGAGTCATCAGACAGAAATAAATAATAACTACGTTGGAATGCGCAAATAAATATTTCTCTTATAATGTAGGTATAGGTCATCATCGTCATCATCATTTTAGCCGAAAGACGTCCACTGCTGGACATAGGCCTCCCCCAAGCACCTCCACTTCGACCTGTTCTGCGCTTCTCGCATCCAACGGGTTCCTACGGCCTTCACAAGGTCATCGGACCACCTTGTGGGAGACCTTCCAACGCTACGTCTTCCGGTACGCGGTCGCCACTCCAGAACCTTTGGGCCCCATCGGCCATCTGTTCTGCGAGCAATGTGCCCTGTCGGTCCGGAGTGTACGCATGTTATATGTTGCCAGGACCAATTTTCGGTTATTGTGGTAGCCGGATCTCTTTCGGGGATTCTTAGCACCCCTTGCCTCACCGTGGCCTTGGCCGCTACTGTAGCCAAGGGCAGGCGGGCCGCCGGGTACTAGGGGCCAAGTGTTTTTTGTGCTTGTCATTCTTGCTTTTGGGTTTGCCATAATCGCCACGCTTGGCAGGCGGGTTGGCGATCGCAGTATGGTATGGTGGAGAATGGGCAGCAGCGTTCTCTATACATTCCACGTATAGAGAACGCTGCTGCCCATTCTCCGGTACGACCCTTAGTCGCCTTTTACGACACCCACGGGAAGTATGGGGTGGTGCTATTCTTCAAGTCCGGCACCACACAGACAAGGTACCTACGTAAGGTAGGTAGGTAGGTATAGGTAGTCAGAGATAAAACTATTACAATTCAAGAATCTTCTTCTATCTATCTACTTAAATACATAAAGCAAAGTCGGGTTAGTTACATCATTTACAACTAAAGAACTGCTGGACCAATTTATAGGATCTTTGATTTGTTGGATTTGTCTCCGCCCCGAATAGCAGAATAACTATTAAAAGATGGGAAAAATCCACGAATAAATTTATAATGAAAATAATTCATGTTCTTATTGATTCTGAGGAGGCGGTACGAAGTTTGCTGGGTCAGCTAGTTTTAATATAAAATGTATAAGTAGTTTAAACCTTGTGTGTGTAGTAGGTAGTGAGAGGGATGTATGAAAGTGTTGTTAACTTTTTACTTGATTTTATATTTAATGTTTTATGTCTATGTGTAAATATCTTTAATTTTTGTAATTGGTTGTAAACCGTTTTAATTAAAGAATAAATAGATATTTTTATTTGTAAGCCTATGGTGTCCGGTCAGCGGGATTGTCCGAAAGGGTTACCGCTGGCCCGGAACATAAAGGGCTAAGGAAGGAACACGGGTGGGTTTTAGTCAGTAAGAGTCTGACACTCCCTTCCGCTCCACCCAGAGCGGGAGGGGGGTCATTCGATGCTTCCCATCCGAAAAAAAAAAAGCCTATGGTGTCCCGATGCTGGGCAAATCATAAGCATAGCATCATCATAATCATCTGCCTGCCTTTTCCCAACTACGTTGGGGTCAACTTCCAGTCTAAACGGATGCAGCTGAATACCAGTATTTTACATGAAGCGACTGCCTATCTGACCCAGTTACTGGATAATACGATAACCCTTGGTAAGACTTGTTGTCAGACTTTCGGGCTTCTGACGACCCATAACGACTGCCAAAGATCCACGATAGCATAATCAGCTTATAATATTCCCACTACTGGGACACAGGCCTCCTTTCTTCGAGAGGGAGTGGGCCGTAATCTACCACGCGGGCCCAGTGCGGGTTGGAAGATGTCAAATGTCTTCAGCGATATCTATAGTAACAATGGGAGTCCCACAGGGCTCAATTCTTGGTCCTTTCTTGTTTCTCATTTATATTAATGACTTGCCGTACCTCATAAAGGATCATCATGATATAGTGTTGTTTGCAGATGACACTTCTCTTTTGTTTAAACTTAAACGTCAGCAGTTGGTTACTGACGATGTAAATAGCGCGATCTCGAAAGTAGTCCACTGGTTCAATGTTAATAATTTGCTTCTAAACGAGAAGAAAACCAAATGCATTAAGTTTACGCTACCCCACGTAAGGCAGTTGAAAACTAATGTGTTGATAAAGGGCGAGGAATTGAATCCTGAAGACAACACAGTATTCTTGGGCATAACTTTGGATGCTAAGCTTCAGTGGGGTCCACATATAGATAAATTGTCAAAAAAGCTAAGTTCTGCAGCATACGCTGTTAGAAAAATTCGAAATTTAACTGATATAGAGACTGCCCGTTTAGTGTACTTTAGCTATTTTCATAGTGTAATGTCGTACGGTATTCTATTGTGGGGAAATGCCGCCGATATTCAGACTATCTTTGTTTTGCAGAAGCGAGCTGTTCGATCAATTTATAAATTAAGTCCGAGACACTCTCTCAGAGACAAATTTAGAGAGATTAATGTAATGACTGTGCCTTCTCAGTACATTTATGAAAATCTTTTATATGCCCATAAAAATATAAAATTGTTTAAAAAATACAGTGATATCCATAATATAAATACTAGAAACAAACACAAATATGTTGTACCTACAACCAGGCTCAAGAAAATAGGTGGCTCGTTCAGATGCCAATGTATACGCTTTTACAATAAACTACCAAGCCACGTTCAAGATCTAAGCCTTAATAAATTCAAATCTTTCATTAAACGTAAGTTGTGCCAGAAAGCCTTTTATACCGTTAAAGATTATATTGAGGACAAAAAGGCTTGGGATTGAGCTGCTTCCAATTTCTGCATTTTGAATGATTTTTTTTCTTTTTTATATACACATTGACATTGATGATTTTTTTTTTTTTTTTTTTTTTAACAATGACATTTGCTTACTTTGTAAAGTATTATATTATTTTTTCATTGTGAATGTGAAGACGATGTGGGTCATTTTACATACTTATATATATTTTTTTTATTATTCTCTCTGTTCTGTTTTTTTTTCTCATGGTCTGGCAGTTTGAGTAATTTATGTGGCCTACCCAAATGTCCTTTCTTTGGTATTGTTCGTCGAATCGTTGAGCTCCTTAAGTCTTGAGTTGAGCTGCACGATTTTTGACAAATGCGTGCACTGACTGGACAGGTCCTCTCAATCTGTGTGGTTCTTTCCTCAAAAGACCACCTCAGACATCGATCTACATGGTCTTCATATAACCTGACCAAGATTATGTCTGGACTTTAAAAGAGACTGTGACCTCTGAGTTTGTTTCGGCCTTTCTTCTCAGAGTAGTCAGATAGGAAACGCCGACTTCATCTAGTTATAAAAAACATGACTGACGTGTAAAAGTGTTTGTACAAACCTACTTACAAAAAATAAAATCATTTCATTTCAAAATCATTTCATTTCATTTCATCATATAATTGGTGTGAAAAATCGCGCAATGTAACATTCGCAATACATTGTGCTTATGAGTGATTGCTACGGTGCAGGAGTTGTCCTATTTAAAGTTAAGTTACCTATATTATACCATTTACAACATGTTTTCATGAAGAACAGTTGGAACAATGACGGGGAGTACAAGTGACTCTCGGCTTTGTTAAGCGTCTTCTTACACCAGCATACCACCATCATTCAAATCTGAATAATCCATTGCTTCTTATGTTCAAAAAAAATGTCTGTTCAACAACGTAAATAACGCAATGAATAATGTTGAACTGTCAAAATGACAGCCATTCCTACTCAATCACCCCGCCGTTATTAGTTCTTTGTTGCTGCCCTATTAACCTGTTCCATTTTTACCATAGGAGTTTAATTTTTACAATTAGAGAATCATAATTAAGTAATATCGGTTTTCGAAGTAACCAACATCTCGCCAGCAATAATAACCACAAGAACAGTAAACCTGCTCACCTAATTAATTACAATTTAACGACCAATAAATTAAATCAACGCAAGTATGCAACCACGTAATTGAGCTGGTTGCGAGTTTGCGACCACGGCTTTACGACCACACTCGCGGCCCATGCGCACTCTTCAAACGAGCTAATTTACAGCCAAATTGAAATATATACGCAGTTTAAAATAAACATTTCTGTTACGTTTTTCGATGAGCGTAACTTCATT
The DNA here is from genome assembly GCA_963082905.1 of Oligia fasciuncula. NCBI lineage: Eukaryota > Metazoa > Arthropoda > Insecta > Lepidoptera > Noctuidae > Oligia > Oligia fasciuncula. Next base: position 3,071,491 of record OY720409.1, read on the forward strand.
TAGCGATTTTCGGGGATTCGCAGATTACTCACCGTCTTCGATTAACTATATTGCTCCCGGCGTGTGACCATAGAGATTAGACAGAATTATAGTAGTCTCGTTATAGTTAAGTATATAATTATCTGTTATTGGATTTTGTTTCCTGTTTCTTGGAGCAGTGGTAAGGGATTTAGGTCATGATTTCGAACCCAGACAGGCGCTTTAGTTTGTGTAAATAATTTCATCATCACTCCTCTCAAAACGGTGAAGGAAAACATCGTGAGGAAACCGGCATATCCTAGAACCAAAAATTCGAAGACATGTGACAACTACCAACCCGCACTGCGCCCCCGTGGTGTCCCAGCAGTGGGAACATTAGAGGCTGTTTCTTGTAAGTAATGATGTCAGCTTTTTTATCGATTTGTAACTGATCATCTACAAACTTATTGCCCTTCTAATTATGAACACTTTTTAGGGTTGCGTACCCAAAGGGTGCCAACGGGACCCTCTATTACTAAGCCTCTGTCTGTCCGTCCGTCCGTCTGTCTGTCTATCAGCGGGCTGAATTTCACGAACCGTAATAAGTAGACAGTTAAAATTTGCAGTGTGTATTTATAAAAATAAAATAAAGTTATAGGGGGCCTCGACCTCTCCATACAGGAAATGTACTTTTTCACGGCAAGAAAAACGTTTGTATACAAAGAGCCTAACACTGCTTGGCGGTAGAGTTAGGTATGATGGTGGTAGTACATACTTCCCCAAACACGCTTCCCTCTCAAAGAGCTCTAACTAATACTAATATTGTGTTTTAAGAGGCCTTCATTTCCAGAGCTGTAACTGGCAAGGCAATAAAATTTTATGAAGAACCCCTATTCCCTTGCTGACGTTATAACTTCGCAAGTTACTCAGTAAGTGGTGATAGGCACGCCCCCTGTCGGCCCACTTTATCGGGACATAGTTCCAGTATCAGATTACAATCATTAAGAATTTCCTAACCGAAAAACCCAATGCCATGGGTCGAATCGAGAACCCTAACCGCAATTAGTAGTCGATTTTTTTACTTCAAAGGTTGTTCCTAGATATTTTAGGGCTAGCCTAATGCGGGCTTTCCACATGCGCAGACGACTATAGCCGCACGATTCTCGGCGCACGACGATAATCGACTGTCTAAAGGGCAATTCGGCTAGGCCGCAGGTGACTACAATTGCAAGTTCAGAATAAGATTAGGTTTCGACTGTCGCATGCGGCGGGTGACTAGAATCGACCGTGAAAATGCTCAGTCGCAGGCGACCGCCCCCGACGCATGAAGGTCTGATGCAAAATAAACTCGTAAATGGGACGATTCAGCTTGTTAGTAAGTCCTCTATCACTATGAGCAGATGCCGATGAATTTGTTACCATTGATCAACTGGAACACAATTTCAGGCTACAGTCTCCGTTGCGACAAAGTTATTCAGATGGCAAACGATCAAGTATATTATTAAACAAATAACTGAGTAATAAATCACCAAAATCATGAAAACAGGCTGTTTAAAATCACGCCCTTGTTTACCCGAAGGGTGTACCTATACTACACCCACATTTCGCCAGAAAGGGGGCGAGGCGAGCCTATTGCTATCACAACCGGGCACAAATCTGCGGAGTACTTGCGTAACACACTATCAGTAGCAATAGCTTTCATTTTGACAGTTCAACAACATTCATTGCGTTATTTACGTTGTTGGGCAGACAATTTTTTTTCGAACGTGATGCCATGGATTAGCAATAACCTTCAAAGTGATTATGATTGAATTTGTGTTATTACGCAATTAGGCTTCGGGCTGCTACTGAAAGATCCCTGATGGAAAAACCCAATAACAATACAAAACTACACTACACTAGAGGATAAAGCTTGATAAAGTGAAACTTAGAACACGAAGAAAGAAACGAAATATAAAAGTAAACTTAAATATTATAGAGCGCGACGGAATTCCTCTCAAATGTGGATTCGGTTTCCGCCGCAGCTTCAAATGGATTGCGACCGAAACTGAAACGATCAGCATTTGAGCAACCAACGAAATTAAAAGCAGTACTAGTAAGATTTTATTAAGAGTAAGACCGAAACACAGATTACTGGCGTTGCTCAAAAAGCCGCTAAGCTAAAGTGGGACTGGGCTGGCCACGTCTGCCGTATGCTCAATGAGTTGTGGGCCAAAGTAACCATTACATGGAGCCCTGACACAGCTAGAAGGCGACGCGGCGGACCCCGTAGATGATGGCGGGACGAGCTGGACAAAACAAACGACCAGTGGTCCACTTTAGCCCTGGATCGAAAGAGCTGGAAGTTATGGGGAGAGGCCTTTCCCCAGCAGTGGGATGATGATGGCTAACAGTATACAGTAAGATTAACCGCACATCCATGCTACTATTATAAATGAGAAAATGTTTGTATCTATTACGTTTTCATGGCTATACCGCTGACGCAATATTAAAGTAAGTATGGAGGTAGCTTGAACCCTGAAGAAAGGAAGGCAGGATTAATCCATCTACCCTTTTCCCAACTTCCCATCTCATACTTGATAAGACTATTTGGACTTTTGAGTTTCTGACTACCCGTAACGACTGCCAAAGATCCACGAATGACAGCCGGGACCAACGACTTAACATGCTTTCCGAGGCACGGAGGGGTCTTGATATATAAGGATAGTCACCCATCCACGGACCAACCGCGGCAAGCCGACCCGTGTGGCTGTTATTACTTAGCCACAAGCACCGCATTAGATGATACGATGGAGAGATATATAAGACAAAGAACCGATATTGATGAAAGTAGGTATAGCTAAGGACAGCTTAAACCCTGAAGAATGACAGATATAGGCAATCATTAAAAATAAATCATTTTCTAAAGAAGTGAAATAGGGTGTTACAAATTGCTTGAGAAAACTCAAAACCGAGGCAGAAGAAATCCTAGACAAAGCACTAAAAGCAAATTAGATCTATCCACTACATATAATTAATTATATTTAGGACCACTTGAACTTGTTTACGACAACGGCCATGCGAGTCCGTTCGAACGTCATGATTTATAAATGAATTCAATCAAAAGTGGGCCTCCGCCGACAGTTTCACCACTTAATCAAATCATATTTTATAATGACGTTTAAATAATGAACACTTGTTTCATCATGAGTGTGGTGGGATCTGGGAGTTTTATTAGGGTCGGCACGGATGTGTCACGGAGCTACATATTATTTTTGTAAATATGGTGACTGAAAGTGTTTTGAGTATGAATGTGTATGGTAAGGTCTAACAAATTATTTTTTTGGTAATATGGTTTCTTGTTCAGCAATTGGTAAAGTTATGCATGATGAACCAGCGTTTTAACAACATAGCTTTTTTTTTTGCAGTTGGGAAATCATCAAATGACCCCTCCCGCTCTGGGTTTCGAGCGGAAGGGAGTGTCAGACTCTTACTGACTAAAACCCACCCGTGTTCTTTCCTTAGCCCTTTATTTTCCGGGCCAGCGGTAAACCTTTCGGACAATCCCGCTGAACCGGCAGGCTTCGGCTCTAAGGGGACCGTTCTCTGCTTCTGACATCACTTTGAGGCGCGCGTGGAACACGTGCGCGCCGTCCGGCACGGGCCTGGTCCTGATCGGACGGTGAGCTACCCATTACTCTCCGTCCGCAGGCCCGCGCCTACGGTGGCCGGGAGTCGTCCCGCGGCGGCTGGGTCGGGAGGCTCTCTCCCTCATCCGTCCCGCCACCTCCTTCGCTAGCATGACTGCTTCGCAGAAGGAGGTGACTGCCTCCCACTCCTTCTAGCCGCGGACCATGGCTTGCAACAGGGCCGGACGCGAGAGGTCGCCGCCGCTGCCGATCGCCTCTACGAGGACACGGCGGTGCTCCGCCGAAGCGGGGCTAACAACAGCTTAAACAATGTGATGTGCTATTAAAGAACCAGAATATTGAAATCTGGTAAAATTATAATGCTGGTTGAACCCGCAACAAATGTTACCACTAGAATTACGTTGCATACAGAATATTGGTGTAGATCCTTTATTTTATTTTTTTCAAAGGAATAAATAACCACTTTTGTTTTAAAACAAGACAGTATTAATAGCTTGTAGTCATTTGTCATTATAATTGTGAGTACACCCGCTAAAAGTGTTATGTAGTGTTGTGTAGTGTGTTATGTTAGTTACATTTGTGTATGCACGTGTTTCTGACACAATTTTTTTATGTCTAGTAAAATCTTTATAAAGAAATTGAAGAAATGAATAGAAATTAGAACTTGTGCTTGACACAACAGACTATATTTTCAACTTCGCCCACAAATCCAACGTTATCAATACTAAATAGATAGACTTTAATACAATAAACAAATCTTAACTCCGAACCTTTCTATTCATTTTAGTTTTGGCTGTTTTCGCTAACTCAAGAGCCTTCATTTGAAACCATTGTCGGAACGTTCCCAGAGGACCCGCCGTCCTTGAGACTTGTACAACAATTGATAAATGGGTCAAATCTCTTCTTTCAATAGCTGTTTATAACAAGCTTTGTTAATAAAAGCCTAAACAACTCTTTATTTATCGAAAATTTTGAGACATTATTTTCAATTTTGGAATAAATTGAGGAAAAGCCGCGTCCAGCTGTGGAGCAAATTGCAACGCATTAACACCCAAATGATTTAATTCCAAAATAATGATAAGTACTGTGGCAAAGGACGTGAAATGTACCTAAGTTTAATTTGTTAGTTACCCTTTTGGACTGGCACGATCAGAATAATTTTATAATTGATTTATTCACTAGCAGCGCCCCGAGGTTTCACCCGCATACGAGTCGATCCCGTGGGAATATCGGGATAAAAACTATCTTATGTCCTTTCCCGGGACTAAAACTATCTTTAAACCAAATTCATGTAAATCTGTTCAGCGGTTTAAGCTTGAAGAGGTAACAGACAGACAGACACACTTTCGCATATAAAATATTTGTATGGATTGGTAATTGTGTTAGTGGTGTAGTTATTGGTAGTTAGTACTTACGTAAACAATTGTGTGTTAGTGAGTTATTTTATTTTAAGTGTGTGTCTGTGGTTTCGACACAACTAACTTTATTATTGTTTGTATCTCTATCGAGTAAAATGTAGCGAACTGACCATCTTATTATAACATCCTATTGTAATGAAACCTACAAACTAACTCATAATCATCATCATAATCAGCCTATAATGTTCCCACTGATGAGACACAGGCCTCCTCTCTATGAGAGGGAGTGGGCCGTAATCTACCACGCGGGCCCAGTGCGGGTTGGCAGATGTCACATGTCTTCGAATTTTTGGTTCTAGGACATGCCGGTTTCCTCACGATGTTTTCCTTCACCGTTTTGAGAGCAGTGGTGATGAAATAATTTACACAAAGTAAAGCGCCTGTCTGGGTTCGTCGAACCTACGACCTACAACTCGTAAGTCGCGGCCGATACCACTGGGCCACCACTGCTCTCACAAACTAACTACTATGATTATATTGTTGCGGCCACTTTGTCTTTGTAAGTTAATTTTAATATATCTACACTGGCAACAGTAGTGTATGTGAAACTGTTTAATATTAGGATCTTAATGTACAGTCAGCGTCAGAGAAATGGAACCCCCCCAAGACTTAAAGACTATCGCCCGAGCACGCTCGGGCCCGCCATCGCTCGTCGCTCGAGCGACGCGGCGGGCGGCGGCGCGGCGGCGCTGGCGCGTCACGTGAGCCTTGAGCAGCTCCCTCCCCCGCCGCCGCACCCATCTCTGCCCGAGCGCATCCAACGGTCCACCTCAGATATTATTTGCAAGTTTCATTCAAGTTTTTAATAATTCTTTAAGGTATTTTTTCGGCTTCCTTCTGGCCGAACCGTATACCAAGAATAACTTACAAAAAGACACTTTGCGTGCGATTAAGATACGAACCCGCATCACCAGGCGCCAGCCGATCATCGAGACCGTGTCTTATACTACTAGGCTATTGGCTCAGTTGTCAACCTCAACGAAAATTGGAATAGTATTACTCCATAAAACGAACAAGGTTATTAACGGTCTAATCTTCTAGATAATAAGGTTTAAATTTCAACTTTCGTTTTATATTTAATACCTTAGTTTTACAAAATGCAATACGCATTAACTCCTCAATTAACTAAAAGATAAGGTTGAAATTAGCTTGTTTGGTTGAATATAATGTGTTGATTCCGATTGTTGCACTACCGTCATTTTACTTCAGAAACTTAACTGCTGTATGAACTGCGAGTTAAGGTTGAATTTAGAATACTTCTTCGCTTTATTTAGTAAACTGTGATTGAGGGTATAATTATTTTTTAAATGGTTTCGTTTTCGTGCCGATTCGCTTGTGTGTAATTATCTTCGTCGTAATATTATCAAATTTATTAAGTTTTTGACCAGTTGATTCTATTAACCGATGGTATGGTTTGATTAACAACTTTTTTGAAGGCTAAAATTGTTGTTATCTGGGAACAGGAACAAAGCATAAAGAAAATAGCACGAGTTATGGGCATAACGGTAAGATTTATGTTATACTTCCACATATTACCTATATTTTATTGTTGCAATAATGTTGCATTATTACTTACTAGTTGGATGTTTTTATGTATTTCTAATATTATTATTTTCATTGCAGAGAAAAACAGTTCGTAGATGGATACAAAGGTATCAAGCGACGGGTGATGTGAAATGTGATCGCCAAGGCCAGAGAAAATACAAATGGAGCGACAACGTAATATTGTGAAAGTTCATTTAGTGGCACCCTTCAAAACTTCAAGAAGTGATAGACTGTGACATCCTCTCCGTTATTATAAGGCAATTTACTCGGCAGATTGATTGTGTAACGTATCTGATAAAATTGCGTTGGAACATTTAAGAGCAAGTGTTATTAATTCCCAATATTTGTGGGATCCTGATCTCGTAGTTAATCAAAAACAAACAACCTTTATAATTATTATCAATCCAGATAATCTGGTTTACAAGTAGTCTTGTAATGTATTAACGATGCACCATCTGACCTCACATATTTTTCTAATGTTGTGTTAAATAAGGGTTATTAGAAAATGTGATAAAAGAGAAAGATGTATATTGCTATACTATTATAGTTTAGCATGTTGATTCTTCCTCTGTAATTCACAGACACAAAAGACAAAATTTCTTTTTTTTTAAAGGTCTTTTCCAATTTCTCTTTTGTGTTTAGTTAATATTCTAAGTAAATAACCCCAATTTAACACAGATAGAAAACTGTATACTCAACCTGGAAGTGGATTCCATGAAGTCCTAGAAATGTAATTAGAAAAATAAATGAATATTGTTTATCAAAATGCCTAGCTTTTATTACAAACCTCCATTTGATTTCTTAAATAATAATTAACGAAAATCACCTAATAAAGAAACTAAAAAAAGGGTAAATAAATAAATAAATAAAATAAAGGAAAAAATGGTTGCCTGTAAAGTCGGTTTTACGGGCGAAGATTTTACGTGACAACGACCGATCATCCGATCATAGTTGAGTGGGAGAGAGACGCAAGGCATTCGGCGGGCCTCTCTCTCGTTCGGTGACTCATCGTAACGTTACCGAGCGTTACACTTTTTCATAAGTGACTCCCAGTCGCAACCTAATTTAAGACGTTGTCACGTCAAAAGAAATCTTCTCATCCGCGGATTTGAACTCGTGACCACCGCATCGCCAAGCCGCAGTGTTAACCATTAGACCAACACGCCACTTACGTTACGTTACGAAAAACTTAAATAGGTTTGATGTCAATACCAAGGGGGGTACCTTATTTGTGAAGCGAACTGTACATATACTCAGAAATAAATAAATGTTAAAATGTAATCTACATATACGAAAAAAAAAAATTGAATTACTTGCCGTCGATACGCTATAAAGAAGAATAAAATAACAACAAAGATTATGGTCAATACACGCCTGTATCAAGAATTCAAGATCGTGCGTAAAGATATGTTACGCACGCTCGCTCCGAACAGTTGCAAGTGCCCTCGCATAAAGCCAATGAGTGCCGACCTTTATGATTCATAATAACGGTACCATAAACGGGAACCGTTGTAACTATTATATGTAGTTATTGTGATCTAAGAGGTGGTTAAACTCATGAGACAAATAAAAAAACATTCAAGAGATAAACCAACCCTGCGTTCCGAGATGGGAAATAATCGATGTGAGCGTGCTTAAACCCGTACCGAATTATCGTGAGCGCGATAACGACGTTCCGTGAATCGTCATAGATGACGTCATGACATGCGCCATCTTGCGATAACGCCGACCATGCCCTAGAATAATATCACCGTGAGCGCTGTCAAAAATGACAGTGTGTGTGTGAGGATGTGTCAGTGTGTGTTGTTTTTGATTTGCATCTTATCATAAAATTAAACTAACGTGGCATTTTCGAAATTGTGCTTCTGGCTGATAGTCGCCACCTAACCAAAGAAGAAGAAATGTGGTGTTTATACAAAGAAATACTGTAATAATATCGTTTTTACATTGAGTAAGCACTGTGAGCGCGCTCACGGGCGTTCCGAATTGTTGACAGCTCTCAGTTGTCATAATCGTGATATCTAAATCGGAACGCATGTAAGATGATGTGAGCGCTGTGAGCGATTATAGCTAATTCGGAAAGCGCCCCAAGTATATCATTGCAGCTTAGCTACTCACAAGCATCCGACAGGCTATCGTAACAAAAACCGGGCAAGTTTCTTACCCGGTTTTTGTTACGATAGCAAGAGCGAGTCGGACTCGCGCACCGAGGGTTTCGTACCATCATGTTTTTAATTTTTTATCGGCGAGGCCTATATTTGTCAGAGAATTTTAACACTGTGCACTGCGGTGTAGAATATTGCAGTTTTATGTCAGCGCCATCTCTTGACCGATACTGGAACGAATGTAACTTTTGTTGATGATTTCTGAAACAGTGTGCTATTTAGAAACTTCGATTTATTTTTCCTGTAATCTTTACATAAACTTCTATCACATAGAATTATTTCACATTTTTCTCTTTGCAAACTTCGGAGATAAGGGGGGACGGTATTTTTTTTTGTCTAAAGTCGAAAACTATGCGGCCTAAAAAAAATAAAAAATGTTCCAGAATGTCCAAACTGCGCTCTTTCATATGATACCCCACATGCCCTAGTAGCCCCACTTCGAATTTTTCAGACCGATAACCTGATTTGGCTAGACCCCGACAGCAAACAGCTGTAGGAAGAATAGCGATCGTCTATTTTATTAAGGGCTGATTTTTCAATCGCCAGATATTTTTTATTCGTGGAATAAAATTGACACAGATTTTGTACGGAAGAACTGTCAAAAATTCAAAATTATTCCTCGGAGGATAAAACTATCTGGCGTTGGAAAAATCAGCCCTTATACTGACAAATTTTTCGGGTTTTGGACTTATGAACGCGATTATAGGACTTCTACGATAACATTGATGTTCGGTACGGTAAGGGTCAGTTCACACCGAGACGCGACGCGACGCGCAGTTTTCAAAATAGAAATACAATTACAGACCTTATCTACTACACTAAAAGGTACACAATGCAGGGTTTACTACGTCGAGTTACGCAGCGCTGCGTAGCTCACTGAATCGTGTACCTTTTTGTGTAGCAGATAAGGTCTGTAATTGTATTTCTATCTTGAAAACGGCGCGTCGCGTCGCGTCTCGGTGTGAGCTGACGCTAAGGAAGCCTACCGAGTGGTTGTGAATAGCTATGCTACTTAGAATTTGTACCTACCCGAATTCACAAAGGCCAAATTAGGCTAACAGGATCATAAATAAACTTCTCTTTATCTCCGAATTTATGCGTGTGTATTCTAACATAATCCACATTTTTATGTTTTGCTTTATTATCAAATCAGCATGAATAAACCATAACTTTGCTATATTTCTCCCTTTCTTTAAGGGGCTTACATGACCTAAACCGCGGTCACTGTCGGATCGGACTGCATAGAAAAGAAAGAGGATGACACAACGCTGGTAATTTATTGCAAAATATGTAGAAATTATTTTATTACAAAAAATCTATTGTTTGAACTAAAAAATTAAAACTGTAGTGTTTTAGTATGTTTGTAGAATAATCTGACAAAAATCAGAATGATTGTATGTATTTTAGTAGGGTTTTTATTGTAAAAAGAAATGATTCATTTCTGATTCATGATATTTTTCTATCGTATCAAATTAGTTGCATTATGTTTTCAACACACTATCTAGTATCTACCTAGCATATATCCTGAAGAATATCATATATTTTTCTGATTTTGTTTACTGTAGTCGACGATCATATAGATACTTTTATTGTTTCTAAAACTTGCGTTTTCTGTGTTTAGGTCCTGTAAGCCCCTTAACACAGTATTGGAAAAAATATTTGCTGGGGAAGACACAAAGGCATTATATTATAGCAATAAAAATAAATACGAAATATGCTATATTTAAGACTTTATTGCCAAGAACTTCGGAGATATTGTGACAAGCTTCTATCGATCCGCGGGTGCGTCCGACCCTCAACTATATTTTGACAAAAAGACCTAAAACTTGAGTGAGAGTCCACACACCCTTCTGAGTGCCTAAAGAGGTTACGTACAAGTATTTTATTGTATTACGAGTATTTTATTGTATTAGTCGAGGTCTGCTATTTTTTGGGTCTGGAAATATAAACTTATCGTCTTTTTTTAAGTGAAAACTTCTTTAGGCGCTGGGCATTTTTTGAGATGGGAAAAAACTATTGAATTCGCTCCACTGTTACCGTAACCGACACCGCTTCGGATGTGTTCGGCTGTCCTCGGGATTTATTTATTTATTCTTTAATTAAAACGGTTTACAATCAATTACAGAAATTAATGACCGTTTACACATACACATAAAAGATTGTATAAAGTACTGTAATCGGTTTTAATGTAATATCCGATGATGATCCGATGATCCGAGTGATGGCAAAGTATTCTGTTTGTTTTGTTTTCACTTTTGTCGGCACTCCTGGAGTGCCACTTTTTTTTTATCTAGATGCCATCAAGATGTTAGCACCAAAGCCTAATCTAAGCGATTCAGCGATTATTTTCTTTCTAATCGTCAAATATACCGACATGGCTTTCCGTTCAGTTCTCATTAGCCTTATCGACGATGTCAACCGGAAAATTTATTGAAATGGCGCGAAAAAATCTACATGCGACGTCACCGCTGCCTGTTTCCTCTTCGTTAGCTATGGCAATTAATCTTTAAAGATTTGACGGCATTTTTCTAGAATTAGAGTTGCATTTGTAAAGTTTAAAAAACCAGACTAGAGCGAGTCGCGCACCGAGGGTTCCGTACAAATGTGTAGGTATGTAACTACAAATTCATGGTTTTCGATATTTTTCTTTACTTGTGCTCCTTTTGAGGTACGGAACCCTAAAAAGTAATAATTATGGTTTATTGATCCATCCATTAACAATACATATTTTTTTTTTTTAAACGTTGCCCCACACTAGGAATTTCTCCTGTATTGTGGGTGCGTTTACAAACATTTAAATTCACGTACACAAACAGCCAGACCCGGAACAACTACTTGTAGGTCATACAAATATTTGTTCCGTGCGGGAATCGAACCCGCGACACGCAGCGCAGCAGTCAATCGCTTAACCACTGCGCCAACCGTGCCGTCAATTATAAATTCATGACAGAATATTATAACCGAGAAGTTCTTTTTCTTCTTTACCAATATCAGCGTTTAGATCGAGTGTCGGCTTATCGTCAAATTACAATACAGTCGTAAACAAGGTAAAAAATAATCAAAACATTGATTTATATTATATACAATCCTACTAATATTATAAATGTGAAAGTTTGTGACGATGTTTGTTACTCAATCACGCGTAAACCGTTGAACAGATTTGGATGAAAATTGGCACATAGATAGGCCATTTACCGGATTAACACATAGGATAATTTTTATCCCGATATTCCCACGAGATCGAAACTTACGCGGGTTAAATCGCGGGGCGCTGCTAGTTGTAAATAAGATGTATAATAAGTGAACATAATGTATAATAATATAAGAGTGCATCCTTTTCATACAAAACAGGCAAAAAAGAACGAAGAAAATCTTTTAAATAGATGCTAGGGATGATGATGAGAGGGGCCCGTGGATAACTAATAACAGCCGCACAGGTCGATCAATCAGGTTAAGCTACGCTTGCCGCGGTTGGTCTGTGGATGGGTGACCATTTTTACATACTGTGACCCCTCCGTGCCTCGGAAAGCACGTTAAACCGTTGGTTCCGGCTGTCATTCGTACATCTTTGACAGTCGTTACGGGTCGTCAGCAGCCCGAGTCTGACAACCAGTCTTACCAAGGGGTATCGTATTACCCGGTAACTGGGTTGTGGAGGTCAGATAGGCAGTCGGTCCATGTAAAATACTGGTATTCAGCTGCATCCGGTTAGACTGGAAGCCGACCCCAACATAGTTGGGAAAAGGCTAGGCAGATGATGCAGATGCTAGGGATGATGTCATTTATTTGATATTTCAAATATAAACTACATAATTTATTCCTTTCTGCCTATCAAACTTGACAGTTCAAGTTAAGCACACCCACAACAATTTTTTTCAGCTCACAATCTTTATTCTAAATACATAGTCAAAGCCTTTACTGTCAATCAAGAACTCTAGTTACCCCTAAGATGGGGCGACAACACTACACATGGCCGGCTCAACTAAATAAGACCTCAATTAAGGCAAAATTATCAGAGCATAGCAATAAATCACTCGACAGAACTCAAGCATGAGTAATGCGACACTGATACATTCATTTTAATGACAATTAAGTAATGTTATTGATAAGGTAGTACTTATGTTGAATTTAAATAGGTCAGCGATTGACCGACTGAGAAATGTTTTGAGTATTTATGTGTATAAGAATACTAGCTTCTATAGCAGGGGTGGCCAGTCGATCGTGGCAAGGCATATTGCCAACTACAAACCTGATTTTGCTAATCTAGCAAAAGATAAAACGCAAAAATATGTAGTTACTAAGAATCATTTCAGTTTTTATATTTTCCCTCTTAATAAAATAAAAAATACTACATAATTGTGTACTGAACTATGCTGTTTCATATAAGATTTCAAGAAGTATGTAATTGGTAGATCGCACAGAGTGTCGTCAGTGAACAGTAGATCTTGAGTCTAACCAAGTTGGCCACCCCTGTTCTATAGCTTCTGCTCGCGACTTCATCCGGGTGAAATTTCTTGCTCCCCCGACCCATTCCGTCGCATCGCATTACCTGCCCGCACTATCACTTCGTATTCACTTGGTGTTTCTTTTTGTTCGGCTTCCAAGGTTCACAGCGTGACGTTAAATAACCTATAGCCTTCCTCAAGAATTGGGCTATCAAACAAAAATATATTTCTAAATCCAACTGGAACTTCCGGAGATTAGAACGTTCAAACAAAGAAAAAATCAAACTCTTCAGCTTTAAAGTGAAACGGGTGAAAAATTAAAAGGGTGGATAGGAAACTGAGATAAAATTTGATCCAAGACGTATGCAAGAAGACATGCTGCATCGACCACGACCACTACATACATACATTGGGATAAGGGCTGGTCGATAGTGATGATGGTTTACATAATCAATTGATTGGAACGATATGGCAGTCATTAGGGTGAGAGGCGAAAATTGCGAAAAGATAAATATTTCTCTTATTCCGTGACCCATAATAAAATATGCAGTATGTTCACTCTCGGTAAAGCTTCGGTCGGCCACATAACCGCACGGGACGCGGCCGGCTATCAATCAGCAAATGGGTAACTTGGCTAAGTCGCACTCAGTAACGGCTTGCTAAGTGGTTTTACTTGTGTGTCGTAGCCCTTAAACATAATTCATCATTCACTGAAGAAAGTACGCGACGTATATTTTTCAATTAAGCTGAGGGAAATTACTTTGTTAAGTGACCGAGACGGTGGGTGGTTGTGTTTTAATTTGATCTCATTATGTTGACAGTAATGTAAGAATTACAGCGTTTTCGGTATCATTATTCGGTTCGTTGATTACTTTTGTTATTAAAAAAACATTTGCTAAATGTAGTGACTTTTGGCGATATTTAAGTGACTCTATTTAGAAAGTCCATGTTCAGCATTCGACGTTAAATAAGAAGGTTACTTCGTTTGAGAACTTTTTCATTCTAATACCGAATGGGCCTGCAGGCAATCGGAATCGTAAACATTTGACATTTGAAGCGCATAAAAACCTCAGATGAATTTAATTACTATACAATAACACGATCTGTGTGACCTACTTCTGAATGTTAAATTTAATTATCATTACCACAATAATTACTAGGACTTTTTGATTGCCAACATTGATTACTGATTAAAAAACCAAGTACACACTTGACTAATTGACTTAATTTCAAGAGTTAAAAATATTGTCTCAAAAAAATTTTTTTATGCGCATAAAATGTGGAACTCTCTGCCAGCGTCTGTGTTCCCTTCCACATTTAACCTGTCTGCCTTCAAAGCAAGAGTGAAACAGACATCTTCTGGGCACGCTCGTTCCATCATAGACCTCGTCTATCGCTTTCCATCAGGCGTGATCGAGGTCAAGAGCTGGCCCTTGTCTAGCAGCAATAAAAAAAAACTAAAAATGTTATATCTTTATTCTAAATTATAAGCTCAGAGTGATATAATAAATGCAAAAATTTGATTCTTGATCAGATTATTCAATGACCTCGACAAAACGGAAATTAAAATAGAAATTATTAATTATGAAGGTCGAACATTAAGAGAATCTACTGTTTGTGCTACTGCTTACCGAGAGGTAAGAAGTCTTCCAGCTTCTGGAGAAACTGGATTGAAAATCATGGAATTCGAAAATAAACCAAGTGGTACTGAAGATGTTTCAACTGGGATGACCTTCGCATCCAACCTCCACGAATGTATGATAAATCACTGGCATATATTTAGAGTTACACGCTATTTTTCATTTATAAGCATAGAAACAGAGTAGATAGTCAGCTTGGAGAGCTCACAGCGGAGAGCAAACATGACTTGTTTTAAACAAAAAGGCATTTAATAGGAATAATTATATTACTTTAATAAATATGTATTGTGTTTCATTCGAGTAGCTTAGACCACGACGATCCCTTACAGCTTTGAATGTAGCACAAATTCGGTTTTCACGCATAATCAACAGCCTTCTCTTTGGGAAATGCAGTAAGTGATTATAAAATCCACCCACTCTTCGAGAATATCCTTAGAATTATTCAGCTTGATACAACTAAATGCGACCATGAGCTTTGTTTTTAATATATTTAGCAAAGTGACATTGACCTTGTGATAAGCCTTGTTGATATTAAAAAATCATCTGGATAAACTAGTCGGTTCAATAATAAATTATCATCATCATCATAATCAGCCTATAATGTTCCCACTGCTGAGACACAGGCCTCCTCTCTATGAGAGGGAGTGGGCCGTAATCCACCACGCGGGCCCAGTGCGGGTTGGCAGATGTCACATGTCTTCGAATTTTTGGTTCTAGGACATGCCGGTTTCCTCACGATGTTTTCCTTCACCGTTTTGAGAGCAGTGGTGATGAAATAATTTACACAAAGTAAAGCGCCTGTCTGGGTTCGAACCTACGACCTACAACTCGTAAGTCGCGGCCGATACCACTGGGCCACCACTGCTCTATAATAAATAAGCAAACATTAAATAACCATGACAAGTTAACAATCTATGGCCAAAACTAGATGAACTGGCAGTCTACAATCATTTCAACGTATTTCAACAAATCACATTGATTTAATGCTCTCAAACAAAAATCTGTCTGTACTGTTATTAAGTATCCAGCTCGCTAAATACAGTGACACAAATGCTATAATTAGAAGAGCGGAACAAATTAACAAATTACGACGCGGAGGCAGAGAAACCAAATTGTATGAGCATTTACTTAGACACGCTTTTAAAATGTCGTTTACAAAACAAGTATTTTCCATACTAGTCTTTGGTATTCTATGAATAATCTTCACTTAGCATATTGGGTTCTTGTTTCTCCGTACAAGTTCTTTATCCTAACTTATTTGACAACCTTCCAATGTATTGGCAAAGTGTTTACCTTCTTTGCATGATTCGATTGGCTTACCACATTTTACAAATCGTGCATCGGGATATTTCTATCTTTGCGAAGGTATCGGCTAGGCTATCGTTAAGAAGGCAAAAATATATTTTGGCCACAAGAGATATTTCTGCCTTAGTAGCCTTTCATTATCTGAAATAAGCATCACCTTTGTACATATTTTTCTGTTCTTTTCCTCTTGTCTGTTTATATGTGTGTACATAAATGGTTAAATATCTTTTATAGTCTGTTTATTTGAGGCAATATTTCTGGCCACTTCTTTCTCTTGGACTTCAAGATGTTCACCAACTTGTTTTATTTCGATCGCCGAGTAATTTTATCATCTGAAGTTGCGTTTATACAATCAATTTCTTTACCTACCCGCAAAATGTCAAATACAAGTGACGTGTGGCGACCGCGGTCTGACCACCTCTGGGGAAATTAGGTTACAATATATGATGTTATTTACAAGACTCCTGCGAGATAGTGACCGATTGGTTTCTTCATGGTCCAAGAATGATGAGAATGAGAGAGAGATACAAAACATAACAAGAAAAATCCTGCCATATCAGACATGGAATTACGTAAAACTTCCTTCTTTCTACTTACATTTGATTCAAATCATCGTATTTGAACTAGAAAAACCGATAATGACAAAAATATCGGGCAAACCGCTTTTAGCGTTTTTGCAAAGGTCAAACGAAGAAAAAGTCCAAAATAACTGGGAGAGACGGATTCGGTTTTGCGATCTTTAGGCATGTTTTTTCCTAAGAAAAATATTTTTATCTCTCTTCGGGTTCTTGTAACAGAAAACTCACTGGCGATTGAGAAGTCTTCTGAAACGGAAAGATGTTTGTTTGTGCCAGAAATTAAAGGGAAATAAGAAACTTCTCGTCTTATACCCATTTATCTATTTGAGATCAGGGGAATTCGTTTCGCGTAGGTAGGAGCAAAAATTTGGGATGACATTGATCAGAAGAAATTTGACCTTTTTCAAGCGTGGACATAAAGACCAACCAAGTGCAAGCAAATTTGTATGGATACCCGACTTTACGAAATTATTAAAATGACATGGAAGCAGTAGGTAAGGGTGACTGAACCTAAAAACAGCCCAACAAAAGGTAAAAAGGTAGAAACTAAATTAAAAACATTAAATTTTCAGTAACTCGAGGTCTTTAAGCAAAATAAAAGCTCCCATTTAATCGCTAACATCTCTTTTAATCTTAAGTTTTATGAGGGTAGTCATAAAAATGTAATTTAGTACGTTCATATTTTGTTCATCCAGCTCAAACGGGTAAAGCAAGAGTTAGTTCTTAATGAAATTCTAGGAAAACTTGAGGGGCCCCTGGGAAATTACAACCACATGTAAGTACCGAGTCTTTAGTGGTAGCGCCGGCACATGTATGGCTGGGTTAGAGGTAACAATTAGGGTTTATATTGAAACAACCATTGGGAACGTCAAACAAAACTATATTTCGTTTTAGCTTAGAGGCTCGCACGCAGGGAACTAGGTACAGTCGCACGGGTCGATTGACAGTAAAGCTATGCTTGCCGGTCGGGTAAACATACATTACTTAAAGACCCCTCGTGGCTCAAAAAGTACTTTAAGCCGTTGGTACAGTTGTCATTCGCAGATATTAACCTTTTGAACGCCAGAGCATAAACGCACGCGCGTGCCCTCCACGCCAAGCCACAATTTTAAATATTTAAGGTATACCTACATTTAAAAACACACAAAAGTGATTGACACAAAAATGATTTAATTGTTTATTTCGTGATAAAGTGCACCGCATTTTTTGTCACATATTTATGTCGCTCGTAATAGGATAGGCGAAACACGACTACAGGGCACGCGCTTGCTTGTCACGTATATGTGACAATGGCGTTCAAAGGGTTAATTGACGTTCGTGTTTGAGTCGTTACGTGTAGTCAGAAGCCCGAAAGTCTGACAACCAGTCTTATCAAGGGGTATCGCATTACCCAGTAATTGGGTTATGAAGGTCAGATAGGCAGTTGCTCCATGTAAAATACTGGTCTGCATCCGCTGCAACCGCAGCAGCTCATCCGGCCAGCTGCATCCGGTTAGACTGGAAGCCGACCCGAACATGGTTTGGAAAAGGCTAGGCAGATGATGCAGATGATGATGTCTATACTATACTAATAACAAAGCTGTAGAATTTGTTTGTTTGTTTTGTCTCAACGCGCTAACCTCTGGAACTACCCGTCGGATTTGAATAATTGTTTTTGCATTTGATAGCCCAATTCTTGAGGAAGGCTATAATAGGCTATTTAATATCACGCTAGGACCCTTGGGAGCCAAGCAAAAAGAAAAAGTCGGAAAGAATTCTAAGCGAAAACGAAGTATTAGCGCGGGACGATGTAGCGGGAAGAAGCTAGTCAACTAAATCCATACTATAATAATATTATAAATTTGAAAGTAACTCTGTCTGTCTGTATGTTACCTTTTCACGCCTAAACCACTGAACGGGTGTCAATAAAATTTAGCAGAGAGATAGATTGCATCCCGGGGAAGGACATAGGGTAGTTTTTATCCCGATATTCCCACGGGATCGACCCTTATGCGGGTGAAACCGCGGGGCGCTGCTAGTAATAAATATAGATCAATTGACTTTCCAAGACGATCAGACTCAGTCGCTCGGTTTGCGAGTAGTGCAGGGACTAAGCCACATAAGTATTTAACTAAAGCCTTTCAACGCTTAGGGTCGCAGGGTCGCGCCTCGAAGGATTGATTCCTTCTAATCCTTTACAACACGTGTTTGTAACATTCATTTAATATTTTCTTTGTTGTGAGTACGCGAGCGTGTTGGAAATGAGTGAAAGACCAAGATCTAGGTAAAAAAAGCCGGTCAAGTGCGAGTCGGACTCGCGCACCGAGGGTTCCGTACAAATTTGTAGGTATGTAAATAGTTTTATCAAAGGAAAAAAAAATGTAATGCAACTACAACGGTTTTCAGGTGTTTTTCTTTACTTGTGCTATATGCTATTGCTTCTTACCAAATTTCATGATTCTAGGTCAAAGGGAAGTACAAGGTTTTGATTCCCTTGCGAGTGTCAAAGACTTGATTTTATCACTGCTTCAAGGGAATGCAGCCCTGAGTATTTAATATTAATTTCAACTTAATAACTCCACGCGTTGCTAAGAAAAAGGGTCTTGACAGATGGACAGACAGACGGACAACGAAGTGATCTTAATACGATTAAGTTTTTCCTTTTGGGGTACGGAACCCTAAAAATACTAGTTTTGTTATTTAAAGTTACTGTGGTAGCATCACTAATATTATAAAGGCAAAAGTTTGTGAGTATGTGTGTGTTTATGTTTGTTACTTCTTCACGCTCAACGACTAGACCAGTTTTGATAAAATTTTGTATGGAGGTAGCTGACACCCTGAATTAACATATAGGCTACTTTTTATCCTGAAATTCCCAAGGGATCGAAACTTATGCGGGTGAAACCGCAGGGCGCAGCTTGTGGTTAAATAACATAAGGTCAACGAACAAGCTAAGTTTAGATCTAAAGGATAATCTATTTTAATTTCATCATAATATACCAATCGCACTATAAATAACATTATAATTATTTATTATCTGGTATTTTAATGTCAACAGAAAAGCTATATATACTAAAGCAGGTTAGTATAGACTACACACACAGGTATCGCTTTTTAACAAACTTGTCTTGTTTATAGCATTTGCCAAGCCACAGTTGCATAAGCCAGAACATTTTATTTTAATTCTGATATTCTGAAACGATACTGTTTTCGATGGCCGTATGTATCCATCCATATTTGTGTCATATCATCAAAATATTTTTCGGTTTTAGTCCTACAAATTGGTAACGCCTAACTGAAGCCACCAGGCCTTCAGTAAATAGGTATTACGTTCTAGACATCCTCAGCCTGAATTTAATAGGCTGTAATAAGACAGAGCCTATCAGGGTTCTTCTCGAATTACATAGGAAGGTCCTATGTAATTCCTGTCAAATTAGTCAGCGCCTGACGTAAATTGACGTATTTTTAATAGCCAATTTTTTAATCTCGTCTAAATTGTCTATGGAGTATCTTAATTTGACAGGACTAAACTAATATTTATCTTCTGTCCTTTTCTTAATGAAATAGAAAGAAAAAGATGCATGAACTTAAATTTAGTTTAGTTTGTGAACAACAGAATCGGCGCCAATTTGTGTTAGTGTATAAACTTAAAACTATGTTAGTAAAACTCACTTCACTCGAGCACTGTCTTTGTGCGATCGTGTGGCACTTGTCCGCGGAAGCGACGGAACATTACACCTAGCGGCGAAAAGTCCTCTGCCATGACGAGAAAGTAATACAATAAGTAGTAGTAGTATAATAAGTAATACAAACAAATAAAACACACAAAATACTTAAAACATTTTAGGTTAGCGTATCTAAAATTTTATCTTCCAGAAACTCAGAAATACATAGTATAGTAGGCTTTACCACAGTATAAAGATCTGAGTATGATCTTTATACTGTGGCTTTACTAACAAGAAAGTTCTTTAAATGTCTTTTAAAAAGATTAATGTTTAACATTTTAAGTAATTGATTCTGGTATGTGATCATAAATCATTGGAGCCATACAATATAGAAACAAAAAACAAAAGCAATTACACAAAAGAAAAACCGGCAAAGTGCGAGTCGGACTCGCACACAAAGGGTTCCGTACCACAAGGCATAAAACGCCGAAAAAAACGTTTCTTTTATACCCCTTTAAATTTTAACTTTATTTTTTATATTTGTTGTTATAGTGGCAACAGAAGTACATCATCTGTGAAAATTTCAACTGTCTAGCTATCACGGTTCATGAGATACATCCTGGTGACAGACAGACAGACAGACGGACAGGAGTCTTAGTAATATGGTCCCGTTTTTACCCTTTGGGTACGGAACCCTAAAAAATAATTTTATCACAACATAATATTATTAATATTATGATGCTACATCATTTTTTTTACCATAACTATGTACAGAGATTGATAGTTCAAATTCGACTTTCAGAATGACATTTGGTTATCCGGTAAATCCAGTTACCAACTTGATAATACTCATTCCATAAGCATTCATATCAATCTGTTTTTATTTACGTAGGTCTACATGTACAATTACATCGGCATTTTGAAACAATTACCAATTGCACTTAATAAAGTAATGAAAGCTCTCAATATGATCATTCCATCTTGCATTAATGGAATGCAGTAAAAGGCTTTGTCAAAAGAAAATGGCCGGCAGAAGATATCATCTGCCTAGCCTTTTCCCAACTATGTTGGGGTTGGCTTCCAGTCTAACGGGATGCAGCTGAATACCAGTATTTTACATGGAGCGACTGCCTTTTTTTTTTTTTTTTTTTTTTTTTCGCTGAGAAATGACGTTACGCATCTCCGCTCGTCGGGGGAAGAGACGGAGTATGTGGGACTCCCTGCCAGGGTGGCAGTATACCCACTAAAACTCAGCGGTGTTCCCTCATCGCCTTGATGGGGAGGTCATGGGAATCCGGCTCAGCCTTTGCATCCACAACCCCCCCGGCGCATGCCCGCCTAACTGGCGGGCCCCGCATGTCCCCCCGTCTGGGGGGCTACGGGAATGGCCGGGAACACCTGGCCATTCCCGTCCGGCACTGGTGGAAGTCTGTGCAATACAGGCGAGGGTGCCCCCGCACCCGTCGCCTGCTGGCTTCCACCTGGGAGGAGTCGGAGATGACTGTCATACTGACGTCTTCTTCGACCCCTCCTCCGCCTTCGGAGCGGCGCCGCGAGAGGGTCTTCCTCCCGCACGCGCTCCGCCGCCTCCTTCTGGGACATGACGTGTTCGCAGAAGGAGGCGACTGCCGCCCAGGACCCCTCATCCCCTAGCATGGCGTTGACCAAGCCGGGGAGCGAGAGGTCCGTTCCGATCGCCGCGGTGAGACTGCGGCGCGGCTCGGACCACGACGGGCACACCTCGAGAGTGTGCTGCGCCGTGTCCTCCGCCGCGCCACAGTCGTGACACGACGGCGTCTCCTCCCGCCCGATACGGTGCAGGTACGATCCGAAGCAACCGTGTCCGGACAGCACCTGCACCAGACGGAAGGAGAGGAACCCGTGCGACCGCTCGAGCCAGTCTCGCAGGACCGGCCCAATCGCGTCGAGGGTTCGGCGGCCGAAGGCTGCGGCGGCGAGGTCCCGCGTCCAGTGGACGACTATGGCGTCCTTTGCCTCCCGCCGGACGGCCTCCCGCTCTTCCGGGGCTGGGCGTTCTCCTCTCGCCCTTCGCCCCGCCGTCCATTCATATACTCTGGCGAGCACCCACGCCTCGAGTTCCCAAGGCGGGGTGCCGGCCAGGACCTCCACAACCCAGTTACTGGGTAATACGACACCCCTTGGTAAGACTGGTTGTCAGACTTTCGGGCTTCTGACGACCCGTAACGACTGTCAAAGATCCACGAATGACAACCGGGACCAACGGCTTAACGTGCTTTCCGAGGCACGGAGAGGTCTTGTATGTAAAGATGGTCACCCATCCACGGACCAACAGCGGCAAGCGTACTCTGATAACCAGTCTTACTAAGGGTTATCGTGTTACCGGTTGTGGAGGTCAGTCGCTCCGTGTAAAATACTGGTATTCAGCTGAATCCGGTTAGACTGGAAGCTGAAGCAACGTCATATTCTACCAAATTTTCTTCTATTGCAATTTGCGGTGTTCTGTTGAGTCTTCTAGTAAGACAATGCAAAATATGACGAAACCAGAAAATATCTACTTACATCCAGTAGCGGCCCTAGGGCGGTGCGAGCGGTGCGACGGCACTGGGTGCTATCATGGGAGAGGTTGATTCCAGCGCCTCGACGCGCGATCGGCTTTATAGTAAGTTACTATCATCAATGACTGGTGCCTGGTGGACAGTCCACCAGGCACCAGTCATTGATGATAGTAACTTTTTATAAGCCCGATCGTCCACAAGCAAACACGCATCTGCATAATTATGCATATATCATAGGAACATGGTACATAGAGGGGCGCCAGGTTAGCATTTTGCACCACCTAAAAAAAAATTTAGGGCCGCCGTTGCTTACATCAAACAAAATTATCAATATGTCCCAAATCTGTAGGAGTGTTCGTGTCTATACATACGCAGAATATATTTCTGTACCTAAGCCAAAAGCAATATGTCGGAAATAAGATTCCTTTTTTTCCAAAACATTGTTTATTACGGAACACCAAATGTACTTACTATGAATCAGGCAGGAAGGACTTTGGCACGTAACCAGAAACAAATGCTGAACAAACAATCTAGAATGTAATGTAACGCTTCTTTATTAGGCAAATAATAATAATAAATCGTTTATTTCTGAGCGTTTACGCCGTACGGCATTTCATACAAACTTTCAAGCCGTTAGTTTTCGAAATTAATGAACCGATTTTAATGAAACTTCATACGCATAAGCAGGATACAAAGGTCTAAAAAGTTAGTAGAGAACATTTTCGAAATGTCTTATTTAAAAAAAGATATTTGGAAATCTCTGTTTCTATGGAAAATTTAAAATCGGTCTAATTTGGCTGTAAGACTATTTTTCGAAAATGTTCTCTACTAACTTTTTAGACCTTTGTATCCTGCCTATGTGTATAAAGTTTCATTGAAATCGGTTGATTCATTTCGTAAATTATGGGCTTGAAAGTTTGTATGAAATGCCATACGGCGTAAACGCTCTTAATTCAAAATTACAATAAGTATGGAGGTATCGTTGGTCGCAAACTAGGCACGGCCTGTGTCTTAGGTGGGCACCATTACATAACAACATTTTCATAATTTTGGACAAAATAAGTACTTAAAGTTGAGATTGGCTACAGTTAAGCTAGTTAGCCTCATCGGGACTACAAGACTAAATGTACAAACAAATAGACTATCTAATTAAGGGAATACCTCCCTAATAAAGGAAGCAATAGAGATTATAGTAAGTTCTTGTTTCTTTGCACAGGATTCACGGCTTACATCTTGACTGTTCTTGGTAAGTCTGTTGGTTTAGGAGCTAAAGATAATATAAACAGGGAAAGCATTTTGTGTTCCACTACCCTTTGAAGACATAATAGAAGGGCCCTTTGTTCTTCAAGGGTTAGAAGTATCGGAGGATATCGATCGGCGATGAAGACTTCCTGTCAAGGCATCATTCATTATATAAATACCCTCTCTGTTTAGATTATGGAGCCTCTCTTTAGAAGACGGTTTGGTACGTCATTACAGCTAAATTACAGGCCCAATTTTGATTGAGTATAACAAAAAGGTAGTTTTGTATCAGAAGGGCATTGAGTTTACAACCAGCGTTTCGGATAGAAGCAAACGTGCTGTTTGGATTATGCAGGGCTCCAGTGAGTACCGCTGGAAGATCTGGTGCCTATTGAGGCGCTGGGCGATATTTGGTTGAATCAGGTCTACGGCCAACTGCTTTGGATGGTTTCCAAGTCTGTCCTTGTACGCAGTTTCTACCATCAGTATATTCTCCTTCACACACTTACTGGCATTTGACAAAATAATTTCATGATTATAGAGCAATCAATTACGTCAATCATCATCATCTGCCTAGCCTTTTCCCAACTATGTTGGGGTCGGCTTCCAGTTTAATCGGATGCAGCTGAATACCAGTATTTTACATGGAGTAACTGCCTATCTGACCTCCACAACCCAGTTACTGGGTAATACGATACCCCTTGGTAAGACTGGTTGTAGTTGAATCAATTACGTCAATAGCCAGCATTGGAGAATATCAAATTATTTGCGTGTTCAACCAGATAGCAGCCGGATACCGACGCTATCAACCAACACATTGCCGGAAACCTAATACTTTGTGATTATCCGCTGTGTTCGCACGCAATTAAGCATACAATGTAATTAACATCACACTGTTCAAGTTAAGTATAGATACTAGACAGGCTTTGCTTTGAAGTTTGAGTAGACGAAGCTCGACGACGTTAGCTTAGAAGTTATGGGTCACATTGGTTCAAAGGCAAGTTCTATGATGAATTTGTAGAAATTTCGGGATTTGCGTTCGGTTAGTGGCAATAGGCTTGCTCCTTATTACATGGGACTTAAACATAATTGGGTCAATGTGGGTGTAGGTACCCTATAGTACGAAAGGTTAGGCAAAGTTGAACCTATGTACAGTCAACAAAAGAGATAAGTATGCAGGATCGTCGGATATAGTTGAAGTTTAGTAAGAAACCGATAGATGTTCTCGAATAAAATTTAATTTCATTAATAGAAAACAAACAGCTCATGCAGCACAGCACATAAGCATCTCTTTGCTTAGGGGATGTTCATTTATTACGTAACACGATTTGAAGGGGGAGGAGGTCCAAACAAGTCTTATTTTTTCTGACGTGGGGGTGGGAGGGGGTCTAGATCGTTCTTACGTAAAATCACAAAAGTAAGCAAAATATTATAACTTTTTAATTTTTTTTGCTACTTTTTCTTTGCAATTTTGGTAGATAGCTACTGAATTGATCTTACGTAAATAAATAAATAAGATTGAAAGGGGTGGAGGGGTTTCTTCCAAGTCTTATTTTTTTATCTTACGTAATAAATGAACAGCCCCTTATGCCAAATCCCACGCTTGCGA
This sequence comes from Oligia fasciuncula, assembly GCA_963082905.1. Lineage (NCBI taxonomy): Eukaryota > Metazoa > Arthropoda > Insecta > Lepidoptera > Noctuidae > Oligia > Oligia fasciuncula. Next base: position 3,097,206 of record OY720409.1, read on the forward strand.
TGCGACGTCTAATTATGCTCCGATACCTAAGGGCCACTACAATCGATTAGTCCTTTTTTTTTGTTTGAGAAATTTTTAAATAATTTCTCCCGCTCTGGGCGAGGCGGGAGGGCGAGTCAGACTTTTACTGACTAAAACCCACCCGTGTTACTTCAGTTGCCTGTGTCAGGGGCCACGGTATCTCTTTCGAACAACCCGCGACCCTGGCCGGCATGGGCATCGGCCCTAGCGGACGCCGTCAGTTAGTGCTGCCATCTCTTTGAGGCGCGCGTGGAAAACCACGCGCCTTCGACCCGGGCCTGGTGTTTACCGGACGGCGAGCTGCCCATTGCTCGCCGGCAACCTGTCCATTGCTCGCCGGCAACCTGTCCTGCTGCGTAGCCATCAACCATGATGAATGATGAACAATTGTAAACAATAATCTATACTTATATTAAGAGCAATTTGTGAGTTCGTATGTAGGGGGCAATCTTCGGAACTACTGATCAGATTCCGAAAATTCTTTCACTAATGAGAAGCTACAGTATTGCCGTATTTTATGTTAAAACAAAGAATTTCACGCAGACGAAATCGCGGGCAGAAGCTAGTTGAAAACAGAGAGGCGTCGGAATAGTTTTCTCTCTCATCCAACACAGCTCTACCATGAGTCCATAAGTCAGTAACGGTGTATTTTAGTTACAAACAAACATCCATTCTCTTTTACTGATAATATTAGTGGATTATGTATGTCAAGGGCTGGTTTGTATTGGGATAATATTTGTGTAAAGCTTATTACCTCATCTGAATGCTATTTGGATACGAGAGTCAACATTGCAAAGACCTATTACGTATTGAATGTTGTATGTGTACCAATGACCCAAAGAATATAGTTATTGGTTATTTAATAACAAAGTTTAAACTTTATTTTAAAACCATGAGTTCAGCACATGATTTTAGACCCCCAAGCAGAGATTCTTCGTGGGTTATAAAAAAAAACTGCTTTTATAGAAAAATAACTACTTATTAGTTTTTGGTGAAATAAATTATATAAAACTATGATGTCAAATGAATGGAATAGCAAATATTTTTTTAAATAAAAAAAAAAATTAAAATAATTGTTGTTCCATACATTTTGACAGCATATTTATTTTTCATTTTTCTATCCACATTTATTATGTCTATGGGCCATTGTAGCCTGAAATATTTTTTACTAGCAGCGCCCCGCGGTTTCACCCGCATATGAGTCGATCCCGTAGGAATATCTGAATAAAAACTATCCTGTGTCCCAAACTACCTCTATAATATATACCAAATTTCATCTAAATCGCTTCAGCGGTTTAAGCGTGAAGAGGTAACAGAGAGACAGACAGACACACTTTCGCATTTATAATATTAGTATGGATTTTATTATATCCTAATCGTAAACTAAAGAATTCCAATTCCGTACCTCTAAATGGTATTAAAATATAAACTTTATATTGTTAGCATATAAAATTGGAAAGCAATTTCCGTAGTTCCAGTTGTCCCTCTATTTTGCCGGCCCTCCATCAGACAGCAGGAAATCTAACGGAAGAAAGAATATTGGATAATTAGACTATTTGCACTTTCAGGGGATCGGGAAAATATCCGGAGTTGCAGAAATGAATGGACATTTTTATTATCAATGCGGTGTTGGTGACATTACAGGACCCAAATGTACCAGTACATTTTTTTTATATATAAATGATTATGCAATTGGATTCCTGTAAAAAGTTATTAGATTATTAGATTTTTTGCTAGCAAGGCAGCAATGAAAAACGGTTGTAGGAGCGTTAGCAGACCAATTAGCCAGATGGGTGGACGACGTACAAAAGATCGCGGGGAAGACCTGGATGAGATTTGCATAAACCAGGGCAGCATGGCACAAAAGAAACATAGCTGCCAATATATGAATACACACTAACAGTAGAAATGGCTTTCATTTTGACAGTTCAACAACATTCATTGCGTTATTCACGTTGTTGAGCAGACAAATTTTCCGAACATATGATGCAATGGATTAGCAATGGATTTTCTTCTCAGAGTAGTCAGATAAGAAACGCCGACCTCATCTAGTTTTTAAGAATATGACTGACGTGTAAAAGTGTTTGTACAGTTCGCTTCACAAATAAGGTACCCCCCTTGGTATTGACATCAAACCTATTTAAGTTTTTCGTAATGTAACGTAAGTGGCGTGTTGGTCTAATGGTTAACACTGCGGCTTGGCGATGCGGTGGTCACGAGTTCAAATCCGCGGTTGAGAAGATTTCTTTTTCCTTTATTTTATTTATTTATTTATTTACCCTTTTTTTTAGTTTCTTTATTAGGTGATTTTCGTTAATTATTATTTAAGAAATCAAATGGAGGTTTGTAATAAAAGCTAGGCATTTTGATAAACAATATTCATTTATTTTTCTAATTACATTTCTAGGACTTCATGGAATCCACTTCCAGGTTGAGTATACAGTTTTCTATCTGTGTTAAATTGGGGTTATTTACTTAGAATATTAACTAAACACAAAAGAGATACCCTGGATGAGGTTTAGAACGTTTAACACTAGATAAAGGTTCGTTTATACATTTATAGAAACATAACTACAATAATATTTATTTATATATTTAGTTGTGAAAACAGATTTTTTTTATACTTACTTATCGGAAAAGACCTTTAAAAAAAAAGAAATTTTGTCTTTTGTGTCTGTGAATTACAGAGGAAGAATCAACATGCTAAACTATATAGTATAGCAATATACATCTTTCTCTTTTATCACATTTTCTAATAACCCTTATTTAACACAACATTAGAAAAATATGTGAGGTCAGATGGTGCATCGTTAATACATTACAAGACTACTTGTAAACCAGATTATCTGGATTGATAATAATTATAAAGGTTGTTTGTTTTTGATTAACTACGAGATAAGGATCCCACAAATATTGGGAATTAATAACACTTGCTCATATATGTTCCAACGCAATTTTATCAGATACGTTAACAATCAATCTGCCGAGTAAATTGCCTTATAATAACGGAGAGGATGTCACAGTCTATCACTTCTTGAAGTTTTGAAGGGTGCCACTAAATGAACTTTCACAATATTACGTTGTCGCTCCATTTGTATTTTCTCTGGCCTTGGCGATCACATTTCACATCACCCCGTCGCTTGATACCTTTGTATCCATCTACGAACTGTTTTTCTCTGCAATGAAAATAATAATATTAGAAATACATAAAAACATTCAACTAGTAAGTAATAATGCAACATTATTGCAACAATAAATAGGTAATATGTGGAAGTATAACATAAATCTTACCGTTATGCCCATAACTCGTGCTATTTTCTTTATGCTTTGTTCCTGTTCCCAGATAACAACAATTTTAGCCTTCAAAAAAGTTGTTAATCAAACCATACCATCGGTTAATAGAATCAACTGGTCAAAAACTTAATAAATTTGATAATATTACGACGAAGATAATTACACACAAGCGAATCGGCACGAAAACGAAACCATTTAAAAAATTATTATACCCTCAATCACAGTTTACTAAATAAAGCGAAGAAGTATTCTAAATTCAACCTTAACTCGCAGTTCATACAGCAGTTAAGTTTCTGAAGTATAATGACGGTAGTGCAACAATCGGAATCAACACATTATATTCAACCAAACAAGCTAATTTCAACCTTATCTTTTAGTTAATTGAGGAGTTAATGCGTATTGCATTTTGTAAAACTAAGGTATTAAATATAAAACGAAAGTTGAAATTTAAACCTTATTAACTAGAAGATTAGACCGTTAATAACCTTGTTCGTTTTATGGAGTAATACTATTCCAATTTTCGTTGAGTTTGACAACTGAGCCAATAGCCTAGTAGTATAAGACACGGTCTCGATGATCGGCTGGCGCCTGGTGATGCGGGTTCGTATCTTAATCGCACGCAAAGTGTCTTTTTGTAAGTTATTCTTGGTATACGGTTCGGCCAGAAGGAAGCCGAAAAAATACCTTAAAGAATTATTAAAAACTTGAATGAAACTTGCAAATAATATCTGAGGCGGACCGTTGGATGCGCTCGGGCAGAGATGGGTGCGGCGGCGGGGGAGGGAGCTGCTCAAGGTTCACGTGACGCGCCAGCGCCGCCGCGCCGCGCCGCCGCCCGCCGCGCCGCGTCGCTCGAGCGACGAGCGATGGCGGGCCCGAGCGTGCTCGGGCGATAGTCTTTAAGTCTTGGGGGGGTTCCATTTCTCTGACGCTGACTGTACAAACCTTCTTACAGAGATGAAATCATTTTTATTATTTACTAACAGCGCCCCGCGGTTTCACCCGCGCAAGTTTAGATCCCGTGGGAATATCGGTATAAAAAGAATCGTATGTGTTAATCCGGGAAATGGTCTATCTATGTATGTGTCAATTTTCATCCAAATCTGTTCAACGGTTTACGCGTGATTGAGTAACAAACATCCAAACATCTTTACATACTATCACATTTATAATATTATAGTAGGATTTATCTTCAAAACGAAAGATGTAGTTCGCCTGCGCTTCTCGCAATTCCATAAGTACCCTTAAAAAAGGGGGAGTAACCAATTACCACCGAAAATACATCGCCAATCCATTCACTGACACTCAATCTAGATTATCGTAACATCTAAGCCCCGGGGGGTCACTACACCGTATCAGCACAACTACAAGCAAGTATACGATTACATACAGATTCACGGCCACTCCTACGCAACAGCCCACTCTAAAACTCGGATCTAGTGTATAGATTTCAAGGGTATCGTATTATTTACTAACTTTGTGCGACTGGTTAATCTAGCGAGATGGGCAACTTTTAATTTGTTGCAATTTTTTATTTGGGATGTATGTTGTTTTTTTTTTATTTATCCTGGAATCTCCCCCATCCAACTCTTGGAAACCTGTACGCTGTAATTAAACATTTGCTCTTTGATGTCACATACTTTAGGTATGTCTCAAGATATTTTCTCTTTATGACTTGTTGACTTTTTGGCTAAGGCTCCACTCTTCATAAGCCTCCTGAACGTGCAAAGTTATTTCTGCACACTCGCAAAACTCTTCCAAATTGTCAATATATTAGACCAAATATTATGTAGATCCACCCCTAACCTTTACCCGGCATTTCAATGTTTTTCATACCTAATCAACGGGTTTTAACAAATACATTTTAGAGGTCTTTTAAGTATAGAGATACCAGCCGGTGGATTCTGTAAAAATCTCACCGTGAAAACTTAGGTGAAGTGAATTTGTTTTTGCTAGGAATCGACACATTTGACAGCTCACTCCACGCTCACTTCACCTAAGTTTTCACGGTGAGATTTTTACAGAATAGCACCGCTGTAATAGAAGAACATCCATGTCTATGTGTACACTTACAAAGCATGTTATAAGTAATGACAGAATTAATAACAAAAAAAAATACATTAAGAACATTTAAACTAGAGAATTTACATATAATCAGTTTAGGTACTTGAATTCTTAATAACAGATAATTTACATTTCATGTTCAACGAGCCTGTTGTTCAAAGTTGGAAGGGTCTTTGCTACCCCTACCAAATTGTTTGCTCTTCCGCAATAAATAAAATTGCAAGGGTTAGGTATGCTTTATTCAATAAACCCACTGAGGGTTTAATTACACATTAGCACTGGATTGAATCACCGTCTGGCCTCATTATATTTAGGAACCTCTAGATTCTTCACGTCGTAAGTAACGGCAAGAATTCGCGAATCGCGTCGCAATCATTGCGCACCCGAATGAAGTTCACAATGGCCATTCGATATTCTAGCGTATGGCACTCGTGGGCTGAAAATCAGCGTCAGGTGGTATACCTTGGGTTGTCATCTGACATTATGCTGAACTGAAGTCCTTTTGGCATTATAGGAATTATTTTCTTTCTGATTTTAGTTCTAAGGTGTTTTTTTTTTGTCGTACCCTCCACGAGTAGCGTGAATAGCGATCGCGTTTTTCAGCTTCAGCTTTGAGGCGGACAAGAAAAACGTTCTTGAAACGGGAAATAGGCGCGACAGTCGTGGACCCGATGAATAGCCGCGAAAACGTGTGAACTGTGAGCCAAAGAAGCGTGAACGCGCGTCTGTGCGCGGAACTGAAGGCGCCTTTGAAGTTCACAAGCTTGTTGCTAGTCAAGGCGATGATACTGCAGAGTACGATGCTGCTAATTTAATTTGCATATTGGCTTCCGCAAGATCGTTTGATCTACCTTTTTTTTTTTTTTTGGGATGGGAAATCATCAAATGACCCCTCCCGCTCTGGGTGGAGCGGAAGGGAGTGTCAGACTCTTACTGACTAAAACCCACCCGTGTTACTTCCTTAGCCCTTTATGTTCCGGGCCAGCGGTAACCCTTTCGGACAATCCCGCTGACCATGGTCTATCTACCTTAGTGCGTGGTATTGTGCTGTCTCTACCACAAAACTAACTAATCAAGAGTTGTGATTGTAATGATTTTGACAATACATATTATTTAGCATGTCGACTTGCTTCGAATGTTTGCAGTTTACTTAATGCAAGTCGGTTGGAGACGTTTATTTGCATGAGAAACCTCTCTCCTAAGGCCCGTAATCTACCAAAGCGGAGAGGAGAGGAGATGTCTCATTTTTGTATTAGAATTTCGTGCCGCTTGCCCGCTTGCTCGCACGAAATTCTATACAAAAATGAGACATCTCCTCTCCTCTCCGCTTTGGTGGATTACGGGCCTAAATGTAGATTACTCAGTGCAAACTTCTGTACGCTGCGTGCATGATCTCGCTTCAAGTAGTCTATCAGACATTTCTTGCATTGAGTATGCTGGGGAGTAACAAAGTCCCTAGCGGGCGGCCGAAGGGTGTTTAGGGGAACTGTCTTTTTAAATGCTTGGTGCTAATTTTGCGTGATATGTGCTCGTGAATTCTCTGTATAAGAAGACGCCTTTGTTTGCCCTGCAGTGGGATAATAATAGTCTGGTTCTCAGCCTACTTTGAATATAATGACTTTTGATTTTGACCAATGCTGGAAGGGTTCGTGGCTAGATAATAACCGCCGCACAGGTTGATCGATCAGGTTACGCTACGCTTGCCGCGGTTGGTCTGTGGATGGGTGACTATCTTTACATACCGAGACCCCCCCGTGCCTCGGAAAGCACGTTAAGCCGTTGGTCCCGGCTGTCATTCGTGGATCTTTGACAGTCGTTACTGTTACTGAGAAGAACTGAACTGAACTGTTAGAAGCCCGGAAGTCACAACCAGTCTTACCAAGGGGTATCGTATTACCCAGTAACTGGGTTGTGGAGGTCAGATAGGCAGTCGCTCCATGTAAAATACTGGTATCCGGTTAGACTGGAAGCCGACCCCAACATAGTTGGGAAAAGGCTAGGCAGATGATGATTTTGACCAATGCTGATATCAGTGCTAAAAATATATATAAAATTTTGTCCCCAAATCACCGCATCACGTTATAAATATTTTAAAACCAGTGTTGAAACAGGATGGTTCATGAATAGTAATATCTACAGCAACACAATGCAGGTAAACCTAACAAAGTTATATTGAATGCCTTGCTTATAATGTAGGTTATTTAAAAACAGGAAGACTGTATAATTAAACATTTTAGAAGCTTACCTACTCAAGGATAAGCTAGGTAGTTGCTAATTATAGATTCATTGATACCTGCTACAATGTTAAGATGGGTTTATTTATGTATGAAAACCTGCTTTGTCTAATATCAATTTAAATCCGTGTTTCCAATTGATGTGTTTTCCAATTAAACGAATATCAACTTTATACAGACATAAATTTTGTTGATTTTACTATTGGAAATGTTTGAAGTTGTAGTGCAAACTGAACTTTATATGTGGGTTTTGATGTTGTTTTTCCAAAAACACATATTTGTTTAAAAGTTTGGAAGCTAAATCGCGAACGCAGTATACCTGTTTTCTGAATGTAAAGGTCATATGAACCTGCTTTTAATTTTTTTCTTAGATGATTTTTTAGCTAATAATATAAATTTACGAAATACGTACGTACAGTTTTCTGCGATGTGTGGATTATTTTTTATGTAGGTGCGCAATCATCCATCATTATGTTTTTTTTTAAATGTTAATGTTACTCATTACTCATCAATAAAATTCGGCATTCGAAGCAACCTTGACGGATCGTAGAAGACATGCTGCACCGACCCCAAAAATATATTGAGATAAGAACAAGAAAATTATGAAACAACCAAATATTTACCAAAAACACTGTTATGGAAACCGGTATGTCCTAGAACCAAAAATTCGAGAACATGTGACATCTACCAACCCGCACAGGGCCCGCCCGCGTGGTGGATTATGGCCCACTCCCTCCCAGCAGGTTGATTATGATGATAACTGTTATGGTATTTTCTTTCAGCACCAAAACTAACCAACATTAATAATAACAACATGCTGTGAAAATTATACAGCATATTTTTGTATTTATTATTTTTAATTAATTAAGTTTAAACACAACTGGCGAAATGTGTGTGTCCTATAGGTACACCCCTGCCTGACCCTTCAGGGATAACATGCTTGATGTTATGTTGGTATGTGTAAAAAGTTGCAAGAACTAATAACCATTATCAATAAATCTATCAAATGATGTACAGACGTCAGCACTTCAAGCTACTACAATCTGTCAAAGAATGATGGGCGTTTTGGCCAGTGTGTCCAATAAAAACCACATACCTATATACATCAAATGAAAGTTTATATCATAAGCATCAATTTTCATTATGAGCAGAAGGCTGTGAAATACCGGGTTAAAGAGATATCAGACCTGCAAGTACTATGTAAACGTATTAGTTTATGACGCTAAGTCGCTCATGTTCACTGCAGTTCTCAATATTATTAGTTATTTACTCATAACGTTGAGGAGGCTTATGGCTAAGTAATAACAGCCGCACGAGTCGATCGATCAGGTTAAGCTGCACTTGCCGCGGTTGGTCCCTGGATGGGTGACCATTTTTGCACACCAAAACCGCTCCGTGCCCCGGAAAGCACGTTAAGCCGTTAGTCCCGGCTGTCATTCGTGGATCTCATTAGAACTCTGGTCCATCAGGCCAGGCTCCATACAAAAATGCCCATCATTCTTTCTTTAATAGATTTTTAACTTTATCGCTAAAGTATATGGTTCAAAGTTGATTGGGAAATTTACAGTTTCTGGCTTACTGATCAATAAATATGTGTTAAAAAAATATTGTCCTGTTTTATTTACATATCTTTAACCAATTTCCTTCCTCGTGAGGATTGTCCGTTCCGCTACATTCCTTAACTTTATACAGATTTATTGGGGTTTCACTCGCACAAGTCTGGATCCGGTGGGAATATCGGAATAAAAACCATACATTGTTTTAATATTAAATTGAAAGAAAAATGCGTTTATTGGCACTACAGCAAAATAATATAACACCTTAAAACTGAATGGGATGAGCTGGAGAAATCAAACTTCCAGTGGTCCACTTTAACCCTGGATCGAAAGAGCTCTGAGTAATGGAGAGAGCCTTTGCCCGGCCCTGGAATGATGCAAGCTAACAGTAACCTATATTAAAAAAAAAAAAACAATGCGTATAATGCCAAAAGGGCCTCAGCTTAGCATCAGTATCAGATTACAACACTAGGTATGCCACCACCTGATGCTGATTTTCAGCTGCCGCCCACAATTGCAAGAAAACCCCAGAAAATACCCATAAACTGGAACTTCTTGGTCACTTTATAGCAATACACATAAATGTATATATTTTATGTTTATGTACGCATCTGCTAACCACAGTACAGGTTTGTAAGACTGGTCTTGCGAAAATTTAAGTCAAGATATTTTATGATGATTTCTGTTGTGATTGTGACGTAAGTTTATTAAATAGGTAAGCAGATTATTATAAGCTTAAAAATATTTTATTATATTCTGAAATAATTTGAATTTGAACTGTGTGCCTATGTTTGGCAATTTGAAGACATTTTTTAAGGAAAAATCTATATACTAATAATAAAGCTGAAGAGTTTGTTTGAAAGTACCAGTCGGATTTGAAAAATTCTTTTTGCATTTGATAACCCAATTCTTGAGGAAGGCTATAGGACTTTTAATATCACGCTAGGACTCTTAGGAGAAGAGCAAAAAAAAATTGTTAGAAAGAACTCTAAGCGAAACCGAAGTAATAGCGCGGGCAGGCGATGCGATGCGACGCGGTGGGTCAGGGGCCGAAATTTCACGCAGACGAAGTCACGGGCAGAAGCTAGTGTTTTAATAAAATGTTCTCAACTATGTTTGGGTTCAGCTTCCAGTCTAACCGGATGCAGCTGAATATCAGTATTTACATGTAGCGTCTGCCTATCTGACACAACCCAGTTACTGGGTAACGCATTACCCCTTATTACCCTTTGGTAAGACTGGTGGTCAGGGCTTCTAAAAATGTATTAATTAAAGAATGATAAATAATAATTTCCTTATACCGAAACAAATCGGTATCAACATGTTCTACTAATTGTTATAACGAGCGCAAGTAATTATGGTGTATATACAATTTCCTCAATCGCAGCAATCATAACATAATCGTTAACCAATAAATAACAGTATTTTGAAATTTGGATCCTTAGCAACTAAGTAATACATGAATAATTCTCCTTGTAACATCAGACGATTTCTATTATAATTTCAAATGATCAATACTCGTACTGTTGCTCCTGCATTTGCATTTTCATAATTGACTTTATTGTTTTGCAGATAAGGTGGATGTTTGAATAAGCAGTTTTTTAATTAGGAGAAATTATGAGAAGTTTTTTTATCAGTAATTATGCTGTTTTGCATTCTTATTGGACTACCTAGAAATTACTGAATGTTTTAATTCATCTATTTCTATTTTATAAATGTCAAGATGCTGTGGCCATGGTTTGCCAACTTAAAGTCATAAAAAGTAGTTATGTTAATTGTGGACCATAGAAAAACTATAATTACGACATAAAAACACAACTTTTCTTATCTATTGACTAAAACAAGTTTACTTTTGAAGTCTAACTGAATTTGAAGTTCATTATAAGGTTTTAAATTGTGCAAACTGCACAAATAACAAGATTAAGAGCACAATATCATGAAAATACTGTACAAACATTCTGTAGAATAGTTTAGCGTAAACCAAAGCTAAGATTCTGAAAACAAGTAGAATAAAATCAAGCATCAGGTACCTACCCTCTCTGGCTTTCAAATAAACAGTGTTCGCGACGATATTCTCTAATTCCATCAGTTCCAGTGTGGCTGATTTTATCGTAGACCCTCCACGAAGCAAGACCCCGCCGCTGCGGCCCCTCAGCCGCCTTCCAGACGCGCACGACACAGCCCATCAATGTGTCCCGCGCTCAACAACACAACTATGCAAACCGCTAACTTATACACATAACACTACACCAGACACAGATTAACGTAATCCAACCCGTACAACAGCCTCAAACGCTGCCGTCGGCAATAAACACGCAACAATTCACGTCTACGATTCACGATACCCAGGGGTGTGGTAGAAAGGACGATAGCATGACAGTCTTTGAGCGGCAAACAGCGGCGCGAACGCTCGTGTGCGTCGGCGGTGGTGTAGAACGGTTAGTTTATTTCAATAAATGCGTAAAGCAGCACACGCCCGAATTACGCGAGTTATTGATGACGGACAGCAATACGCTACGAAAATTACCACTTTTACAGTGTTTCTACTTTCCAGTTGCCATACTGTCATTTTAAAAAGCTACCATGGCATTTTATTATCCGACTGCAAAGAAGTGTTATGGTTTTTTAAGTTTTTTAAGTTTACTATACAATAAACTTATTTTTTTTAGTCTATTTAGATATGAAATTAATCTCTTGAAATAGTAGCCCTTCTGATTACTTTATTTAGTTTCACTTGATTTGCATATAATTTTATTATACTAGCTGACCCGACAGACGTTATCCTGTTTTTGATTCGAAAGACACGTGGCGCCATTATTATCATAATAACGTTATTAATGTTTTCTTTGGGAACAGCACTTTTTTTCGGGATGAAATGTACCCTATGTCAGTTTCTGTAAAATTCAGGATGATTGGTTCAGTGGTTTATTCATTTTTATTATTATTTAGGATTACTATTGTATTTTTTGCCGATGTCAATAATTCTGCCACTGCCGTGATATAGAAAACGAGTGTGTAAAAAAATGGGAGATAAAAAGATTATAGTTTGTTTTTAAGAGCCACAAATTTATGTTAAGCAGTGGTGGCCCATTAGTGTCAGCCCATTACTAACGAGTTGTTGGTTGTGGGTTCAAACCCAAGCAGGTACTCTAAAATAATAATTCAAAACAATCATCGACCCCTCGACACAGTCTCAGTGAGAAGCTCTTCCACAGGAAATATTTCAC